>OU342743.1:256019556-257219556 GCA_910589775.1 Avena eriantha | reverse complement strand
TAACCGATGTGGCAGCTTGCCATAAACTTGTTCAGTGCCGGTCTACCGAGTAACGCGTGGTACGCACTTTCTAAGTTCACCACTTCGAACTCCAAATTCTCAGTTCGGCAGTTATCTCTTGTGCCGAACAAAACGTCAAACCGGACCTTGCCTATGGGCTCACAAGAAATGCCTGGCACAATTCCATGGAAAGTTGTCCTCGTAGCCTGGAGCATGTTCTCCGAGATACCCAATTTGCGCATCGTATCCGCATACATGATGTTAATGCTACTACCATTGTCAATCAATACCTTGGAGAACCTCACATTGATGTTAGGCCCAATGAATGTCAGATCCAGCACCAGTGCGTATGAACCAGGACTTGGCATAAGCTTCGGATGATCTTTGATGCTCTAGGTAATTTCCTGGTCCGACCAAGGCATATACCTTGTCATCGCTGGCATTACCGCATTCACCTCCATATGTCGGTGCTGCAAGCTCTTTCTGTCTGTCTCTTCCGTAGTGAACACACAGTAGCTCTGATGGTGCTCTCTGTACTCATTCCTCCCCTCATTTCCGGGTACCTCTGATCCTGCTGATTTTGGTTTTCCACCTGATGCACAGTATCCCTTCTCTCATTGTTATCATACCTCGGCGGAGGGGGAGGCAACAGTAACTGTTGCGCGTTCGCTTCGGAGAGCAATTGCTGTCGGGGTAACTCCTGCCGAGGCTGATCATTCCGAGGTGCCTGAGAATTCCCCGAACCACTTTGTTCTACCTTTCTCATCCACTCACATTGCCTAGTTGTGTGACCCACTGGGTTACTCGGATTAGGCGTGTGAAATTTACACGGCTGATCTAGCATTGACTCGTAAGTATACCTCAGACGGTCCTTCTTTTCTTGCCACTGTTTCTTCTGCTCTGGCGTCCAAGTTTTCTTTCCATCATTTCTTGGTGTCCATTGCTACCCTCCAGTTTTCTGATGTTGATTGCCTGCTGCTCCGGGTTGATCCTGATTCACAGCTGCCACTTGTTGCGAACTGTACCGGTAGTCCGGTCTGTCATCTCTCCTTTTACCTCGGTAATCATTCCTCCGGGATGACCCGGCCCCGTCTCTCTGGTAGTACTCTTCGTTCGACTCGTTGGACACGAGCCTGGGCTGAGTCGGATCACCCAGGGCGTACGAATCAGCAATCCGGATTGTCTCTGCCAATGTAGTTGGCATATCCCTTTGCAATCTTTGCCACAACATGCTCGCATATCTGCATTCTTGCGCAAACCATGCTATGGCCTATGACTCTATCACACCCTCACATGAGTTTCGCACGGCACACCACCGGGTTAAAAATTCTCGATCAGTCTCATTTCGTCTCTGCTTGCACATTGCTAGGGTCTGTGGCCTATTCGGCCTCTGATATGTACTTGAGAAATTGCTAACAAACATCTCCTCGAAATCGATCCAGTAGTTATACTTCCGGGTGGCAAGTTGTTTAGCTATACCCTCGCTGGCCCCTCCAACATCTGGGGTACATATCTCACAGCCCATCTCAAGTTGCCTGTGGCAATTTTTACAGCAGTTGCATAGTTAATCAACCAATCCTCTAGCTTAGTGCTGCCATCATATGTCTTTGTGGCTCTAGGTAACTAGCAGTTAGGTACCGGAGGTTCCTTCATGATCTGGGGCCCGAAACAGGCTGGACCCGGAGGACCCTGACACTCAATTTGCTCCGACCTATACAGTCGATCCAGTTTTAGCCTGGAGTCATCAGGCATCAAATCTCTGCTTCCCAATCTTGACCCTATCACATGATAGTCCGGCCTTGGATATCCTGCGTTCACCATTTCCGAATTACCATCGTTATATCGGTCCTGCTCTCATGGAGCATCTTTTTGTTGCATACCTCGGCCGGCACTATGCTCTTGCCTTGGTATATTCCGCTGCTACGGTTGACCTGCACCTACCGAATTACGCTGTCCGGCATTGCCGTTTTCAGCATTTCCTTGACCGGCATTGCCTTGGTCGCGGTTACCTCGGCCAGCTTCACCTCGGCTCACACTCCTTCAATCCCCATTTCTCTGCACCTCATTTCCTTCCCCTGCCCTTGCCGGGTCATATGGGACTATCTGTTTATTCCTCCTGGCGAGGTTACTATCTCTTCTCTCCTAGGACCGCCATGAGGAGATGATGCGGCTCCAGCGGATTTCTCCGGGTTACCCACCGCCAAATGAATGATCTTGGAGGCCCCAGCTCTCTTCGGGTTTGCCCTGAGCAGCTCCTCATTTTGCCTATTCGCGATCCAGACTAACTCATTGACCCTTTCTTGCTGTCTTTGGCGGGCTTCACCCGTCAGACCTTCTAACTCGGATGCAGCTTCATCTACTGCTCTGAGGTTCTTTGCCGGAGTACTGTACTTCGGCAGCCCCACGGACAGACAGTTCTCTGATTCCTCAATCCTAGTATCACCCTCTCTGTTCATTTCACTCATGAGATTTCTCCCCTTCACTTTTACAGCATCTACTTTATTTGCCTTTACGTACTCACGCAGTGTCATGTTCAACGACTGCTGAGCCGTGGCTATCTTTTTCGCACCCTCTAGTATTTTTTGCCTAGTTTCCTCTAGCTCGGCCTGTGCCTGAGCCGGATCTACTGCTGCTGCTACTGAGTTTGCCAATCCATCGCCTGCTGCAGTACATTTTCAGGCCTCTCTAGTGGAGGACCTCTAATCTTCCTTGGTGCCCTTGGCGTTACCTCTGGATCTGGAGCCGGATCCTTGCTTGCGCCTGCATCTGGCGCAGTCATCATCACTTCTGCACGGTCCGAGGAGCGAGTGATACGCGCCCCGTGAACCACGCTGAGGGGTGGCTCGCCTCCTTCAACGACGCGCCGCGGGTGAACGCACGATACGTCGACAACAACGTAGACCTTGTGCGTGCCGAGCTTGATGAAGAGGCCGTTGCACGGAAGAGGACGCGTGCCGAAGCAGCCAGCATTGTCACTGACGAAGTCCAACACTCCAAAATGCTGAACGAGCCCGGAGACGATGCGTTCGCCGGTGCCGATGAGGTTTCCCGTTCGGATCTTCACCCCTGCTAACGCCGCTAGCCCCACGGTAGGCGCCAACTATCGTGGTGGTGTCATGGCAGATGCCATGTATAGGCTAATTTTGGGGACTAAATGCACTAGGGGAATCCAGGGAGGGATAGTGTGGTGATTCCACACACGGAAGCTTTGTGTTTGATTCATGTTCACAGATTACAAGTGCTCCTAGAGCTGTATTGGAGAGAGGAGGAAGAAAGAACTCTCTTACCCTCGCCACTAGCTAGCCCTTAGAGCAATCTCTCCCCAAATCAACCCCCTCTACAGAAGCCCTAGCCCTCCTTATATAGAGGTGGCTAGGTCTCCACTTAGGGCATACGTGGAGGCATATTCCAGGGAATATGCCTCCTCCCAAAATAGCAAACCGACCGGGTCTCTTTTCCCCCGCGTCCTCTATGCAGAGGCTACGTGAGCCTCTGCGGCGCCTGCGTCACCCGACATTGGCTTCGTCACCTTTGTCGGCCACGCCTCGGTGGTCCGGCCTCTGTCCACTTCGCTCACACCCCACGTACAGTAGCCACCTTTTGACCAACGAGATGCCTTCCTTCTCTTACAAGCTTGATATAACCCGGATCCTACATAGTTGATCCGGCCATACCTGTTCCTACATACAAGTTAGATATATTTTACCAACATACGGTGTAAGTCGGTTGAGACCAAGTTAGGTGAATGTCCCCTGGTCCGGGTTACTCCGCGATCCGGCCTACCTTGAGGTGACTCGGCCAGCATCCACTTTGACCTTGCCGAACCTCGGCTAACTCGGCATTTATACCCCGACGTGACCCTACCCGGGGGTATCCCCCAACAACTACACAAGTAGTGAATGGGCATCGACTCAAACACTATATTGCTGGGGATTCTTATAATGAAGATGTTGATGCCTTTCAAGTTATAACTCCATAACTTTTTATCAAGGACCAAATTCAGAGACCTGTAGAGTCCGCTTTCAAATAGGTAACAGTCCTGGTAAGAAAAGTTCCGCAAAAATACTATCCAACTATATTTTTGTAGTTTTCAGTCAATAAGGGAAGCTACGAAGAGAAAAAGGGACGGAAATGGAGCCAGGGTGGCCCACACCACCCTGTGGCGCGGGCCCACCCCTGGCCGCGCCACCAGGTGGTGTGGCCACCCTAGACTCCGTCTCCGATCCGTTTTCTCCTAGAACCTTCCTTTCGTTATGAAACTTCGTAATATATAATCCCCCGAGGTTCGTATATCGTGTTTTCGTTGTGTTTTCATTTCGATCTGTTTCTGACAGGTAGAGTCCCAGATTTGGAGCTACAATGTCTTCCTCTGGATTAGCTAAGGAAGATTCTTTAGAGGATATCATCAACCCATACATGAGAGAGTTGAAGATTCATCCCAAGGAGTTGTTGCTTGAAGATGGGGAACTCCGGATAAAAGAGGTTCGATGCCCTAAAGGTGAAGGAAGTCTGGAGGACAAGATGGAAGCGCTGGAGCAAGAAGTCTTTAGGTACAAGAAGATGGTGGAGCACGAAGTGGATATCATCCATAAGATTTGTTACAAACTCATCGTCGAGCACCAAAGGAGACTGCTGAACTCAAGGATGAAGTCCTCTCACTCCACCAAACAACCAACGAACTGCAAGCACAGTTCTATGACGTTCAAAATCAAAACTATGAGTATGAGGTTAGGTTTAAACGCATAAGTGCTGCTGCAAGTTTCAGGATGCTAGAAACCACGATGTCCTTTGTTGATGGGAACCCCTTACCCTGGAAGTCGGACGAAGACGAGAGGATACCACCACCACCAAAGGAGTAATTTGTCACCAGGTTTGGCATCCCCTTGGTTTGTTCCAAGCTTGGGGGAGTGCCGCGGTATCACATCACTATCTTCTATCTTTTTGCCTTATTAGTAGAGTCATATCATGAATAGAGAAGTTATTATGTAGGATGGTTTGCATTATGGAAGTGTCCCCTCTCTCGTTAGATATGTATCCCTTGGTGTGAGTTGCTGTTATGGAATATTAATGATAAGTTCTTTCATTCACTCTTTTGCATAGCTTATATTAGTTTTCAATTCATGGTTATATGATTGATCTTGTTGTTAGTATTGGTATCACTTTGGGATCATTGACTTAATTTAGTTGGTCTTGGCAAACCTGGCTCGGTCAGTAGCAACACTATTTTTGAGAGTTGAAAGAAAAGATAGAAGTACTCTAAAGAAAAAAATAATTTCATCATCTTTCTTTCTTGATTTTCTCATAAGTCTAGTATTCTCTAGTTAAGATCTTTTGTGCTTCCAAGGAAGATTGCATGTTTGTTTTTATCACTTGTATGTTTCTTTGTTTCCTTCAACTCTTATACTTGCTAGCCAAAAACCTGTACTGAGAGGGAATTCTTCTCGTGCATCCACTTCCTTAAGCCAAAAACCTATGCCATTTGTGTCCACCATACCTACCTATTAGCATTATTTCTATTCTAAGTAAATTCTTGTTTTATCTACCTCCCAAATTAAACTTGTTATGTGAAAATTAGTGATTAAAGCTCTCACGAACTTGATGGCACACTTTACCTTTCTTGCATTTAATAACCTGAACCATTGGGTCCTTCTTTGTTGCGTATATGCTTGCGCTTTATGAGTTGAAGTTAGTAGAACCATGTATCATGGGGAACGCTTTCAACACTGCCATGGTACTTTGTACCTAGTTGATATCATGATTCTTTTGCCTATGGATCTCGGCGGTGTGAAATAAAAGTGGAACTTGTAAGATCATGGAGTTTATATGTGTGTTAGAGAAACGCCTGGGCCGCTAGCCTAAGCCATTCCTAATCATGGTGGAAACTTGTAGCATAACTATAGTGAGCATTCTATGAAGCATCCTCAATAAAAACCTATGCAAATAGAAAATAAAAATATCGCTGAGATGCTCACTATCTGCGTGCCTTGTCATTTTGATTATGGGATAGCTCCTGTGTCATGTGCAAGGGGTACCCCGTTGGCGGTTCTTAATGATACACATGTATTTACAATAACAAGAGCTTACTCGTGACTGAAGTTGAGTAGCATGAGGTTCGGTACTCATAAATAAGGGGCATGAGATTTCAACTTATAACTTGTCAAGCATATCCTCTTAGTTGTGTCACTTTAACCTTAATCACCAAAAGATGCCTATGATAGGGGCAATGAGAGCTGAAAGCTAATAAGTATCATAATTTTTGGGAGCTCTTTATGAGACTTGCAATCCCTGCTTCCCTCTGCGAAGGGCCTTTCTTCTACTTTTTAGTTGAGCCAGTAAACCTACTCCCTTCTACCTCAGCAAGTATTTTGAGTTGTTGTGTTTCATTCATTCATATGATGATTTATTCAATCATGTTTCTTATGTTCTTTGTTTTGCACATTGCTCTTATCTTGGTGATTACTACTTTGAAAGCTATCATTGAAAACTAGCTATTTATGAACTCCAGCAAATTATCAACTATTCTTCGACCAAGAGCTAAGTTTGCCATTACCAATTATGATTTACTTTATGTATCTTTATTGTGTTTCCTTTACTCATTGCAAGTTGAGTTATATAATAGTGAGTTGTCTTCTATTATGATATGTGTATTTGATGAATGTGATGCTTCTTGTCCGTATTCTTTTATCGACTCTTCACTCCATAAACCTAAGGTCATGTTTATTGAGCTCAGTTTCGCTTGGGGACAAGCGAAGTCTAAGCTTGGGGGAGTTGATACGCCCATTTTACATCACTATTCTATGTCATAATTTATTGTTATTTATTGATATATTTCATATTGAGAGGTAATACTTATGTTATATCATCTGTTTTTGCATGGTTGATGACTTTTGGAGCATGGACCGCTGCAATCAGGATTCTGATGGAAAAGGTGTTGTTTGGAAGCAAAATTCGTGAAGATCAGAAAATCCGGGAAAATATACGGAAAATCCTATTTTTCCAGAAGACGAAGGAAGCCAGAAGGGGGGGCTGGAGATGGGCCATAGGGGGCCCACACCACCCACTGGCGTGGGCCAGCCTACGCCGTGCCACCAGGTGGTGTGGCCGCCCTGGTCCACCCCTGGCACTCCCCTCTAGCGTATATTATTCCTCCAGAAATCCTAAGACTCTTGGAGCGACCACAGAAAGATTCCGCCGCCTCTGCAGGGCGGAAAACACTGAGAGAGAAAGATCTCTCTGGCAGACAGATTTCTGCCGGGGGAATTCCTTCCCGGAGAGGGAAGATCATCGCCATCAACACCACCATCAAGCTGGACTTCATCGGGATCATCATCATCACCACCATCATCACCATCAGCACCCTCATCACAATCTCCATATTGCTGTAACAATTGCGTTGAATCTTGCATAGTTCATAGGGGAAACTTTCCCGGTGTTGATTACTCTTTGTAGTTGATGCTATTGAGTGAACTATTGAATTATTGTTTATGTTCAGATTGTTATAAATCATTATTCCATCTCTGATCTTGATCCATATGATGTCTTGTGAGTAGTTTGTTTTGTTCTTGAGGACATGGGAGAAGTCATGTTGTTAGTAGTGGAGTTGTGTTGAGAGATATTCAATAGTTTGATATTTAAGTTCTAGTGTACTTCTTCTAGTGGTGTCATGTGAACATCGTGATGGGTTCGTAGCATGGAAAACACAAATTTTCTACCGCAAGAACGAACAAAACCCAGATCTAATCTAGATAAAAGCCAAGATCTAATCTATTAGACATGTGCAACGAGATAGATCTATACTAACCCTTGTAGACCCGAAAGCGTTACGAGATCGGATCTCGTGGTTGATGTAGTCGATCACTTGCCGATCTCAAGATCGAGTAGACGATCCTTCCGGCGCCGCGTTCCGGCAGCGCTTCCGCAGTCGGTCACACGTGCGGAGTCGAAGCAGACCTTCCTCTCCTTGTTCCAGCGAGCAGCGGAGGTAGTAGATCTTCTCCACGGAATCCCAGCAGCACGACAGCATGGTGATGGTGGTGGAGTAGAGAATTCTGCAGGGCTTCGCCTAAGCCTGAGCAGAAGAAAGGAGGAGGAGAGAGGCGGCTAGGGCAAGAGTGGAGGGGGCCAGGGGGTGGCGCCTCCACCCCTCTATTTAAAGGAGGGAGGCGCCATGGGGAGGTGGAGTCCTTGTAGGACTCCCCTCTCCCTTGGCCGGCGGATCAAGGAGGTGGGGGGAGAGTCCTTCTCCCCCACGAATCCTTGTCTTACCCCACAAGGATTCCTTGATCCTTTCTTGGTTTTCAAGTAAACTCCAAGAAATTTTCCAGAACCTTCCGGAACATTCCGAAACCTTCTAGAATCCCCATACAAATACTCCGGAACATTTCCTAACTTAGAAAATGATCCCCAATATATGAATCTTATTCTCCGGACAATTCCGGAGCTCCTCGTGATGTCCCGGATCCAATCCGAGACTCCGAACAACATTCGGTCTCCAACGCACATTCCATATCTACTTAAAACAACTTCGAACCTTAAGTGTGTCACCCTACGGTTCGTGAATATGCCGACATGATGGAGACACCTCTCCGATCAATAACCATCAGCGGGATCTGGAGATCCATAATGGCTCCCACATACTCAACGATGACTTCATGATCGATAGAACCATTACCATATGAAACCAATTCCCTTTGTCACGCGATACTCTACTTATCCGAGGTTTGATCGTCGGTATCTCCATACCTAGTTCTACCTCGTTACTGATAAGTACTCTTTACTCGTTCCATGTTATGTCATCCCTTGTGACCCAGTCACATGCTTGCAAGCTAATTAAATGACATTCCACCGAGAGGTCCCAGAGCATATCTATCCGTCATATGGATGGACAAATCCCAATCTTGGTCCATGCGCTTCAACACATACTTTCAGAATACTTAATGACACCTTTATGACCACCCAGTTACGAAGCGGTGTTTGATGTTATCAAAGTACCCATCCGGTGATGGTGATTAACATAACCTCATGGTCGAAGGATTAGGTTACTATGTATTTTAAAGCTTATAGCAAACGAACTTAATGACTTGATCTTATGCTATGCTTACTATGGGTGTGTGTCCATCACATCATTCTCCTAATGATATGATCTTGTTATTAACGACATCCAATGTCCATGATCAGGAAACCATGATCATCCGTTAATTAACAAGCTAGTTTAACAAGAGGCTTACTAGGGACTCTTTTATGTTTACAAAACACACAAGTATTAATGTTTCCGGTTAATACAATTATAGCATGGGATGTAAACATTTATCATAAACATAAAGATATAATAATAACCACTTTATTATTGCCTCTTGGGCATATCTCCAACAATCTCCCACTTGCACTAGAGTCAATAATCTAGTTAAAAACTTGTGCATTCAACACCTATGGCTTTCTGGTGTTGTATAGACACTATTGCTAGTGGTAAAGATAATCTTTGGATCTGACACTTCCAGGTCCGTGTGTATTTGCATGTCCTTGCATCTCTACGCATTACTCATTCTCCAATGAGATGACATTGTATAAATTTGGTCCTTTGGTGAGACCTTTAGTTCCTTGGGATTAAATTATGTTGATACAATTGTCATACAATGTATCTTCATAGTATTATCCCGCTATGAACCACACCTAGTTTGATAACAAACTACTTAACACAAATGCCCTCCTTTGCTGCTACTATAGCAGTTATATACTTAGCCTTTTGTTGTAGTATCCGTCACAATATCTCAACTTTGGAACTCATCCAAATCCATCATGGAACATCCTTTCCATTATATTGTGCCACCCATAGTCTAAATTGAGATAAATTTAATTTGTATCTTGTGACAAAACTAGTATCAATGTAACACTTTACAATGAACTACCTTTAACTATTTGTCACTTATACATGATATATTCTTAGTTCTTCCAAAGCTCATAAGAATATCTTTACTATTGTCCAATGATCATCTTATGAATCATTCTGGTATATGCTCATAACATTTAGAGCATAGGACATATCTGGATGTGTACATCTCAAAGAATGATTGATCAAAATATTCTTGTGATTTCACCAAGTGTCAAAACACTTGAATCTCGTGTCAACACACCTGAATCTTGATTTAGTCCTTTCCATGCGTCAAGAACCTTTCTTGTTGTTTCCATATTGAACTCATTCAACATCTTATCTATGTACATTTGGCAAAACCATATTAGCGCCTCAATCTATCCATATAGACATTGATGCCTAATTCTTGAGTTATGCCTAAGTCTTTCATCGAAATGAAATTCTTAACCTGTGTCAATAAAAGATACATTATTTCTAATCAACAATATGTCTTTCACATAATGTATTAGAAATATGTCTTAGCGCTCCCACTTAATTTCTTGCAAAATGCAAACATCTTCATCGTCTCTAAAGATTCCAACTCCGCGATGCTCACTTCAACCATTGAAGTTTTGCATACTCTTTTAGCATCCTTTGAATTAACAAAACCCTTTGGATCGTGTCATGTACATGTCCTAGGTAACCATTCTATTAGAAGAACTTGTTTTGTTTGTTCAACTACCATATACCAAAATATATGTAGTGGTTGCTACATTAATCCATCCAGACTAAATATCGCTATGAAAGATCAAATCTTATCATAGTAAATTCCTTGAACATTGTCGTAAACTCTTTCCGACATGTCGACTATTTCATAGATTTGAAACATCCATGTCTATTTCTTTATAGATCCAAACACGACCGATAGGCTTCACACCTTTCCGGAGGGTCTTCTAAGTTCAGAAACTTGATTTCTCGTGTATGGATACTATCACGGATTCCTTGACTTCTAGTCATTTTATGGAGTCAGGGCCCATCATCGCTTCTTTGCATGTAGTCGGTTCATCATTGTCAAAACAATGACGACTTGCTTATCAAATCTTACTATTTGATTCTTACCGACCCACACGGTTCTATAGGAACTCTAATCTCCGAGATCACACCTTTTGTAATCACGAGAGCCATGAGCATTGTGGCCGCCACCGGGACACTTTCTGGCGCTGCGCTACTTAGCACATATAGCTAAGGTTCAACAACCTTATCAAAGTTCTATTGTCCTCCCACTTAACTTTTCACGAAAAATTCCTTCTCAAGAAAGACGTTCCAAGCGACAAACTCTTTTGTCCTTGGCGTTATGGAGAAATTCCCAACAAATTCTTTGGAATAACCTACAAAGACGTGCTTATCCGACTTTGGTTGTAAACATTTTACTCATGCATAGCATACCAAAATTTAAGAAAAGACAATTCAGGTTTTATCCCAAACCATAACTCATATGGTGTCATTTCAACGGATCACGATGGAGCTCTTTTCAGTGTAAAAGCGGTAGTCACTAAAGCTTTAATCTTTAATATATAATGGCAGTTTTATAAATGACACCTTTGATCTTACCATGTCAAACAAGGTTTCAATACATATCTTGAACACTCCATACTCCTATGGTGTTTTGGGAAATGCAAATCCATGGAACGATTCCTCAAATCTTAGGTGTTTTGCTAAACTTGTAACTCAAACATCTTTCTTTATGATCCAATCATAAACTCTTTTATTTTCTTGTTACAATGATTTTCCACTTCATCTTGAAAGTCTTTGAACATTTTTCAAATGTTTCATACTTCTTCCTTATTGAGTAAGTATATACATATACTCACTCAAATCTTCGGATAAAGCATATGAAGTTGAAATCCATCGCCTACGACTTCACATAATGGACTATATACATCAATATGCACAAATTCCAATCAGTTAGTCGTCCGTTCCTCTTTTGGCC
The DNA here is from genome assembly GCA_910589775.1 of Avena eriantha. Lineage (NCBI taxonomy): Eukaryota > Viridiplantae > Streptophyta > Magnoliopsida > Poales > Poaceae > Avena > Avena eriantha. The sequence goes on along the minus strand of OU342743.1, from coordinate 257,207,719 downwards.
TACGAACGGAGTTTTAATTATCTCTAGGAAAGTATCACAAGCGTCATTTGATCCAAATCAAAGACTCCAAAAATCCATCAACATGGAGTTTCTTCATGTATCCCTTTCAATATAATTTAAACGGCGATGTCACTTAGCAAGTGATCTTTCACTCATTTGTCTTGCGACATTTTAGCATTAGTTTTATGGTCGTTATTTCTCCTACCAGACTTGTATATTATCCATCTATTATGGAATACGGTAATTATTTGAACAACCTTTTGTCGTCATAATACCTGATCAAAATAACAATTATTGAAACAAATCTTGAAGGCAAGCTTTGATGTTAACGAGCAACACAACAACCCTTTGTTTGTTTTCAATGAACATCATCACATTTTCTCTTGCTAGTTACTTAGGCCATTGCAGTTCATGAATTGTGTTGTCCTGTATGACACTTCATACCAACCAATTCGGTATCCAATATCGGAGAACCACATTGTTAATCAAGCAAGGAATACAACCATAACATGTATATCTTCTATATGCCTAAGTTGGACATCTCCAACCTTTTATTTTCTGCCAAATATTTTATAGATTCTCTTTTAGCAATTCGTTTTCTTTTAAAAGAATCTATCAACATCAATAGTGGTGTCGTCAACATGACACATGGTACAAAGCGTATATAGTCAACTACTAATACCTTTGGTCTTGCACTTTGAGGTGGATCACCATCATCATATGTTTGGTGTTCTTTCAAAAATCCATTCTTTAGTAATCTTTTAGTGTAGTAAACATTTTACTTACATCTTCTATTCATCCTTATCATGACAACTTTCATGATCAAGCTGCTATAGCTTATAAAGGTGAATTGCGAGTATAATGTTTCTTTTTCAAAAACTTTTCGAGGATTAGGACGACTAGCGTCTCCAACCTTCACAAATTCTCATCAAATATGAGGACGTATACTCTATCATGTTGTAACCAACACATTGTTTTAGATATCGCAATACCTTTCACATATGATGGTTTCTGAAACATTGCTTTCAGCTCTTAGATAAACTTGATATTAAAAACAATCTTTTGAGTATCAAGAATCATGGAGGCAAACATGATACATTAGATACTAACACTGGAATTGTTACTCTTGATTTAATACTATTTATTAAACTTCATGGAGTAAATAGAGTTTGCTGAAAGTTTGCAATAGGACTTATAAACTTTAAATTGACATTCAAAACAATACGATACCAGTTCGTAAAGTAAATATCCAGAATTTCTATAGTTCCACTATCTCAACTATAACTAAGCGTAAGGTGGTGAATGGATGCCAATGACTACAACAAACTATGCAAATTCACTTTGATTGTGTTTATGATAAATTGAATTTGAATAATCCAAATTACAAATAAACTCCCACTCAAAACAACATCCCTCGAGTTGTTTTAGTGATTACACGAACCAAATCCACTACACCAAGTCCGATCATCACGTGAGATGATGTAGCTTTAATGGCGAACAATCAACATGTTCATCATATCATCCATATGACTCATGCTTTACCTTTCGGTATTCCATGTTCCGAGACCATGTCTGTACATGCTAGGCTCGTCAAGGTTAACCTTAGTTTCCGCATGTGCAAATCTGGCTTGCACCCGTTGTATGCACACGTAGAGTCTATCACACCCAATCATCACGAGATGCTTCGAAACGACGAGTCTTAGCAACGGTGCCAACTAAGGACGAACACTTTATTACTTGATATTTAGTGAGAGGGATCATCTTATAATGCTACCGTCGCGATCTAAGCAATACAAGATGCATAAAGGATTAACATCACAGGAAATTCATAATTAGTGTGATATGATATGGCCCTTTCTTCTTGTGCCTTTGATCTCCACCTCCAAAGCACGGACATGATCTCCATCATCACCAGCATGGCGTCAAGGTCCGTGGCGCCACTTCATGGTTGTCCATCACCAACAGCAACTATTACAACTACTTGGAATAAATCTATTACATGATGAATAGACACGCAGGTCTTAAACAGAATTGAAGACAACCATTAGGCTCCTGCCGTGCCATATTACAACAAGGATCATTGCATACATCAAATATAATCACAATCACATAATGGCCATATCACATCACAAAACCCCTGCAAAAACAAGTTAGACGCCTCTAATCTTCTTTGCATGTTTTACGTGGCTTGGGGATTTCAAATAAGAACAGATCTTACCTACGAATATGAACCACAACGTTGATACAAGTGCTATCAAGTGCAAAGTGTAGATTGGATCTATACTATGGTGGGAGAGACAGACACCCGCAAAGCCACTTGTGCAAAGCAAGTTACACGTCAAGCGTGGAGCAAGTCTCATGTGCGATGACATGTAAGGTTAGCCCGAGCCGCTTCATCCCACCATACCGCAAGATGCAAAGTACACAAAGAAAAAGACGGCACGAGCACCAACGCCCACAAAACCATTGTGTTCTACTCATGCAACAGATCTACGCATAGACACGGCTCTGATACCACTGATGGGTTCGTAGCATGGAAAACAAAAAATTTCTACCGCAAGAATGAACAAAACCCAGATCTAATCTAGATAAAAGCCAAGATCTAATCTATTAGACATGTGCAACGAGATAGATCTGTACTAACCCTTGTAGACCCGAAAGCGTTACGAGATCGGATCTCGTGGTTGATGTAGTCGATCACTTGCCGATCTCAAGATCGAGTAGACGATCCTTCCGGTGCCGTGTTCCGGCAGCGCTTCCGCAGTCGGTCACACGTGCGGAGTCGAAGCAGACCTTCCTCTCCTCGTTCCAGCGAGCAGCGGAGGTAGTAGATCTTCTCCATGGAATCCCAGCAGCATGACGGCGTGGTGATGGTGGTGGAGTAGAGAATTCTGTAGGGCTTCGCCTAAGCCTAAGCAGAAGAATGGAGGAGGAGAGAGGCGGCTAGGGCAAGAGTGGAGGGGGCCAGGGGGTGGCGCCTCCACCCCTATATTTAAAGGAGGGAGGCGCCATGGGGAGGTGGAGTCCTTGTAGGACTCCCCTCTCCCTTGGCCGACGGATCAAGGAGGTGGGGGAGAGTCCTTCTCCCCCACGAATCCTTGTCTTACCCCAAAAGGATTCCTTGATCCTTTCTTGGTTTTCAAGTAAACTCCAAGAAATTTTCTAGAACCTTCCGAAACATTCCGAAACCTTCTAGAATCCCCATACAAATACTCCGGAACATTTCCTAACTTAGAAAATGATCCCCAATATATGAATCTTATTCTCCGGATAATTCCGGAGCTCCTCGTGATGTCCCGAATCCAATCCGAGACTCCGAACAACATTCGGTCTCCAACGCACATTCCATATCTACTTAAAACAACTTCGAACCTTAAGTGTGTCACCCTACGGTTCGTGAATATGCAGACATGATGGAGACACCTCTCCGATCAATAACCATCAGCGGGATCTAGAGATCCATAACGGCTCCCACATACTGAACGATGACTTCGTGATCGATAGAACCATTAACATACGAAACCAATTCCCTTTGTCACGCGATACTCTACTTATCCGAGGTTTGATCGTCGGTATCTCCATACCTAGTTCTACCTCGTTACTGATAAGTACTCTTTACTCGTTCCATGTTATGTCATCCCTTGTGACCCAGTCACATGCTTGCAAGCTAATTAAATGACATTCCACCGAGAGGGCCCAGAGCATATCTATCCGTCATATGGATGGACAAATCCCAATCTTGGTCCATGCGCTTCAACACATACTTTTAGAATACCCAATGACACCTTTATGACCACCCAGTTACGAAGCGGTGTTTGATGTTATCAAAGTACCCATCCGGTGATGGTGATTAACATAACCTCATGGTCGAAGGATTAGGTTACTATGTATTTTAAAGCTTATAGCAAACGAACTTAATGACTTGATCTTATGCTATGCTTACTATGGGTGTGTGTCCATCACATCATTCTCCTAATGATATGATCTTGTTATTAACGACATCCAATGGCCATGATCAGGAAACCATGATCATCCGTTAATTAACAAGCGAGTTTAACAAGAGGCTTACTAGGGACTCTTTTATGTTTACAAAACACACAAGTATTAATGTTTCCGGTTAATACAATTATAGCATGGGATGTAAACATTTATCATAAACATAAAGATATAATAATAACCACTTTATTATTGCCTCTTGGGCATATCTCCAACACATCGACTACATGACACTTCACCTATATGGGCCTAGGGGAATGCATTGTGTAATTGGCTACTAATCGTAGGGGTTGCCGAAGTGACAGACACCTGAACCCCCGTTAGGAAACCATTGCACAAGGGACGTAAGTGTCTTAGATTTTAAAGCTGTGGTTAGGTTTCTACCTTAATTACTTTCTTGTACTTACGGATGTTTGCAAGGGGTATAATCACAAGTATGTATTAATCCTAGGAAGGTCGATACATTAGCACAGTTCACCCACACAACACTTAGCAAGCTAAAGAAGATTAATCAACTATATGAAGCGAAAGCACTTGATAGTCTTCCCATGTGTCCTCGAGAACGTTTGGTCATCTTAAGTAATACAACCGGCTTGTCCTTTGCTGCGTAAAGGATTGGGCCACTTGCTGCATTTATTCCTATTGTCGTTTATTTACTTGTACTTTGTTTGCTTGCTTTATCGAAAACCCCTAAAAATCAGTTTGCTAAGTATTTGCAGAGAATTCCTGATCCATACCACTAGCCAGCACCTTCTGGTCCTCGTTGGGTTCGACACTCTTACTTATCGAAAATACTACGATGCACCCCCTATACTTGTGGGTCATCACGGAGCAGCTGGATCTGAACGTGGCGGTCGGCGCCGCAGAGGATCTGGCGCTGGTGCAGCCTCAGGAGGTTCCTGCGCTCCAGGTTAGAGTTTTTTCCTTCTAATTTCCGTTTCCCCCTTCTGGTTGTTTGGATGGAAAATCTGTTTAGTAGTTATTTGTTAGGGATTAATATCTTTTAGGGATTTAATGGAAGGAAGGTGGGTAGTGTAGATTCTGTGTGTAGATTTTTGTTTACGGATTCATATGTTTTGACGAAATTTATTCAGTGAAGCATGTATGTAGCCCTAGGAATTGCTTCAGTGTATCAGATTTTGTTGTTCCAGGCCATGTTTTGTCCCATGATTACTCAATGGCTGGTCCTTTTGACAAGTTCTTGTGTGGATATGGAAAAGTGTTGTTAAAAAAAACTTGTGTCATCTGACCCATTTGATGCTCTAGAAATTGATATACTACATGTTGTTGTATTATTAGCTTGTAGTACCTGAAGACAACTAGTATGTTTGTCCATAAATCACTTGCTATTATGAGAAGCCAACTGCTTTTGTTATTATCTAAAGCTATATCAGTGTTAGCACTAGGAAATACTTCAGTGCATAGGATAATTTGGGGATGTTTAACTCTGAATTTACACTATGTTGTTTCATAGTTTTGTTCTAGTTTTTTATGTACTTGTTAGAAAAGTTCTATTAAATGCATGCTTAGTTGCTTAGTGGCAATGTTTAGCAAATATGAGGACTTGGTGGTGTATATTTGTTATTGTTTAGTATATGGTATTGTTAGTACAATTTAGCCTCTACATGTACCATTACTGAGTTTACTGTCATGAAATAGTACGTACAATTGTAATGGTGATGTTTCTTATTCATTTAGGTTGCATCAGAAGTAATTTTTGAACACTTGTTTTAATAATTTCATGTTCTCATTCTGTAGTAAGTTTTGAAAATAGAGAAGGTACACTTGATCTCATTCTGTTTATCTCCAAAACTTAGCCTATTTGTAGCTCTAAAATTTAATGTAACCTAGAAAATAGGTTGCATAATTATTGTATTTTATGTACATGTAACATAATTGCATAAACCATTTAATTTAATGGCATGTAGCATTAATAGCATTGATGTACTAGTTAATCACTATTAGTTTAATGATCAGATTTATGAAACATAGTTGTTATGCTATAAATATTTGCTAGTGTTGTTCATTTAGTTGTAATGAAAGGTTCCAATAATTAATGTTTATCTTATTTCTGGCAGGCACTACGCCCTGGTGCTAGATATGACGACGTACTCTCCCCGGTACGCGACGAGGAGGTTTGTTCTTCCATCTGTGCAAGTGTTCAGACATGCACAAAAATAGTAGTTGTTTTATATAGTAGGAAGTACTAACTCTTGTGTTCTTTTTTTGATTGTGTAGTACTTTTCTGATTCAGATGGTGATGTGGAGCAATGGACGTACAAGTTCGTTGTGAAGAAAGAAGAGAAAAAACTGAGGCGTCAGGAAATTTCTGCCTACCTGCCATATACCATAGAATTCTACAGGTGCCCATTCCACTACTTCAAGCCACATGGTGGCCTAAGGGTGGGGCTTGTCCAGCATGTCTGAGAGGTTGCCACCCGAGGACGTATGGGTGAGGATTCATTTGTGGGTGACCTGCGTGATCATGGCAGGCATGAAGCTCTCCTGAGGGTCCTCGAGCCAGATGAGTTTGAGTACGTCGAGTCGGAGGATGAAGAGCATGAGTGAATGACAATATAATATGTTGATAGTTAGTGCCATTAGGCAGCTTCTAGTATGTATGGTACATCATCAGTATTGATGATGTTTATGTCTGGTTACTATGTTGAACTGCTTAACTAGGTAGAAATGGTGGAGAACTTGTTTATTTTGGTTGTGTAATGAGTACTAGTAACATTCTCTTGGTGATGTTCCCCTAAGACTACTAAAATATCGTTCTGCTAGTAATGTACATATGGTAATATGTAAATCAGTATTTCTTTCATGTCCTTCTTTATTATTTCCCTATCTGTGATGTGGCATGATAGCACTACTGTCACTTAGTAATCAGTTTTTCATTGTGTATTTTATAAATTGGAAGGTTTTGAATGGTTTACCTCATTGCAGTATTATTGGTATTTTTGAAAATCAATTGTACACTTTAAAAAGATAAATCGTCTGAGTATTTACAATTGACTAGATTTTTGAATGGCGTATTATGTATAATATAAAACTAAATAAAAGTGTATGAGATAATGCTCTATATGCATCATGGCAGCCAAATCTGTATAAATAACGTCTGAACTATTTATGTTTAAATATAGGGGAAAAAACTAAAGAAAATAATAAAAAAGCCCGCATACTAGCAGGATTTTTATGAAGCCCACGACCTGGATACGACTAGAAACCGACTTAACGGCTAGGATGCAGGCCCGTGGCCCTGCTAGTAGGCCCCACAGGGCAGTGAAACGTTAGTAACTGATCGCAAGAAGTGTATAACAGAGAGCCTGTTGCAAGATATGCAACGCTCAGCTATTTAAGGTGGTTCAAATGCTCTCGAGTTGCCGAGGTGGGACTAAACTCCTACCCGTCCCACCCAAGTCAGTTCGTTCCGCTGCAGGGACATAGTGGGCTGAAAGAGGCCTATTTGGGTCCTAGGTAGCTCGGACGGGCAGGCGACCTGGCTGGGCTGCCTCCTTCTTTTTGAAATTTCTTTTGTTTTAACATTTCCTATAATTTGTAATTTTACTTGGAATAAAGAGACGAGAACTGTCTAGGCCAAAAATTTCAAATATTTAATATTTAAATATTTCGAAATTTTGGATTTCTGTGAATCTGATTTGTTTTAATCATGTTCAAAGTTTTCGCAGATTACAAACATGGTGCATGTGTGAATGTGAAAATTCAGATTTGGTTTTAAGGAGCTGTGTTTGTCTGAATTGTATGAGGTTTTCACCAGTGTTTAAAGGACTATAACATCCCAAAACTTCAATCCAAGCTTATCAAGATCAAATCAATCAAAAATGGGGTTAACAAAAACTTTTCCAAATTTAAAATGAAAGCATTCATATATGTGTGCATTTAAAATAGGAGTTGTTTTGAATTGCCATGATTGTGTGATTCTTTGCTTGTAAAATGTTTCTTAGGTGATTTAAACATCATCTACATCATTCCCAAACTTTTTCTAAAGAAAATCAAATCAAAAAGAATTAAAAAGGAGGAATGGTCATTTTGGCCATTTTAATCCACTACACTACTTTGAGTGTTCCTAGCACTCATTTCTTAACAGAAACAATTCTTGATCTTTGTACCCCTTGCTAGTACACATAATGAGGTACCAAGGCCCACCTTTGGATCTGCTAAAAACATTTTGTTACTTATTTTAAATTATTTTTGAAAATTGAATCTAATGCATATGCATAGATCACCCCTATTTCAAAACCCATCTATTTGAGATCCACTTTCAAAACCCTTGCAACCAGAGACTGCCTAGCACTAGTGGAGATCACTCAAAATTTTTGAAACCAAAATTCAAAACTTTCTTTCTTGCGGCCATTTAATCAAACACTTGGCATGCATAATCTCTACTCTAATCCTAGCTCACTGTTTACTACACGGTTTTGCCCCCAAATGATCTTCATTTATCTCCTCTGTCCGCTCTTGATCTAACCAACCCCCTAAAAACCCTCTCCCTTGTCCCTAGTCCCCATGCCATGCCATGCCGAGCCATGCCTCGCCGGCCAACCCTTGCCCCGCTGCAGCAGACCATTCCCTCTTCCCTCGCCATGTCTAGGACGTAGCCAGGAGCTCACCGCCACCCCCTGTCCCTTGCCCGAGCCCAGGAGTGCAGTGGACAACCTAGCACAAACCGCGCCCACTGCCACCGCACCATGCCAGTGCCGCCCCCAGAGCACGCTCGGTCCCCGCTCGACCAGACCGCCCCTTGGCCGCAGCCCGCGCCCGCCGCTCCGCCACGACCTAGAAAACACCCCAGACACTCCCACTGGCCGCCCAACGCCTCACAACCACCGCTCGCCGTGGACACCGCCGCCTCTGACGTGCAGAGCACCACCTCGCCCAGACAACGTGCCACCGCCCCTACGGCTGCATTCAATGCCTAGAGCACCGCTAGGGAACCGCACGTCAATCGCCACCCGCAGCCATGCCTCTACCCTGCCGTAGCCATGTCGCCACCGTCGCCTGCCCATCCCGCTCGGTCTCACCGTCGGGCCTATAAAAGGAGCCCTCCCCAGGATCTTCTCTCCACACCATTCCACTCCACTCACCTCTTTGAACCTCACCCACCCCTCGATGGAGCAAGGCGAGCTCTGCCTTGCCGGAATTGGAGTCGGAGCAGCCGCGGTAAGAGGAGAAGGGCGCCGCAGATTGTGACCACCCCAAGCTCCACCGCAACCGCGCCTCACCTCGCCGTCGTCTTCCACTTCGTTTGTCCGCCTCGCCGACCCCGCTAGAGCCCTGGTACGTCCCCAGCAGACCCCCACCGAGCCGCTAGGGTTCAAGCTCGCCAGCGACCTGTTCGTCGTCGACGACGACCCTCAGCCGTAGATCTGCCTTCTAATCCTACGGCCCACATCGCGTGTACCGTTTCGCGTGTTAAGTGACGCTGACAAGCGAGACCCCCCTGTCAGCTGAGCCCCGCGCCGCGGAGCGCCACTGGGCCGGCCCAAGTTGTTTCCCGCGCTAGCCCACACATTCAAATCTGGATTTTTCTTTTTAGTTAAGCCTAATTTCTGTCCCCTATTTCAAAAATTCAATTCTGAGAGTTTGACAAATCCAAATTGCATGAAACTAATTTTGCCTGAAAGGTATTAAGATGATCTATCCAAGCCCGTTGGATTTAATTCAATTAGAGTTATAGATCTCTCCTAATAAAAATAAGAAGAGAAGCAATTGCAATTTGCAACATTTTTATAAAATCAACCAAGTGAGCTTTTGAGTTGTTTCCAACTCTCAAAAATCACATTTCATCATATCTATCTAACCATGTAATAATATTAAGGTTTGCATGCAGTGACTTTGGACTAGTACCAAAATAATGCTATATAGGCATTCCTAGTCACTTTAAATCATTAAATAATGAACTTAAACCAAAGTAATATTGATCCAACCTTTAAATCTCATTCCCACATGTTAGAATATGTGGTGAGGACATGTGTCCACATGATCCCATATTTAGGTGGTGAATATTAAATCTTAGTAATTTTTTCAATGAGTAGAAATTACTTTTCTAAAATAAAAAGAATGACACTATGGAATTAAACTTGTGATGCTTGTGATGATAATAGATCATCAAATGTGTATCTTAGAATGCTACTTAGCTTAGTTAAGTATTGTTTGGTGATTGTGCACTCCCTATGAATTTATAGACGATAGTCTCGACCAAGCTTTCGAGGAGGAGGAGTTCTACCAATAAGAAGAAGAAGAAGAAGAAAACTTCAACCACTGCACCAACCAAGGCAAGCTACTATTAGCAAGCTAGCACTAATTAAGTGCAAGTCACCATTAGCAATGCAAGTTAACACTTGCAAGTTTAGTGTTTAACAGGCTAGGATCAACTAGATGGTTTAGCTAAGATGCCTTAGGCATGCCTTGATCACACCCCTTTGACTATTGGTACTCCAAGTCTTAGTTACAAGTTTTATCCCTCTTAGTTATACAAAGTTCTTTACTTGTTTAGAAGGTAGCATAAAAAGTATAAAACTTAACCTATTTAGAACCCTTTAGATGCCATTCTATGGCATGAGATTGAACCCATCTTTACCACCTTAGTGAACACTCTTAACTTAGTAGTTTAGATTAGCTCAAAAACTTGAGTCACTTTAGATGCGAATACTTGGTGAAAATGAATTATGAAAACCTTAGAATGATGAGTCATTCTATTGAGATGTTTTGACATGTGTTGAGAAACACAATTGGTTGATGATGATGAAAATGTTGAGGCCTGAGCCTTAACCCTTTTATAAAACTGATGGTTGGATTCGGATGCGATACCATTCCAAATTTACCGTACAACCACATTACCTAAATTGGGTAAGGCTTAGCTGGAAATTTATATGCATTAGTATTAGTTCCCTCACGGGAGAGGTCTGAGATGAGGCTACCTCTCACGATGTCCACCTATGCGGTGCCCAAGATGACTAATGGTCATGGTTGGGAGGCCATGCTCATAGGAGAGGTGCTTATACTAGGGTGTGTAAAGGGAAGGTTATGTTTGATTATCTGCATACTAAGTATGATGATTCAGGGTTATCCCTGACAGATGTATCAAATCTTGTGGTGAAAGTGTACCACCTCTGTAGAGTGTCAAACTATTCGAATAATCGTGTCCGCGGTTATGGACAGTTGGAATGACCACACTGTTTCGTTGTCAGATGTTTTCTAAATACTTTGAAATGAATGATGAATCTTGACTTGACCACAACAGGGTTGGGTTTATGACAATAGTTTCCCCAACTTAAGTGATTCTAGAGTTTTACCTTATCTTTCTTTGCTTCAGAACTCAGCTTAGGTTTCAAACTTAACTTTATAGTTAAACATAGAGTTAGCACTTTAACTTAGATTTATAATACTTGTTAGTGGTAGTTTGCGAGTACTTAAAGAGTACTCATGGCTTTTGTCCTTGGCTATTATCATGTCCAGACTATGAAGGAGATTATCAAGATGATGGCCAACAGGAAGGCTATGATAACTAGGACCATCTGCCTTCGTCAGCATTGCATGTGCCCCTGAAGATGGACCCCACCGCTACGCTTATCTTTTATTTTCGTTGCTTGTTGTATTAAGACTGGATCATGAGATCCTTATTTGTGTAAGACCTTATGTATGGTTTGTAATGGATGATGTACTGTGATATCCAATCCGTTATGTCTCGCAAAAATGATAATCCTGGGATTGCGAGGTATGGCATAACGGGCATCTGGGATTAAAAATCCAGGTGTTGACAAGTTGGTATCAGAGCCATCCTGACCATAGGAGACCCTAGTTAGAATGGACATCAAACAAAAACTTAGTTTCAAAACCAAATTGAGTATTTATGAAAAACTATCTCCTCTCTTACCCTTGTGGATTCTTTCTCAAAAAATCATGTTCCGCAAAATTCTTCCACTACTACTTAAAATTTGACACACTTGATCACTTCACTAACTTCCTCATCCTTAATTCTTGTAGATGGAGACTCAGTTCAGCAAGTTTTACCAGTTGGGAAACGGAGGTCAGCTGATCTTCGAGAGGGATCTGGATTCACTGTCAGAGTTACTGGGACGCCCGCACCCGGAGTTTCTTGGAGCTCAACTTCTAGGACCCCCAGGAGGAGACTTACAGTGGCTAGTCACCGCAGATCTTAGAGGAAGCATTGAAGCACCAACTTCTAGGAGAATTCAGTTCTCCGTAAGAGAGAACAACTGGCTAGATGGATTAGCCAGGGCAATGCATGAAGCTCTCGCACGTCTATGTGCCCTCAGCGTCAACAAGACCCAAGGAACCCGTTTTGCCCACTATGCAAGACGTGATTTCATGGGAATGCCAATGGAGATGCCGGGCCGCCCCGAGTTGAGACGTCAAGTGGAGAACCTTGACTTCTTGCTACATGACAGACAGCAGGAACTGGACAATGCCAGAGAGTTAGCCAACCATAACCGTGACATTGCCGACCACAAGGCCCAGACTTTCGCACTGCTTGTCCAAGACCGTCAGTATCTTCGCCGCCAGCGTGCCAAGAAGTATAGAACCATCACCCGTCTTCGCAAGAAGGTGGCCGACCTCGAGAAGACCGTCAATGAGCAGGAAGCTCAGCTTGCAGCAAAGGAAGAAGAAGGTGAAGGTGAAGACATCCAGGGAAACATGGACTCTTACCTCAGCAACGATGATGATTTTCTGGTGGAGGATGCCGTGGATTTCTACACTGACGATGAGGACTCAGACTTCATCGACGATGAGTAGATGCACTAGAGCACTATCGTAGCATGAGATGTATCGATCTCACAGTATCTTAGCCTGCAGAATGGTTCTTCAAACCATCTGTTTTCCCTTTGATTGTTGTGGTGTGTGTTGTACCGTATGCTTGGTTGCATGAATGAAAATGAAGTTAGTTGAAAAACCTGAGTCTAACTCAAAGTTTTAGCTTTGAAAACCCAAAACCCTGAACCTTAGAATTTCCCTCTTACCCCTATATCTCAATCTTCAGATGACTCGTGGAAACCAAGGAGGGAGCAGCTCGTCGCAAGACCCAATGCTGCAGATCTTGCAGAATCTCATAGCGGACCGTGAAGCAAGCAGGGCAGAACGCCAAGCCAACTTAGCAACACTTCAACAAATTGCCCAGATGGCTCTCAACAACCAAGGGCATGGAAATCAGGATCACCAGGGATCCAAACTCAAGAACTTTTAGAACGCTAATCCCCAATCTTCAACCAATCTGAAAACCCATTAGATGCTGATGACTAGTTACAGACCATGGAGAACAACTTGGAAGTTTCCAGAGTTGATGAAAATGAGAAACTTCTCTTCGCCACCCACTATCTGGCAGGAGATGCAAGAGCTTGGTGGAATAGCATCCGCAATATGAACCATGGTCAAGTGATGACATGGGAAGCATTCAAAGTCAAGTTCAGCCGCACCCACGTGCCGCAAGGTCTAGTCAACAGAATGAGAGATGAGTTCCGTGAATTGAAGCAAGGAATAATGACTGTGGTGGAGTACCATGACAGATTCCTGTCACTTGCCAGATATGCACCTGATGAGATCAACACGGCATCATTATTTTATGCCAACCTAATTGTACTCATCAGGTCACTAGCAGATTCCTGTCACTAGCAGCTGTAGTTCTAGCACTGAAGACATGGCATCATTATTTGATGGGTAATCGCTGTGAGATTTACTCAGATCATAAGAGCTTGAAGTATATATTCACTCAAAAGGAGCTAAATATGAGGCAAAGGAGATGGATAGAGTTAATCAAGGATTATGGCCTTGACATTCACTATCACCCCGACAAAGCCAATTGTAGCACCCTCGAATCGGCCTAATGCAAGTTTTAGCCCTTTCCGCCAAACCCGCATAGAAACGATTCAAGGGTGCTACAGAGTGGTATCAGAGCCCAGCAGTTGCGATACCCCACAAGTCCAGCCTGTAGGATAACCTAGCTAACGGCCGAAGTAGAGTGTCCAAACTATTTTGCAAAATCGGTTGGATAGATCTGGTTAGGTCTGCTTTTACTCCTTACCCCTCTGCTGTTCTCCTCTTACCTCTGCGTGTTTTGAATCTGCTCTCTTCCCTTTCTTCGAGTCCAGGAATTCTCGTGGCTGGGTTCCGTCGTACCTTCAGGGTTTCGCTTCCTCCTTTGGCAACGATGTTTCTACCTCCGGACTTCATGCTATCTGAGTGATCCTTTATCTGTGGTACCATTCTTTGTTCCTTGTTTGTGCCTTCCGGTGTTTTCCGACGCGACGACATCATCTATGCCAGATCCGATGCAGAGTCTGCATCACTGCTTTGTTTCCAAACCTTGCTTGTCGAGATCTTCAGTCTGATTCTGAGAGTTGGTTGCATAATTCTCCTATTCGTGTGCAGAGTAATGGTTTGGGTGCGCGATGGGCTGATCACCATCCGACTACTCTTATCATTCGCTCTTGTACATTGAATCGGTGGGTCTTGCAATTACTCCGTCCACGGAAGCTAGAGGTGGCTTTATTGTGGATACCTCTACCTTCGCCCTTGTTTCTAGAGTGCTCTCTCAACGATCACGGACAACGACCTCTTGTTAGTGGTGTCGCGAGGATCTACATGAATCGAGAAGATTTAGATCGTCGGCCTTCTTCCCGGTACCATGAGGCGGATCTCGAGGGCTAGATCCATTGTTAGTGGTGTCGAATTGTGGCGCCCCGCAAAACCACTACTAGAAAATCGCGGTGTGTTTGTGCATTGCATCATCATGACCGTATGCTCATGTCATCATGCCACCTTGCATTTGAGCATCGTCATCATCATGCATGGTTTTTTCTAAAACTATTTTCGAAAAGCCTGTTTGGTTTTCTAAATGCCCCGTCTTGATTTCTAATTAAAACCCGGGTCTCTGGAATATTTTCTTTCGTCTACAAACAGTTTTCAAACGCCCCGTTTTAAACAAATAAAATATTTAATTTATTTTTAGGACGCAGCCCGCCAGGCCCGAAAGCCCGGCCGGCCACCTCCAAACCCTAGTCTAATAATATCTAATCCAATCCTACCCAGCTCTATCCTACCGAGCCCCCTCCACCTCACCCCGCCCAATAGCAGCGCACCACCTCACCAGCCCCTCCCTTTTTCCCTCCACCTCACACAGCCACCCCCACCAGTTTTTCCACACACGCACACAGAGAGCACGCACACCAGCCCTTCCACCAACTCCCCCCGGCTACGGCTGGGCCCCACCCGCCAGCCCTCCACACGCCGCCTGCCCGGCCCCACGCGCGGACACACTCCCGCCTGGGCGCGCACCCACACGTCACCTACCGCCTACCCCATCGCTCCTGGCCCCACCACCACGCCCCGACCCGACACGCCTCTCCTCCCCACGTTCCTCTACCCGTTCCCGTCGCCCTCTCTCTGGTTCCCCACCTCGCTCGCCTTCCGTCCCCTGCCAACGCCTTCCGCCCGCGCCGGTCCTCCGCCGTCCTCCCCGCCCTCCTCTCGCCTCCTCCCTCGCCGAGCCCCTCCTCGCCGGAGCCGCCCCGTTCTCCCCCGCCTCTACCTCCGCTCGGCTGCCTCCACCACCGGATCCCGCCGCCCCGGCGGCGCCCTCCTCTCTTCCGTCCTCCCGGATCCGGCCACGACCGCGGCGCCGCGCGGTTCCACCTCCTCGCCCGCCAGGCCTCGTCCGCCCCGCTCCTTCCTCATCATCCCTCTTCCAGCGCCGTCGCCGGTCGACCTCGTCCTCCCCGACGCTCGCGGCATCCATCCCCGCTCCCTGGACCGTCGCCGCCCAGCTCCTTCCTGCGGCGCCCCGTCCGCTGCCGCCTCCTCGGCCTGCCACCTTCCCCATCCCCGACGCCCACGCCCGTCCCCGGCCACGTCCATCGCCCTCGGGCCCGAGCACCGTGGCGCCGTTGGCCTCTGACCGGGCCGCCTCGCGTCCCTCTACCCAAGCGCTGCCCGGCCACCCCGACCTCTACTCCGAGCCATCACCTGCTCCTCGTCATCCTCCGTCCCGGTTCCCGCGGCGACCCCATGACCCTTCGACACCGACGCTCACCAACGTGCCTTCCACTGGAGCCCGACCCCGATCAGGTGCTAGCACTCCGTCCATGACTTGCTGCTGGCCGCCTGATCCTGCTACCAAGCCCGCGCGTGGCTGTGGCCGCCTTCGATCTGTTGCCTGTCGGCCCTTCGGAACCTGTAGAGTTTGCTCTGTGAAGGGATGTTCTGCCGGTGACTTCGATATCTGTAGAGGCGGCTATCTCGATGCTTCGTTTATTTGCAAGGACACCTGGTCTGAGAAGGCTCTGATGTTGCCAACTACCGAGAATAATACCTTGTATCCCAAGATCCTCCTCGGCAAACATTGCCTTGCGTCGATTCAAGATCGTCACCGACCATCGAAGACATGGTACCCCAAGATCGCCTCCCCTAATTCGAACGCCGTTGCCCCGACGACGCCAAGACCCGAGTGCGCCTTCATGGATCCGGTGACACTCGACGAACCTCCGGCAATCGACCGCACGGAACACCAAGACCTCCCGACACCGAACCCAAGACCGACAACGTCACCCGAGTACTTCGACAAGCACGCTAAGTACACCGACATGGGACCGACCAGTTCGCCGAGAATCGTTCCCGGAACCGAGACTGATCTGAATCGCCAAGGCCTTCGGTAGGGAGTCGTCAAGATCATCACGGAACTCCAAGGTCTACTTCGTAGTGTGCCGAACGCCAAGGTCGCCGACACGGATACGCCAAGTACTTCACCCCTGGATGCCAAGACCGACCCGATACGCGGACCCGACAAGATCGACACCGACCAGGGCGAATCCGATGCGCCCCCGACGCCAACCCAAGTCCTTCTTCCCGGATGCGACAAGATCTACTCGGTTGTCCGAGAACGTTCCCGTCGAGACCGACCCTTGAGACCGAACCCCCGAACCCCTGGAACCAAGATCTTCCGAACCCAGATGTGTGCACCTTTTCCCGAGCCCCTAATTTATAAATGCTATATATAAAACATGTTGCATAATAATTGTTCATCTCGCATGCATATCATAATCATGCCGGATCTTCTGCCGTAGTATTAAAATATTGCATCCGGTGTTTCTTCTAGTGTTTGCTTCTTCGCGGACTAGGCCGATGAGTTGATGCGAGTATCGACAAGTTCTCCGATTATGAACCTTCGGCAGTGTTTTCCTAGGCGAGCATCCCTTCCCCTTCTACATATTTTGCATTTATAGTCTTTATTTCCTCCTGTTGATCTATTGCTATCCGTGTCGTGATGCTTTAGTGTTCCGTACCAGATATATCCCATGCAGCCTCTATATTTCCTTGGACACCTCCCATTACCTGTGTTTGGTAGATAGCTGGCCTTGCGAGTCGTAGATGCTTGCTCAGGTGCGATCTCATGTTGTCAAGTACCATAGTTGTTGGAATGCTGGCGGATGTTTATTAGTGGAGATGCTTAATGGTGGAGTTGATCGTGACTTTAATTACAACTATTAAAATGCTAGATTAAACTAATGCAAAGGCATCGGTGGGCAATATATGTTATTTGGTTCTTCCACGCTCACTTGTGTCCCGTAGGACCTCGAGTACTTGATACTTGTTCCTTGATTTTTCGCACTATCCACATCCGGGAGGCCTTATGGACCCCCCTGAGCCAGAGCTTGATTCATTCCTATTTCTTGGGGCCCCAACTAGTTTGGGGTTTTATTACTATCATGTACTTACGCCATGTTACTGCTTTATTTAAGATTGTGCGTGGAGCACCTGTACTGTTTTGGATCGCGCCACGTTTTCGCGGTATCGACAAGCCCAGTCACACTTTTGGGTTCCCAGTCGTTTACAGCCGTCGTCGCAAACCCTGGGTCCGTTCCGGAGCCGTCCAACTTCGTTGCGGGTAGCTTAGTGGGGTGGCCCCCTGAAATATTTCTGAATCCTGTGATCGCTTTGTCGTGAATGCCTCGTTGGGTTTTGAGTTGGTTTTTCCGAGGTTGATCGAGTGTGTGTTGCTATTTGTGCACCCCTGCAGGGTAAAACTTTATGAAAGTCATGTCCGCGGTTATGGACGACTTGGAGCACAGTATCTCGATCATAGACAAGCATAGCTAAAGTAGTGCTATAAACTTGACTTAATATATCTGACTAGTAATCAGCTTCACTATAACGGAATGGATATTAAAAATGCCAACAACTAGTGGATCTATGGTGATCTGTGTCATACTATACCTGCCTAGTAAGTATTACAACTCCAATGGAATGTGATAAAAGTGCCAACAACTGCTGGGTTTTGGGATTCCTCAGGACTATTATATCTGACTAGTAAATGTTCCAACTACAACGGGATGGTGATTAAAACTGCCCACTACTTATGCTATCATGACGGCCCACGCTATCTATATTTGATTAGTAAGTGCTGCAACTAAAATGGAATGAGTAAAATTGCTAACTGTGTGAGTCCTTGGTCCGACTTGCTCGTTTGGTCTCGAGGGGGAAATACCAGGATGGGTTTGTTTGGTGTTAGCTTCAGGTTGGGTCTGAATAGGTCTTTCTTACCCCTCTCTGATAACTGCCAGTTGTCTCAAGTCTCTATAGGTTGTTTAGTGCCGCTGCGCTGCCGCTCCAGCCCACCATACCTATGTAGGCGAGAGCCGCCGAATTCTAGCCTTGCCGTGTACTGGCCTCATTACTGACGCTCCTCTTTTTCCTTTGCCCTTTGTCGGCACCCCTTTTGTTTTAGCAAGTTTGAGATCGACGTCGTTAGCAGGGTTACCCTTCCGGCTTGGCCTGGGCAGGGTTATGGACGCCATTGGTTACTCTTCAGGGCTCTTAGCCCCATTTGCATCTTGTCCGTAGTCAGACGCCCTATCGATTTCAAGGTGATTTGGATCTTTGTACTGTGTACCTGTATTCTTGACTCGTGGAGTCGTGTTGTATATATATCTGTTCTGTGGGTCCCATCGAGGACTGTTGTGTAATGTTATTACTTCGTTTTCCACCCGCACAAAAGTGCCTGGTGGGCGTCTTTGAATTGTTTCTATGCGGGTTTGGCGGAAAGGGCTAAAACTTGCGTAGGGCCGATTCGAGGGTGCTACACCAATGTGGTAGCGGATGCTCTTAGCAGATTGCCGTGTAGGCTTAACACCATTATCAAGGAGAAGCAACCCAGTATGAAGAGTTGGAGCAGTTCAGGATAGAATTAGTTAGCAAAGGATTCCTAGCTAGCATTGAACTTCAACCCACGTTGATTAGCCAAATCAAGGAATCCCAGAAGGGAAATGAGAGTATCGACAGAATCAAACGTCGTATCGGTAAAGGAAAGGTACCTGGATTTACTAAAGATGAAGAAGGAGTACTGTGGTACAAAGGACGTATCTGTGTTCCAGCAGATTCGGAGCTGAAGGAAGTTATCATGAAGGAAGCTCATGATACTCTTCGTTCTATCCACCCCGGAGGAACAAAGATGTATCAGGATTTGAAAGAGCAATTTTGATGGCACAAGATGAAGAGAGAGATCGTAAGCTACATCGCCAAATGTGACATCTGTCAAAGAGTCAAAGCAGAACATCCGAGACCTGCAGGATTGTTGCAACCCTTGCAGATTCCGGAATGGAAATGGGATTCCGTCGGAATGGACTTTATCACCGGTTTACCTACTTCTAGTAGGGGAAATGACTCAATCTGGGTCATAGTTGATAGACTGTCCAAGTTAGCCCACTTTATACCTGTCAAGACCACTTACCAGAGTGCAAAGTTAGCAGAGCTATACATTGCTAGGATTGTTAGTCTGCATGGAACCCCCAAAACCATAGTATCAGATCGAGGAACTCAGTTTACCTCGAGATTTTGGCAGAAAGTTCAGGAAGGATTAGGAACCAAGTTGAACTTTAGCACCGCATATCACCCGCAAACTGATGGACAGACTGAAAGAGTCAACCAGATCCTAGAGGATATGCTTAGAGCTTGTGTGTTATCAAGATGGGAAGACTGCCTGCCTTTCGCAGAATTCTCATATAACAAAAGTTATCAAGCTAGTTTGAAGATGGCACCATTTGAATTCCTATACGGAAGTAAATGTCGTACCCCTTTGAATTGGTCGCAAGTAGGAGAGAGTCAGATCTTTGGACCCGATATTCTCCGCGAAGCGGAAGAGAAAGTTCACAAAGTCCGTGAGCACCTCAAGACCGCCTAGTCTAGACAAAAGAGTTATGCTGACAAGAGAACGAGAGACCTGGCTTTCAATGTCGGAGATTTTGTATATCTCAAGGTTTCACCCTTGAAAGGAACTCAACGCTTTAGTCTGAAGGGAAAGTTAGCCCCCAGATATATCGGACCTTTCAAGATTCTGAACTGCCGAGGAGAAGTATCGTATCAGCTGGAACAGCCTGAAGAGATGTTAGCCATCCACAATGTGTTCCATATCTCGTTACTTCGCAAATGTCTGGAAGTGCCCGAGAAGACAGAAGTTTTCAAGAACATCGATCACAGAGCTGTGGAAATCAACAAGGACTTGACCTATCGAGAAGTACCCATCCATATCTTAGAAGAAGCCTACAGAACCACCAGGACCAGGAGTATCAAGTTTCTCAAAATTCAGTGGAGCAACCATACCGAGGAGGAAGCTACTTGGGAGCGAGAAGATTACATTAGGACAGAGTTCCCAGATCTCTTTAGTTCCTAGTTTTCTTTGTAAATCTCGGGACGAGATTTTGTTTAAGGGGGGAAGGTTTGTAACATCCCAAAACTTCAATCCAAGCTTATCAAGATCAAATCAATCAAAAATGGGGTTAACAAAAACTTTTCCAAATTTAAAATGAAAGCATTCATATATCTGTGCATTTAAAATATGAGTTGTTTTGAATTGCCATGATTGTGTGATCCTTTGCTTGTAAAATGTTTCTTAGGTGATTTAAACATCATCTACATCATTCCCAAACTTTTCCTAAAGAAAATCAAATCAAAAAGAATTAAAAAGGAGGAATGGTCATTTTGGCCATTTTAATCCACTAAACTACTTTGAGTGTTCCTAGCACTCATTTATTAACAGAAACAATTATTGATCTTTGTACCCCTTACTAGTACACATAATGAGGTACCAAGGCCCACCTTTGGATCTGCTAAAAACATTATGTTACTTATTTTAAATTGCATTTGAAAATTGAATCTAATGCATATGCATAGATCACCCCTATTTCAAAACCCATCTATTTGAGCTCCACTTTCAAAACCCTTGCAACCAGAGACTACCTAGCACTAGTGGAGATCACTCAAAAATTTTGAAACCAAAATTCAAAACTTTCTTTCTTGCGGCCATTTAATCAAACACTTGGCATGCATAATCTCTACTCTAATCCTAGCTCACTGTTTACTACAGGGTTTTGCCCCTCTTGATCTAACCAAACCCCTAACACCCTCTCCCTTGTCCCTAGTCCCCATGCCATGCCATGTCGAGCCATGCCTCGCCGGCCAACCCTTGCCCCGCTGCAGCAGACCATTCCCTCTTCCCTCGCCATGTCTAGGAGGTAGCCAGGAGCTCACCACCACCCCCTGTCCCTTGCCCGAGCCCAGGAGTGCAGTGGACCACCTAGCACGAACCGCGCCCAGTGCCACCGCATCATGCCAGTGCCGCCCCCAGAGCGCGCTTGGTCCTCGCTCGACCAGACCGCCCCTTGGCCGCAGCCCGCGCCCGCCGCTCTTCCACGACCTGGAGAACACACCAGGCACCCCCGTTGGCCGCCCAACGCCTCACAGCCACCGCTCGTCGTGGACACCGCCGCCTCTGCCGCGCAGAGCGCCACCTCGCCCAGACCGCGTGCCACCGCCCCTACGGCTGCTTTCAATGCCTAGAGCACCGCCAGGGAATCACACGTCGATCGCCACCCACATCCATGCCTCTACCCCGTCGTAGCCATGTCGCCACTGTCGCCTTCCCATCCCACTCGGTCTCACCGTCGGGCCTATAAAAGGAGCCCTCCCTAGCCTCTTCTCTCCACACCATTCCACTCCACTCACCTCTCTGAACCTCACCCACCCCTCGCTGGATCAAGGCAAGCTTTGCCTCGCCGAAATTGGAGCCAGAGCAGCCGCGGTAGGAGGAGAAGGGCGCCGCTGATTGCAACCACCCCAAGCTCCGCCGCAACCGCGCCTCGCCTCGCCGTCGTCTTCCACTTCGTTTGCCCGCCTCGCTGACCCTGCTGGAGCCCTGGTACGTCCCCAGCAGACCCCCACCGAGCCGCTAGGATTCAAGCTCGCCGGCGACCTGTTCGTCGTCGACGACGACCCTCAGCCGTAGATCTGCCTTCTAAGCCTACGGCCCACAGCGCGCATACCATTTCGCGTGTTAAGTGACGCTGACAAGCGGGACCCCCCTGTTAGCTGACCCCCGCGCCGCGGAGTGCCACTGGGTCGGCCCAAGTCGTTTCCCGTGCTAGCCCACACATTCAAATCTGGATTTTTCTTTTTAGTTAAGCCTAGTTTCTGTCCCCTATTTCAAAAATTCAATTCTGAGAGTTTGACAAATCCAAATTGCATGAAACTATTTTTTCCTGAAAGGTATTAAGATGATCTATCCAAGCCCGTTGGATTTAATTCAATTAGAGTTATAGATCTCTCCTAATAAAAATAAGAAGATAGAAGCAATTACAATTGGCAATATTTTTATAAAATCAACCAAGTGAGCTTTTGAGTTGTTTCCAACTCTCAAAAATCACATTTCATCATATCTGTCTAACCATGTAATAATATTAAGGTTTACATGCAGTGACTTTGGACTAGTACCAAAATAATGCTATATAGGCATTCCTAGTCACTTTAAATCATTAAATAATGAACTTAAACCAAAGTAATATTGTTCCAACCTTTAAATCTCATTCCCACATGTTAGAATATGTGGTGAGGACATATGTCCACATGATCCCATATTTAGGTGGTGAATATTAAATCTTAGTAATTTTTCAATGAGTAGAAATTACTTTTCTAAAATAAAAAGAATGACACTATGGAATTAAACTTGTGATGCTTGTGATGATAATGGATCATCAAATGTGTGTCTTAGAATTCTACTTAGCTTAGTTAAGTATTGTTTGGTGATTGTGCACTCCCTATGTATTTATAGACGATAGTATCGACCAAGCTTTCGAGGAGGAGGAGTTCTACCAAGAAGAAGAAGAAGAAGAAGAAGAAAACTTCAACCACTGCACCAACCAAGGCAAGCTACTATTAGCAAGCTAGCACTAATTAAGTGCAATTCACCATTAGCAATGCAAGTTAACACTTGCAAGTTTAGTGTTTAACAGGCTAGGATCAACTAGATGGTTTAGCTAAGATGCCTTAGGCATGCCTTGATCACACCCCTTTGACTATTGGTACTCCAAGTTTTAGTTACAAGTTTTATCCCTCTTAGTTATACAAAGTTCTTTACTTGTTTAGAAGGTAGCATAAAAAGTATAAAACTTGACCTATTTAGAACCCTTTAGATGTCATTCTATGGCAGGAGATTGAACCCATCTTTACTACCTTAGTGAACACTCTTAACTTAGTAGTTTAGATTAGCTCAAAAACTTGAGTCACTTTAGATGGGAATACTTGGTGAAAATGAATTATGAAAACCTTAGAATGATGAGTCATTCTATTGAGATGTTTTGACATGTGTTGAGAAACACAATTGGTTGATGATGATGAAAATGTTGAGGCCTGAGCCTTAACCCTTTTATAAAACTGATGGTTGGATTCGGATGCGATACCATTCCAAATTTACCGTACAACCACATTACCTGAATTGGGTAAGGCTTAGCTGGAAATTTATATGCATTAGTATTAGTTCCCTCACCGGAGAGGTCTGAGCTAAGGCTACCTCTCATGATGTCCACCTATGTAGTGCCCAAGATGACTGATGGTCATGGTTGGGAGGCCATGCTCATAGGAGAGGTGCTTATACTAGGGTGTGTAAAGGGAAGGTTATGTTTGATTATCTGCATACTAAGTATGATGATTCAGGGTTATCCCTGACAGATGTATCGAATCTTGTGGTGAAAGTGTACCACCTCTGCAGAGTGTTAAACTATTCGAATAGCCGTGTCCGCGGTTATGGACAGTTGGAATGGCCATACTATTTCGTTGTCAGATCCTTTCTAAATACTTTGAAATGAATGATGAATCTTGAGTTGACCACAACAGGGTTGTGTTTATGACAATAGTTTCCCCAACTTAAGTGATTCTAGAGTTTTACCTTATCTTTCTTTGCTTCAGCACTCAGCTTAGGTTTCAAACTTAACTTTATAATTAAACATAGAGTTAGCACTTTAACTTAGATTTATAATACTTGTTAGTCGTAGTTTGCGAGTACTTAAAGAGTACTCATGGCTTTTGTCCCTGGCTAGTATCATGGCCAGACTATGAAGGAGACTATCAAGATGATGGCCAACAGGACGACTATGATAACTAGGACCATCTGCCTTCGTCAGCATTGCCTATGCCCCTGAAGATGGACCCCACCGCTACGCTTATCTTTTATTTCCGCTGCTTGTTGTATTAAGACTGGATCATGAGATCCTTATTTGTGTAAGACCTTATGTATGGTTTGTAATGGATGATGTACTGTGATATCCAATCCATTATGTCTCGCAAAAATGGTAATCCTAGGATTGCGAGGTATGGCATAACGGGCATCTGGGATTAAAAATCCGGGTGTTGACAAGGACTCTAGGGGCCACATTTTTCATTTGTACAGTTTTTTCAGATTCAAAACTTGGTGCATGTAGAAATTTGAAAATTTAGTTATCCATAACAAACAAGTAGTTTTGACAATTTTTTTTAGAAAAATTCAGTTTTGGATTTCAGGAGCTGTGTTTGTGTGAATTGCATGAGGTTTTTACCATTGTTTTAAGAACTCTAGGGGCCACATTTTTCATATGTATAGTTTTTTCAGATTCAAAACTTGGTGCATGTAGAAATTTGAAAATACTAAATCACCTCCAAATCAAATTTGAATTTTGAGCAAGCTAACTTTCTAATTTTGATTCCATATTTTCATATGTTGTTGGCATGGATTTAGAGCTGTTAGTTTGGACATTGGTACAACTTTGAAAGAGAGCTTGCACATCTTTATGCATTATATTTGTTCGACACGATTTTGACCAAACTTTGACAAGGCACTAGAAATTCAAAAAAAATCAAAAAAGTAAAACCTTGGCCTTGTGTCTTAGATTATACCGTAGTTTGCACAGAAAATAATAAACATTGAGTTTGTGGAATGAAAGTTGAGGTTGCTCTCTCACACTTGGTTTCAAGTGTGAGTCTCATGGGTAAGTACCGAAATTACCTAAGGGATGACCACCTCCATAGCATACTTTTTCAGAATGGGCTCAAATTTGGCAGGTAGGTGTATCTTGGCATGGCACACACTTTATCTTTTTGGGTATCTGTCCAACTATGATTTCAAATACAATTTTCCATTTTTGCAATTCAAGTTCAACTAAATTTTATGAAGGTAGTTGAAAATTTTGAAAACAAAATTGTCTTTCACCAACATGGTATGGTAGATGGGGTCATTGGGTGGGAATGTGACCACTTTGTTCATTATGAAATGCTTGTTTGCTCAAATTTTACGTCAAGTCAAACTTTGGTCAATATGGTCAAAGCATTGAAATATTGAACTACATGTACATCATTGGAACCTCATTATTTTTGGAAAAAATCATTAATAAGTCCACAAGATGTGGTTTAATCATGGATCTATTGCTAGGTTAGCTTGGTTCATCCATATGCCTTCTCTGCATTCGACACGATTTTGACCTAAAAATTCAGATTTGGTTTTAAGGAGCTGTGTTTGTCTGAATTGCATGAGGTTTTCACCAGTGTTTGAAGGACTCTAGGGGCCACATTTTTGATTTGTACTGTTTTTTCAGATTCAAAACTTGCTGCATGCAGAAATTTGAAAATTCAGTTATCCATAACAAACAAGGACTTTTGAAAAAAAAATCAGAAAAATTCAGTTTTGGATTTCAGGAGCTGTGTTTGTGTGAATTGCATGAGGTTTTAACCATTGTTTTAAGAACTCTAGGGGCCACATTTTTCATATGTATAGTTTTTTCAGATTCAAAACTTGGTGCATGTAGAAATTTGAAAATACTAAATCACCTCCTAATCAAATTTGAATTTTGAGCAAGCTAACTTTATAATTTTAATTCAATATTTTCATATGTTGTTGGAATGGATTTAGATCTTGTAGTTTGGACATTGGTACAACTTTGAAAGAGAGCTTGCACATCTTTATGCATTATATTTGTTCGACGCGATTTTGACCAAACTTTGACAAGGCACTAGAAATTCAAAAAAAATAAAAAAAATAAAACCTTGGCCTTGTGTCTTAGCTTGTACCCTAGTTTGCATAGAAAATAATAAACATTGAGTTTGTGGGATTAAAGTTGAGGTTGCTCTCTCACACTTGGTTTCAAGTGTGAGTCTCATGAGTAAGTACCCAAATTACCTAAGAGATGGCCAACTCCATAGCGTACTTCTTCAGAATAGGCTAAAATTTGGCAGGTAGGTGTATCTTGGCATGGCACACACTTTATCTTTTTGGGTATCTGTCCAACTATGATTTCAAATACAATTTTCCATTTTTGCAATTCAAGTTCAACTAAATTTTATGAAGGTAGTTGAAAATTTTGAAAACAAAATTGTCTTTCACCAACATGGTATGGTAGATGGGTCATTAGGTGGTAATGTGACCACTTTGTTCATTATGAAATGCTTGTTTGCTCAAATTTTACGTCAAGTCAAACTTTGGTCAATATGGTCAAAACATTGAAATATTGAACTACATGTACATCATTGGAACCTCATTATTTTTGGAAAAAATCATTACTAAGTCCAAAAATGTGGTTTAATCATGGATCTATTGCTAGGTTAGCTTGGTTCATCCATATGCCTCCTCTTCATTCGACACGATTTTGACCTAAAAATTCAGATTTGGTTTTAAGGAGTTGTGTTTGTCTGAATTGCATGAGGTTTTCACCAGTGTTTGAAAGACTCTAGGGGCCACATTTTTGATTTGTACAGTTTTTTCAGATTCAAAACTTGGTGCATGTAGAAAGTTGAAAATTCAGTTATCCATAACAAACGAGGAGTTTTGACAAAAAAATTCAGAAAAATTCAGTTTTGGATTTCAGGAGCTGTGTTTGTGTGAATTGCATGAGGTTTTCACCATTGTTTTTAGAACTATAGGGGCCACATTTTTCATATGTATAGTTTTTTCAGATTCAAAACTTGGTGCACGTAGAAATTTGAAAATACTAAATCACCTCCAAATCAAATTTGAATTTTGAGCAAGCTAACTTTATAATTTTGATTCCATATTTTCATATGTTGTTGGCATGGATTTAGAGCTTGTAGTTTGGACATTGGTACAACTTTGAAAGAGAGCTTGCACATCTTTATGCATTATATTTGTTCGACGTGATTTTGACCAAACTTTGACAAGGCACTAGAAATTCAAAAAAAATCAAAAAAAGTAAAACCTTGGCCTTGTGTCTTAGATTATACCGTAGTTTGCACAGAAAATAATAAACATTGAGTTTGTGGAATGAAAGTTGAGGTTGCTCTCTCACACTTGGTTTCAAGTGTGAGTCTCATGGGTAAGTACCGAAATTACCTAAGGGATGACCACCTCCATAGCATACTTTTTCAGAATGGGCAAATATTAAGTTTTTTAAGTAAATTGAAAGAAAATCAAAATTAATTCAGGCTATGGTCGCGACCAACTAGCCCAGCCCATATCATGCTCCTGTGGCCGCGTCACCGCCGCAGCCTACACTTGCTCGTTTTGGCCGGCCCAACTGCGCCCACAAGACCCGCATAGAATTGTTGGTCAAGTTGCATTAGGTTTTTCCTGAGTCCACGACTCACCTACGCTGACATCTCGCCTCCCCCCACGACTCGCCTCTTCTCCCCTCGCACGAACGCTTCCAGTTCCATCGAGGACCGCCTTCAATATTCGAGGCTGATCCAGGACAGAGGTTCATGGATCAGAGATTTAACGATGAGGTATGTTTTCACAAACTCTTGTATTAAATTAACCGAAAGATGATGTACATAGAAGTTCGGTAGATCTAGATGTAGTATGACTAAAAAGTAAAAAAACCATGACATTGATAAATGTTTAGACCAATGCATTGGGTATGTAAGATCTAGCACCATTCTATTATTTAAAAAATAATAGAATTTCAAAAATTGATTAGACCAATGCATTGTCGTAGATTGATGTCCCTCAAGTATAGGTGATGTATCGCAGTATTTTCCGTAAGTAAGAGTGTCGAACCCAACGTGGAGCACAAGGTGTTGACTAGTGGTATAGATCAGGAATTCTCTGCAAATACTTAGCAAACGGATTTTTAGGGGTTTTTGATAAAGCAAGTAAACAAAGTACGAGTAAACAAAAGACAGTAGGAATAAATGCAGCAAGTGGCCCAATCCTTTATGCAGCAAAGGACAAGCCAGTTGTATTACTTAAGATGACCAAACGTTCTCGAGGACACATGGGAAGACTGTCAAGTGTTTTCGTTCATACAGTTGATTAATCTTCTTTAGCTTGCTAAGTGTTGTGTGGGTGAACCTGTGCTAATGTACCGACCTTCCTATGACTAATACATACTTGTGATTATACCCCTTGCAAACATGCGTAAGTACAATAAAGTAATTAAGGTAGAAACCTAACCACAACCTTAAACTCTAAGACCCTTACGTCCCTTGTGCAATGGTTTCCTAACGGGGGTTCAGGTTTCTGTCACTCCGGCAACCCCTACGATTAGTAGCCAAATACACAATGCATTCCCCTAGGCCCATATAGGTGAAGTGTCATGTAGTCGACGTTCACATGACACCATTAGGAGAAGTACACCACAACTTAAATATCAAACTATTGAATATTTCTCAACACAATTCCACTACTAACAACATGATGTCTCCCATGTCCTCAAGAAAAAAACGAACTACTCACAAGACATCATATGGATCATGATCAGAGATGGAATAATGATGTATAAAAATCTGAACATAAACAATAATTCAACGGTTCACTCAATAGCATCAACTACAAAGAGTAATCAACACCGGGAAAGTTTCCCCTATGAACTATGCAAGATTCAACCCAATTGTTACAGCAATATGGAGATGGTGATGAGGGTGCTGATGGTGATGATGGTGGTGGTGATGATGATGGTACTGATGAAGTCTAGCTTGATGGTGGTGTTGATGGCGACGATCTTCCCTCTCCGGGAAGGAATTCCCCCGACAGAAATCTGTTTACCGGAGAGATCTTTCTCTCTCGGTGTTTTCCGCCCCGGAGAGGCGACGGAATCTTTCTGTGGTCGCTCCCCGAGTCTTAGGGTTTCGGGAGGAATATATACGCCAGATGGGAGAGCCAGGGGTGGACCTGGGCGGCCACACCACCTGGTGGCGTGGCCTAGGCTGGCCCGCGCCAGGGGGTGGTGTGGGCCCCCTGTGGCCCATCTCCAACCCCCCTTCTGGCTTCCTTTGTCTTCTGGAAAAATAGGATTTTCCGTATATTTTCCCAGATTTTCTGATCTTCGTGAATTTTGCCTCCAAACAGCACCTTTTCCATCAGAATCTTGACTGCAGCGGTCCATGCTCCAAAAGTCATCAACCATGCAAAAACAGATGAAAGAACATAAGTATCATCTCTTAATACGAAATATATCAATGAATAACAGTGAATTATGACATAGAATAGTGATGTAAAATGGACGTATCAACTCCCCCCAAGCTTAGACTTCGCTTGTCCCCAAGCAAAACTGAGCTCAATAAACATGGCCCCAGGTTTTGGAGTGAAGAGTCGATAAAAGAATACGGACAAGAAGCATCACATTCATCAATACATAGATCATAATAGAAGACAACTCACTATTATACAACTTTACTTGCAATAAGTAAAGGAAACACAATAAAGATACATAGAGTAAATCATAATTGGTAATGGCAAACTTAGCTCTTGGTCGAAGAATAGGTTATAATTTGCTGGAGTTCACAAATAACTGATTTTCAATGATAGCTTTCAAAGTAGTAATCACCAAGATAAGAGCAATGTGCAAAACAAGGAACATAAGAAACATGATTGAATAAATCATCATATGAATGAATGAAACACAACAACTCAAAATACTTGCTGACATAGAAGGGAATAGGTTTACTAACTCAACTAAAAAGTAAAAGAAACGCCCTTCACAAAGGGAAGCAGAGATTGCAAGTTTCATAAAGAGCTCCCAAAAATTATGATACTTATTGCCCCTATCATAGGCATCTTTAGGTGGTTAAGGTTAAAGTGACACAACTAAGAGGATATGCTTGGCAAGTTATAAGTTGAAATCTCATGCCCCTTACTTACGAGTACCAAACCTCATGCTACTCAACTTCAGTTACAAGTAAGCTCTTGTCATTGTAAATACATGTGTATCATTAAGAACCGCCAACGTGGTACCCCTTGCACATGATACATGAGCTATCCCATAATCAAAATGACAAGGCAAGCAGACAATGAGCATCTCAGTGATCTTTTTATTTTCTATTTGCATAGGTTTTTATTAAGGATGCTTCATAGAATGCTCACTATAGTTATGCTGGAAGTTTACACCATGATTAGGCATGGCTTAGGCTAGCGGCCCAGACGTTTCTCTAACACACATATAAACTCCATGATCTTAGAAGTTCCCCTTTTATTTCACACCGCCGGGATCCATAGGCAAAAGAATCATGATATCAACTAGTGTTGAAAGCGTTCCCCATGATGCATGGTTTTGCTAACTTCAACTCATAAAGCGCAAGCATATACGCAACAAAGAAGGACCCAATGGTTCAAGTTTATTAGATGCAAGAAAATAAAGTGTGCCATCAAGTTCGTGAGAGCTTTAATCACTAATTTTCACATAACAAGTTTAATTTGGGAGGTAGATAAAACAAGAATTTTCTTGGAATAGCAATAATGCTAATAGGTAGGTATGGTGGACACAAATGGCAAAGGTTTTGGTTTAAAAGAAGTGGATGCACGAGAAGAATTCCCTCTCAGTACAGGTTTTTGGCTAGCAAGGCTGGGTAGCAAGTATAAGAGTTGAAGGAAACAAACAAACATACAAGTGATAAAAACAAACATGTAATCTTCCTTGGAAAGCACAAAAGATCTTAACTAGAGAATACTAGACTTATGAGCAAATCAAGAAAGAAAGATGATGAAATTATTTTTCTTTAGAGTACTTCTATCTTTTTCGTTCAACTCTCAAAAATAGTGTTGCTACTGACCGAGGCAGGTTTGCCAAAACCAACTAAATTAACTCAATGATCCCAAAGTGACACCAATACTAACAACAAGATCAATCATATAACCACGAATTGAAAACTAATATAAGCTATGCAAAAGAGTGAATGAAAGAACTTCTCATTAATATTCCATAATGGCAACTCACACCAAGGGATACATATCTAACGAGAGAGGGGACACTTCCATAATGCAAACCATCCTACATAATAACTTCTCTATTCGTGATATGACTCTACTAAAAAGGTAAAAAGATAGAAGATAGTGATGTGATACCACGGCACTCCCCCAAGCTTGGAACAAACCATGGGGATGCCAAACCTGATGACGAATTACTCCTTTGGTGGTGGTGGTATCCTCTCATCATCGTCCGACTTCCAGGGTAAGGGCTTCCCATCAACAAAGGACATCGTGGTCTCTAGCATCCTGAAACTTGCAGCAGCACTTATGCGTTTAAATCTAACCTCGTACTCACAGTTTTGATTTTGAACATCGTAGAGTTGTGCTTGAAGTTCGTTGGTTGTTTGGCAGAGTGAGAGGACTTCATCCTTGAGCTCAGCAGTCTCCTTTTGGTGCTCGGCGATGAGTTCGGAACAAATCTTATGGATGATATCCACTTCGCGTTCCGCCATCTTCTTGTACCTAAAGACTTCTTGCTTGAGTGCTTCCATCTTATCCTCCAGACTTCCTTCACCTTTAGGGCCTTGAACCTCTTTTATCCGGACCTCCCCATCTTCAAGCAACAACTCCTTGGGATGAATCTTCAACTCTCTCATGTATGGGTTGATGATATCTTCTAAGGAATCTTCCTTGGCTGATCCAAAAGAAGACATTGTGGCTCCAAATCTGGGACTCTACCTGTCAGAAACAGATCGAAACGAAAACACAACGAAAACACGATATATGAACCTCGGGAGATCCGGGGGATTATATATTACGAAGTCTCATAACGAAAGGAAGGTTCTGGGAGAAAACGGATCGGAGACGGAGTCTGGGGTGGCCACACCACCTGGTGGCGCGGCCAGGGGTGGGCCCGCGCCACAGGGTGGTGTGAGCCACCCTGGTTCCATTTCCGTCCCTTTTTCGCTTCGTAGCTTCCCTTATTGACTGAAAACTGCAAAAAGATAGTTGGATAGTATTTTCGTGGAACTTTTCTTACCAGGACTGTTACCTATTTGAAAGCGGACTCTGCAGGTCTCTGAATTTGGTCCTTGATAAAAAATTCTGGAGTTATAACTTGAAAGGCATCAACAACTTCATTATAAGAATCCCCAACAATATAGTGTTTGAGTCGATGCCCATTCACTACTTGTGTAGTATTATCTTTTAAAGAAGAAATTTTTATTGCTCCTGAACGGTATACTTCTTCAATAATGAAAGGTCCTTCCCATTTTGACAGTAGCTTTCCTGCAAAAAATCTGAGACGAGACCTATACAATAGAACTTTCTCACCAACATGAAATTCTCTCTTAAGTATTCACTTGTCATGCCATCTTTTAACTTTATTCCTTAAAGAGCCTAGCATTTTCATAGGCCTCACTCCTCCATTCATCTAAAGAACTTAAGTCAAATAATCCTTTCTCACCAGCGAGCTTACAATCTCTATTTAGTTCTTTAACTGCCCAGTAAGCTTTATGTTCTAATTCTAAAGGTAGGTGACAAGCTTTCCCATAAACCATTTTATAAGGAGACATCCCCATGGGATTTTTGTAGGTAGTTCTATAAGCCCCAAAAGCATCATTCAACGTTTTAGCCCAGTTTTTTCTAGATCTATTAACAGTCTTTTGCAAGATGGATTTAATTTCTTTATTTGAGAACTCTACTTGCCCGCTAGTTTGGGGGTGATAG
Source organism: Avena eriantha (assembly GCA_910589775.1). Lineage (NCBI taxonomy): Eukaryota > Viridiplantae > Streptophyta > Magnoliopsida > Poales > Poaceae > Avena > Avena eriantha. The sequence goes on along the minus strand of OU342743.1, from coordinate 257,174,532 downwards.
GCTGAAGCAATTCTATGATTAACATCATATTTAGCAAGGGTCTTTCTAAAACCACCATGAATGAAATGAGAACCCCCATCAGTCATGAGATACCTAGGCACTCCAAACCTAGGGAAGATAACAACCTTAAGCATTTTTAGAGAAGTTTCCTTGTCAACGCTCTTCGTAGGAATGGCTTCTACCCACTTAGTAACATAATCAACGGCAACAAGAATATGAGTCTAACCTTTCGAGGGAGGGGAAGGACCCATAAAGTCAAATCCCCAGCAATCAAAGGGTTCAATAACTAGAGAGTAGTTCATAGGCATTTCATTGCATCTAGAAATATTACCAACACATTGACATTCATCACAAGATAAAACAAACTTTCTTGCATCTTTAAAAAGGGTAAGCCAGTAGAAACCTGATTGTAGCACCTTTTGTGCAGTTCTATCTCCTGCATGATGTCCTCCATAAGCACTACCATGACATTTACACAATATCTCCTTTTGTTCATATTCTGGAACACATCTTTGCATAATACCATCCACTCCTTCTTTATATAAGTGTTGGTCATCCCAAAAATAATGCCTCAAATCATAAAAGAACTTCCTTCTTTGCTGAGCTGTAAAACTTGGAGGCAAATACTTGGAGACAATAAAATTAGCATAATCAACGTACCAAGGGCTCCCTCGCGAGCTTACCCCTACTGCAGCCAACTGTTCATTTGGGAAACTATCATTAATAGGCATAGGGTCAAAATAGATGTTTTCCAATCGAGATAAATTATCCCCTACATGGTTTTCATCACCTTTCCTATCTACTATATGTAGATCAAACTCTTGTAAAAGCAGCACCCATCTAATAAGCCTAGGCTTAGCGTCCTTCTTTGTCATAAGGTACTTAATAGAAGCATGATCAGTATGAATGGTGACTTTTGAGTCTACAATATATGGTCTAAACTTATCACAAGGAAAAACGACAGCTAGAAATTATTTTTCAGTAGTAGCATAATTCCTTTGAGCAGCGTCTAGAGTCTTACTAGCATAATGAATAACGGTTAGCTTTTTATCAATTCGATGCCCAAGGACAACACCTACAACAAAATCACTAGCATCACACATTATTTCAAAAGGTAAACTCAAATCAGGTGGTTGAACAATAGGAGCTGTGGTTAAAGCCTTCTTAAGAGTTTCAAAAGCTTCCTTACAATCATCATCAAAAACAAAGGGTACATCTTTTTTGAAGAAGATTAGTGAGGGGTTTTGATATCCTAGAAAAGTCTTTAATAAACCTTCTATAGAAACCAGCATGACCAAGGATACTACAAATACCTTTCATGTCTCTTGGACATGGCATTTTCTCAATTGCCTCAACCTTAGCTCTAGCAACTTCTATGCCTCTTTCAGAAACTTTATGCCCAAGGACAATCCCTTCATTAAACATGAAGTGGCATTTCTCCCAATTAAGAACAAGATTAGTTTCTTCACACCTCTTTTTGTTCATATTCTCGAACACACCTTCGCATAATACCATCAACTCCTTCTTTGTATAAGTGTGGGTCATCCCAAAAATAATGCCTCAAATCATAAAAGAACTTTCTTCTTTACTGAGCTGTAAAAGTTGGAGGCAAATACTTGGAGACAATAAAGTTAGCATAATTAGCATACCAAGGGCTTCCTCGCGAGCTCACCCCTACTGCGGCTAACTGTTCATTTGGGAAACTATCATTAACAGGCATAGGATCAAAAGAGATGTTTTCCAAACGAGATAAATTATCAGCTACAGGGTTTTCAGCACCCTTCCTATCTACTATATGTAGATCAAACTCTTGTAAAAGCAGTACCCATCTAATAAGCCTAGGCTTAGCGTCCTTCTTTGTCATAAAATATTTAATAGAAGCATGATCAGTATGAATGGTTACTTTTGAGTCCACAATATAAGGCCTAAACTTATCACAGGCAAAAACAACAGCTAGAAATTCCTTTTCAGTAGCGGCATACTTCCTTTGAGTAGCGTCTAAAGTCTTACTAGCATAATGGATAATGTTTAACTTTTTATCAATACGTTGCCCAAGGACAGCCCCTATAGCAAAATCACTAGCATCACACATTATTTCAAAGGGTAAACTCCAATCAGGTGGTTGAACAATAGGGGTTGTAGTTAAAGCCTTCTTAAGAGTTTCAAAAGCTTCCCTACAATCATCATCAAAAACGAAGGGTACATATTTTTGAAGAAGATTAGTGAGAGGTTTTGATATCCTAGAGAAGTCTTTAATAAACCTCCTATAGAAACCAGCATGACCAAGGATACTACGAATACCTTTGATGTCTCTTGGACATGGCATGTGCTCAATTGCCTCAACCTTAGCTCTATCAACCTCTATGCCTCTTTTAGAAATTTATGCCCAAGAACAATCCCTTCATTAACCATGAAGTGACATTTCTCCCAATTAAGAACAAGATTAGTTTCTTCACATCTCTGCAAAACTTTATCAAGGTTGTGCAGACAATTATCAAAAGAAGTTCCATAGACAGAAAAGTCATCCATGAACAGGATGTGCTCGGCGTAGAGCTCGTTGGGAACCCCAAGAGGAAGGTACGATGAGCACAACAGTAAGTTTTCCCTTAGTTATGAAACCAAGGTTTAATCGAACCAGTAGGAGCAAGGAAACACCCCAAAGGTGTTACTAGCTGAGCTTTGGCAGGGCGCACTACCGGTGCTAGTAGCAACGTGGAGACCTGCACAACACAACCACAAAACTTTGTCCCCAACTTGCGATGATGTTGTCAATCTCACCGTGTTTTGTGGAAAACAAAGGATTAAACGTATCGAATGGAAAGAAGTAAAAGTTTGTAGAAAGTAAACACAAAGCAGTAAAAGATTGTAGATTGTATGTAAAAGACAAGGACGGGGATCCATAGTTCACTAGAGGTGACTCTCCTTTAAGATAGATAACATGCTGGGTGAACAAATTACAGGGGGGCAATTGACAAACACCGAGAAAGCAATACATGCATATACTAATCATCTTGACTCCTTTGAGACTTGATTGGGCATTACAACATAATACATAGACCACTATCCAACTACATCTATGACTAATAATCCACCTTCAGGTTATCATCCGAACCCCCTCCAGTATTAAGTTGCAAGCAATAGATTATTGCTTTACGAACTGCGTGTAAAGTAAACAATACGATTGTTCTATGAACAAAGGATTGTTGTTTTCTCCCTAGTAGCAACAGCACATCTAGTACCTTAGAGATTTCTTTCACTTCCCCAGATTACTGAAGGCATGAACCACTATCGAGCATAAATACTAACTCTTGGAGTTGCTAGCATCTACTTGGCCAAGATAGCTACTAACAATAGAAAGCATGCAAGATCACAAATAAAAAAGACATGATAGAATCAATAATCAATCTGAAATAGCATCTCAATATCCATCGGATCCCCGCAAACACAACATGTATGAATTACAAATAGATGATCTTGATCATGAACAGAGCTCACAAGATCTAAACATGAAAGCACAAAGGAGGAGAACCAGACATCTAGCTACTACATGGATCCGTAGTCCAAGGATGAACTACTCATGCATCACACCGGAGGCTTGCATGGTGATGAAGAAGGCCTCCAGGGTGAATTCCCCTCTCCGACAGGGTGCCAGGAAGAGCTTCAGATCCCTCCCGATCTAGGGATGGACATGACGGCGGCTACAGACTCTTTCATGGATTTTTGATCGGGTCCTTAGGGTTTACGTCCCGAGGGCATCTTATAGTTGGAAGGGGAGGCCGAGGGGGTGCCTGGGCTGGCCACACCACCCCCTGGCACGGGCCAGGCCTGGCCGCGCGGCCAGGTGGTGTGGACGCCGTCTGGCCCCTCTCCGTCTCGTATTCTGGCACTTGATGACATCTGGAAAAATAGGCACTTTGGCTTTTATCCCGTCCAATTCCGAGAATATTCATTTTCTGACTTTCCTGGAACCAAAAACAGCAGAAAACAGGCAGCTGGCACTGTGGCTCTTGTTAATAGGTTAGTCCAAGAAATCATATGAAAAGTACTCCAAAGTTGGAACAAAACACAAAAAAGTGGATAAAACCAAGCATGGAACATCAAAATTATATATACATCTGCAATGTATCAACATCCCCAAGCTTAACTCCCGCTCGTCCTCGAGTAGGTAAGTGATAAAAAGAAAGAATAATTTTTGAGGTGACATGCACCATCAAAGACTTGATCAAAGTATTTGCAAAACATTCAAAGCTGGGATCATGGTACTTCAATCATAACATGAAAGACAAAGTTGTAGCAATAAGCAAAGAAACTATGATGCAACATGAAAAGGCACAAACAAAAGATTCATGAATAACAATGCTTTGCAAGACGTTTGTTTGTTTCACATAAAGAAAACATAGCATAATAGAATTCAGCTTGTCCCTCAATAGAGTAGAAAATATAAATGCATAGGACACCTTCAAAGTTCATAAGAGTGACTAGATACAATAGTTTAAAACAAGCAATATCAAAGTATGCATCAATCAACTAGTCTTGGGACAATGCACATAGAGCTAAGAATGGCCACTATGCTCTCAAAGTAAGTGCATAAAGATAGAAGGTGGAGACTCAATATAATGGTGGAAGAAAGGCCTTTTGTAAAAGGAAGTAGGGATTCAAGTCTCATAAAGAGCTTCCAAAAATATGGTACTTATAGCTTTCAGCTCTCATTGCCCCTATCATAAGCATCTTGAAGTGATTAAGGTTAAAGTGAACAAACTATGGTGTACATGCTTGACGAAGTATAAGTCAGAAATCTCATGTCCCTTGTATACGAGGGCTGCTCCTCATGCTACTCAAGTTTAGTCACCGATAAGTTCTTGTCATCGTAAGTACATGTGTATCATTGAGAACCGCCAATGGGGTACCCCTTGCCCGATGATACGGAAGAATCCCCATATCAAAATGACAAGGCAAGCAGACAACAAGCATCTCAGCATTCTTCTTATTTACCATGGGAATATGGTGCTTTTTCTCTCTTTCCTCTTTTCAAAGTATCTCCTTTTTTTTCTTTTTCTCTTTTTTTTTTCAATATAGGACTCTTTTTTTATAAGAAGAATGCTTCATAGGCAGCTCATTATGGTTACGCTGCAGGTTTCCACCATGTCAGCATGGATTAGACCAGCGGCCTAGGCGTTTCTCTAACACATATACATAACTCCATGGACTTACAAGCTGCCCTTTCATTTCACACCGACGACATCCATATACGAAAGAGCATGATATCAACTAGGTACAAGTAACACGTGCAATGTTGAAAGCGTTCCCCATGAAAGCATGGTTCTGCTAATTCCCAACAAATAAGTGCAAGCATATACAACATAGAAGACACAATGGTTCAAGTTTATTAGAGGCAAAAAGTAAAGTGTGCCATCAAGTTCGTGAGAGCTTTAATCACTAGTTTTCTCATAACAAGTGGAAGGTAAACAAAAGCATGAATGTACTTGGAATAGCATAAGCTAATAGGTAGATATGGTGGACTCTTTGGAATAACTTGGTTTAGGGAGTTCGATGCATGAGTGGAACTCATACTTGGGTGTGGAGGATAGCAAAAGACTGTGAGCGACAAACTAAGAGAGCAATAATGGCCATAATCATGCGGAGCGACAAAACATCATTGGTCAAAGCATAAAGTGATACTACAAGTTGAAAACTAAAGGATCATAAAGGCTATGGTGACTTTGGATAGTCATAACATGGTGTGAGCATGTGCCAAGTCAACCCAAATAAAGCATCAAAGGAGAATACCACTATACTATGCTTTAATATGCTAAAACAACGCATGATTCATCCAAGGGACATTAAGAAATCTCAATTGTTTATAACAAGTCATGCTACAGCAAAGAATACTAAGCATAAAGCCAAAACAATATCAAGCATGGCATGACAAAGCATAGTCCACAGTCAAAAACGAGCTCTTTTTACCACATAAGTATGAACTTTCCTACTCTTTTCCAAACCAAACCAAACTATTTACAAACCAAATGCATGAAAGAGGGGGTCCAACCAATTTATTCAGCAAACTAAGCAAACCAAGGCAAACGAAAGCCAAAACGAAAACGAAAAAGAAGACGCTCCAAGAAAAACACAACTGTGCATGAAACAATAAAAATGAAGCGTTTGGAAGGAACCTGGAATTTTTATTGATGAAGAAGGGGATGCCTTGGGCATCCCCAAGCTTTGATGCTTGTACTTCTTAGATGTTTCTTGGGGTGACACGTGTGCATCCCCAAGCTTGAGCTTTAGTCCATCCTTCATCTCATTACTCATTCCTTCCATACACCTGAATTTTTTCCTTCATACAAAACTTCACACAATCTCATTAGCAACATTAGTGCACTTAAGATAAATAAGTCTCAAGGTTCAGTTCTACCACCAAATAAACTTCCATTAGAACAATAGGTACTGTAGCACTTCCCTCAAAAAGCTCAATTCCCCAGAAGAACTCAAAAAGGAACCCACAAGAAGCAAATGCAGAAAATGGCAGAAATATGTCAAAACAGACCAGCAGGTAAAGACGAATTTTTTCGAAGACATTATGTTGCTCAAATCAAAAAGTGTTGAACTAACGAAAGTTATATAACAACCTGGGTCAGAAGCACAAACAATTACAGCTCATTCCGACATACAGAGCTCTCTCACGAATTTTTACGGTGAAGCACAAAAATCTGTTTCAGGACAGCAACTTTTCCAATCATTACTTCACTCTCATTAGAGGTTACTCTTGGCACAAAAAGCAAATAAAAAGGATAAGGAGAGGTTATTACAGAGGTAATAACTTCCAAGACTCATCTAAAACTTTTGGGTTATCTCCCAATAAGTACTTTTCTTTAACGCCTTTAAGTTAGGCATAAGAAGCAAAGAAAGAATCAAGTGTTCTCAAATGAAGAAGCATTAAGACCAAATTTTGTTTTCATAGGAGAAGCAAAAGAAATAGTTTCTCTCTTTTTAGGAAAGTGTTCTATACCTTTCTTGAGTGGGAGTTGAGATTTAATGGTGCCTTCTTTCATATCAATGATGGCACCAACAGTTCTAAGAAAAGGTCTTCCCAAAGTAATAGGACAAGAAGCATTGTATTCAACATCCAAAACATAGAAATCAACAGGGACATAGGAATCGCTAACCATAATAAGAACATCATTAAGACTACCCATGAGTTTCTTTTTAGCATTAGCATCAAGTGGGACATTCAAATAACAATCTTCAAGAGGAGGCAAATTAAGCATTTCAAGATCACACAAAGCTTTGAAATCAAAGTCATTCACTTTCATATTAATGATGGGTTCCCAACCATCCTCTTGTTTTATAGGAATAGATGCTTTATGTTTCATCTTTTCTTCTTTAATCTTTATGAGAGCATCAGTAATGTGTTTTGTAAAATCCATGTTCATAGCACTAGCATTAGGACTTTTAGCAAGATTTTGTAGGAACTTAATAACTTTAGAGATATTGCAACCATCAAGATCAAAATCAACTTTAGCATCTAAAGTAGTAGAACTATTACTAGCCTCAACATTAGTGGTGGTGATAGTAGAAACACTAATGTTTCTAGCAATTTCATCTTCTCTTTCCCACTTAGCATGTAATTCAGCTAATAGTCTGACAATTTCATCAATTCCTACTTGTATGGCATTAGTAGCTGCAAAGGGATTCTCATTAGTTTCAGGTTTAGCAGCCATTTTATTCAAAGTAGATTGAGCTTCAGTCAAAGATGCTATATTTCTTTCAGCATTAAAGACTTTTTCCTCAATAGTTTTATTAAAAGCAGTTTGTTTACTAATAAACTCTTTAAGCATAACTTCAAGTTCAGAGGGAGCACTCTTATTATTGTTGTAAGAATTTCCATAAGCATTACCATTGTTGGGAGGATATGGCTTATAATTGTTGTTACCAAAATTGTTCCTATAAGCATTATTACCATAAGCATTGTTGCCAAAGTTGTTATTTCTTATGAAGTTCACATCTACTTGCTCTTCTTGAGCAACCAAAGAGGCTAAAGGAACATTATTTGGATCAATATGGGCTTTCCCATTAACAAGCATAGACATAATAATATCAATTTTATTACTCAAGGAGGAGGTTTCCTCAATAGAATTTACCATCTTACCTTGTGGAGCTCTCTCAGTATGCCATTCAGAATAATTAACCATCATATTGTCCAGAAGTTTTGTTGCAGCACCCAAAGTGATGGTCATAAAGGTACCTCCAGCAGCTGAATCCAATAGGTTCCTTGAAGAATAGTTCAATCCTGCATAAAAAGTTTGGATGATCATCCAAGCAGTCAGTCCATGAGTGTGACAATTCTTTACCAAAGATTTCATTCTTTCCCAAGCTTGAGCAACATGCTCATTATCAAGTTGTTTAAACTTCATTATTTCACTTCTCATAGATATAATCTTAGCAGGAGGATAGTATTTTCCAATGAAAGCATCTTTGCAGTTAGTCCAAGAATCAATACTATTCCTAGTTAAGGAATTCAACCATTCTTTAGCTTTTCCTCTCAAAGAGAAAGGAAACAATTTCAGCTTAATAATATCACCATCTATATCCCTTTGCTTTTTTTGACTTATTATATTCAAGGATTCATAGTTTCTAGTTATAGAAACGTAATCTACCTGGATTGTGCCGCACGGGGTTGACCAAGTGATAGGAGAGATGACGCCGTCTACTCCCACGTCTACCCTCACGTCTACCCTCACGCCGGTGGCGGCTACTACCTCACCGCCGGTGATCGAGCAGCGGCAGGCGATTTTCAGACGATCAGGTACTGCGGATTTGGCTCCACATAGATCGGGCGCGATTGAGATGGTTGGTGCGCTCATCACGTTGCTCGACGAAACGGGGCAGCGTCTCACAGCCCTGACCCAGGTTGACCAACCTGTTACGTATGGGGATCGTGTACGATGTGGTGCATGGCACGTACTGGTCAGCCCGCGGAGAGATGTGCGGTGGCACCGACACGATCGGGCCGGCGTGCCGCCCTATGCGCGAGCGTGTCGGATGATCGTGGTCGACGGTTGTGCGCGGCGCCATATCTCTGGAGGTGGACCACTTGTTCGCGAGGGCCACCCAACAGAGGATATTGCTCGAGGGGTCGCGGCTGTGACGGTGAATCATAGTCCGCAAGGGGAATCCAGATCGTCGAGCGGTTTGGGGATTTCTATCAACCCTAGGTTGGAGGGGGTGGGCAGAGTGGTTTTCATTCAGTTGCCGCATGCATCGCCTCCCACGATTCCCCAACCTGCAAACCCTACTGTGTGGAGAGCAACTAGATCTGGGGATTCTAGGTCTTTTGCACAGGTTGTGACGGATCCGCCGCCGACGATGGATCGCCGCTACCAGGGTCTGAGGAGATCTCCTTTGCAGCGTCAAAATCGACCTGTTCCTTATGCGAACATGTCGAGATTTGACGACGATGCGGGGCAGCAGTTAGGGGATAGGCGTCTTCCAGATGTTCGTCGGCGTGATGGAGGCTGGATCAGAGAGCAGGAGAGGCGCAGGGAAGAAGAGCGGCGGTGGGAGGAGGACCGTCTGGAAGAGGAACGATGACAAGCAGAAGATGAGGCACGCACGGAGAATCGTCGTCGTGATGAAGCTGATAGGGTTGCGAGGGCAGAGGCGCAACGCCGTGAGGATCTGGCAAGGGAGAGGGCGTTGGTGGAGGCTCGCCGTAGAGAGGATGAACAGGCCAGAAACCGGAGTAGATGGAGCCATCGACCTGAGATGCAAAGGGATTCCCACTCCACGGCGTCAGATTCATGTTTCAGGGGGAGGCCAGGTAATACGTCTGACATCTCTTCTCGGCGCCCTGCTCCTGTGTTTGCGCGGACTGTTGAGCAACTGCCGGTGATCAGAAATCCGGCGCCAGCGTCTGTCAATGTTAGTAGATCCGCTGCTCTGGAGGTAATTCCCCCTGTTCGTACTAACCCTTCTGTGAGTATTCCTAGTTCGATTCCAGGGAGCACACCATCTGTTGCTGCCAATTTCTCTGCTGCTGTTCCGCTGGTTGGCCAATCTGAGGTGGTGGCCACAACACTGGTGGGGTCCTCTGTACCTGCACCAGTTTTTGCTGTGCCTGCAAATCAACAGAGGACAGTGGAGGTCAGCAATTTCCCACAGACGAACACAGAGATTGTGGAAGTACAGGAATGTGAAAACTGTGGGAAGAATCATAACATTTTGGTCTGTCAAGAAAGGAAGCGATGGGAGTATGTGCCTTTATTTTTTGGGAGTACTGATTTTGATCAGGGTTTCTATTCAATCCCAGTAACTGAATCTTCCATCCAGTCTCTTGATAACTTGAATTTGGCACATATCACTGTGGTCAGAGGGGATGTCACTGGGAGGGACCTAGAGAGGGAATTTCAAGCTTTGGAAGATTCAGTTGGCTCTGGCTAGAGATTTACTGCAAGACCTATCAATGATGTGGAATTTTTGATGAGATTTCCCTCTGCGAAATCCATTGGTGATTTCCACTTTGGAAAAGTATTCATGAAGACAATCCCTGATGCTGTGATTGAACTGTCAAAATGGAATGGTGATCTGGATCCTCTGGAGTGGATGGAGGAGGCCTGGTTCAGAATAGTGGGTATTCCTATGAAATACAGGGAGAGATCCACTATTTTTTATGTTGCTTCTTTGATAGGCAAACCTATGGGTATGGATAGAAATAGTCTCAGGAATCTGGCATATGTTAGGGTTAAAGTTGCTTGTCTGGATGTCACTTTAGTGCCTAATATAAGGAGAGGGGAGATGAAAGGTGGCTTATATGAATTTAAATATACCAGGGAGAGTTGCTCCTGGAGAAGTGCCAGCTATACCTGTTTCTGTTAATATAGGGGGGAGATGCTCAACCTATTGCTAATGCTCCTAGAGAAAGTAGCAGACATGTGCTCACAGTGGCTACTATTGATAGGGGTGTATCTAACCCGGGGACAAATGCTGCTGCAACTGGTACATCTGGAGAGGGGGGGGCAGACCAACAGGGATCTCCCACAATGTGCTGATTGGGAGAAAGGGAAGGGTCCTAGGGAAGAGGATAGGGAATCTACTGATATAGGGGACATGTATTTTGCTGCTAGGGTGGCTCAGGTTTGGCCAAGTGGTAACCCTGCAAGGGGTGTTGTGATTAGGGAAAATATTGGGGCAAATGTTGTTGGCCAGAATCAACAGGTGGGAAGGGATGCTGGTAGCAATGTGCAACAGAGAGCTGTGATTGATTCCGCTCAGGATCAGGAGATGGGGGAAGTACACCTAGAGGTTACTCAAGCTTTGGATCCTAAGGAAATAGGGGCAGTAGTTAACCCTGATGACCCTACTAGTGGAGGTTAGTCCTTCCAGGATTTTGTGCAAGATCTGTTACAGAACAAAAGTAGTGATAAGTATTATGAGCACAAGAAAATGTATGGCCATTTGCTGGAGCAAATTGAGGAAGAACAGGGTGGTGCTGGGGGAGAGGATGATAGCAGTACTGAGGGATCTGGTGAGCAGGACAGTTCTTCTGCTGAAAGTGGTGCTGCTGTGGAAAACAATCCTCCTACTATTCAGATACAGAATGCTGAGGCAGGGGTGGAGTTACAGATGGGGGCTTCACAACCTGAAAACCTAACTCAGGAAAGTCAGAGTTCTCAGTAGGAGACTCAGGTGGAAAATATTGACAAAAATGAAACAGATGTGGAGGACCATCTGGTGAGAAGGAGTGAAAGGCTGGCTACTCAGGGTGGGGTTTTGAATATGAATGAGAGGTCTATGGCTCAATCTACACAGAGGGATCTGTCAGGTACTAACTTGTCCTTGTTTAATTCCTTTGCTGTGTTAGATGATGATGATATTTTTAATAGAGCCTTAGAGATGGGGGTAGAAAAATCTTCTTTGAGTTTTGAATTTATTAGTTCTCTTAAAGATTTAGAGTTCGCTAGACATAAACTAGCTGAGAAAAAAAGGGAAGGATGATGAGGTTGTTGAGCAGGTGGGACAGGTAGAATACCTTGAGTGGAGAGATGGTGAGGAAGAGGATGTTGAGTTCACTCCTATGATTTCTAGGAAGAATAGAAAAAAGAGAAAGTCAGGTGGAAGTGTGAAGAATGGGCAAGGTAAGTTAAAAGCAGCTGTTGTGAAGGTTAACAACTATCACCCTATGAGTGGTGTTGTAACTAGAACAAGGGAGAGGAAAAAAATATCATGATAGGTGCCATTATAAATTGCAGGGGTGTGGGCAAGAAAGGTACGAGTTCCTATCTGAACAATTTGATGCAGAGAGAGAGGCTGGATTTTGTGGGTTACAGGAAACAATGAAGAAAGATTATTCTGATGGATTTTTTAGGAAAATTGATCCTATGAATCAGTTTTCCTGGAGTTGGCTGTCTTCTGTGGGGAAATCTGGTGGTATCCTCGGGGGCCTACGTTCCTCCAGGTTTGATAAGTGTCATTCTTCAGTGGGAAAGTTCCATGTTAAGATAAAAGTTTATGACTTGGATAAACAAATTCATTGGCATTTTGTGGTGGTGTATGGGGCTGCACAGAATGAGCATAAGGAGGATTTTCTGATTGAATTGGCTGATATCTGCAGGGATCAGAGTATTCCTTTATTAATTGGAGGGGACTTTAACATCATGAGATTTATCTCTGATAAAAACAAAACTCATGTCCTAAGTACATGGAGTCATATGTTTAATTCTATAATAAATACCTATGGTATGAGGGAACTGAAGATGTCAGGTGGACAGTTCACCTGGCCCAACAACCAAGCTGTTCCTACTTTGGAGAAGTTAGACAGGATTCTTGTCTGTCAAAAGTGGGAAACCTTGTTTCCTTTGTCAATAGTTCATAAGTTGTCTAGGGAGATCTCTGATCATAGTCCTTTGCTACTAGATACGATGGAAGGACAAGCAGGTGGAAAGAAAGAGTTTAGATTTGAGAAAAGTTGGCTGGGGAATGCTGAGTTTATGGACAGGGTGAAAAAGGTGTGGAATAAACCTGTCAGAGGCACAAATAGTCTAGACAGGCTGCAGAAAAAGCCGAAGAATATCAGGAATGATCTGAAAGGGTGGGGGGTACATATCAGAGGTCTGGAGAAATAGCATAGGAAGCAGCTGGATGAAGAGTTGAAGGAGTTAGAAGAGATTGAGGAACTCATTCTACTTAATAAGGAGCAACAGATAAGAAAAGCTCAGATTCAGAAAGAACTCTTAGAAACATATGAGAAGGAAGAGCAGTATTGGCAACAGAGGTCAAGAGATAACTGGCTGGGGAAAGTAATACTGAATATTTTCATAGAGTGGCAAATGGAGTCAGAAGGAAAAAAATGATCTTCTCTATGCAGGATGGAGAAAGGCAGATTCAGGGACCTATGATCTCTTGAAACATGCCACTGATTATTATAAGAAGTTGTTTGGTCATGCTGATGGTTTTGCTATTAGGCTGGCAGATGATAACTGGACTGATGAGGAAAAGCTTAATGAACCAGACAGAGAAAGTATGGGGAGACCTTTTTCAGAGGAGGAGATTAAAGATGTAATTGAGCAGATGGAGAAAAATAAGGCTGCTGTCCCTGATGGTTTGCCTGTAGAATTCTATCAATTTTGCTGGCCAATCATCAAACATGATATTATGGAGGTTTTTGCTGATTTTCATTCTCATAAGATTGATCTAGCAAGAATCAACTATGGGATTATCACTTTGTTGCCTAAGAGTGAGGAGGCTGACATTATACAGAAATTCAGACCTATTTGTTTGCTACAGGTTATTTTCAAAAAAAATACAAAAGCTTTGACAGTCAGAGTGGAACCTGTGATGCAGAAGTTGATTGAGACTTGTCAGACAGCTTTCATTAAGGGAAGATATATAGCAGATGGGGTCACATTATTACATGAAATTTTGAAAGAAGCTACTTTTCAGAAGCAACAAGGGGTGATTCTAAAGCTGGATTTTGAAAAAGCATATGATAAGGTTAAGTGGAACTTTTTGTTTCATTGTTGTAAGCAGAAAGGTTTTGATGATGACTGGCTGCTTTGGTTGAAAAGTGCTGTTCCTCAGGGGACTCTCAGTGTAAAAATCAATGATGAAACTGGCCCTTATTTTGGGAGCTATAAAGGGGTGAGACAGGGTGACCCGTTTTCTCCATTCTTGTTCAATATGGCAGGGGATTGTTTGGCCAAAATGGTACTGAATGCACATGCAGGAAATTTGTTCACTGGCCTTGCTGATAATCTTTTTGTAAAGGGTATAGCCATTTTGCAGTATGCTGATGATACCATTTTATTCATCAAGGATGAGGTGGAGGGTGCCAGGAATTTGAAACTGTTGTTGTATTTTTTTGAAGCAATGTCTGGTCTCAAAATCAATTTTGAGAAGAGTGAGGTGATGATGGTTTTGGAAGATGATACAAAGCAGGAGATGTATGCTACTTTGTTTAACTGTCAGACAGGGGAATGGCCTATCAAATATCTGGGTCTTCCTATAGGTAGCAGGAAATGTTCTGTGTCTGATATGAGAGTCATAGGGGAGAAAATGGGTAAAAAGATGGATGGATGGATGGGAGGTGCACTTTCTGTGGGGGGTAGGTATATCAAGGTCACTTCCTGCATTTCCAGTGTGGCTGTTTATCCCATGTCAATGATCCTTTTACATAAGACAAATGTGGAGGAAGTGGAAAAACATACCAGATCTTTTTTCTGGTATGGTAAAGCAGGAAAAAAGAAATACCAGCTTGTTAAGTGGAAATATGTGTGCAGACCTAAGAAAAAAGGGGGTCTGGGGATAAAAACATCAGAATTTTCAATATCAGTTTGTTGTGCAAGTGGTGGTGGAGGTTAGAGTATGAACATGGTCCATGGCAGATGTTTGTGAGGAAGAAATACCTTGGCAGTGGAGGAATTTTTTCCATCAAACATAGACAAAAAGATTCTTCTTGTTGGGCTGATCTGTTGAAAGTCAAAGAAATTTACATGTCCGGGAGAAGAATGGTGGTGGGGAATGGGGTGAGAACAGATTTCTGGGGGGATGCATGGTGCCTGGATATTCCTCTGAATAGGAAATTTCCTGAGTTGTTTGACATATGTAGGCAGCAGAATGTGACTGTGTCTGAGATGGCTAGTAGAAACTGGCATTGTTCTTTTAGGAGATGGTTGGACAGTGATAAACATGTGCAGTATAGGTGTATGCAGGAGTTGATGATTAGTGTTCAAATGACGGGTGATGAAGATAAACCAAGATGGTTGTGGACAAAATCAGGGGTTTTTACGGTTAAATCAATGTATAATCATCTGGCAAATGGTGGGGTGGATAGGAGCTTTAAGCACTTGTGGAAGGCAAAAATTCCTCTGAAAATTAAAATTTGGTTGTGGCTTATTTGGCACAATGTAATCCCTTCCAAAGATAATATGAAGAAAAGGAAGTGGGAGGGAGATACAACTTGCAGATTTTGTGACCATGAGGAAACTATCGGACATTTGTTCTTCCATTGTCCTGTGGCCAAGTATGTCTAGAGTGTGGTTGCAAAATCTATGGGTGCTGATACCAGACCTGGATCCTTTTCTCAGTTCTTCCGGTGGATAGTCAGGTTTTTGACTGTGAGTCGTAATATTCAGATAACAACCATTGCTGCTATCTGGTGGGCTATATGGAAGCTTAGGAATAGAGCTTGTTTTGAAAACAAACTAATCAAATCTCCTGTGGACCTAGTGATGTATGCTTGTGTTTTCTTGAAACATTGGGCAGGTCTGCATGAAGCTGAAGAAGGGGAGTTGCTACGAGAAGGAGCGGAGACGTTGCAGAGGAATGCGCTGGCTGAGGCTGAAGGCATGGACAGGGCGAGGGTGCCTCTACTGGGACTGCCATCAACTAGCCGCAAACGTCCTAGGTCCCCTGCGGAGGAACAGGAAGAAGATTGAGATATAGACAGGAAAATCTTTGTGGGGGTCAGTCTGAAGTTTTATGTTGGCATGTACTCTGTTCTGTTGGTCTGTGGTGCTTGCTTGTCGTAGTTTAAAAACACTAGCCTAGTTGTGTGGTGATCTTGCGTCTCTCTCTCTCTCTCTTCCTTTCTTCTTGTGTTTTGGGACAACTAGCTCTAGAAAGTTTGGCTCTGGTTGTTTCGACAGAGCTTGGCTTCCAGGAGCACGAACCTGTGTTGATGGATGATGGTGTATGCTATTTGTTCCGTTATCGGTTGATAGTGGAACCCGACCCCTATGTGATCGGGGTTGTATGGAAAAAAATATCCCTTTGCTTTTGCATCTCACAAAGTTCAACAAAGTTATTTAGATGGGAAGCAGCATCTTCATTACCAATACTAGAAAATTGCTCTCTCATAACAAGATTGAGTAAAGTAGGTTTTATCTCAAAGAAAGTATTTTTAGCCAGAGTGGAGCAATAGGTGTGCTCATAAAATCATTGTTGTTGGTGCTAGTGAAGTCACACAACTTAGTGTTTTCAAGAGTAGTCATTTTTTTGGGGTTTCAAATAAGAAAGCAAACTTGCAAAACTAATTTTTTTGTGTTTTTCATGAAGAAACAAGCAAACAAAGCAAAAAGAAAACTAAGCAAAAGAAAAACAACAAAGTAAAGAGATTCGTTATGAGGGACTCCCCTTGTGAAGATGTCCTTGACTCCCCGGCAACGACGCTAGAAAAATCTTGTGCGGTGTTGACGTGGGAGTTTCTTCTTCTTCGTTCCCCGGCAACGGCGCCAGAAAAATCTTGATGTGCTCGGCGTAGAGCTCGTTCGGAACCCCAAGAGGAAGGTACGATGAGCACAGCAGTAAGTTTTCCCTTAGTTACGAAACCAAGATTTAATCGAACCAGTAGGAGCAAAGAAACACCCCAAAGGTGTTACTAGCTGAGCTTTGGCAGGGCGCACTACCGGTGCTAGTAGCAACATGGAGACCTGCACAACACAACCACAAAACTTTGTCCCCAACTTGCGATGAGGTTGTCAATCTCACCGTGTTTTGTGGAAAACAAAGGATTAAACATATCGAATGGAAAGAAGTAAAAGTTTGTAGAAAGTAAACACAAAGCAGTAAAAGATTGTAGATTGTATGTAAAATACAAGGACGGGGATCCATAGTTCACGAGAGGTGGCTCTCCTTTAAGATAAATAACATGCTGGGTGAACAAATTACAGCGGGGCAATTGAAAAACACCGAGAAAGCAATACATGCATATACTAATCATCTTGACTCCTTTGAGACTTGATTGGGCATTACAACATAATACATAGACCGCCATCCAATTGCATCTATGGCTAATAATCCACCTTCAGGTTATCATCCGAACCCCCTCCAGTATTCAGTTGCAAGCAACAGATTATTGCTTTACGAACTGCGTGTAAAGTAAACAATATGATTGTTCTATGAACAAAGGATTGTTGTTTTCTCCCTAGTAGCAACAACACATCTAGTACCTTAGAGATTTCTGTCACTTCCCCAGATTACCGGAGGCATGAACCCACTATCGAGCATAAATACTAACTCTTGGAGTTGCTAGCATCTACTTGGCCAAGATATCTACTAACAACAGAAATCATGCAAGATCACAAATAACAAAGACATGATAGAATCAATAATCAATCTGAAATAGCATCTCAATATCCATCGGATCCCCGCAAACACAACATGTATGAATTACAAATAGATGATCTTGATCATGAATGGAGCTCACAAGATCTAAACATGAAAGCACAAAGGAGGAGAACCAGCCATCTAGCTACTACATGGATCCATAGTCCAAGGATGAACTACTCACGCATCACACCGGAGGCTTGCATGGTGATGAAGAAGGCCTCCAGGGTGAATTCCCCTCTCCGACAGGGTGGCGGGAAGAGCTTCAGATCCCTCCCGATCTAGGGATGGAGATGACGGCGGCTACAGACTCTTTCATGGATTTTTGATTGGGTCCTTAGGGTTTACGTCCCAAGGGCATCTTATAGTCGGAAGGGGAGGCCGAGGGGGTGCCTGGGCTGGCCACACCAGCCCCTGGCGCGGGCCAGGTGGTGTGGCCGCCCTCTGGCCCCTCGCTGTCTCGTATTCTAGCACTTGATCACATCCGGAAAAATAGGCACTTTGGCTTTTGTCCCGTCCAATTCCGAGAATATTCATTTTCTGACTTTCCTGGAACCAAAAACAGCAGAAAATAGGCAGCTGGCACTGTGGCTCTTGTTAATAGGTTAGTCCAAGAAATCATATGAAAATACTCCAAAGTTGGAACGAAACAAAAAAAAGTGGATAAAACTAAGCATGGAACATCAAAAATTATAGATACATTTGCAATGTATCAGAACACTTCCACAATTTCCTCACAAAAACCATGAAAGATAACAGACATGCATCTTTGAAAAGTAGTAGGAGCATCACATAAACCAAAAGGCATACGTCTATAAGCATAAGTGCCGAAGGTCAAGTAAAAGTAGTTTTTTCTTGATCTTGTTGTTTAACAGCAATTTGAGAGAAACCAGAATAACCATCAAGAAAACAAAAATGGGTCTTTTTAGACAACCTTTCCAACATTTGATCAATAAAAGGAAGCAGGTAATGATCTTTCTTACTAACTTTGTTGAATTTTCTAAAATCAATGCACATCCTATAGCCTACTACTATTCTTTCGGGAATAAGCTCATCATTATCATTAGGAACAACGGTAATTCCTCCTTTTTTAGGAACACAATGGACATGACTAACCCATTCACTATCAGCAATAGGGTAAATAATACCAGCATCAAGGAGTTTCAATACCTCATTCCTTACCACTTCCTTCATCTTAGGATTTAAACGTCGTTGGTGCTCTACTACTGGCTTTGCATCTGGTTCTATATTGATAGAATGCTGACATATAGTAGGTGAAATCCCTTTTAAATCATCCAGAGTATAGCCCATAGCTCCTCGGTGTTTCTTCAAAACCTCCAATATCCTTTCCTCTTCCTTCCCTGAAAGTTTAGAGCTAATAATAACAGGATATATCTTTTTATCATTGATATAAGCATATTTAATATCATCAGGGAGAGGTTTTAGATCGAAGATCGGATCCTTTTTAGGTGGCAACGTGGTACCCAAGTCTTCTATAGGCAAGTTATGCTTAAGCATCTTGGGTTGACGATGGAGAATATCATCAATCTCATTCCTTTCTTCCATGAAGATCTCACTTTCGTGATCTTCCATAAATTGCTGCAAAGCATTGTTAGGAGCAAGAGAAATAGAAGCAAGTTGTTCAACTCTAAAATCCTCATTATGGGTTTCCTCTTCACAAGGTTCTTTAGTAAATTTTGAAAAATTAAACTCATAAGATTCCCCATCCAACTTAGTCAAGATTTTCTCCCTCTTGCAATCTATAATAGCTCCACAAGTACTCAAGAAAGGTCTACCAAAAATGATAGGATAAGTTCTACTAGCAGCTGAACCAAGTACTAGAAAATCAGCAGGATACCTAATCTTACCATAAAGAACGTCCACGTCTCGTAAAATACCAATTGGAGAGATGGTCTCTCTATTAGCAAGGTGAATAACTACATCAATCTCTTCCAATTTGCAGGGACTGATTTCATGCATAATTTCTCTGTAAAGCTCATAAGGAATAGCACTGGAACCTGCACCAATATCACATAAACCATAATAGCAATGATCACCAATTCTAACAGAAAGCACAGGAACACTAGCCTTTTTAGCTCTATTGGGATGTGAAACAATATTAGAAGTGTCCTCACAAAAGACTATGTGCCCATCTTCTACGCTTTTAGTGACAAGGTCTTTCACTATTGCTACCACAGGTTCAATGTTTATTTGTTCATCAGGTTTTATAGTTCTTTTTTCACTTTTGGGGATTACATTAGTTATCATAGGATGGTCCTTTACCTTTTCGGGGAAGGAAATCTTCTTGATATAAGGTTCGGGTAATATGGCGTCCATAATGCAATACTCAGCACTTCCAATAGGAGCATAGTCAACAATATCTGTGTAAGGTGCATGGTATTTGTTCCATCCCCTCTTTGGAATTTCAATATAGGAAGCAAAAGCTCTAAAACAATTCGTAATAACTTGCAAATCAAGACCATAAATATTACTAATATTTTGAAAGTCATCAGTTCCCATAAAAGATTCAATGCATTCATAATCATAATTTATACCTGACTTTCTACCTTTGTCATTCTCCCATGCTTCAGCATTGTCTTGAATACGATCTAGAAGGTCCCATTTAGCTTCTTCTTCCATACGAGTGAATGATCCAGCACAAGAAGCATCCAATAAATCTTTATCATGTAGAGGGAGCCTTGCATAAAAGTTATTGATAATAATATTGTTGGGGAGCTCATGAATGGGACATTTGAGCATTAGTAACTTCAATCTGCCCCAAGCTTGAGTTGTACTCTCTCCATCAAGAGGCCAAAAGTTGTATATTTGATTCCGATCTTTATTAATCTCACTAGGAGGATAAAACTTTGAATAAAAGTTGTATATTTGATGCCAGAAAATAGTCTTGATGACCCACAAGTATAGGGGGTGTATCGCAGTATTTTCGATAAGTAAGAGTGTCGAACCCAACGAGGAGCAGAAGGTGCTGGCTAGTGGTATGGATCAGGAATTCTCTGCAAATACTTAGCAAACGGATTTTTAGGGGTTTTTGATAAAGCAAGTAAACAAAGTACGAGTAAATAAAAGACAGTAGGAATAAATGCAACAAGTGGCCCAATCCTTTATGCAGCAAAGGACAAACCGGTTGTATTTCTATAGATGACCAAACGTTCTCGAGGACACATGGGAAGACTGTCAAGTGCTTTCGCTTCATATAGTTGATTAATCTTCTTTAGCTTGCTAAGTGCTGTGTGGGTGAACCTGTGCTAATGTACCGCCCCATCCAAGAATAATACATACTTGTGATTATACCCCTTGCAAACATCCGTAAGTACAACAAAGTAATTAAGGTAGAAACCTAACCACAGCTTTAAACTCTAAGATCCTTACGTCCCTTGTGCAATGGTTTCCTAACGGGGGTTCAGCTTTCTGTGACTCCGGCAACCCCTACGATTAGTAGCCAAATACACAATGCATTCCCCTAGGCCCTTATAGGTGAAGTGTCATGTAGTCGACGTTCACATGACACCACTAGAAGAAGTACACCACAACTTAAATATCAAACTATTGAATCTTTCTCAACACAACTCCACTACTAACAACATGACTTCTCCCATGTCCTCATGAACAAAACGAACTACTCACAAGACATCATATGGATCATGATCAAAGATAGAATAATGATGTATAACAATATGAACATAAACATTAATTCAACGGTTCACTCAATAGCATCAACTACAAAGAGTAATCAACACCAGGAAAGTTTCCCCTATGAACTATGCAAGATTCAACCCAATTGTTACAGCAATATGGAGATGGTGATGAGGGTGCTGATGGTGATGATGATCTCGATGAAGTCCAGCTTGATGGTGGTGTTGATGGCGACGATCTTCCCTCTTCGGGAAGGAATTCCCCCGACAGAAATCTGTCTGCCAGAGAGATCTTTCTCTCTCGGTGTTTTCCGCCCCGTAGAGGCGGCCGAATCTTTCTGTGGTCGCTCCCTGAGTCAGGGTTTTGGGAGGAATATATACGCCAGAGGGGAGGCCCAGGGGTGGACCAGGGCGGCCACACCACCTGGTGGCGCGGCCTATGCTGGCCCGCACCAGGGGGTGGTGTGGGCCCCCTGTGGCCCATCTCCAGCCCCCTTCTGGTTCCTTCGTCTTCTAGAAAAATAGGATTTTCCGTATATTTTCCCAGATTTTCTGATCTTCGCGAATTTTGCCTCCAAACAACACCTTTTCCATCAGAATCCTGACTGCAGCAGTCCATGCTCTAAAAGTCATCAACCATGCAAAAACAGATGAAATAACATAAGTATCATCTCTTAATACTAAATATATCAATGAATAACACTGAATTATGACATAGAATAGTGATGCAAAATTATGACATAGGATCGTGGCATAAGGGTCTTCTCTTTGTCGTGGCATAAGGGAAGATCATGGCATAAGGGTCTTCTCTTTCTGTCGACGCCATCTCCCATTATGTTCTCCACCTAGCAGCCGCTACAAAACCCTAACTCCGCAGAGGCATACATTTTCTTCCGCCCCTTCTGCTAGAAGCAGCCTCCTTCTCCTCCGATCTACTACACCCACCGCCGCTTGAGGCACCTAAAACTTCATCTTCTGATCCAGGTCGTGTAAGTCTGATGCGCATCTACTTGATTCCCCCCTTGTTCATTTTTGGATTCGAGTCTTCGTATATGCTTTTTTTACATATTATGTTGCCTTTGTTTTCAATTTGTAGATCATGGACGAACTGGACGGTGAAATATGCTGCCAAGTAGAAAAGTGGTGCAAGTTAGTTGCATGTTTCACTCGTGCGCAACGATTTAAAAATTGCTAGTACACCGTTAGGATAAATGCTTCATATACCTCCCATCAAGATGTGTGTTTATCTGCTGAAATATATGATTCAATCATATGATCTTAGTCATGCCAAATTCATTTTAGAAAAGAAAGTCGGTGAAATATCATTAAGTAATGTTGATGTTGAGTATATAACAGGATTAGAGAACAAAGGGTTGAGTGTTACAAATATATTAGATGAGGAAGGAGAATTAGCGAAAGATCTAATACCATCACACTATATTAGCAAAAAAGTGGCAACATCATTATAGATGATTTGATCAGCTACATTCTAGAAAATAAAAAGGACGACGACGACTTCCTTCGCATGTTGTCTTTAGTGCTTCTTGGGACTGTGCTGGCACCTACATATACCAAGATTATAGATAAAGAGTACTACGCATTGGTGCGAGATGTGGGGCGTATATCCAATATTAACTGGAATGATTACACGCTAAATCTTCTCATGGGTTATATTCGGTTCGTCAAACAAGGTAAAAGCATCAGGCAATGGCCAAGTGGCAACTTAGCCCTTCTACATGTAATATAGTGTTACCATTTTTATCACATATAACTAATCATTTTTGTAATCTAATATGTCTTCACAATGTTTTTTAAATGTATGTAGTATCTGTACTGGGAGAAGGTGCAACCACATGATCATGCAACCTTACCTCCTTTCATGAATCAACGACCTCTAATAAAAAATTGGTCAGAAGAACACGCTGAGATGAGAGATGATTATGATGGAGAACAAGGTCGTGGTATTGGTCGTGGTAAAGTGGAGGTATAAGTTGCACTTTGTACTACAAACTCACTGTTGCAAATTTGGTATTTAATGGTTTTTCTTTCTAGATTGTAGATGATATAACAGAGTAGTTCAGGACTCAATTTCCTAAAGTAGATGCTACCAATGCTAAAAATAAATCAAATGCGTCAAAAAGGGCAACTAAGGAGTAATCTGGAGGCTAGGTTAGAGAGCATGCAGGTGAGGTTGGATGGTATGGAGGATTTGCTGGGGAGAATGATGTCGTGCATGGAGGTGGTGCAGAAGGATATCCCGCTCATTCCGGAGGTGGTTTACAACTTTTACTCTTCATAGTTGCACTCTCAATATCAGCTACATAAATTATTTTTAGTTAACTAGACTAAATAATGTAACTTGTATGTGCAGAAGATCCTACTTGGGCTTAATAAAGTAGGAGCTTCTTACAAACCTTCTACACGGTTGGGAACAGAATATAAGGATGAAGATGAAATTTCTTTTCCGAGTGGACCCACACTAGCACCAACAGGTACAGTTGGAAAAGAATTATGGTATCATGGCTCGGCTAAAAAGCCCGGTGAAAGGGCATGTATGCCCCCATGTGTGGTTTTGGTAATTAATGACAATCCCTATGGACTAATGTATAAATTGAGTTTCACTTGTAGGTTTGTCCATTGGCATCGCTTGGATCATGTTGGTTTCAAGGATGAAAAAGAAGAAGCATCGTCTAAGGGCTTTGTGCTTATTGGAATCAAGTAGTAGAAGAAGAAGAAGAAGGAGAAGAAGATCAAGTATGCCTTGAAGAAGAAGAAGAAGATGGAGTTCCTCATGGCTTCCTTCAAGACATCATCATCAAGATTTGTTGTGCATGCTCATGGTGCGCCATCTCTAGAAGATATCATGCTTGGAGCTTGCCATCCTCGGAGTTCATGGAGTGATGAAGACAAGGTCAAAGAAGAGGTTTCTCATGGAGTATGGGGGAGCCATTCGCAAGTCTTCATCAAACAAGAGCATGCAATAGCAATCAAGAAAGGTGTTCCATCTTGAGGAGGACAAGACCATCTACATCAAGCTCAAGTGGGATGCTCAAGGCAAAGGTATGATCTTGATAGGGTTTCCTTACCGGTCTCTTGTAGTGTTCTTGTAGTGTTGGGAGACCGGGTTTAGGATAGATAACCGTACTATCAAGAGGGGCTCTCGAGTGGGTGACTCGTTAGTATCTTTCGGTGAGAGCTCAAACCTTTGCATACATAGCATCATCTTTCTTGGTTGTTGTTTGGTTCTTGTCCATGTGAGGATCTAGAGCTTGTGGTTATCTTCATAACATGCTCTAGTTCATCAAAAACGGATTTCCCATGCATATCTCATTGCGTTTTTGATCTTGCGGGTTTTCCGGCTCCACACCTTGGGAGGTATCTCACATATATATTCATGGTATTTTCTCCCTTAGGAGGTATCTTTTTGGATTCTACACGTCATTATCTTTCCAACAAAATTGGTTTCATCTCGTTTGGAGTTTGGATGCAAAAGTTATGGCATTTCTGGTTCTGAAGTTTCTCTGACCGGAAGTACCGGCCAGACGCCGGAAGTACCGCTCGGGCAGAAATGCCGCCGGTAGTACCGGTGTTAATACCGGCCCAACTTCCGATGAACCTGTTTTCGCTTCAGTATGCTCTCTGCCTGGTCTGCGCTATTTGACGGAACTTCGGTCGGAATCTTGGGCGGTTGTACCGGCCCAGGCGGTAGTACCGGTGACCCACCGGTAGTACCGGTCGGCCTCGTCTTTGTGTTCGTTTGCACCTTGTTTTTGAACCGTTGGCTAAGTGCCAACCGGTAGTACCGGCCACCCACCGGTACTACCGGCCGTGCGCGAAACTGTGTGTAACGGGCAGATCGGGGAGCCCTTTAAAAGGAGCCCCCCTTTCCCCTTCGCCCCTAACTCGTTTTTCTTGGTTCTTGCTCTCTCTCCTCCATTGTTGACCTTGAAGAGCTTGGCCTCTCCCCTTTCCCCTCCTATGATTCTTGCATCTTTTTGAGGGATTTGAGAGAGGAGATCTAGATCTACAAGCCCCACCAAGCAAAATCCCTTCTTTGTGAAGGAATCCCTGGGATCTAGATCTTGGAGGGTTATGTGTTCTCCTCTTGTGTTCTTCCTCCCTTATTCCCCCAATAGCTTTTGTAGCTTTGGTGGAATTTGAGAGTGAAGGGCTTGCCTTTTGCATTTGGTGCATAGGTTTGAGTTCTCCTCGGAGATTCGGCGAGTTTAGTGGGCTTGTTTCTCTTGGGTTCTTGGAACCCTAGACGGTTGTGTGGTTGGATAGTTGACCTTTTGTGGTCTTGTAGCCTTTTGTGGCCTTGTTGCCTTTTGTGGCTTTGTAGCCTTTGTGGCATTGTTCTTGGGGCTCCAATTGAGTTGTGGAGGTTCCCCAAGCTTGTAGGCCTTTTGTGGCATTGTGGAGCCTTTATGGCGTTTCTTGGGAGCCCTCCAATTGAGTTGTGGAGATTGCCCCAAGCCTTGTACGGGTTCGGTGACTGCCCTCAAGTGTCCCATAGTGGAACGTGAGTAGGCCTTTGTGGCGAGCTCACGGGAGAATAGGGTGAGCCTTTTGTGGCGTCGGTGAGTTGCGTGGCTTCGCATCCTTGGTGAGGCCTTGTGTAGCGTTGGGTGAGCATCGAGCCACCACACCTCGAGGTGAGCCATTTGTGGCGTTCGAAGTTCATTGCACCCCCGCACCTCTCCAACGGAGACGTAGCTTCTTTGGAAGTGAACTTTGGGAAACAAATCATCGTCTCCGCGTCCATCGGTTATCTCTCAACCGAGCCCTTTACCTATGCAATTTACATTATGATAGCCTTCATGCTTGAAGTACTATACCTTGCTATCACCTTGTTGCTAGTCTTGCTTAGCATAGGTTGTTGGTGCACTTAGTGAAACTAGTGGATATAGGTTTTGGCTTGATAAATTAAACGTTAAGTTTTATTCCGCTTTTATTAGACCCTAAACCGTAATAATTTTAAAACGCCTATTCACCCCCCTCTAGGCGACGTCCATTTCCCTTTCACCCGGGTCTAATGAAAATGAGAATACAGTCCCAAAAATAGGTACGGAAGATGCAGCGGAGCAAGAGGTGCCCGCTGACAGTACTAACTATGCAAGGCGATCAAAGAAAATTGAAAAAAATGAAGGTTCAGGCGACGACACACACAAAAATCCTTTTGTGATTGATGATACTACGGTGCCTACATCGTCATCATCCGTGTCGTTGGATTTTTTAGAGCAATCTTTGCGGAAGAAAACAAAAATAAATCTTGCAGGTACCCGTATGGATGAATATGAAAGCTCCGATAGCCTTCAAACAAAACGCCCGAAGCAGAAGCGACAACAACCAGAAAACTACGATGTGATTTTGCAGTTGACAATCCAGCTAAACGTGTTAAGAAAGGTATTCTAAATTTAAATAAATGTTGGTTTATAATTATTATACTAATACCCGTAAATATCTGGTAGGTTTGTTTACGAAGAACAATGATATGCCGGATGATCCAACTGCATTGACTCCAAGTCAAATAGATGCTGATGTTCTATATGTTGAGACATGTGGAAATCATGCTGATCATTGTAAAAAAATATTTACTTGATACCGGAAGTCGACTATGTATGCACAAAAAGTGTTAAAGTGATATTAGATAGGGAATGGCTTGATGATAAAGTAAGTATAGCAACCAAGTGTCCTTAACAACAATGAAGACAACTATATTTCATGTTCTTATATTTCATGCAGGTAATTGATGCTTACATCGCTGAATTGAGGCCCCCTATTGGAAATGATCGGTCATTGGTTTACGCATGGAGGTCAGGTTTTTTGATAAAACCTCCTAAGAAAGGCGTTAAACCTAAGAAATCACGTTTTAACCAAGACCACGGATGGGCGAAAAATGGAGCTGTTCAAAGAGTTATGGACGAGTACTGCGCACGGGACAAGGTATACTTAGCTTTTTTTGTTTCATCAATGCTTGATATTGCTGAGATGACTATACAAACTAATAGTCGTAATATATATTCAATACGATGCATGCATATTTCCCTCTAAATATACACGACGTTCATTGGGCTGCTATTGTCATGCATATACCCAATGAGGAGTTTCAAGTTCTTGACTCGTTGTTTCCATTAAGAAGAACCTTGGCAACTGTTCAAACTCTGGTATTGTACACGCAGATGTATCAATATGTATGTACGTTTCTTAAGATAAATGCTGAATATGATTTTATATGTAGAGCAGCAATTGCCTCGGACATAAGAGAGGTGAACAAAGTTATGAATGGTATTTACCCGGACGTCTCAAGGTGGCCTATTAAATCATATGACATGCCAAAAAAGAAAGACATGTGAGTATAAGTTGCATCTTATTTCAGTTCGTATATATTTACCCGCTTAATTATTATTCTGTGTACCAATTCTTGTGGATTATGGGTTCTGCAAACTATGGAACACTGGGATGGAGAACAATGGAGCACTAAGGTTAAACAGGTCAGTTAATTAGGTTAGGTTCACTACATGTTGCGTTTGTACGAAAAGAATGAAGTTCTAACAATAATTTTATGCATTGCAGGAAAAAAATGATGACTCTAGAAAACTCACTGTTGCAAAGATCGTATGGGCAGCTACAAACACCCTCAAGAAGGTCACAAAGAGTGTCACAGCGCTTTTGACTAAGATGAATGAATAAAAAATTATATGTTTTATCATATTGGGTTTTTGTCTCGAAGAAGGTTTCCCAACTATGTATTCCTCTGAATTATTGTTTGATGTGTGTAAGACTATAATACTCTCTGATTTGTGATTTAATACTTTCAAATTGACGATGTTTTAATTACTTGTGCGTGAACATTTGTTTGTTACATTTGTTGCGATCATATGTACATGCGCCGGATGCTTGTACATGCGATAGATATGCGTCACAGCTTCCATGCCAAGCGACCAACACGTAATCTTTGCATGTCTTCCCGCGCATGTGAACTGTCCCCTGCATTAGGTCCAAAAATACTCAAAAAATGGCGAGTTATTAAATTCGTCTCATGTAAAATGACTCCGGGCCTTACTAATACAAGCCCATTAGGAGATATTTAGGGTTCACTTCGTTCCTTATAAAAGGAGCCCATTAGAAGCGATTTAGGGTTAACTTGACCACTTGACGACTTAGGAGATTTCTCGGTGTGGCTTGGTGACAAGGTGTAACCCGACATCAATGTCGTGGCCTTCTGGTGGATCTTCCGTGCAAGACCATGATTCTACCAGAAGAATGAGGGGAGTAGAAAGGAGGTCGCCGGTCCCCTATCGGGAAGCTCCTATGACGTACGAGCCGGCCGATTTTTGCAACTGAAATCCATGGCGGAAGGCGCCTAGGTGGATTTCATGGAGCGGTCAAAACCCCGGCAGGAGGTACTACGCTTGCGTTGATGCGATGGTGAGTGTATTTGCTTTTGAATTTTTTGTTCATTCGTTCTTCTTATAGAACTCTATCTGATTCGTGTGTGTTTGAAAACCTCCAGAATGGATCTGGGTGTGGCTATATGGAATGGTATGATAATCTTTTGCCAAAATTTTGGAGTGATCTGATTGGAGATCTACGGGATGAAGTGTGGAGGCTGCGATCGGGACAAAAAAGAGATCCTCTATCTGAAGAAATAGGAAGGGACACTAGGCTGCAGGATCTGGAAGAAGAAGTAAGACAGAAAAGTGCAGAGATAGCTGTTGTGAAGGAAAAATATGAAAACTTTGTGTTCACTTTCGTAGTATTTGTGTTTGGTTTAGTTGCTAGCAAGATTTTAATGTAGTAAACAGTGAATCTTTTTAGTTAATTTTAATATTGTCATTGGACACAACTTAATGTAGACATGTTGCTTCATATATAATAAATTTCAGTCTAATATTTTTGTGCATTTGGAATACCAATAACCACACATGAGAATTTTTTCATCTAGACATGTTTCTTCACACCAACATAGGACATAGAGGTAATCCTAATGCCTTTCAATCCATACAAATAATACTCACCGAAATTAAAAAATAAAATGTAAATTAAGATTTATCTTGAAACAAACTCCTATCTAGCTGACAACTACTATTCATCTTTTCGAACTAACATCTCAGCAACATGCCTGCAAATAAAATATTATGAAATTGTCAGTACAGCGTGTACACAATTTAATCTAGACATGCGTAACAACACGTACTTAGGATGATCTTTGCATTTTAGGTTCCGCTGTGTGTGTCCTGGTAATTTGTAAGCACTACAGATGCCTTTCTTCTTCTTTTTAGATCGCTCATCGAACGATAATGGTCTACCATTTTTCGACACGTCACCATGTTTCCTGTTGCCTTTTTTTGGAGCACCTTTTGGCTTTACTTTATCAGGGTCACTAACTTTAGTAGCATGCATTGTACTCCCGTCTTGATCCGTATTGGACCAGCTCTTTGAAACACATGATGCTTTCTCATACACCTGTCTCTTTGATATTATGTTCTCAAAATATGTCTTCATCTCTTTTTACAAGACTGGGTCGTTTCATGCTACATGTAGAGCTTCAGAAGATAACACACTGAGCTCCATATATCTGCTTCACTCCTCTGATCCAGAAAACCCCCATCCAAAGAGATCGCATGTGCGGGTTGCTGGTGATGACCCACAAGTATAGGGGGTGTATCGCAGTATTTTCGATAAGTAAGAGTGTCGAGCCCAACGAGGAGCAGAAGGTGCTGGCTAGTGGTATGGATCAGGAATTCTCTGCAAATACTTAGCAAACGGATTTTTAGGGGTTTTTGATAAAGCAAGTAAACAAAGTACGAGTAAATAAAAGACAGTAGGAATAAATGCAGCAAGTGGCCCAATCCTTTATGCAGCAAAGGACAAACCGGTTGTATTTCTATAGATGACCAAACGTTCTCGAGGACACATGGGAAGACTGTCAAGTGCTTTCGCTTCATATAGTTGATTAATCTTCTTTAGCTTGCTAAGTGCTGTGTGGGTGAACCTGTGCTAATGTACCGCCCCATCCAAGAATAATACATACTTGTGATTATACCCCTTGCAAACATCCGTAAGTACAAGAAAGTAATTAAGGTAGAAACCTAACCACAGCTTTAAACTCTAAGACCCTTACGTCCCTTGTGCAATGGTTTCCTAACGGGGGTTCAGCTTTCTGTGACTCCGGCAACCCCTACGATTAGTAGCCAAATACACAATGCATTCCCCTAGGCCCTTATAGGTGAAGTGTCATGTAGTCGACGTTCACATGACACCACTAGAAGAAGTACACCACAACTTAAATAACAATCTATTGAATCTTTCTCAACGCAATTCCACTACTAACAACAAGACTTCTCCCATGTCCTCAAGAACAAAACGAACTACTCACAAGACATCATATGGATCATGATCAGAGATGGAATAATGATGTATAACAATCTGAACATAAACAATAATTCAATGGTTCACTCAATAGCATCAACTACAAAGAGTAATCAACACCGGGAAAGTTTCCCCTATGACCTGTGCAAGATTCAACGCAATTGTTACAGCAATATGGAGATGGTGATGAGGGTGCTGATGGTGATTATGGTGGTGATGATGATGATGATGATCCCGATGAAGTCCAGCTTGATGGTGGTGTTGATGGCGACGATCTCCCCTCTCCGGGAAGGAATTCTCTCGGCAGAAATATGTCTGCCCGAGAGATCTTTCTCTCTCGGTGTTTTCCGCCCCGCAGAGGTGGCGGAATCTTTCTGTGGTCGCCCCCCGAGTCTTAGGGTTTCGTGGGGATGATATACGCTAGAGGGGAGAGGCTGGAGTGGGCCAGGGCGGCCACACCACTCCCAGGCATGGCCTAGGCCTGTCCGCGCCATGGGGTGGTGTTGGCCCTCTGTGGCCCACCTCCAATCCATCTTCTGGCATCCTGAGTCTTCTGGAAAAATATGATTTTCCGTATATTTTCCAGGATTTTCTGATCTTCGCGAATTTTGCCTCCAAATAGCACCTTTTCCATGAGAATCCTGACTATAGCGGTCCATGCTCCAAAAGTCATCAACCATGCAAAAATAGATGAAATAACATAAGTATCACCTCTCAATACAAAATATATCAATGAATAATAGTGAATTAAGATATAGAATAGTGATGCAAAATGGACGTATCAACTCCCCCAAGCGGAACTGAGCTCAATAAACATGACCTCAGGTAGAACAAGCATCACATTCATCGAATACATAGATCATAATAGAAGACAACTCACTATTATATAACTCATCTTGCAATGAGTAAAGTAAACACAATAAAGATACATAGAGTGAATCATAATTGGTAATGGCAAACTTAGCTCTTGGTCGAAGAATAGTTGATAATTTGCTGGAGTTCAAAAATAGATGGTTTTTCAACGATAGCTTTCAAAGTAGTAAACATCAAGATAAGAGGAATGTGCAAAACAAGGAACATAAGAGACATGAATGAATAAATCATCATATGAATGAATGAAACACATCAACTCAAAATACTTGCTGAGGTAGAAGGGAATAGGTTTACTGACTCAACTACAAAGTAAAAGAAAGGGCCCTTCGCAGAGGGAAGTAGGGATTGCAAGTCTCATAAAGAGCTCCCAAAAATTATGATACTTACTAGCTTTCAGCTCTCATTGCCCCTATCATAGGCATCTTTAGGTGGTTAAGGTTAAAGTGACACAACTAAGAGGATATGCTTGACAAGTTATAAGTTGAAATCTCATGCCCCTTACTTGTGAGTACCGATCCTCATGCTAGTCAAATTCAGTCACGAGCAAGCTCTTGTCATTGTAAATATATGCGTATCATTGAGAACCGCCAGTGGGGTACCCCTTGCACATGACACAGGAGCTATCCCATAATCAAAATGACAAGGGAAGCAGACAATGAGCATCTCAACGATCTTTTTATTTGCTATTTGCATAGGTTTTTATTGAGGATGCTTCATAGAATGCTCACTATAGTTATGCTGCAAGTTTCCACCATGATTAGGCATGGCTTAGGCTAGCGGCCCAGGCATTTCTCTAACACACATATAAACTCCATGATCTTACAAGTTCCACTTTTATTTCACACTGCCAGGATCCATAAGCAAAAGAACATGATATCAACTAGGTACAAGTACCAATGAAGTGTTGAAAGCGGTCCCCATGATACATGGTTCGGCTAACTTCAACTCATAAAGCGCAAGCATATACGCAACAAAGAAGGACCCAATGGTTCAAGTTTATTAAATGCGGGAAAGGAAAGTGTGCCATCAAGTTCGTGAGAGCTTTAATCACTAATTTTCACATAACAAGTTTAATTTGGGAGGTAGATAAAACAAGAATTTACTTGGAATAGCAATAATGCTACTAGGTAGGTATGGTGGACACAAATGGCAAAGGTTTTGGTTTAAAGGAGGTGGATGGACGAGAAGAATTCCCTCTCAGTACATGTTTTTGGCTAGCAAGGCTGGGTAGCAAGTATAAGAGTTGAAGGAAACAAACATACAAGTGATAAAGAAACATGCAATCTTCCTTGGAAGCACAAAAGATCTTAACTAGAGAATACTAACTTTATGAGCAAACCAAGAAAGAAAGATGATGAAATTATTTTCCTCTAGAGTACTTCTATCTTTTTGTTTTTCTTTTCAACTCTCAAAAATAGTGTGCTATTGACCGAGCCAGGTTTGCCAAAACCAACTAAATTAACTCAATGATCCCAAAGTGATGCCAATACTAACAACAAGATCAATCATATAACCACGAATTGAAAACTAACATAAGCTATGCAAAAGAGTGAATGATAGAACTTCTCATTAATATTCCATAACGGAAACTCACACCAAGGGATACATATCTAACGAGAGAGGGGACACTTCCATAATGCAAACCATACTACATAATAACTCCTCTATTCATGATATGACTCTACTAATAAGGTAAAAATATAGAAGATAGTGATATGATACCGCGACACTCCCCCAAGCTTGGAACAAACCAAGGGGATTCCAAACCTGATGACGAATTACTCCTTTGGTGGTGGTGGTATCCTCTCATCTTCGTCCGTCTTCCAGGGTAAAGGCTTCCCAACAACAAAGGACATCGTGGTTTCCAACATCCTGAAACTTGCAACAGCACTTATGCGTTTAAATCTAGCCTCAGACTCACAGTTTTGATTTTGAACGTCATAGAACTGTGCTTGCAGTTTGTTGGTTGTTTGGCGGAGTGAAAGGACTTAGTCTTTGAGTTCAGAAGTCTCCTTTTGGTGCTTGGCAATGAGTTCGGAACAAATCTTGTGGATGATGTCCACTTCGCGCTCCGCCATCTTCCTGTACCTAAAGACTTCTTGCTCCAATGCTTCCATCATGTTCTCCAGACTTCCTTCACCTTTAGGGCCTTGAACCTCCTTAATCCGGACCTCCCCACCTTCGAGCAACAACTCCTTGGGATGAATCTTCAATTCTCTCATGTATGGGTTGATGATATCCTCTAAAGAATCTCCCTTGATGATCCAGAGGAAGACATTGTGGCTCCAAATCTAGGATTCTACCTGGCAGAAACAGATCGAAACGAAAACACGGAGAAAACACGATATACGTACCTCGGAAGATCCGGGGGTTATATATTACAAAGTTTCATACCAAAAGGAAGGTACTGGGCGAAAACGGGTCGGAGACGGAGTCCTGGGTGGCCTCACCACCTGGTGGCGCGGCCAGGGGAGGGCCCATGCCATGGGGTGGTGTGGGCCACCCCGGCTCCGGTTCCGTCCCTTTTTCGCTTCGAAACTTTCCTTATCGACTAAAAACTGCAAAAATATAGTTGTATTGTATTTTCGCGAAACTTTTCTTACCAGAACTGTTACCTACATGAAAACAGACTCTGCAGGTCTCTGAATTTGGTCCTCAATGAATTTCTCTGGAGTTATAACTTGAAAGGCATCAACATCTTTATTGTAAGAATATCCAGCAATATAGTGTTTGAGTCGCTGTCCAGTCACTACTTGTGTAGTATTATCTTTTAGAGAAGAAATTTTTATTGCTCCTGAACGGTATACTTCTTCAACGATGAAAGGTCCTTCCCATTTTGATAGTAGCTTACCTGCAAAAAATCCGAGACGAGACCTATACAATAGAACTTTCTCACCAACATGAAATTCTCTCTTAAGTATTCGCTTGTCATGCCATCTTTTAACTTTTTCCTTAAAGAGCCTAGCATTCTCATAGGCTTCACTCCTCCATTCATCTAAAGAACTTAAGTCCAATAATATTTTCTCACCAGTGAGCTTACAATCTCTATTTAGTTCTTTCACTGCCCAGTAAGCTTTGTGTTCTAATTCTAAGGGTAGGTGGCAAGCTTTCCCATAAACCATTTTATAAGGAGACATTCCCATAGGATTTTTGTAAGCAGTTCTATAAGCCCATAAAGCATCATTCAACTTCTTAGCCCAGTTTTTTCTAGACCTATTAACAGTCTTTTGCAAGATAGATTTAATTTCTCTATTTGATAACTCTACTTGCCCGCTAGTTTAGGGGTGATAAGCTGAAGCAATTCTATGATTAACATCATATTTAGCAAGGGTCTTCCTAAAACCACCATGAATGAAATGAGTACCCCCATCAGTCATGAGATACCTAGGCACCCCAAACCTAGGAAAGATAACATCCTTAAGCATTTTTAGAGAAGTCTCCCCGTCAGCACTCTTTGTAGGAATGGCTTCTACCCACTCAGTAACATAATCAACGGCAACAAGAATATGAGTGTAACCTTTCGAAGGAGGGAAAGGACCCATACAGTCGAATCCCCAACAATCAAAAGGTTCAATAACTAGAGAGTAGTTCATAGGCATTTCATTGCGTCTAGAAATATTACCAACACGCTGGCATTCATCACAAGATAAAACAAATTTTCTTGCATCTTTAAAAAGGGCAGGCCAGTAGAAACCTGATTGTAGTTCCTTTTGTGCGGTTCTATCTCCTACATGATGTCCTCCATAGGCGCTACCATGACATTTATGCAATATCTATTTTTGTTCATATTCTCGAACACACCTTCGCATAATACCATCAACTCCTTCTTTGTATAAGTGTGGGTCATCCCAAAAATAATGCCTCAAATCATAAAAGAACTTTCTTCTTTACTGAGCTGTAAAAGTTGGAGGCAAATACTTGGAGACAATAAAGTTAGCATAATCAGCATACCAAGGGCTTCCTCGCGAGCTCACCCCTACTGCGGCTAACTGTTCATTTGGGAAACTATCATTAACAGGCATAGGATCAAAAGAGATGTTTTCTAAACGAGATAAATTATCAGCTACAAGGTTTTCAGCACCCTTCCTATCTACTATATGTAGATCAAACTCTTGTAAAAGCAGTACCCATCTAATAAGCCTAGGCTTAGCGTCCTTCTTTGTCATAAGATATTTAATAGAAGCATGATCAATATGAATGGTTACTTTTGAGTCCACAATATAAGGCCTAAACTTATCACAGGCAAAAACAACAGCTAGAAATTCCTTTTCAGTAGCGGCATAATTCCTTTGAGTAGCGTCTAAAGACTTACTAGCATAATGGATAACGTTTAACTTTTTATCAATACGCTGCCCAAGGACAGCCCCTACAGCAAAATCACTAGCATCACACATTATTTCAAAGGGTAAACTCCAATCAGGTGGTTGAACAATAGGGGTTGTAGTTAAAGCCTTCTTAAGAGTTTCAAAAGCTTCCCTACAATCATCATCAAAAACGAAGGGTACATCTTTTTGAAGAAGATTAGTGAGAGGTTTTGATATCCTAGAGAAGTCTTTAATAAACCTCCTATAGAAACCAGCATGACCAAGGATACTACGAATACCTTTGATGTCTCTTGGACATGGCATGTGCTCAATTGCCTCAACCTTAGCTCTATCAACCTCTATGCCTCTTTTAGAAACTTTATGCCCAAGAACAATCCCTTCATTAACCATGAA
Organism: Avena eriantha; assembly: GCA_910589775.1. NCBI lineage: Eukaryota > Viridiplantae > Streptophyta > Magnoliopsida > Poales > Poaceae > Avena > Avena eriantha. The sequence continues at coordinate 257,138,315 of OU342743.1, read as the reverse complement.
GTGGCATTTCTCCCAATTAAGAACAAGATTAGTTTCTTCACCTCTCTGCAAAACTTTATCAAGGTTGTGTAGACAATTATCAAAAGAAGTTCCATAGACAGAAAATTCATCCATGAACACTTCTACAATCTCTTCACAAAAACCATGAAAGATAGCAAACATGCACCTTTGGAAAGTAGCAGGAGCATTGCATAAACCAAAAGGCATACGTCTATAAGCATAAGTTCCATAAGGACAAGTAAAAGTAGTTTTTTCTTGATCTTGTTGTTTAACAGCAATTTGAGAGAAACCAGAATAACCATCAAGAAAACAAAAATAGGTCTTTTTAGACAACCTTTCCAACATTTTATCAATAAAAGGAAGCGGGTAGTGATCTTTCTTAGTAACTTTATTGACTTTCCTAAAATCGATGTACATCCTATAGCCTACCACTATTCTTTGAGGAATAAGCTCATCATTATCATTAGGGACAACGGTAATACCTCCCTTTTTAGGAACACAATGAACAGGACTAACCCATTCACTATCAGCAATAGGGTAAATAATACCAGCATCAAGGAGTTTCAATACCTCATTCCTTACCACTTCCTTCATCTTAGGATTTAAACGTCGTTGGTGTTCCACTACTAGCTTCGCATCTGGTTCTATGTTGATAGAGTGTTAACATATAGTAGGTGAAATCCCTTTTAAATCATCCAGAGTGTAGCCCATAGCTCCTCGGTGTTTCTTCAAAACCTCCAACAACCTTTCTTCTTCCTTTCCTGAAAGTTTAGAGCTAATAATAATAGGATATATCTTTTTATCATCAATATAAGCATATTTAAGATCATCACGGAGAGGTTTTAGATCGAAGACCGGATCCTTTTTAGGTGGCAATGTGGTACCCAAGTCTTCTACAGGCAATTCATGCTTAAGCAACCTGGGTTCACGACGGAGGATCTTGTCAATCTCATTCCTTTCTTCCATGAAGATCTCACTTTCGTGATCTTCCATAAATTGCTGCAAAGCATTGTTAGGAGCAAGAGAGATAGAAGCAAGTTGTTCAACTCTAAAATCCTCAATATGGGTTTCCTCTTCGCAAGGTTCTTTAGTAAATTTTGAAAAATTAAACTCATAAGATTCCCCGTCAAACTTAGTCAAGATTTTCTCCCTCTTGCAATCAATAATAGCAATGGTCACCAATTCTAACAGAAAGCACAGGAACACTAGCCTTTTTAGTTCTATTAGGACGTGAAACAATATTAGAAGCATCCTCACAGAAGACTATGTGCCCATCTTCTACGCTTTTAGTGACAAGGTCTTTCACAATTGCTACAACAGGTTCAATGTTTATTTGTTCATTAGGTTTTACGGTTCTCTTTTCACTTTTAGTGATTACATTAGTTATCATCGGATGATCCTTTACCTTATCTGGGAAGGGAATCTTCTCAATATAAGGTTCAGGTAAGATATGATCAATAATGCAACACTCAGTGCTCCCAACAGGAACACGGTCAACAATATCTTTATAAGGTGCATGGTACTTATTCCATCCCCTTTTTGGAATTTCAATATAAGAAGCAAAAGATCTAAAGCAATAAGTAATAACTTGCAAATCAAGACCATAAGCATTACTAATATTTTGAAAGTCATCAGTTCCCATAAAAGATTCAATGCATCCATAATCATAATTTATACCTGACTTTCTACCTTTGTCATTCTGCCAAGCTTCAGCATTGTCTTGAATACGGTCCAGAAGATCCCATTTAGCTTCTTCTTCCATGCGAGTGAATGATCCAGCACAAGAAGCATCCAATAAATCCTTATCATGTAGAGGGAGCCTTACATAAAACTTATTGATAATAATATTGTTGGGGAGCTCATGAATGGGACATTTGAGCATTAGTAACTTCAATCTCCCCCAAGCTTGAGCTGTACTCTCTCCATCAAGAGGCCAAAAGTTGTATATTTGATTCCGATCTTTATGAATCTCTAGGAGGATAAAACTTTGAATAAAAGAGAGGCACTATTTCCTCCCATTCCAGAGCTTGACCATTCTTCAGCAGCTTATACCATTCCTCGGCTCTTCCTTTCAGTGATAATGAGAATAACTTCTTCTTAACTTGATCTGTAGTAATACCTACACACTTGAACAACCCGCATAATTCATGTATAAAGAGTAAATGATCACCGGGATGGACAGTTCCATCCCCAACATAATAGTTATCCATAACACGATCAATAATTCTTGTAGGTATTTTGAAAACATCATTCTCAACAGGTGGTGGCTTATCTACTACCTTAGCAGTGGTAGTAGCATTACCAAATAAGAAACTCAGCGAATTATCCATAACGAAAATAAAGCAACTAGCAGAAGTAAACAATACTCATAGTAGAAGTTTCCTTTACCAGTTCCACTCTCCAATAGCGCTTCACTCCCCGGCAACGGCACCAGAAAATAGTCTTGATGACCCACAAGTATAGGGGGTGTATCGCAGTATTTTCGATAAGTAAGAGTGTCGAACCCAACGAGGAGCAGAAGGTGCTGGCTAGTGGTATGGATCAGGAATTCTCTGCAAATACTTAGCGAACGGATTTTTAGGGGTTTTTGATAAAGCAAGTAAACAAAGTACGAGTAAATAAAAGACAGTAGGAATAAATGCAGCAAGTGGCCCAATCCTTTATGCAGCAAAGGACAAACCGGTTGTATTTCTATAGATGACCAAACATTCTCGAGGACACATGGGAAGACTGTCAAGTGCTTTCGCTTCATATAGTTGATTAATCTTCTTTAGCTTGCTAAGTGCTGTGTGGGTGAACCTGTGCTAATGTACCGCCCCATCCAAGAATAATACATACTTGTGATTATACCCCTTGCAAACATCCGTAAGTACAAGAAAGTAATTAAGGTAGAAACCTAACCACAGCTTTAAACTCTAAGACCCTTACGTCCCTTGTGCAATGGTTTTCCTAACGGGGGTTCAGCTTTCTGTGACTCCGGCAACCCCTACGATTAGTAGCCAAATACACAATGCATTCCCCTAGGCCCTTATAGGTGAAGTGTCATGTAGTCGACATTCACATGACACCACTAGAAGAAGTACACCACAACTTAAATAACAATCTATTGAATCCTTCTCAACGCAACTCCACTACTAACAACAAGGCTTCTCCCATGTACTCAAGAACAAAACGAACTACTCACAAGACATCATATGGATCATGATCAGAGATGGAATAATGAGGTATAACAATCTGAACATAAACAATAATTCAATGGTTCACTCAATAGCATCAACTACAAAGAGTAATCAACACCGAGAAAATTTCCCCTATGAACTATAGCAAGATTCAACCAATTGTTAGATCAATATGGAGATGGTGATGAGGGTGCTGATGGTGATGATGGTGGTGATGATGATGATGGTCCCGATGAAGTCCAGCTTGATGGTGGTGTTGATGGCGACGATCTCCCCTCTCCAGGAAGGAATTCCCCCGGCAGAAATCTGTCTGTCAGAGAGATCTTTCTCTCTCGGTGTTTTCTGCCCCGTAGAGGCGGCGAAATCTTTCTATGGTCACCCCCCGAGTCTTAGGGTTTCGTGGGGATGATATACGCTAGAGGGGAGAGGCTGGAGTGGGCCAGGGCGGCCACACCACTCCCAGGCGTGGCCTAGGCCTGCCCGCGCCATGGGGTGGTGTGGGCCCCCTGTGGCCCACCTCCACTCCATCTTCTGGCATCCTGAGTCTTCTGGAAAAATAGGATTTTCTGTATATTTTCCAAGATTTTCTGATCTTCACGAATTTTGCCTCCAAACAACACCTTTTCCATTAGAATCCTGACTGCAGTGGTCCATGTTCCAAAAGTCATCAACCATGCAAAAATAGATGAAATAACATAAGTATCACCTCTCAATACGAAATATATCAATGAATAATAGTAAATTAAGACATAGAATAGTGATGCAAAATGGACGTATCAGCTGGCAAGCCCTCTCTTGCTTTTTTCAAGAATCACTTAAGGATTAGACACTCCGGTATTTCAACACAATGCAGCTCCTTCAGAACGAACAAGATATGCTTAAAAGGGAGACCCTTACGGAACATCCTTCGGCAGCTAGACTTTATAACCTCATCGGGATTACTCGGCGTATAATCCACATAGAACCTACTCTCAGGTTTTTTATTCCATGCCACGATGAATTGCTGAGAGTCGTCATTACCTCCTGTGACCTTTTTTTATGAACGCACTATGTTATCGATCTTGTTCAGTTCCTCTTGTAAGATATAGAAGTTCGCTGGAGTGAAGACATTTGCCGCTACTTTCTTAATATCCTTTGAGCTAGTTACTGCCACCGGTTCAGTCTGTGAAGTCATGCAGTCATCACGCGCCTCGTTCTCACAAATACGGACAATAGCATTCTCGTAGTGTAGAATAAGATCCACGACGGTCATCCCATAGTCTAGGTGAAGATGGAGGGATGAGTTCAGACTTTCGCTTCTCTGGTTACTTTTCATGCCTAGCCAAAATCCCTCGGTGAGGTACGCTGCTGCCTGATGTCTACGCACTTCTATTCTTGTAGCCAGTTGTTGGGCCTCCAAGTGCAGAGGTTTGTAGAACAGCAGCAAGTTTTCCCTTAAGTGGATCACCCAAGGTTTATCGAACTCAGGGAGGAAGTGGTCAAAGGTATTCCCTCTCAAGCAACCCTGCAATCAAGATACAAGAAGTCTCTTGTGCCCCAACACACCCAATACACTTGCCAGGTGTATAGGTGCACTAGTTCGGCGAAGAAATAGTGAAATACAAGTGGTATAGATAATTTTAAGTGGTAACGGTAATAGAAAATAGCTTGATGGCGTGGAAAAGACTAAAGGCAATCTGAAATAAAGATGGAAGCAAACAAACATGTAACAGATCTAGTTGCAAATGGTGTATCAATGCTTAGAAACAAGGCCTAGGGATCATACGTTCACTAGTGAACACTCTCATATAAATATCTTCTTTTTATGATACCACTGTTAACTACTCTCCGGTTGGACACTCTAATCGATGGTAGGGCTATAACAGCACACCTCAAAGTTCATCTTTCCCATCTAGAAAACCCCACACTGTCACCTTGAGCACTAGATAGGTCCAACAAACACCACAATTTCATAGAAACATCCAACTCCAAATATAACTCATAACAACTATTTGTAATCTCTAGCGTAAGTGCCACCATGGTGAGCACGCTGTCACTTTCACACATATGGGGAGAGCAGAGATCTATTAAAGCACTTGAGTAGCAAGGTAGATCTACTTGATTACAAAGCTCATGATCACAACATGATCATGCATAGAGAGAGAGATGAACACATAGCTACCGGTAGAACCCTTAGCCTCAAGGAAGAACTAATCCCTCCTCATCATGGGAATTAGCAACAACGATGGAGATGGTGGTGGAGATCGATGGAGATGGCTCCGGGGGCACTTCCTCGTCCCAGCAGGGTGCCAGAACAGAGACTTTCTGTCCCCCGAATCTCCCCTTCGGTGGCGGCGGCGCTGCATAACTTTTCGTGGCTAGAGGCTTGATGATTTAGGGTTTATGCATCGGGAGGCTCTTATAGGCGAAAGGGGAGACCGGGGGTGCCGGAGGGGCCCATACCACCCCCTGGCGCGGCCTGGCCTGGCCCGCGCCACCAGGTGGTGTGGACACCCTCTGGCCCTTCTCCGTCTCATATTCTGACTCCAAGTGTCCCCCGGTAAAATAATAACTTTGGCTTTTGTCCCGTCCAATTCCGAGAATATTCATTTTCTGACTTCCTGGAACCAAAAACAACAGAAAACAGGCAACTAGCACTGTGTCTCTTGTTAATAGGTTAGTCCAAGAAATCATATGAAAAGTACTCCAAAGTGTGGACAAAACACAAGAAAGTAGATAAAACCAAGCATGGAACATCAAAAATTATAGATACATTTGCAATGTATCAACATCCCCAAGCTTAACTCCTGCTCGTCCTCGAGTAGGTAAGTGATAAAAAGAAAGAATAATTTTTGAGGTGACATGCACCATCATAAACTTGATCAAAGTATTTGTAAAACATTCGAAGTTGGGATCATAGTACTTCAATCATAACATGAAACACAAAGTTCTAGCAAACAGACAAAGAAACTATGTTGCAACATGAAAAGGCACAAACAAAAGATTCATGAATAACAATGCTTTGCAAGACGTTTGTTTGTTTCACATAAAGAAAACATAGCATAATAGTATTCAGCTTGTCCCTCAATAGAGTAGCAAATATAAATGCATAGGACACCTTCGAAGTTCATAAGAGTGACTAGATACAAATAGTTTAAAACAAGCAATATCAAAGTATGCATCAATCAACTACTCTTGGGACAATGCACATAGAACTAAGAATGGCCACTATGCTCTCAAAGTAGGTGCATAAAGATAGAAGGTGGAGACACAATATAATGGTGGAAGAAAGGCCTCTTTATAAAAGGAAGTAGGGATTCAAGTCTCATAAAGAGCTTCCAAAAATTATGGTACTTATAGCTTTCAGCGCTCATTGCCCCTGTCATAAGAATCTTGAAGTGATTAAGGTTAAAGTGAAAAAACTATGGTGTACATGCTTGACGAAGTATAAGTTAGAAATCTCATGTCCCTTGTATACGAGGGCCGCTCCTCATGCTACTCAAGTTTAGTCACCGGTAAGTTCTTATCATCGTAAGTACATGTGTATCATAGAGAACCGCCAACGGGGTACCACTTGCCCGATGATACGGAAGAATCCCCATATCAAAATGACAAGACAAGCAGACAACGAGCATCTCAGCAATCTTCTTATTTACCATGGGAATATGGTGCTTTTTTCTCTCTTTCCTCTTTTCATAATCTCTTTTTTTTCTTTTCTCTTTTTTTCTCAATATAGGACTCTTTTTTTATAAGAAGAATGCTTCATAGACAGCTCATTTTGGTTACACTACAGGTTTCCATCATGTCAGCATGGATTAGACCAGCGGCCCAGGCGTTTCTCTAACACATATACATAACTCCATGGACTTACAAGCTCCCCTTTCATTTCACACCGACGACATCCATAGACAAAAGAGCATGATATCAACTAGGTACAAAGTACCCGTGCAATGTTGAAAGTGTTCCCCATGACATCATGGTTATGCTAATCCCCAACAAATAAGTGCAAGCATATACAACATAGACGACACAATGGTTCAAGTTTATTAAGGGTAAGCAAAGTAAAGTGTGCCATCAAGTTCGTGAGAGCTTTAATCACTAGTTTTCTCATAACAAGTTTAATTTGGAAGGTAAACAAAAACATGAATATACTTGGAATAGCATATGCTAGTAGGTAGGTATGGTGGACTATTTGGAATAACTTGGTTTAGGGAGTTGGATGCATGAGTGGAACTCATACTTGGTTGTGGAGGCTAGCAAAAGACTGGGAGCGACAAACTAAGAGAGCAATAATGGCCATAATCATGCAAAGCGACAAAACATCATTGATCAAAGCATAAAGTGATACTACAAGTTGAAAACTAAGGGATCATAAAGGCTATGGTGACTTGAGATAGTCATAACGTGGTGTGAGCATGCGCCAAGTCAACCCAAATAAAGCATCAAAGGAGAATACCACTATACTATGCTTTAATATGCTAAAACAACGCATGATTCATCCAAGGAACATTAAGCAATCTAAATTGTTTATAACAAGTCATGCTACAGCAAATAATACTAATCATAAAACCAAAACAATATCAAGCATGGCATGACAAATCATAAGCCACAGTCAAAAACAAGCTCTTTTTACCACTTAAGCATGAACTTTCCTACTCTTTTCCAATCCAAACCAAAGTATGAAAGAGGGGGTACAACCAATTTATTCAGAAAACTAAGAAAACCAAGAAAACAAAAAACCAAAATGAAAACGAAAAATAAGACGCTCCAAGAACAACACAACTGTGTATGAAACAATAAAAATGAAGCGTTTGGAAGAAACCTGTGATTTTTATTGATGAAGAGGGGGATGCCTTGGGCATCCCCAAGCTTTGACGCTTCTACTTTTTGGATATTTCTTGGGGTGACACGCGTGGCATCCCCAAGCTTGAGCTTTAGTCCATCCTTCATCTCATTACTCATTCCTTCCTACACCTGAAATTTTTTCTTCATACAAAACTTTACACAATCTTTATTAGCAACATTAGTGCACTCAAGATAATAAGTCTTTGGGTTCAGTTCCAACACCAAATAAACTTCCATTATAACACTAGCTACTGAAGCACTTCCCTCAAAAATCTCAATTCCCCAAAAGAACTCAAAAAGGAACCAACAAGAAGCAAATGCAAATAATGGCAGAAATCTGTCAAAACAGACCATCAGGTAAAGACGAATTTTTTCGAAGACCTTCTATTGCTCAAATCAAAAAGTGTTGAACTAACGAAAGTTATATAACAACCTGGGGCAGAAGCACACAAATTCGCGCCTCAAAAAGATATTCAGAGATTTTACACGAATTTTTACGGTGAAGCACAGAAATCTGTTTCGGGACAGCAACTTTCCCAATCATTACTTCTCTCTCATTAGAGGTTACTCTTGGCACAAAAATCAAATAAAAAGGATAAGGAGCGGTTATTACAGAAGTAATAACTTCCAAGACTCATCTAAAACTTTTGGGTTATCTCCCAATAAGTACTTTTCTTTAACGCATTTAAGTTAGGCATGATAGTTTGAGAAGATGCTCACATAAAAAATATGAATTGAAGTAAAAGAGAGCATCAAGAAGCAAATTCAAAGCACATTTAAGTCTAACCCACTTCCTATGCATAGGAATCTTATAAAGAAACAAGTCATGAAATCACAAAGCAACGAGCATAGGAAAGCAAAGCAAGTGCAACTTCAAAATTTTCAACATAAAGAGGGGAAACTTAATATTGTTGAGATACATAAAACCATGTTTCCCTCTCTCATAATAACTTGTAGTAGCATCATGAATAAAATTAACAATATAACTATCACATAAAACATTCTTATCATGAGCCACATGCATATAATCATTATTACTCTCCACATAAGCATAGTTATTCTTTTTAATTGTAGTGGGAGCAAATTCAACAAAATAGCTATCATTATTATTCTCATCACCATAATCATCCAATATAGTAGGCATATTATAGTCATAATTAATTTCCTCCTCAATAGTAGGTGGACTTAAAATATCATAATCATCATTGTAATCATCATATATTGGAGGTTTTGTATCAACATAAGCAATAGAATAGCTATCTTCCAAAGCTGGGGAACTAAAAAGATCATTTTCATAAAGACTAGCTTCCCCAAGCTTAGACTTTTCCATAGCATTAGCAATAATGGTGTCCAAAGAATTCATACTAACAACATTGCTATTAGCATGCAAATAAAGTTCCATAGGTTTTTTAATTTTCTCTTCAAACACTTCATGTCCTAACTCAAGATAAATACTATAAGCTCTCTAATTTTTTTGTTGTTTTCCATTAAGCCTAACTAGTGAAAACAAGAAACAAAAAGACAAAATTGCAGAATCTAAAGGAAATAACTTCGAGCACTCACACCGGAGGATGTGAGTACATTTTACCTTACCTCCCCGGCAACGGCGCCAGAAAAGAGCTTGATGTCTACACACTTCTATTCTTGTAGACAATGGTTGGGCCTCCAAGTGCAGAGGTTTGTAGAATAGCAGCAAGTTCTCCCTTAAGTGGATCACCCAAGGTTTATCGAACTCAGGGAGGAAGTGGTCAAAGGTATTCCCTCTCAAGCAATCCTGCAATCAAGATACAAGAAGTCTCTTGTGTCCCCAACACACCCAATACACTTGTCAGGTGTATAGGTGCACTAGTTCGATGAAGAGATAGTAAAATACAAGTGGTATAGATATAAGACAACGGTGCCAGAAAATAGCTTGATGGCGTGGAAAAGACTAAAGGCAATCTGAAATAAAGATGGAAGCAAGCAAACATGTAACAGATCTAGTTGCAAATGGTGTATCAATGCTTAGAAACAAGGCCTAGGGATCATACTTTCACTAGTGAACACTCTCATATAAATATCTTCTCTTTATGATACTACTCTTAACTACTCTCCGGTTGGACACTCTAATCGATGGTAGGGCTATAACAGCACACCTCAAAGTTCATCTTTCCCATCTAGAAAACCCCACACTGTCACCTTGAGCACTAGATAGGTCCAACAAACACCACCATGGTATTTGTAATAGAAACATCTTATCATAGAAACATCCAACTCCAAATATAACTCATAACAAGTATTTGTAATCTCTAGCGTAAGTGCCACCATGGTGAGCACGCTGTCACTTTCACACACATGGGGAGAGCAGAGATCTATTAAAGCACTTGAGTAGCAAGGTAGATCTACTTGATTACGAAGCTCATGGTTACAATATGATCATGCATAGAGAGAGAGATGAACACATAGCTACCGGTAGAACCCTTAGCCTCGAGGAAGAACTACTCCCTCCTCATCATGGGAATCAGCAACGGCGATGGAGATGGTGGTGGAGATCGATGGAGATGGCTCTAGGGGCACTTTCCCATCCCGGCAGGGTGCCGGAACAGAGATTTTCTGTCCCCCGAATCTCCCCTTCGGTGGCGGCGGCGCTATAGAACTTTTCGTGGCTGGAGGCTTGATGATTTAGGGTTTATGCATCGGGAGGCTCTTATAGGTGAAAGGGGAGACCGAGGGGGTGCCGGAGGGGCCCACACCACCCCCTGGTGCGGCCTGGCCTGGCCCGCACCACCAGGTGGTGTGGCCACCCTCTGGCCCTTCTCCGTCTCGTATTCTGGCTCCAAGTGTCCCCCAGTAAAATAATAACTTTGGCTTTTGTCCCGTCCAATTCTGAGAATATTCATTTTCTGACTTCCTGGAACCAAAAACAGCAAAAAACAGGCAGCTGGCACTGTGGCTCTTGTTAATAGGTTAGTCCAAGAAATCATATGAAAAGTACTCCAAAGTGTGGACAAAACACAAGAAAGTAGATAAAACCAAGCATGGAACATCAAAAATTATAGATACATTTGCAATGTATCACTGCCGATAGTCTTTTCTTGGTGTACATCCTCTTCAGCCATGATTTTGTTCTATCCATCTGCCATTTACAAACAAATGTGTGCCACCTTTCCTCAAATACAGTCTCAGTAGTGGTGTAATATAGAAGAGATCGAAACTCTATCAGCGAATTGAAACTTAGGTGTTTCGCCATGTTTTTCTCAATGTGCCAAGAACATATACGGTGCCACACGTCTGGCAAGACCCTGCGAATACCTCTCATCATCGCAGCATCCGCATCCGTGATTATAGGCGTGGGATGCTGCTGACACATTGCTTGCAGAAAAGTTTGAATCAGCCAGACCATCCGATAAGATTGCACAGGCAAAAACAGTAGTCTTACGATGATTGTTCAGACCAACAAACGGAAAAAAAGGCATACCATACCGGTTCATCTTATAGGTGTTGTCAAACACGAGGACGTCGCCATAATCCTGGTAGTCCAGACATGACCGAGCATCACACCATAATAAGCTTTTCAAACAGCCCTTTGAATCTGTATCATACTTGAAAAAAAAGTCAGGGAACTTCTTCTTTCTGGCCTCCATAATGCTGATGGCTGTAGTAGCATTGCCATCAGCCAGCAACTTCCTCTTCTCTCTACAACACATATTGTACAAAACTTTTCTCGTAAATCCAACCTTACTGTAGCGGCCATATTTGCTGATGAAGGAACTCATAATCATATGCTTTCTAATCCCTGCGGCTGCCATTGCTATGATCTCGGCTCTCTGGAAATCTTTTATCTTCCTATGAGACCACAGAAAAGGAACCTCGTCTGGTCTAGCTAATACATGATTATGGTTGTCACGGAACCTTACAACGATCCATTTACTAGTTCCCAGATCACGCCTCACAGTCATCTCCGCTTTGCAGTTGCATCAAGACTCTGGTCTTAACCTTCGGGTGCGGTTCTCCATGGTCAGCAACTTCTTATCACGTTTACAAACCGTCTCCTACGAACTTCTCTATTCTTCGCAATCTTGCATTTGTTCTTCTTGGTCCTGCTCTTTCCAATGTTGAATCCATGATCTCTAGCGTAGCTATTGTAGAAATCATAAGCCGCAGCTTCCGAAGCAAAAGTCATCTCCATTATCTTCTAGTGCATTCCCGTTTCACTTTTGAATGTCCGGAATCATCGTCAATTTCCACCTTATATTTAATCTCCACCTCGGGGTCTCCAGTGACCTATAAGAAGAACAAATATAATTAAACTAATGCTTCCATTCAATAGTTCACAAAAAAATATGATAGTGACATACAATACTCATGTTTACTGAGTATGATCCAATAGAATGTTCAGCTGTCTCCAAATTTGAGTCACCATAATAGTCATAAGCATTATCACTAGCAACTAATACCTGAAACAACAAACAAATAAAGATCTTAGTTCTGCTTATATCATTATTGCAACCCTTGCACGTAACAAAAAGATCAGCTTTACCTCACTAATAAATTTCGTGTCCAATTCATCATCATCTTTTTCCCCTCTGTCAACATCGTCAATCTCCACCTGACAATTTAAATAACAATTAATACCAAATTTAATCGCAAACCTAAGAAAAACCGTAAATATGCCACTCACATTTTCTTCTTCGGCATTGCCATCAGCATCTTCTTCCCCTTCGACGGACTCGTCGTCGGAAACTATGTTCTCATCCAAAGTATTCATCCTCCGTGTACCCATAATCTTCATCTATCCTACTTGATTTCGACATCACCTGTGCCAGTGCGAAAATCAAATCAAAAACCGATTATGCCTACAATTTCTACGAGCACTACATGCAATAGGGGGAAGGTATTACCTCTCAAACCACGAAGATCAATGGAGATGTAGGAGGTCAGGTAACCGACGAATCAAACCCTAGATTGGTCACTTGTCACGGTGACCTGATATCCGGAGGGCGGTAACAAAGTTAACCTTGTCTGCGAGGCCGCGTCGACTAGCCGTCGCTACGGAGTTAGGGTTCCAGCGGCTGCCCTTTTTAGATCAGAGCAGAGAGGAACTAGATTGGTTCAGGCGACCTCGGTGGCCTTCCTAAACTCTTTTTCCTGCGGCGACAGCGGTCTCGACCGGCGCCCTCCCACTTGTACGCGCGATTACAGGAGGTGGAACCGACACGCTCTCAGACTATGTACAAACCGACTCCATCTTGTATCGAATATGGTGGGGATACGCCGACGGTTACCGGGTTTCCGGTGGAGCTAGACACGGAACCTAACCCGCACGGGGTTTGTAACCCTTCAACTCATCGGCCGAACGGGGGGGGGGGGGACACTGAAGCAAGCCTCATGCGTATTAGCACCCGGATATCCGTATCCGAAAATTACTTAGGATTATCCGATGGACTTACACCGAATAATCCGTTTTTTCACCCGAAACATCAGAGTTAATAAAACATGAATATAGTTAGTGAGTTGGTGAGTTCATCGTTAAATATCTACACACTTACATAGTCATTTTTATCGAATATAAAGTCCAAACTTGTTAGGATATTGAGTTACTTAATAATGCCTTAGTGCTATTTTAGCACTTGTGTATGTGTTATTTCATACACATCGACTTATTTATTCATGTGGTCAAGTTATATTTACTCATTCAATCATGTTACAATTGTTGAATCCATTAGTATTTTGTTAAACTTGTTTTATCAATCAATTTTTATTGTCAGTCTACTTATGTATGTGCCGATCCGATTACTTCTTTTTCCGTCCCGAGTCCGCTCCGTTTCCGTTCCGAATCCGCGGTGTAGTATATCCGTATTCGAATCCGTAACCGGTCATTATCTGATCCGGTCCGAATCCGCGGAAAAAATATGAAATAGGATATGGTAGAGAGGAAATCCGATCCGATCCGATTACATCCCTAAGTGCACCCAATGACCCCTCCCCCCTCCCCCAAAAGGGAAAACTAAAGTTGGCACATACTAGTAATAATTACAGATACTAATAATAAATGTACAAAGTGAGAGTTCCACGTTCAAAATAGATAAAAAAAAAAAACCCCTATATTACGGTGCATCACATGTGGCTAGTTGGGAAACGCCGTCGGCGGACCTGCACGCTGCGGTGGACTACTCATCGTTGTGGTCCTCGATTTTGATGAAGACTGGGAGCGACGGCCAGACCAAAACGCCGGTTGGGGATGCATGCACGACCAGAGGCGACGGGGAGCAAGGGGGCGGGCTGCACCACAAACCACGAATCATTTTGAGCAACCAGGGCGGGCTCACATGGTCTCTCCGCGTGGGCAGACCCTTCGGAAGGGAGGCTCAAAGCGAATATTGGTTCTCTTAGTTTTTTGCCGCTAAGTTTCCTCTATGTTGCTATGTGTCCATTCTCTTTTATTTAATTTTTTGCTTTTTGCGTGAGCATTATTATTTGGACACAAAAGTATTACAATTGTTTGTGATCAGGTTCTGCACACAGGCAGGGGCCGCATCACGCAAAGAAGCACTAAAACTTGATTTGCCTAGTTATGCCAAAACATGCGTTGCGCCATTGCTCATGTGCGTCGTCACTTCGATCTCCTCGTAGATCTTTAGTAATTCCTGAGCTTCATGGTAAAGGGCCCAACCTCCCGATGGATCTTGTTCTTGGCTATGCATTGTCTGGATTGCATGGAGAAAGTCAGATTCTAGTGTTGCGGGCCAAATACGAAGGTCAATAAGGTGTTTTTAACCTTCAAGACAGACCAACCTCTCAGCTTCTTCGGCACTTGCACATAGCGGGGTGAACTTCCATTCAGTAACCACCTAGAAACCACGGTCATTGTGGAACTCCCAGACCAGCGTTCTTCGACACTTCATCCCACCCTGCATCCACATTCGCTTTGAGCTTAACTTCCGATGGGGCTGCCCACGCGGAAAGACCATGTGATCCCTCAGAACCTGAGTGTCCAGGTAGGTTGGGCCGAGAAAATCGTCGCGAACGAGTTTTGGTAATTGGAAATATATGCTACCAATGATGAGATTGAAGCTTTACCATCTCCGTGAATAGTGTTATTGCAGTGGTGCTAAACAAGCCATAGCAGGAATATTATTATTGCTTGTGTGTACTTGTATTCACTTGAGTGCACGAGCTAGGGTGCAACAAAGTAGTGCGTGGTGATCATCCTTAGGTTCACGTCCGCAGACTGTGCAAATAGGATTCCTCGAAGTAATGCATCTGTGTAATCCTATGCACACAACAAGGGATGTTGTGGAAGCATGTCATGCAAAGATTCTGAGCTTCTGCAGGACCTCGGCCTTCCAAAAAAGGTTCCAAATGCCCCTGTCTCCCGACGGTTTAACGCTGGATTAGCCCTGGCTGAGCTTGCTCAGTGTTGGTTGCAGCCCGAGACGATAGGCTGATCTAACGCTAAATGCTCCAATCCTCTCTCCACTCCAAGCAACAAAATCATCACACGCTCTTGCTGGTAATCTTATGGAGAGGATGGCATTAGCATCTCATGATGAGAAATAGTCACGTACAACCGCTTCATACCAAGAACGTGTTTGGTTCAGCTTCGTTAATGCAAATGGTATTGTAATCAGATCACAGGGGTACTGGTAACGGAATGGGAGAAAGTCCAAATCTGTTTGGTTCATAGATGTAAGGGAAACGGATCACAGCCTCTCACGATATACAAGATCAAGCTCACACGGTGGGCAAGAAGAGAGAGACTATTCAAAATATAGATCCGTACAGAGGAGTGGTGAATGGCCGGGAAGAGGAGGAGCACGCGGATGAGCAGAGGAGAACGAGTACGACGGTATTCGGGGGATCTGGCAAAGGCACTGCCCCGAGCAGGACAGGAGATCTGTGATCATGGCGTCGCTGCCGCTGCTATTAGTAGAGGACATCGAGGGAAAATTTGGGGGCTTGTACCACCACCGGCGCCGGTGCCTGCGCCGCAACTCGGTAGATAAGGGCAGGTGCCGGAGGAGAACGACGGGGTCGGAGCCAGATTGCTCGCTCGCGGTAACGCGATCCGTTTCCGGCAGGAGGAGTCCGGAATCAGATTTGACTTACGCGGGACTCGTTTACGGGGGACTTGATTACAGGCAAAACGAACCAAACAAGATTAACGGTTTCCGATTACGGTGTAATCGGATACCGGTCTAAAATGTGCGAACCAAACACGTTGCAAGTGCTAGTGATTGGGTTAATAAGCTCGGAGACCCACTTTTTGCGAGATTTTCCACGTCTCTCTTCAAGCTTCATTGCATCTAACCGAGGTAGCTAGTTGTCTCAGAAGATTTTAACTTTGGAGCTAGAACCAGTCCTCCACAATACCTTTTTCCAGTAAATCGAGGTCATGCACAATTCCTTGCCATGTTTGAGATTGATTCTGGATAAATATTGTGTCCAAAAGATCACACGAAGGATATTGTAACGAGCTTTCAGCAGCCGTTCACACAAACTATCTAGGAAGTGAATCAGCGTGAGGCTTGTCGGGCCAATAGTGCTTGGTTAAAGACCTTGAGGTCTCTAAACCCTACACCACCATGCGCTTTCGGCCGTGCCATCTTCTCCCACGTCATCCAATGCATTCGCCGCCTATCCACCTCATCTTCCTACTAGAAATTGCGAATTATTTGTTGCAGATCATCCACTAGGCCATTAGGGAATTAGAATATGCCCATTGCATATGTGTATATAGCTTGCAATACTGATTTGATGAGTGTATCTTTCGCACTAGAAGACATGCATTTTTCAAACCAATCACTAGCATGCTTCGATAACTTCTCCTTTGTGGGTTTGACTTTTCCACTCTTCATTCTACCTTCCGGTTCCGGGAGCCCCAAGTATTTCTCCTCAAAACAATTTGTTTCATACTTTAGGAAACTCTTCAATCTGCCTGTACATCGGGAGGGCATTGATCTCCATATAGAATTGAACACTTTCCCAGACTCACCATTTTCCTAGTTCCTTGCTCATATATATCCAGTATGGATTTAATAACCTGGCCTTGATCCACCGATGCTTCAAAAAAATACTATCCGCAAACAACAAGTGTGATATCCTCGGTGCTCTCCTACATATATGGAGCTCATGTAGAGCGTTTCTCTCTATCTCCTTTCTGATGAGGCACAACAAACCACCAACAACAAAGAGGAAAAGATATGGTGAAAGAGGATCACCTTGGAGGATGCCATGAGTCGGAGTGAAAGGGTCCAACAAATGTCTGTTAAAGCGAATTTTCTAGTGTATGGTGGTAATGCACGCTATTACCCACCGTATACATTGACTATGAAAGCCCAACTTTGCTAAAACCCTTCTAGAAACCTATAGTCCACGCGATCATAAGCCTTGACCATATCCATCTTATATGCACAAAACTTCCTCCTATCAGCCGGCCCGGTCTGTATTGAGTAGATGCACTCAAAATCCATAAGCGCATTGTCAATAATGAGACGGCTAGGTATAAACGCACTTTGCGTCGGAGCAATGATGTCATTCAGCAAAGATCGGATATGATTAACTAAACATTTGGGCACCACTTTAAATATCATGTTGCATAGACTTATTGGGCGGGAATCCTTAAGAACCTCCGGGTCATTCTTTTTGGGAATAAGAAAAATTATTGTATCATTTACTTAATCAGGCATAACACCATCTGCAAACAACTGTTGAACCGCTTTAACAATCTCATCACGAAGTAGTCCAGAACCGAGCAAGGAATCCATCGCCCCCCGGCTCCTTGAGTGGGTCAATTTGAAATAAGGCATTGCTGATCTCCTTTTTGTGAAAGGGGCACACAATTTTGCATCCATCTCATCATCAACGCATGCATTAATCATGTCAGTAATAATAGTCGGATTTATGTGGTCATCTCATGTATAAATATCCTATAAAAAGTCCCTCGGCATATTCTCCATCTCTGCTATGTCCGAAGTCCATGAGGCATTTGGTTGTTTAAGTTTGCAGATACTATTTTTATTCTTCCTCCAAGACGTGTGTCGGAATTTTCCCTGCAGGGTACCTCTCGAAATAGGGTGAAATCGAACACTGGGGACTGAACACGATCTCCACAAACCCTTGGTGATCTTGGCGAGGAAACAACATAAACACAACAGAGGGACACAGAGAGTTAACCTAGGTTCAGGCCACCGTGCGGTGTAAAACCTACTCCTGCTTGTCTAGATTGCTTGCACTACTTGGCGAGGTTTATAGTACAAGGTGTTGATCAGGCGATCAGTTCTAGGGTTCCTAACTAGGAGAAAGATGGGGTTTCCCGATGTGGAAGGAGATTGGATCTCCCTTCCATGGTGTTGTCCTCCCCATTTTATAGGCGCCCCGGTCCTCTTCCCGTGATAATGGCAGGAAGGGTTACCACATGGCAAAAAGGGAGTGGGTAGGTAGGCTAAATCTATACTTGTCCATGGACGCAATTCATAGCATGATGTTGTGGGCATATTCTCTTCTACTTCTTGTACATTCCTCCTCCACTAGAGAGAGGGAGGTGGTCCCCTATGGTGCAGTCATTGTTGGACACTCCTGGCTTAGTGAAGGGGAGATGACTTCCTTGCGGAAGGGGCAGAGGTCTTCTCTATGCTGCATGCGTAGGCTAACGGTCCCTCCTGCTCTCTAGCACTTTGGCGTTGCTGCCCAAGTGTGTTTCGTGTGAATCTTTGGCGAGGGGATTTCTCTCTCGATGAGGGTCTTCAGGATGAGTCTCCTCGTGGGGGAGGGCATGGGGGATATATGTTGTTGTTTGGCAAAGGGATCCTCGCCAAGTGTTTGACTCTGCAAGAGCGCCTCCCGTGGAGTAATAATTGTTCTATTGGTGGGGCCCATCAACAGGTGGGCCATGGTACCCAGGTGACCACTGGCCCGACAGTAGTCCGCAGACGCCTGGGCTGCGCGCATCTCGGAAGCGAAGGCACATGGGCCCTAGAAGATATCGGGCCATGTGATGCTTGCATGTCCATCGAGACCAGGCACGGAAACTAGCTGCATAATGGCAGTGTACTCCGATGACACTCCGTCGGGGTGTTCCTAGTATACATGGTATTTGGGAGGAGCAACACTCGCGTGTAGGCGAGTCCATATATCCCGAAGATACCCTGGTACCCCAGGAATTCCCGCGGCGGTCTTCCTAATGAGCAACACTATTGTCATCTGAAACATGGGTAGGATAGAACATGAATGTTGCGAGACAATAATTTATGCATGTCTATAGAACCAAAGTAGAGAAACAACTGTAGAAAGCAAGCAAATGCAACAGGTAAATGTAGCTAGTGGCTAGCTAGGAATCTCTAGCTAACGGCTCCATTTCAAGGGTCTCCTACAGGCAACCTGGCTCTGCTACCAAGCTCTATGGTGCCCCATTCCAATTGACCGAGTAACCTCATATTCCATCCCCAAGAACACGAGCAATATGGAACTTAGTAAAACAAGGCAAAACCAATAGTTAATGAGGGATTTGAGACCTATAAGTTTAGAGTTACAACAAGGATGGGGAGGCTACACCCATCACACAACATGCACAACACAACAGTTTATACATTATTTTTTATCACAATCTAGCCTCTACAGTAAATTCTTGCGGAAGGTGGGCTTATCCAACAGGGTTTTGTCTTGGATATTGATCCTAGTTAGCATAAAAGAGGTACTCCGATATAGAGGCTTTTGGCTCTAGCAATAACAACTCCAGATGAGTACTTTGAATGTACTCGCAAGACATAAACAATCAAAACACAAGCAAGGGTTGATTATATGTCATGGCATAAGTACAAGATATAACTGTGAGACCAAGCTTACCAGTTGGTCTTAACTTACCTTCTTACCTTTGGTGAGGTGATAAAAGTTACTCTTTTAATCATATCGTTACTGGTTTCTCTAGTCATACTTATGACTTCGAGCATACCAAACTCATGGCACACTCTCTGCTAACCATTCTCATGGATCTTTCTTGTTGTCATATTTTACCTTAGTTTCTCCATATGTTGACACAAACAAACAAATGATGTGACCTAGCTGAAACATCACCCCTTAACCCAGGGACATGGCTCGTACTATCTATACACTCCCGAGAGTTCACGACAATTTTCCACTTGCTGGAATATCCACTCATGCCACCGGTACCAAAGTACTAAAACCACCAAGGCGATGAAACTTCCACCCCCTTGCTACACTACCTAGACACTCCCTGTATAGCCACCGACACCATCCAAGAATGAGGTCTTATGCAGAAGTGAATCTGGCATGTTTCCAACTCTAGACAACGCCTTGCCTCGGAACCTTTGTACAACTGGAGACCACACTCATGAAATATCCAACCATGCCACAAGAATGGCATCAAAGGAGGCTGAAATAGGCTACTAAGCTAAGGTTCACCCACATGAATGATATATGTTGTTGCAATGGATATGTTTAGTGAGTGTAACCATGTGTCTTTATACAGTCAACGGAGGTGGTAAGCAAGTTTTACTAACTCAATGATGTCTAGGTGCCTGCGATCAACAACAGGGTAATTGCAGTACTTGTAGTAGGAACTATTTATTAGAAAGTTTGTCCCATGGAAGATTTGCAAATGGCAACAATACAACCCCACAGCCACGTTGTTAGTGAAGCCACGTTTGCACCCAAAATGGTGTTTGGAAATAGTCTACACTATTTGTTTCTAGATTGGCAATGAACAAGTGAGGTTTAAAGTAACTAGTAACAAAGTAAATAACAAAAGTAAACTAAAGCTAGAGAGGGTTTCATAAAGTGTTGTGTAATGTGATTGAGGGTTTCACAAGGACTGTAGGATTCACCACTAGCATGGGAGAATTATGAATGATTAAGATAATCTATGTCTTTCGTCATGACATGTGTCGAGAGAGCTCAATAATAGAATGTTTACTACAAGACTCATGGACAGTCGCTTTCTTGAGTCAGGTAATGAGATCATATCTAAATAACCACTGTGATGCCTGAGAGAAGCCACTCATATAGACCACGACAATTAAGGGTTTCCCCATGGATATCGTAACAAGCATAGTGAGTCTCTCTTATTTCCCTCTTTGACCATGTAGGTTATAAGACAAAGTTTATTGTCACCAGTTTGCACTAGACATACTCACATACACGTCCAAAGGGTATCTCCCTCTCTTTAGTCCCAAAGGAGAATAATATGTGGCCGACTTCATATACCATCAAAATAGAGAGATCTAACGCAATATCATAAATCAATAGATCAAGGACGAAAGTTATAGATCATCTTTATTTCAATGCACAATAATACTAGGGTTTCACCACGTCTCCCCAAGAACAAGGAAACTAATCATACATGAAGGGGTCAACATCATGACAATAATATGGATGATATGTGAAGGTAAAATTGAATAGCAGTGCATATCCACAATAGAAATTGGATTACAACAAAGTAAACAAAGAGGATCGGAGTTGGAGACGTTCTTGATGAAGATCGATGCATAGCCCTTCAAGATGCAAGCCTCCTCTTCCTCTTGAGTGGTATGGTGGTGGAGATATTGTGTGCGGTGGCTATGGATGCGGCGGAGTGGCAGGGCTCTGCCCCTAAGGTGTGGATGGGTTCTCATGGAGGCATCTAGGGTTCCCCTCCTTAAATAGGTATTCTGGAGCTCAGGGCCGAATATGCCCATTGGGCCTTCACAAATGTTGTTCTGTTTGACGAAACGAAGCCGTCGGAGGGTGGTACGACGGTATGGTACGGGCAAGCTCCGCCATACCAGTGGTCGTTAAACCCTCTGATGTCTGAAGTGGTTTGGCCGCCATTTCCTCATATGGGCTCCAATTGAGGCGTTCTTTGGCTCGTTGGATTAGTATGGACGAGGGATTCAAATCAATGTTCTTGGATTAGAAATATGAGAGGATGGAAAAATATGAATTTTCCACATCTCATATGGCTAAGTTTGGCGCATGTAACTTCTCCATATTGAATACTCTTGGCTTCTTTTATCCATGATTGTCCATAGCACCTACACACAAGTAAAAGGCAAGGAAAAATTAATAAAATCCTACTAAAACTACTAATTGTGCAACGTCCTTATGAAAATGAATGAGAACTAGTAATCATACATAATGGGCATGGTTGTAGCTAGATATAGCATGTGATGAGTAACAATATGAATAATTTGTGTGCTTAAATATGCATCATATTTGCACTCATCAACATCCCTAAGCTAAACGTTGCTCGTCCTCGAGCAAGAGAGTTTATGAAAAAAATGCTATCATCTAGCTTACCATACAAGATTGATGCATTATATCCTTATTTTCCCTACAAGCTCAAAGTAAGATAGAACATATTGATAAAAGGCAACACAAGATCAGTTATGTTAATCCATAAAAGTGAAGGAGATATGCCCTAGAGGCAAATAATAAAGTATATTGTTTGATATATCTCTTGTATGTTCATAATACATTCCATACTGTTCTATAACTGTGTTAATACGAAACGTTAATACACGTATGGTATGTAAACAAACCGTGTCTCTAATTACCTCTAGTGAACTAGTTCATTGGTCATGAGGATGATCTGGGTTTCAAGATCATGGGCATTTATGCCAATTGATAATGAGGTCATATCATTGGTTGAATGATGTGCTAGACAAATATCCGACAGGTTACAAAGTTCAACATTGATGATAAACACATAAAACCTCGCAATCTGATCCTTAGACTATGAGATAATGCAAATCACCATTCTGGAGGAAGCTTTGATTCAAGCATCATCTCGTGATAGGGTGATCAAAAAGGTGCTACTCAGGATTTCCAAAGGGACGTGTAGACGAGTACATATCAAGACCAGGATTTGTCAATCCATGTAACAGATAGATACATGTGGCTATCTCGGTGACGTTGCATTAACGAAGCTTGCAAGCATGTGACTGGGTCACATAATGCAACGACATGGGAATGAGTAACTAAGTTCATCGGTAATGAGACCGAACTAAGGTATGGATATACCGAAGATCAACTCTCAGATGAACTAGGTATCAAATGACAAAGGGAACGGGAAATGACTTTTATGGTTCGAGCGATAAGATTCGTGAAACGCACGGGGGTCAACATGGCCATCCAGGTCCCTCTGATGATCATTGATTTGAGAGATGTCTCAATTATATCCAGAGTGTTTCCGAACCAAAGGATGTCACGCTTAAGGATGGGACGCTTAGGGATAGATGCGGTGTCGTAGGAGAAATAGAGAGAGAAACCATAATAGTTCCGGGTAACATCCGATATTGATTGGAGGCGGTCCGGAAGGTGTTCCGGAGTAAAGGAATATAATAATGTGTATTTTATGTTAATTGGAGAATTAATATTAAAATATATTTTTTATTTTATTTTAAATGCAGCCCATTGCTAATGGGCCTCACCCGGAGGGGAGGCCCAAAGGGGCAATGTGTCTTGGGAGGAGGGCCAGACGGCCAGGGCATGGTGGGCCGCCCAAGTGGGGCCCACATAGGGTCGGCGACTTCCCCATGGTGGGCGACAGGTGTGGGCATTAGTCCCACACTGCCTGCTCCTTGGGGGGTGCACCCTCCCCTCCCACTATATATAGGGGTCTCCCCCCTCCCCTTGGAGGCATCTCATTCTCTCATTCTCTCTCTCTCTCATTTCCAATGAGGACTTCTCCATAATATTGGAGAGTACCTCTGATGACTGTAAGTTCATAGATCGTTTGTAGCTTGTTTCGAAGTAAAGATATCGATCCCACAGGGAGCAGGAGTCTGAAGTCTAATAACTCTTGAAATAGATACTACAATAGAAATGCTAAATAAAGTTCTAGGTGACAAGATAAAATGCGAGTATTACGTAAACAGGTGTTTTTGAGTTTTTGGTATAAGAGCAACAATAAGTAAAGTAAAACAACTGAACACAGAAATTAAGTATCGTGTATGTAAGAGAGATTGAAATTGCAATAGGGAAAAAGCGTTCTCAGGGAGTGGCGGATACACCACTAGCATTATAAGGAGCTAAGCTAAAGATTATTATCATGAACATTCTCAACTATGTATGTGTGGGAGGAACTTCGTATTTGGACAAATAGGCAGCAACCACTGCTCACATCATCCTCATAACCACAACAGTCAGCAATCGACATCAATCAAATTACTACGCTATTAAGGGACGTAATCCCGTAGGACGTATCCCATGGCATGGATAGTGTTCCGTGAGTTTCCTCGGTTCCCGAGTTGATACGTAAGGGGTGTCAACAGCTTTATAGTCACTTTAAGTGCTAACACACCTCCGTCTACCAACAAGTAGTTCCCTCCATCAAGTCCCCATGAGAGGCAAATATTGAGAGGTCGACTTCTCTCAACATCAAGATGAAGACAATCTAACACATGGTCACAGTGATGAATATCATAATAAACTTTATCTTATTTCTATCTCATACTAGGGTTTCTCCATCTTGCCAAGAACTAATGATCTACTCAGACATGGAGGCAATCAACATCATGGCAATAACAATGGAATCTATCATAGATGAATAGTACTTGTATAAATGCACAACGAGTACGGAAATTACAACAAGATCTAGACAAGATGTAGATGGAACAGATGGAGACGGTGTTGATGCAACGGTTGATGATGAAGATCAATGCCTTAGCCTCCCGGATCTGCAGAGGGAAAAGATGGATCCCCGGTGGACGTATTCTCCTTCCAGATGCCTTCTAGAGGTGAGGTTTCAGCGATTTCTGGTTGTTCTGTATGTCGTCTCCCTGATCCAGTTGCATGGGGTGAAACTATTTGAGGAGGCGGTGCAAACTATACGGCTGGAATTATACAGCCAGAAAATTTATTCCTGCCATATAGTTGGTCATTAAACCGTCTGTGTGCTTCGATCGCTTCGGGTTTTCTTCTGGTATTATTGATATTTCTCAAATAAGCGATTTACGTTGTTTTTGACCCCTTTTCTCCTTAGTACAGATGCTCCAAAAATTGTGTCCATTGTATCCATCATTTGTCCTGATCCTGGTGAAAACAGACATAACATGTGCATGCGAGCACCATAAAATACCAAGATCCTACATCTACAATGCAAAATAATATTATAAAACGTGATGAAAATATGTACTCATCAACTTCCCCACGGTTAGACTCTTGCTCGTCGAGAGCATGTTTAACTTAATGGATGTGATCCTCATATTCATGAAGCTGAGTCGATAAAATAAATGAGGCAGTTGCAGCATGCGTTTATCATATATGATACATAGGAATAAGTTCATGAATGGTATCTTACTCCAACCATCCGAATAATATTAGGAGGCTTCCACACCTTAGTATTTAACAGTTCACAAAAGATCACTCTCAGTATGATGTAAAAGTATTCACTTCAACCGAATAAGTTAGCGAGGTAGTCCCAAGTGTTTTAGGATTAACATATTCACTTGGGATTCAAAATCTGAGAGCGTCTCTTTGTCATACTACAATATATTGGTGTATGCCTATTTGCTCTTTGCACATTCACTCTTTTTCTTCTTTTCTTTTCTTCTCTTTTGTGTATGCTCACACTTTTGTTTAAGTGTTGTGCAAATGAGCTAGCCATACATTCCACTTTCATGTAGGAATTCAAAGTTAAACGATCTCAATTACTAAATTCCAATTGTATATGAAGCATTTTTATGACTTTCAGATTCTACCTCGACTTGTCTCACTCTATTTTGATAGGACTTTTTATTTTCCTTTGTTCAAGGTTTCTTTTTCAACTTAACTGTATAGATAATTTTTCTTTGTAAATCAAACCATGTACTTACAACATATTGACCAAATTATCTTTGTATGTCCCATTAATATCAATGGTGTGGAAGACTCCTATCTATCATCAAGTGCAAGTAAAATTATACTCAAGCCATTCATATATTTAATAAGACAAGCACAAACTCAATATTGCTCCATATATAATAATAAACTCGGAATTTCATAAAAGGGATTGACTATTCCTGAAGGGAATTCTAATGATGCAAACTTTATCTCTAGTTTGAACTAATGCAAGACTAAAGTAGTGATGTAAAACTTATAAGATAGATTACAAAGGTCTTAAAGATCTCCCCAAGCTTGGAATCAAGCCAGGCGGGATCAAATAATCCCTTGCGATTATTTGATACCGTGATTATTTTAGATCACTATGGTGCCATGGCACGCGACATCTTCTCTTCACGGGCCAGCCTGAGATGGAGGGATTGATTGCCAGCTTCTAGTTCTTTAACACGCAACTTGTAGAAAAGATTATTCCTCTCTAGCAATTTCACTTGTTCTTAATGAACTCATTGTTATCCTAAAGGGTTTGTAGCGCCTTAAGACTCATAGAAAAACCTGCTTTAGTTGTTTGCTTAATATCTTCATCAAGTTTGTCAAGATAAAGTCGCAGCAACCGAAGGTGTTTGGGTGTCCCCGGTGTCTCCTTATCCATCTTTTCAATATTCAGCTTGAGGGCCTTCAACTCCCTCTTCCGGCGTGCATTGTCGGTGTCGAGGAATTCCATAGGGACGATCTTGATCCCTTGCCTTGCTCGCTATTGCTCCCGATCTCTATAGGAACCTTTCTTCTTGGCTTCTATCCCTTGGTGGCGTGTCCTCACATGTGAATAAGAGGTGGATTGGTTTCTAGAGATTATGATTAGAGAGAGATAGTGGCAGTATATAAGGGGGGGTCAGAGGTCGGTAAAACTCGTGAGAAATACCAAATTCTCGCCCAAGAAAAGAATCTTAATGAAACATGGAAAGAAATCGCGGATTTGGAGGAGTCCCGCCGCCTAACGACCAACTATATGGGCGCGGCCCGTATAGCTCCGGCCATATAGTTGGTTTTGGGCAGATATTTCCAAATATCTCTAGTCCAGGTCGGTTAAGTTATGACTCAGAACTAATAATAATGTTTTTTTATCGGGGAAAAACGAAAAAGTAAACGAAGATGTCTGAGACTTTAACGACCAACTTAACGGCTGGAATTTATCTCCGGTCATATAGTTGCGACCATATAGATACATACATCAAAAATCAAAAGTGTGTGAGAGTTCAACGACTAACTATATAGTCGGAATTTTGTCTCCGGTCGTATAGTTGCGACCGTATAGATACAGACATCAAAAATTGAAAGCATCTAAGAGTTCAGTGACCAACTATACGACCAGAATTTTGTCTCCGTCGTATAGTTGCGACCGTATAGATACAGACATCAAAAACAATTTCACAAAGAAGATACATGGGGTTTAACGACCAACTATACAGCAGGAGATTTTTCTCCAGTCGTATAGTTGCATCCGTATAGTTGGTAAAAACCTGCAGAAACTTTAGAAAAATACGAGGGATTCAATGGCAAAATTTATAGAAGTAAAATTTATGAAAACAAATCACTTATTTGAGTAAGAACACTTACCTTGAACTTACCGCTTACTTATTCGGGGATGACAAGCTCCTCCAACAACAAAGACTTCTTCTCTTTTAGAGGAATTGACCTTAGTTCATTGAATAATTCTCATAAGCGAAAATCACTAGGACTAAAGTTCTTCTCAATAAGATTGGTGTCTTGCTGGGCAAACATGGACACTGCATCCAACATCTTTATTTCTTGCCTCTGCATAATCTGCAACTCAAATTCTTGAAGTAAAAGAATCCAACGGATCAGTCTTGGCTTATGGTTTTTCCTCTCAAGGAGTTCTTTTAAACCATCACGATCTGTATGAACTCTTACTTTTGCATCAACTATATAAGAACGAATTTTATCACAAGAGAAAAATACAGCAAAAATTTCCCTTTCTTCCTTAGGATAATTCTTTTGAGCACTATGAAGAGTTCTACTAGCATGATGTATAATATTAAATCTGCGACCTATGTGTTGTTCTAGAGTTACTCCTACAGTGTCATCACTAGCTTCATATATTAAGTCAAAATTCATATCCCAGATAGGTGGTTTAATGATAGGAGCATGGGATAAAGCATATTAAAGTTTATCAAAGGCTACAAGACATTTATCATCAAAATTAAATCTTACTCCCTTTTGCAGAAGGTTAGTCAAAGGTTTAGATATTCCATAGAAATTTCTAATGAACCTTCTATAAAAACCCACATGACCAAGGGAACTTCTTATACCTTTTATATCCCTAGGTTGTGGAATTCTTTCTATGGCTTCAACCTTAGCTCTATCCACTTCAATTCCCTTACCTAATACCTTATGTCCAAGGACTATACCTTCTTTGACCATAAAATGGCACTTCTCCTAGTTTAGAACAAGCTTGGTTTCTTTGCAATGCTGCAAAACTCTTTTGAAATTATCCAAGCAACTAGTAAACGAAGTTCCATAGACAGAAAAGTCATCCATAAATACTTCCATTATCAGTTCTATAAAATCTTCAAAATAGCAGTCATGCATCTTTGAAAAGTAGTTGGAGCATTACATAAACCAAAAGGCATATGTTGGTAAGCATGTAAACCATAAGTACTAATGAAAGTTGTTTTAAGTTGGTCATTAGGATGAACAACTATTTGAGACAAACCACAGTATCCGTCCAAGTAGCAAAAATGAGTGTGGTTTGCAAACCTTTCTAAAATTTGATCGATGAACGGTAAAGGATAGTGATATTTCCTAGTTTCTTTATTCAATTTCCTGAAGTCTATGCACATCCTATGCCCAACAATAGTTCTAGTAGGTATCAATTCATTGTTTTCATTAGGAACAACAGTAAAACCACCCTTCTTAGGGACACAATGAACATGACTTACCCATTCACTTTCTTTTACAGGATAAACTATACATGAGTCCAGTAGGCGTACAATTTCTTTACTTACCACTTCCTTCATTTCAGGCTTCAATCTTCAATTAAATTCCGCAACTGGTTTAGCACCTTCTTCCATGAATATTCGATGGACGGTTATCATGGGACTAGTGCCCTTCAAATCATCCATTGCGTACTCCAAAGGCGTTGCGATGCTCCTTAAGTATTTTCATGAGTTCATATTCTTCTTCTCCTGAAAGTTTAGCACTAATAATAGCAGGGAATTTATTTGTATCATCTAAAAATCTATATTTAAGATTATCTGGTAGAGTCTTCAACTCTGGGGGTGGTAATTCCTCGTCCCCTCTCTTTTCTGGCTCTTCGAAAGCCTCATTAGTTGGAGGCCCTATAATGGGAAGTGAATCAAATTCATATTCTAGTTCTTCTAGGGACTTATCCTCCATAACTATTTCTTCATAATTTAAGTCTTCATTTGTTTCTTCTTTTTGATCACTAAAGAAGAGAGCTGCCATTTCCTTAATAGCTTTCTCTTTCTCTTCTTCTTGTATTTGTGGGGGCCTGTCTTTAAATTTGGAAAAGTGGAATTATTTTTCCGTTCCCCCAAGCTTAAGAGACACAATCTCCTTTTTGAAATCAACATAGGCACCTACATCACTCAAAAAGTTTCTTCCAAATATAATTGGGCAAAGAGTGTTAGCTGGCATATCAACAACTACAAAATCGATAGGAAAGTTTCTGTTGCCAATTAAGACAGTTGCATCTTCAACTACTCCCATTGGAATTCGAAGAGTTTTATTGGCTAACATGATTGTCATATCAGTATTTTCAATTATAGTCGGTTCTATTTCTTATTTTATTTCTAAATAGAAATCATAAGATATAACATTAACTTCGGTGCCAAGATCGCATAAACCATAATGCGAGGTTTCCTTAAATATGCAGGGAAGAATAGGCTTACCCACGTCTTTTACCTTTGTTTTACCTTCAACCAATACTGAAGTCTCTTCATCAAGTTCAGCCATGTTACAATGTGCATACATAGCCATAATTGTTTCCTTGGTTACCTCTTCATATTTGGTTTCTTCTAGATGTTCCACGACTTCTGGCATACTTTCCTCATCCTTCTTCTCCTGTACTGCTTTGACCCGTTCATATTCAAAAATATGCTTCTGTGCAGTGTTAGGGAAAGGTATCTCATATATTGGTTCTAGGGAGGCTAGTGTTGCTTTAACTTCTATTTTCTTCTCATGTTTGGGTGGTGGATCATACTTGACCAAACCCTCTTTTGGAGCTTTGATGTGTTCTGTAAAAGCTTTAACAACTTGCAACACAAGATCCGAATCCAAATAAAGTTCTTTAGATAATTCTTTAACATGGCCCTTTTTATTATAGTCATGAATACAATCATGATCTATTTCTATGCCCCCTTCACTTCCTAGACCAAAATTCCATGAAACTCTATGATCACGAATTCTATTAAGTAAAGCCCAAGCTTTAGTTATAGGAAGATTCAAGGCTCCTTCCGTGAAAGAGTCTAGCTCAATTTTATTAGGTTCAATTAAACCGCCATAAAAGATATGAAATAAATACCATTCAGGCAAATCATGATGAGGACACAGACGTAGTAAATCTTTAAATCTGATATAAGCTCTTACTAGTCCTCCATTATGACGGTTCCTCCAAGTCATTATAAGACGCATGATTCCAGAAGATTTTGATAATGGATAATATTTTGCTAGAAACTCATTTGCTAAATTATCCCAATTAGTAGTGGCTTCTGGGGGTCGAGATCTATACCATGAGAGAGCTATACTAGTCAAAGTCTGACTAAAAAGTTTAACCCTTACCTCATTAGCAGTATATACCGTCAATTGAAAAGTGCCACATATATCTTTGAAACATGCAATATGCTCATATGGATCAGGATCTTCTTCATCCCCAGTAAATTGCTTCTTGTGTAGAATACCAAGTAATAGAGGATTTATTTCAAACCCCCTTGTCTTCTCATTGGAGTTCTCTCATTTATAAATATCATAGGGCTTCCCAAAGTGGCTGAGTGGGTTAGCACTAGTCATATGCTCAAACTCCATCATGTTGGTGGAAACTTGTAACTCAAAACAAAACTTAGCAAGACAAAAATAAATAAACAAAAGCTAAAATACCTATAGCGCTTAGCTCCCCAGCAACAGCGCCAGAAAATAGCTTGATGACTGCAAGTGCACAGATCGTTTGTAGATAGTTTCGAAATAAAGATATCGATCCCACAGGGAGTAGGAGTCTAAAGTCTAATAACTCTTGAAATAGATACTACAATAAAAATGCTTAATAAAGTTCTAAGTGACAAGATAAAATGCGAGTATTACATAAAAAGGTGTTTTTGATTTTTTGGTATAAGAGCAACAATAAGTAAAGTAAAACAACTAAACATAGAAAGTAAGTATCGCGTATGTAAGAGAGATTGGAACTGCAATAGGGAAAAAGCGTTCTCAGGGAGTGGAGGATACACCACTAGCATTATAAGGAGCTAAGGTAAAGATTATTATCATGAACATTCTCAACTATGTATGTGTGGGAGGAACTCCGTATTTGGACAAATAGGCAGAAACAACTGCTCACATCATCCTCATAACCACAGCAGTCGGCAATCGACATCAATCGAATTACTGTGCTATTAAGGGATGTAATCCCGTATGATGTATCCCATGGCATGGATAGTGTTCCATGAGTTTCCTCGGATCACAAGTTGATACGTAAGGGGTGCCAAAAAATTTATAGTCACTTTAAGTGCTAACACACCTCCGTCTACCAACAAGTAGTTCCCTCCATCAAGTCCCCATGAGAGGCAAATATTGAGAGGTCGACTTCTCTCAACATCAAGATGAAGACAATCTAACACATGGTCACAGTGATGAATATCATAATAAACTTTATCTTATTTCTATCTCATACTAGGGTTTCTCCATCTTGCCAAGAACTAATGATCTACTCAGACATGGAGGCAATCAACATCATGGCAATAACAATGGAATCTATCATAGATGAATAGTACTTGTATAAATGCACAACGAGTACGGAAATTACAACAAGATCTAGACAAGATGTAGATGGAACAGATGGAGACGGTGTTGATGTAACGGTTGATGATGAAGATCAATGCCTTAGCCTCCCGGATCTGCAGAGGGAAAAGATGGATCCCCGGTGGACGTATTCTAGAGGTGAGGTTTCGGCGATTTCTGGTTGTTCTGTATGTTGTCTCCCTGACCCAGTTGCACGGGGTGAAACTATTTGAGAAGGCGGTGGCAGTGCCAACTATATGGCGGGAACTATACGGCTGGGAAATTTATTCCCGCCGTATAGTTGGTCGTTAAACCGTCTGTGTGCCTTGATCACTTCCGGTTTTCTTCTGGTATTATTGATATTTCGCAAATAAGCGATTTATGTTGTTTTTGACTCCTTTTCTCCTCAGTACAACTGCTCCAAGAATTGTGTCCATTGTATCCATCATCTGTCTTGATCCTGGTGATAACAGACATAAAATGTGCGTGCGAGTGCCGTAAAATACCAATATCCTACATCTGCAATGCAAAATAATAATACAAAACATGATGCAAATATGCACTCATCAACCTCTTGGGTTTTGAGTTCTCCACCTTCACACTACCATCGTGTGATCTTCGATCCGTCATCTTCTTCTTCGGAGCCTAGGAGACGTCGCCTACACCATACGTGTGTAGTACTTCGGAGGCACCACACTTGGGGTGCTTGACACTGCTTTTCTTCATCAACATACGCCTTCCTACGTAAGGCGTGCCTCGGTATTCAAGGGTATGAACCATCTCTCTCTTTCCATTACTTATGTCTACATAGTATAGATCCTGGTATTAGTGTTCTCATATTTAGAATTTTTTGTTTTCTGCTACGGAACCCTTCAGTGGTATCAGAGCCAGGTCTATGGGTAGACATGTACGGATAGAACACATAGCAATATGTGGGCATTGATTTTCTAGTTGCTATCCTCTTTTATGTTCTTTTTCATATCGCAACACTGTTTGATGAAGTGGCCCCCAACCGACCTCACGTGGTGATTCACGAGACTGGTCCACAATTAAGTGCCTTAGGTGGGTGTCTGTCTGTCTATAGTAGTTGATATGGCATCGACATTGGAGAACCCTAAAAAGGGAAGTAAAATGGCAATCATTGAATCCATGTTGTGGCTCCACGTTCGTAGGTGGGAAGGGGTTCTACCTCGAAATCCCTAAAGCCACGTAAAACTTGCAATAGATAATATAGATGCGTCTATCTTTATTTTTGCATAAGGGCTTGTGTTGAGATGTGGAAATGAAAAGTTTGTGAAACTTCCATTGGAACTCTCGATGGTGAGCAAGATGCTCCAACCACGTCATAACACTTTTACTTTATGAAGTATCACTTCATGCATCTTATTATGCTAGTATGATAGTATATTCGATGGTAGCATAGTAAGATAATCCCTCACAGGATTCCAGTAATCGTATTCCCCTTGTGTGCGCACCACCAAGAAAGTTCTTTGGTATAAGACAGGACATGACGATCGGGTGTCAGACATATCGACGTTCACATATAGAGGGTGGAAGCCATGTTGCACTACAAATACACACAAGTTAGAACTGGCGAGCCTAGCATGTGTAGACATGGCCTCGAGATACAAGAGACCGAATGGTCAAGCATGAATCACATGGTTGATGTGATCGACATTAGGGAATGTCCACCTTTGAAACTACTTTCACAGCCATGATGATCGGGGGTAGAGTAGTGGATTGGAGTCATGTGATCACTAAACGAATGGAGGGATGTTTGTTTGAGTGAGTGTTCTTTTTTTAAGTAGGGTAGTATAATTTAAAACTGGAACTCATTATTTTGAACATGGTCTAAACACTTTGCAAATCCATTATAGATGTCTCTCCCACCCACCTTCAACCTTAGCACTTTCCTCGAGAAGGACAAGCTGAAAATTGATGGAACCAACTTCATCGCATGGTTCCGCAACCTTAGGATCCTCCTAGTCCCCTACAAGTTGACTTATTCCATCGAGGTTGAGCTTCCAGCTAAGCCTACATATTCCGCCTCCCAGGATGAAAAGAATGGCTGGCAGTCCAAGGCAGATGATTTCTCCCTCATCCAGAGTGGAATGCTCTATGCCATGGAGCCGAAGCTTCAAAAGCGTTTTGAGAAGATGAATGCTTTTGAGATTTTTGAAGATCTCAAAGCTGTCTTTGTTCCACAGGCTCGGGTGGAGAGGTATGATAGTTCCAAGCTCTTCTTCTCTACCAAGATGGAAGAGCATAGTAGTATTAGTGAGCATGTAGTCAAAATGTCTGGCTACGTTAAGCGTTTGAATGCTCTAGATTGCAAAATCCTGGAGGAGCTCGTGATTGATAGGGTGCTGCACTCGCTACCCCTAGCTATAAGAGCTTTGTGAGGAACTGCAACATGCAAGGGATGACTAAGACCCTTGCTGAAGTGTTCGCCATGCTCAAGACTGCTGAGATAGAGATCAATAAGGAGAACACAGTGTTGATGGTCAACAAGACCACCAATTTTAAGAAACCAGGGCAAAAGGGAAAAGGCAAGGGCAAGAAGCCTAAAAGGGATGGCAAGTTCTTTGACAACACCTCTAAGACTGGTCCTAAGCCCGACACCACATGCTACTACTGCAAAGGGGATGGGCACTGGAAACGCAACTGCCCCAAGTACCTTCAAGACAAGAAAGACGTCAAGATAGCCGCCAAAGACAAAGGTATATGTGATATACATGTTATAGATGTGTTCCTTACAAGCGCCAGGAGTAACACCTGGGTATTTGATACCGGTTCTGTTGCTCACATTTGTAACTCTCAGCAGGTACTGCAGAGTAAGAGGCGCCTGAGGAAGGACAAGGTGACGATGCACGTTGGCAATAGATCGAGAGTCGATGTGATGGTCGTCGGCACTTTACCTCTACGTTTGCCATCAGGATTGATTTTAGTTTTGAATAAATGCTATTATGTACCCGCATTGAGTATGAATATTGTAAGTAGATCTTGCTTGCTGCAAGATCGTTGTTCGTTTAAATCCGGAACAAATGGTTATTCTATTTATATGAATGATGTTTTCTATGTTCATGCGCCTATGTGTAATGGTTTATTCTTACTGGATCTTGATTGCAATACACGCATCCATAATGTTGATGCTAAACATTGTAAGCATAATGATGATAACTCCATGTTTATGTGTCATTGCCATCTTGGTCACCTTGGCGTAAAGCGCATGAAAAAGCTCCATTTAGATAGACTTCTTGGATCGTTGGATTTTGAATCTCTGATATATGTGAGTTGTGCCTTATGGGCAAGATGACTAGGACACCCTTCTCCGGCGTAATGGAGAGAGTTTTAGACCTACTGGGAATCATACATACAAATGTATGCGGACCAATGAGCGTCTCAAGACGCAATGGTTATCGTTATTTTGTTACCTTTACTGAAAATTTGAGTAGATATGGATATATCTACTTAATGAAGCACAAATCTGAAACCTTTGAAAAGGTCAAGGAATTTCATAAAGAAGTAGAGAATCAACTTAACAATAAAATCAAGAATCTTCGATCAGATCGGGGAGGCGAGTATTTGAGTTATGAGCTTAACATGCACTTGAAGGACTATGGAATCATACCACAACTTTCGCCAGCCGGAACACCACAGTGTAATGGTGTGTCGGAATGACATAACCATACTCTATTGGATAGTGTGCGGTCCATGATGTCTTTGACCGATTTGTCTGTGTTGTTTTGGGGATATGCATTTAAACTATCGCTTTTATATTAAACCGAGCACCATCCAAGTTCGTGGAGGCAACCCCATATGAGCTATGGTATGGCAAGAAGCCAATGTTGTCATTTCTAAAAGTTTGGGGATGTGAGGCGTACGTCAAGAAACTACAGCCTAACAAACTTGAACCCAAGGCGGAAAAATGTATCTTCTTAGGATACCCAAGGGAAACAGTTGGGTATACCTTCTACAACCAAGCCGAAGCCAAAATGTTTATTGCAAAAAATGACACCTTTCTTGAGAAAGAGTTTCTCACTAAAGGAGTTAGTGGAAGGAAAATTGAGTTAGATGAAGTTGTTGACCCTTCTCTCCAAATTCCGAGTAGCAAACGGAAGCCATTCTGAAACTGCTCTCCAACATGGAAGAAGAACCTATTGATAATGATCAAGACAACAACATTGAAACTCCTGCGGTTCGCAAGTCTACAAGAGTTCGTACCACTCCTGATTGGTACAATAGCCTGGTGATGTATGTTATGCTAGATGAACAGGAAGAACCTGTAAACTATGAAGAAGCTATGGATAATGCTGATTCTGAGAAATGGCTAGAAGCCATGAAATCTAAATAGGATCCATGTATGAAAACCAAGTTTGGACCTTGGTAGATCTTTTGGAAGGCCGCAAGGCCATGGAAAATAAATGGATCTTTAAGAAAAGACAGATGCAAATGGTAATGTGACCATTCATAAAGCTCGACTTGTCGCAAAGGGGTTTCGACAAATTTAAGGAGTTTATTACGATGAGACTTTCTCTCCCACAGTAATGCTTAAGGCTGTCTAGATTTTACTAGCAATTACTGCTCATTTCTACTATGAAATATGGCAGATGGATGTCAAAACCGCGTTCCTCAATGGATACATTGAGGAAGAGTTGTGTATGATGAAACCGGAAGGTTTTGTTGATCCTAAGGATGTTCGAAAGTTTTGAAAACTTCAGCGATCCATTTATGGATTGAAGCAAACCTCTCGGAGTTAGAACCAACGTTTTGATCAAGTGATCAAGAGTTTTGGATTCATCCAAAATCAACAAGAGTTCTGTGTTTATAAGAAAGCGAGTGGGAGTTTAGTGGTTTTTCTAGTAGTATATTTGGATGACATATTACTCATGGGAAATGATGTGGATCTTATGAAAAGCGTGAAAGCATATTTGAGTAGTCAATTTTCCATGAAGGACTTAGGTGAAGGTGCGTACATATGAGGCATCAAAATCTATAGAGATAGATCAAGACACCTAATTGCATTAAGTCAAAGTACTTACATTGAAAATATTTTTAAAAGGTTCAAAATGGAAGATGCCAAAAGGGGTTTTGCGCCTATGATGAAGAATTGCACACTGAGGTTGACTCAATGTCCGGTAACGGAAGCTAATTGAGAAAAGATGTCTTACATCTCCTATGCTTCAGCCATAGGATCTATCATGTATGCAATGTTAAGTACTCGGCCAGATGTGGCATTGGCTCGTAGTCTGATGAGTCGATACCAAAGTAATCCATGATCAGATCACTGGACAGATGTTAAGAATACCCTGAAGTATCTCAAGAGAACAAAGGATATGTTCCTAGTCTATGGAGGAAGTGATGAAGCTCTAAATGTAACCGATTATGTGGATGCGAGCTGGAAATCAGATCTTAATGAATTGAAGTCTCAGACAGGATTTGTGTTTCTAGTGAATGGTGCGCGGTAAGCTGGAAGAGCAAGAAGCAGCCGGTGGTGGCGCAGTCTTGAATGGAGTCTGAATACATTGTTGTGGCTGATGCAGCGAATAAAGCTATTTGGCTAAGGAATTTCATCATCAAACTAGGAGTCATTCCAGGTGCGCAAGACCCCGTGACAATCTATTGTGACAACACGTGTGCTATTGCAAACGCAAAGGAACCCAAGACTCATTCCACAGCCAAACACATCAAGCTACGGTTTTATGTCATCCGAGAAAACATTGATGAGGGTGAAATCAAGATTTGCAAAGTACACATGGATCTAAATGTGGCAGATCCTCTGACTAAAGCTCTCCTAGAAGCCAAGCACGAACAACACGGAGATGCCATCGGTGTTAGGTTCCTGCCTATTGTAAACTAGATTAATTTGTACTCTAGTGCAAGTGGGAGACTGAAGGAAATATGCCCTAGAGGAAAATAATAAAGTATATTGTTTAATATATCTCTTGTATGTTCATAATACGTTTCATACTATGCTATAACTGTGTTAATATGAAACGTTAATACACGTGTGGTATGTAAACAAATCGTATCTCTAGTTACCTCTAGTGAACTAGTCACTGATCATGAGGATGATCTGGGTTTCAAGATCATGGGCATTTATGCCAATTGACAATGAGGTCACATCATTGGTTAAATGATGTGATAGAAAAACATCCGACAGTTCTATCTTAATGAGATATAGTTACAAAGTTCAGCATTGATGGTAAACACATAAAATCTCGCAACCTGATCCTTAGACTATGAGATAATGTAAATCACCGTTCTGGAGGAAGATTTGATAGTATCAAGCATCATCTCGTGACAGGGTGATCAAAAAGGTGATACTCAGGTTTTCCAAAGGGACGCGTAGAGGAGTACATATCAAGACCAGGATTTGTCAACCCATGTAACAGATAGATACATGTGGTCATCTCGATAACATTGCATTAACGAAGCTTGCAAGCATGTGACTTGGTCACGGAATGCAACGACATGGGAACGAGTAAACAAGTTCATTGGTAACAAGACCGAACTAAGGTATGGGGATACCGAAGATCAAGTCTCGAGATGAACTAGGTATCGAATGACAAAGGGAACGGGAAATGACTTTTACAGTTCGAGCGGTAAGATTCATGAAACGTACGGGGGTCGACATGGCCATCGAGGTCCCTCTGATGATCATGATGTGAGATATGTCTCAATCATGTCTGGAGTGTTTCTGAACCAAAGGATGTCACGCTTAAGGGTGGGGACGCTTAGGGATAGATGCGGTGTTGTAGGAGAAATAGAGAGAGAGAAACCAGAATAGTTTTGGGTAATATCCGATGTTGATCGGAGGGGGTCCAGAAAGTGTTCTAGAGTAAAGTAATATAATAATATGTGTATTTTATGTTAACTGGAGAATTAATATTAAAATATATATTTTATTTTATTTTTAAAGGCAGCCCATTGCTAATGGGCCTCACCCGGAGGGGAGGCCCAAAGGGGCAAGGCGCCCTGGGAGGAGGGCCAGCCGGCCAAGGCATGGTGGGCCATCCAAGTGGGGCCCACCTAGGGCAGGTGGCTTCCCCATGTTGGTCGGCGGGTGTGGGCATTAGTCCCACAACGCCTGCCCCTTGGGGGGTGCACCCTCCCCTCCCACTATATATAGGGGTCTCCCCTCCCCTTGGAGGCATCCCATTCTCTCTCTATCATTTCCATTAAGGACTTCTGCATAATATTGGAGAGGACCTCTCGGGTTTTGAGTTCTCCACCTTCACACTACCGTCATGTGATCTTCTATCTGTCATCTTCTTCTTCCACTGCTCGGCTGGATCGGAGCCCGGGAGACGTCGCCTACACCAAACGTGTGTAGTACTTCGGAGGCACCACATTTGGGGTGCTTGACACTTCTCGTCTTCATCAACATACGCCTTCCTATGTAAGGCGTGCCTCGGTCTTCAAGGGTATGAATAACGTCTCTCTCTTTCCATTACTTATGTCTACATAGTATAGATCCTGATATTAGTGTTCACATAGTTAGAAAATTTTGTTTTCTGCTACGAAACCCTTCAAAGAGATCAATTACAACTTCAATGCTCCATGTCAAAAGTATATCTAGCTTGAAAGCAAACGTGTGATCCTCCTATTGCGCCTTTTATATTTTGTGTCCTTACTTTTGTAAGGTTAAAGCTTAGAAATTAAGAGTGAGAGATCACATAAGAATCATAGAATTAGAGTGTCTCATTAGAACACCCACATTAATAGATCAAGACTATCAAACTCTACTATTCCATTCATTGTCTTTCAAGAAAATTCATGTAGTAGTAACGGGACCATGCTAAAAACTGTTTTGTGTGAATCTTTATTTATTTCAAAGATAGTTTCCAATAAGGATCATTGAGTGATCTTTTAAGCAACATTTTGCACAACCTTCAAGAGTACCAATACTTCTGAACATTACGGTAATAGGTGCTACCCATGTCGTCAACTCATAGCCGAAATCAAGGGTTGTACCATTGATCGTTTATAGGCCAGCGGAGTTGTTAGCATCCAAAGGTGTGCATTAAAAATATGTAAATAAGATTTAACCAGTACCACATTTTGACCCACAATGTTTTAGCTTTGGCATGTATCTCAATCATCACTAAATTCATTTCAATCAAACAACTCCTTTCAAGAGTGTCATTGAGTCTATCAATAAATCTATGGTGTTGAGTATCTATAAGGCTAGACTCTTAAGACAATTAAACATCACTCGAGAAATTATTTAGAGGCTTCATCAATATAATTTTAATCATGTGAAGTGTAGAAATCGTGGCAATGTATTCTAGAGGATCACAATATTCTTCTCAAGCTTGATAAGATTTTAACATAGTGCATCAAATCTCTAACTCAACTCTTATGAATCCTAACAAAAGCAAGTGCATCCATTATATAAACATGAAACATAACTTACCTAAGGAAGCATTCAAAAACAACAGGATACATGATTGCACAAAAGGTTTCATCAAATAAGATCAGTGCACAAGACTCTACACATGTAGAAGTAACTTCCCCAAGATAGAACTTTTGCAAGAACCAAACATGAATAGATTACTACAAGAAAAGAGAAAATGTAGTTATCAAAAGGGAGTGTGAGAAGTGGTTACCTCCCCAAGCTTGAATAAAGCAAGGGTGACACACTTTACCATCAAGGAACAAATAACCTCACTTTTGATGGCCATTGACCTTTGGTTCAATGAATACTTCCTTGTTGAAGCATTGAGTTGAAACAACCAAGTAGCTTACGCAAGTGTTTTGACGGTTCGCACAAATCATGCACGTCATTAGACAAGGTTCAAGTCCCTGTGAAAATATAAAACAAAGTAAAAGCAAATGATTTGGTGTACGGATGGAGTTCGCTTACCCAACCATGAAAACAAAAAAAACATGAAAGTACAGAGAATTATAGGCTAGGGAGTTTCGAAGGTAGGTAAAAGAAAATAAAGTACAATGGAACATGTAGAAGGTAAATTGCTGACCTGAGGCTGTCAAAAAAAAGATTGGGGGAGGGGTTATAACATTTTTGTACCCGTCCCTACCTTTGTTGTGCGGTGTTGCTCCTTGGTACGGGCGTGTGGTACGGGCTTGTGCCCGTACTGCATCTCGTCTTCTCTTTTTTTGCTCCTATCAAAGTTGGTACAATCGGATGGTACAAGCGGATTGTGCCCATATGGGTGGTCATTAAACCCTCTGGAAAGTTTGCATAGTTTTTGCATCTCATAGCGAGATTAGTATGGTCGGGTGGTATGCACGTGTCCCGTCATACCGATGCTCGTTAAGTGCGTAGTAATGTTTCTGGAAAATTTTCTGCTTCTTCCGATGTGTGACATGAGTGGTACGGGCATGTGGTACGGACGGGTTTGCCCGTACTGCTGCTCATTAAACTTATTGTAAGCTCCGGAACAAGTTATTTTCTCCGAAAAATTTATTATAGACCTGAAACGTTAGTCCATCATCTAAACAAAGCATACATATATTTTTGTTGAGAATATTTAACCAAGAATAGCAACACAAGATTAGAGCAAAAAACAATTCCACCTTTTGAAAATAGTCCCAATCCAAATCTAATAGTAAATCATGCAAAGATACAAGTGCCAATGCAACCTGAATGCAACTAGACTCAAGACACAAAATTAAGAAAGACACCTAATGACTTTTGGGTTGCCTCCCAGGAAGCACTTTCTTTAAAGCCATAAAGTCAGGCTTAGATTCTCCATTAAATCATCCACCTGGATCCCAGGGGATATCAAACCATGGTGTGATGGTACTTACCTCTAGATGAGGCTTGGAGCATCTCATAGAAAAGTATGGTCGGAGTCGTACCCTCTTGCAGTGCATCGGCATCATATAGACAAATAGGTTCTCACTCTCAAGCAAGTGTTGATGCACCAAGATTTGTGAGCATGCCTCCTTATGTAGTTGCAATGAGAGGATTAGAGATGTGAATATAACATTATTTTTTTAATCTTGGTTACAATTGTAGGGGAACAGTTTATAGTATTCTTCCTTTGCAACAGGAAGTGGTTCCTGCACATTAGCATTGAAATATTCATAGCAAGGTCCTATCTCTAGTTCATCATTAATAATGCTCTCTTCATGGGTATCTAGGCACGAGGCCTCCGTAGATAAATTATCATTATTTTTAGCATTACAAGAATCATCATTAAAGAGAGAGGCATCATTAGTAAACTTAGTGTTTGTAACATACCGCTCTTTGTCAACCCTACCTTTGTGCTCCTCATTTTCATCCTATGATTCCTGCAAATGATTATCTTCGGGCACTATGACTTTACACCGTGCCTTACTCTCTACCACAAGTGGACTATCACAAAGACGTTCTTGACAATAAGATTGTAGTTGGCAACAAAATGGAAAGTGTCTTCGGATTGAAGACATGTACGTCGATAGGGGGGTCCTCGAGGCATGTGGAGAAAGGGGTGTGAAGTGTCGGTATTCCGGGACAGTGAGCACACAAGCTTTACCCAGGTTCGAATCCGACGGTTTTGGACGGATCCTACTCCTTCTAGCAATCTAGTAATATGGTAGAGTTGGAAGTACAGATTACAAGAGAGGTTCGTCTATGCGAGTTGAGGTTGTAGATTGTGGGTGCCCTAAAGGATGGTCCCTAGGATGACTTATATAGATATTTGTCCTAGGATTATAGGAGAGACCTATCCGGCTACGACTAAGAGTCGGTTACAGAGTACATCTTGGACTACAAGTAACTAAGCAGCACTAAGTCGGTAAGTCTTCTGGGACTTCCCATAGCTGGATGGACCTCCGTATTTTCTCCCTGACTGGGCCGCCTGTGAAGCAAAGCTCTAACCCGAAGTGGGCCACGTTGGTCAGCAAGTTACAATGGGTATACCCATGATGTATATCCCCAACAGTAGCCCCCGGAAGCCTCCAAGATCTAGAGTTGGATTTCATCGTCCAACTTGATCTATCTTCGTCTTGCAGAATCTTGAAGGGTTCGTGAAACTCAATCAAAAGTAGGATCTAGAACTCAAATAAACCGAGTCGGACCTGTAAGCATATCATTCAGTTTTCTAGCTTGAAATTCAAACTGAGCCGGAACTTGGTCCCTGACGTAACTTGACATCAGTCAAGGTCAAGTCACGTCATTGACGGACATTACTGACAGTGCGACCGTTGGTGGGTCCGTTTATTGCAGAACCGAGGTGCCGTTTCGATGCACGCATGGAGATCGAGGAGGCGTAATCTTCTCGAGGA
The DNA here is from genome assembly GCA_910589775.1 of Avena eriantha. Taxonomy (NCBI): domain Eukaryota; kingdom Viridiplantae; phylum Streptophyta; class Magnoliopsida; order Poales; family Poaceae; genus Avena; species Avena eriantha. The sequence continues at coordinate 257,095,251 of OU342743.1, read as the reverse complement.
GGTTACCCAGCTCCTTCCACGATGTGTGGCACGTTCAATGTTCGCTTCACTCGAATCTAGGTGCAAATGAGGCATGTAAGGGGTTCACATCTCCTTATTCTTCCTCACCAGCACCCCTGCTTTCTTCTTCCTCCCAATGCCACCGTGCGCTTGCTCCTTCTTTCCTTCCCCCAAATCACACAACACCGCCCATCCACAGTCCGCATTGTCCCCAAAATGGCTGATGCTTCCTCATTCGGTATTGCGGTGACCTCTGCAATGGCAGAGAAGGAGAACTTCCATGTAGTGTGGATCTCGTGCATCCTCGATGACGAGAAACTGCGTGTCATTGAAAATGAAGGTTTCCTCCATGCCTGTGACTAGCGAAGAGGATTCAATGAGATTGTCCCCACTCCTCGCGCCAACGAGAGGGTCCACTTCGGCACTCACCTAGATAGAGGTTTGAGCTTTCCTCCCAAAGAGTTTTTCTCTAAGGTTATAGATTACTATGGAGTTCAGCTCCACAATTTCCTCCCAAACACGATTCTAGAATTTAGCGCTTATGCTTCCTTGTGTGAGGGTTATCTCTGAATAAAACTGAGTCTTATCTTATTCCGGTACTACTTTGGTACCTGGAGAAACTCCATCACTTCCGGAAATCCTTACATTGCCGGAACTCTTAGCCTGACCCTTAGGAGAGACCGAGTCTACCCGGAGATTAAGGCTAACAAGTCGATGAAGAAATGGTCGTCCATGTTCTTTTATCATAAGGACAAACCAGCTCTCGGCAAAGAAACTTCTTTGCTGGCTTTTGTTGACGGTGCTGCCACGCCCCAAGAGTCCTAGGACGCGGAGGATCTGGCTCTTCCTAATGATTTGATCCTTTCCAAGAGACGGATCGAGTATCTGATGAAGCACAAGGGTCTGAAGGGATCCGACTTGATCCACTGCTGGCTAGCACGCCGAATTCAGCCCCTTCAGTACCATGGTGACTGGCTTATGCACACGGTCACCAAGAGCAAAAAGGACAACCTCAAGATCAGCTCGCTCTCAATCCTGGACAAATAATATGAGTCCCGTATCAAATGGTTGATCAAGGAGTGAGTTGAGAGGAAGACTCCAGATCTCTCTCTGGACATGTATACTGTTGATGAACATCTGACACCAGTAAGTTTTCCAGTTGTTTCCTTCATACTCAATTATGTGTTCATCTATACTTTGGTGTAGTTCGCAATACTAAGATAATGTTTCTTTCAGCTTGCTAACCTTCGCGAGTTGGAGCTTGCTCCTCTTGAGGGATATCCACCTGAGGATCTAGTTCCTCGGGAGGATGAAGAACTTGAAGTTTTACCAGAGGCGCTTACCCAGAAGCGCAAAGCTCCGATTGTTTCTGTGGGCACTCAGAAAGTGCCCGTTGTAAGGAGGTACACTTCTTCACAAGGTTTCAAGTATAAATTTGTACTTTCCCTTAATTGCAACAATCTTTACTCTGTTACCATCCAGGGCTAAAATGATTGCCAAGGGTAAGGCAAAAGGAAAGCCAAGGAAGACTCTGCGCCAGTAGAAGTTAGTTCTGGCCTCACCTGCTGCCCCGCCTCTGACTGCTACCCCAAGGCCATCATCAGCGCCAGAGGGTACCTCTTCTCCACATGTTGAAGATGTTTCCGCTCACACATCAGAGCTAGCGAACCTTGGTTTGCAAACCAACATCACCGTAGGTGACTCGGAACTTGGTAAGGGTGAACCCGCAAAGGGTAATGATCCCTCAGGTGAGACCTTTGCGGAAAACCTTCTGCAAATCCGGGTTTCGCCAAACTTGGCCTTACTCGGAAGAGCGCAGAAAAGATCTAGAAGCTAGCTCTCCATTGCTTGGAGACCTGGAATATCAGAGTGGAGGAGGAGGCACAAGAAGCCGAAGATGTAAAACTCGTCGACATTCTTGACCAAGTTCATCTCCGCGACGAGAAGTTGAAGGCTGGTGTGGCCCCGTCACAATCAGTGATTCCTCTGACTCTCGCCGAGAAGGTTTCCACTGAGGTGAACATGAGCCTCAATAAATTAACTCATGAACATTATGTAAGTCATAATATGACTCTTCTTTTTACTATATTTTATATCATATCCTCTAGCCCCCAAGCATGAAGTTGGATAGGAATCCAGATTTATGCTTTTATAGGATGCCAAAGAATGAACTAGTATGCCCCCCAAGGCTCGTGCTGATATTTAACTTAGTGAAAATATTAGCCCGAGTCTTAGTAGACTTCTAACTTTGGTTACTATTCTGACTTACATAAAGTTAATGCTTATAACCAGGAATTATTGAAGAATATTTATAACAATCATAGAGAGATCAGAGCTCTCCGGCTTGAAAATGCGCAACTAAAAATTTCCAAAAATGAGGTTGAAGGTAAACATTTCATGCCTCATTTGTATAGTTTATTGTTTATATGTAGCCAAATATTTATCCTGCTTTTTATGTCTTGCTTTGCCAGACCTTGTGAAGCAGTCCTGCAAAATGATTGAACAAGCCTAAGATTATAAGGTCCTGGAGGTGGAGAATGGTGACTTGCATGCAGAGCTAGATAAAGTTTAGGCACATCATGAGACTGGCATTGCTAGTGTTCTCGAATCCAGCAATCATGCTACTGAAGAGCGTGACCGCACCATCACCAAACAGGATAAAACAATCTCGGACTTGCAAGATGCCTTGAAAGGGAGAAGGACACCGTCGAAGCTCTCCGGAATGAACTCCAGAGCCTTCGAGAGAAAACCAAAGTAGATGACGCTATCTTCAATAAATTTTTCTATCCCTGGATTATCGTTTTCCGAATTCGTTAAATTCGGATATATTGCTGACCTTGCTTTCTTTCTTATAGGTCCTCTCAACATGCTTGATGCCTCTTCATCCGAGCCTCGTACCAGCTGGCTTGTCGCTGTTGGGGGCCTGATTCATGATTTCCGTCATTCATCGAAAGAAATTGGTGAATCCGTCCAACTCTATGGCTTAGACTCAATGTCGGCCATTGAGCTACGGGGCAAGACGGAGGATATGCCTCAGCTCGTCAAGGATTGGAATATGTCATATGCACGCACAGCGCCACAGAATGCCTGTTGTGTGGATTGTCCCTAGGTACCCCCAAAGATGCTCCAAAAGCACTCCAAAATAGTCAAAAAGGGCAAATATAAAATAAAAATGGCAGCATGGACGATCTGGGCCGACTAAGAGGTTCCAGCCGGCCTGCCTTGCCTCCTGGCCTGCTTAGCACCTCCTCCAGCTGCCCCTGGATGGGTCAAGCCCCGCCTGGCCTAGCTTCCCGCCTGGGCCGGCTCGCCCCCACCCCGGCTGGGCTGCCTCGCTCCCTAGTCCGTCTGGGCCGGTTGCCCCGACTGGGACCTCTCATCCGTACCGCCTCGATCGACCTCGCTAGGCCGTATCCCTGCCGCCTGGGTGGGCCGCCTCCTTCTGCCTGTTCCCACCTAGGTGCCTCTCCTTTTGCTGTGCCGGTTGGCCCAACCGGTTGGTACGCTCTAGCTCGCGAGGGACGCCCTGGGGGCTAGAAGCTGCCTCCCGATCGCCGCTGCCTCTGGCCTAGGTCGATTGGTTTTGCCTGGGATCAATCCTTCGGTCCTGGCCAGCTCCCTCACCCCAGTCAGCCACCCCAGCTATCGATCAAGACCAGCTACCCAGCGCTACCTTGGATACCAGTACGAGAAGACAAGCACGTACAACAAGGAGGACATGCAGGAGCGTGGCTACAATAGGAATAGTACCAGATGACATATCAAATAGTGGACACTATACACTACATCATGTATGACATAGTCAATAGTGTAGTTAGGCCATGTGGGCCCACCCTTGTCCCTTGGCGTGAAGTATAAATGACCAAGGGAGGGACTCACTCAGGCAGACACTAGTACTAGACATCGATCAGATTCACACACACGCACTAGTATCACTTGATTGATTGCTAGCTCACAGGCACAACTAGCTGGCACTCTCTCTCAGACGAGCACACACATACACCCATGGTTGGTTAGTCTTGGTTGGATAGACAGCATTCATACAGCTTGAGTAGCATTCTGTAGCTCTCATATCACACCATAGTCAGATCGGCAGGAGTAAGGGTGTTACCTCCATACGAGGGTCCCGAACCTGGGTACTTCCTACGTCCCATTACGTTGGCTTGTCTCTAATCCCGCATGCGGACGCCGTCAATATCTTCCTTATTGTTTACCCACACCTCTATCTAGCCTTCTCAAGCATTGCAGTTTCACATACAATGATAGTTGGCGCCCACCGTGAGGAAAGATATAGCTTTGACCGGAATTCTGTTCTGCACGGGACCGATTTTCTTCATTGTCCTCATCGACACCGACACCGTTTCGAGTGGCCTGGGGGCTCGTCGCCTCCGTCGTTCCTTTGTCACCGGCTCCGCTTCATCAAGTCTCTTAGGGGCTCGCCGTCGCCTCCGCGTCGTCGTCGCCATTGCCATGCTAGGATGCTCGGGGGCTTGCCGACGCCTCCGCGCCATCATCACCTCCATCTCGACAAGTCGCACGGGGCTCGGTGGCTCCGTCCGTGCCGTCCACGTCCCGCGCGTCCATCCGCAGCTCGTGTCCGTTCACGTTGGTTGCGACACCACCGCACGTCGGCTGGCGTACCCACCTCCAACCTTTTCAGCAAGCTTCGCAAGTCCATGCTCATGCGCGCCGGTGCCGTCCGTGCCTCAGCCTCTTCCATCCGTAAGCAAGCCACCGCAAGCCGCCCACGCGCCCATGCACCACCGCGCCGGCAGCGGCCTGCATCGCTGCGCCTCCTCGTGTGTGGCAAGTCGGCAGCGCTCGCCCGTGTGAGCTCGCAGCGGCAAAGTAGCTAGCACCTAAGCAGCAGAGCCAGCTAGCGCGCACACATGCATGAGAAAAATAGCAGCTTCTCCTAAGCGCTCGTGCACATGCATGCGGGCAAGGCAGCAAGCGGCAGGCGCATGCGTCTCCTCCCGCTCGCCCTCCGTCGTCACTAGGCTGTAGAGCCACCACGACTCGCTGCTCAGGGTACAGGTGGGACTGACTGCGGGAGGCCCGCATACGCCCGCATAGTTCCACAATTTAAGTGGATACTCTCACGGAGGCCGCAAAACTTATACGGGTGCCCACTATCCCACGTATGTCCACATATACCCGCAAATACGTTACGGCAATTGTTGCTTGTATAATGTTCATAAAAATATTTTAGTACATAATACGATCAATATTTAGCACTTCAATGTATCAATTGTCTTTTCCACTTTCTAAGTGACTCGTCATTCTTTCTACCAGACATAATATTTTCTTGATTGGGAGATTCCTACTCCCTCCGATCCAAATTAATGTTCTCATATTTGGCTAGATTCGAATATATCTAGCACTAAAATATGACTAGATATATTTGAATCTAGATAAATATGAAAATATTAATTTGGATCGAATGAAGTAGCTTTTTTGATGTTCGTTCGATCGTGGGCTTCCCACGGAAACCCACCATTTTTTCTTGTTTACCTATGGGTGTCCCGCATAGCCTTTTATGTGGGCTTGGGTAGTGGGCTCCGTGGGCAGCCCACTCCCACCCGCACCCTGAATCGCTTGGGTTAAAGATCAGCTTCATGTACAAGATTAATAACACCAGAATCTAGCATGATCCAGGATCTTTGGTTCAAGTCCGAGGGTTAAAACCCGAGAAAGAAGTAACTACTACTTGAGTGACACAGAGTACACTGCAAGATAGTAATCACAAGGTAGCTTCCAAGAGAAGAAACGACTTCTAAAGTACCCAAAAAAATAGAAAGGAGGCACACGAGGCAAAAGAAAACCTCGAATCCTAGAACAGAACACTATGGATCCATCAACATGATATTGTGGGCCAATAAGATAGAGAGATCATGATGGAAAGGTATCTCTCAATTGAAATAGAGCAGGGGAAAACAAGGAATTCACAACTAACACAACTCTAGAGAACTCTACACTAGGTCAACTGGTTTAGAAATGACATGCCTAGAAGGCACCTAAGCTTTGAAAGACTACAAGAGATATCAAAACTTTTCAAAATCAACACAAGATAAGATGACCTAGAGTTAAGAGTGATACTAGATAAGGAGCAAAATAAGCATACTAGAGTTTTCACAAATACTTTTCAGCTTTAAAGTAGTTTTCACAAACACTAGACTCAACATCGACTGGTAGCAAGGTTTTCCTACGGTCGGTACAGCTCTGATACCAAAGAATGTGACACACCCGGGATCAGGGTTAAACAAATCCAGACCTTAGCCTGACATAAGCTTAACCTAGAGCTTAAGGATATCCAGTGAGAAATCGGTAACACAACAGTAACCCTACGACACAAAACATATTACAGCAAGCTCATAACTGAGTGAAGAACCAAAATATTACAAGCAAAGGTCACTGACCATAACATCAAACAACAGAAGGCAAATTGTGCTATTAAGTATAGCAAACTTAACAAATGGCCTAAGAGGCCTGAAGCATAACGATGATGTCCTAGCCCATAGATTCAAGTTGATGGCCGGGAACCCCAAGCTACTCGTCGGTGTCGATGTCTAACCAAACTTTTCTTCTGGGGAACACTTATTCTGCTACAAAAAGTATCAACAAAGCAAGGGTGAGTACAGGGTGTACTCCACAAGACTTATGGCTGGTGGGGTTAGCCATCTTTGTTTATAAAACAAGAGGGAGAAGAAGCTCGTATAATCAGAATATTTAAAAGGGGAGAAGAGAGCGGCATCTCCAAAGAATTGATCATCATCTTGATATGCACCAAAGTAATCCTCATCTCACAACTAGGATCACCCCCTCGAACCCATGAGGAAGCATCCTTAAGTACACGTTGATCTGCCAAGTTTTATGATTAGATTATAGTTCTCTATGATCTTAGAATGCGGTCACCAAGCGTTCATAACCGTAAACATGGCTTTTCAAAAATATTTAACCCTGCAGGGGTTTACAACTTACCCACACATACCAACCGACTCTTAATACCACATGATTAGCCCACTTCCTTGGAAGTCCGGCAAAGGGTGGTTGGACACGACCTTTACCTTGCTTTCGCCGAGACCATGAGTCACGCCCTAAGGATGGTTCCGCCATAATGGGTCAAATCCTAAAGTCGGTCCCTAGAGATGTGGGCGAGGTTGGTTTACCAGGGGCTCCATCGACCCCAAGCAACCCCGGACACGCTTATCTTCCTATTATGATGCACCTTCACCCGCCAAATCTTTAAAATCGTTTTCTATGAATATGTCGAATGGAACTCTCGAACTATGTGACTCATGGAATCTACTAGGCTAGTTAGTTACTCGTGCGGTTTTCTAGGCCCCGTGTGGCTACACGCTCGTCTTGGTCCAAAGGCAAGAACTCGGTTCCTAGTGGTGGCGAGCATGGGACTACAAAAACCACATCCGACTGTGGCCTCCCATATAAGCCTTAGCATGTTTAACCTTTACCACTGATCTTACCAAATCAGCATACCACGTTCTCATGTCATACTAGATTCTCTGCATTTGGTACATCATCTGGATGAACCGGCACTAATAGCTATGCATGACTAAGCAAGACACAGATATAAGCTCTAGTAGTGCACACAAGCCAAACCTAGTTATGATAGGAGCAGTGGATCAGGTAATATAAGCTCAAGGGAGTAATGCAACAGATAGGATACTCTATGTATCGATAAAAGACCACAGTAGAATCGTATGCATCATGGCAAGAATGAAATACTTTTATAAGCATAGGATTCTTTTATGTGTGGGGCTATGCTTGCCTTGTTTGTTGATACCCAGATAAACAGATCTTCGGAAGCCTTGTACTTGACTTGATTACAGTTGATCAAGTATTGTTCGTCGATCTTCGATGGTGTTAACCTCGGTCTTCGATCTTGATCTCGGTATCATATTCTACCGGGAAGAACCAAACACCGAAAACAAAGGGAAAACAACAATCAACACATGTCATCGATGCAATGCTCAATCAAGGATGATGATATGACAAGTTAATTAGCACTGAAATGAAACCCTAAAGCATGCTTGGCAATTTAAACGGGGTTCCGAGGGGTATAAACCCTAATTCGGAGAAACTCCGGAAGCATATGCGAGGGGTTATATTGTTGTTTTAATTAAACTTGCAATTTAAGTTGTTGAACAATGTATGATATTGATGGTAAAGTGTAGATCTCATTTTTCTAAACATTTTTTTATATTACACATATTTTTCTGAGTTATAAATAATTAGTTATTGAATTAAGCATATTTAAACAATTTCTATTAAACCATTTGTAAAATATAACAAAACTGGGGAAAACATTTTACACCAGGGCTAACCCTAGCTAGAGAGGCTAACGGGCGGGCCCGGTGCCACCTCAGCTTCCACGTGGTTGGGGTGGGACTTGATGCGGTTTGACCATGCTGACCGGCATGCTGCTGACGTCATGCCGACGTCGGCATGCCGCCAGCATGGCCGTGAGCCGCAGATCGACGGTGGGGACGACGACTGTGTGTGCGCGAGGCTGCATGGCGGTGTGCGTTTGAACCGCGAGAGCGAGGCGAACCTAAGGCTGCGGCGCCTCTATCTAATGGTTGCCAAAGCTGCGGTTACGGCGAGGTCTGGCGGTGGCCGACGGCGGCACACGACGCGGGAGCGGGCCAAAGAGAGAGAATGAGAGAAGGGGTCCAGGAGGGTCGTGTGCTCACCCTGGAGATGGAGGGGCTGGCAGACAGACGTGAGGCGGACCGGAGCGACGGCGAGATGGGTGGCGGAGCACATTGGGGTCGGGGAAGTGGTGGCTGATGTAGACGATTGCGGCCTTCTCGGTTCGATTCCGTCTGGGAGGAGAAAGATGGTGACGAGGGGAAGCTCAACCTGTGACCAGCTGAGCTTGGGGAGGCCAGACATGGTGACACGAGACGGCGGCTCGAGCTAGGGTTGCTGAGCCTCTACGTGCGGACAACACAGAGGAAGAGAGAGAGGGAAATGGGGATGGGAAGAGATGGAACGACACTGGCATTCTTATCCTCGGCTCGGTGGTCAGGCATCGCAACGCTCGGGAGGATCGACGGACGTCAGCGGGACTCGCAACTGCTTCGGCGCTGTCCTTATGGTGGAGGAAGAAAAATAATAAAGCATGAAGGGGCATCAGGCCGGCTGGGCCATGCTTGGGCCGGGAGTGGGCCACGGTAAAGGTTCTAGGGGAAGAGGAGAGATGGGTTGCGGCCTAGACTGCTCTCTAGCTGCATTTTTATTTTACAAAACCTTTTCCTTTTTGTTTTCTGTTTTGAGTTTGTATTTAAATTTCAAACCTGTTTTGGATTATTTCAAAATACAATAAGGTTTACAGAGTTTATAAAATACTCAGGGGCCCTTGTATTCAGTTTGGGCTCCAAACTTTTTGGGTTTTCAAAATTCAAAACCATTTTGAATAGGTTTTAGAGAGAGGCGGAAAATAGCTAGGATTTTGGTTTTTATTTTCTTGTTTCTTCCATGCATTGTAGAATAAATGATGCTCATGAATGCACGATGATGGCTCAATGCACGGCGCCCAGAAAAGTGCTGGTGCGTGGTTGATGTAGAGCTCGTTGGGAACCCCAAGAGGAAGGTATGATGAGCACATCAACAAGTTTCCCTCAGTTATGAAACCAAGGTTTAATCGAACCAGTAGGAGCAAGGAAACACCCCAAAGGTATTACTAGCTGAGCTTTGGCAGGGCGCACTACCGGTGCTAGTAGCAACGTGGAGACCTGCACAACACAACCACAGAACTTTGTCCCCAACTTGCGATGAGGTTGTCAATCTCACCGTGTTTTGCGGAAAACAAAGGATTAAATGTATCGAATGGAAAGAAGTAAAAGTTTGCAGAAAGTAAACACAAAGCAGTAAAAGATTGTAGATTGTATGTAAAAGACAAGGACCGGGATCCATAGTTCACTAGAGGTGGCTCTCCTTAAGATAGATAACATGATGGGTAAACAAATTACAGCGAGGCAATTGACAAATATCGAGAAAGCAATACATGCATATACTAATCATCTTGACTCCTTTGAGACTTGATTGGGCATTACAACATTATACATAGACCGCCATCCAACTGCATCTATGACTAATAATCCACCTTCAGGTTATCATCCGAACCCCCTCCAGTATTAAGTTGCAAGCTACAGATTATTGCTTTACGAACTGCGTGTAAAGTAAACAATACGATTGTTCTATGAACAAAGGATTGTTGTTTTATCCCTAGTAGCAACAGCACATCTAGTACCTTAGAGATTTCTGTCACTTCCCCAAATTACCAGAGGCATGAACCCACTATCGAGCATAAATACTAACTCTTGGAGTTGTTAGCATCTACTTGGCCAAGATAGCTACTAACAACGGAAAGCATGCAAGATCACAAATAACAAAGACATGATAGAATCAATAATCAATCTGAAATAGCATCTCAATATCTATCGGATCCCCACAAACACAACATGCAGAATTACAAATAGATGATCTTGATCATGAACGGAGCTCACAAGATCTAGACATGAAAGCACAAAGGAGGAGAACCAGCCATCTAGCTACTACATGGATCCATAGTCCAAGGATGAACTACTCACGCATCACACCAAAGGCTTGCATGATGATGAACAAGGCCTCCAGGGTGAATTCCCCTCTCCGGCAGGGTGCCTGGAAGAGCTTTAGATCCCTCCCGATCTAGGGATGGAGATGATGGTGGCTATAGACTCTTTCGTGGATTTTTGATCGGGCACTTAGGATTTTCGTCCCGAGGGCATCTTATAGGCGGAAGGGGAGGTCGAGGGGGTGCCGGAGGCGGCCACACCACCCCATGGCGCGGGCCAGGCTGGGCCACGCGGCCTGGTGTGGTGGCCCCCTGGCCCCTCTCCGTCTTGTACTCTGGCATCTAATGACTTCCGGAAAAATAGGCACTTTGGCTTTTGTACCGTCCAATGCTGAGAATATTCATTTTCTGACTTTCCTGGAACCAAAAACAGCAGAAAACAGGCAGCTGGTACTATGGCTCTTGTTAATAGGTTAGTCCAAGAAATCATATGAAAAGTACTCCAAAGTTGGAACAAAACACAAGAAAGTGGATAAAACCAAGCATGGAACATCAAAAATTATTGATACATTTGCAATGTATCAACATCCCCAAGCTTAATTCCTGCTCGTCCTCGAGTAGGTAAGTGATAAAAAGAAAGAATAATTTTTGAGGTGACATGCACCATCAAAGACTTGATCAAAGTATTTGTAAAACATTCAAAGCTGGGATCATAGTACTTCAATCATAACATGAAAGACAAAGTTCTAGCAATAAGACAAAGAAACTATGATGCAACATGAAAAGGCACAAACAAAAGATTCATGAATAACAATGCTTTGCAAGATGTTTGTTTGTTTCACATAAAGAAAACATAGCATAATAGTATTCAGCTTGTCCCTCAATAGAGTAGCAAATGTAAATGCATAGGACACCTTCAAAGTTCATAAGAGTGACTAGATACAAATAGTTTAAATCAAGCAATATCAAAGTATGCATTAATCAACTAGTCTTGGGACAATGCACATAGAACTAAGAATGGCCACTATGCTCTCAAAGTAGGTGCATAAAGACAGAAGGTGGAGACTCAATATAATGGTGGAAGAAAGGCCTTTTTATAAAAGGAAGTAAGGATTCAAGTCTCATAAAGAGCTTCCAAAAATCATGGTACTTATAGCTTTCAGCTCTCATTGCCCCTATCATAAGCATCTTGAAGTGATTAAGGTTAAAGTGAACAAACTATGTTGTACATGCTTGACAAAGTATAAGAAAGAAATCTCATGTCCCTTGTATACGAGGGCCGCTCCTAATGCTACTCAAGTTTAGTCACCGGTAAGTTCTTGTCATCGTAAGTACATGTGTATCATAGAGAACCGCCAACGGGGTACCCCTTGCCCGATGATACGGAAGAATCCCCATATCAAAATGACAAGGCAAGCAGACAACGAGCATCTCAGCATTCTTCTTATTTACCATGGGAATATGGTGCTTTTTTCTCTGTTTCCTCTTTTCATAATCTTTTTTTCTCCTTTCTCTTTTTTTTCTCAATATAGGACTCTTTTTTATAAGAAGAATGCTTCATAGACAGCTCATTATGGTTACGCTGCAGGTTTCCACCATGTTAACATGGATTAGACTAGCGGCCCAGGCGTTTCTCTAACACATATACATAACTCCATGAACTTACAAGCTCCCCTTTCATTTCACACCGACGACATCCATATACAAAAGAGCATGATATCAACTAGGTACAAGTACCAAGTGCAATGTTGAAACCACTCCCCATGAAAGCATGGTTCTGCTAATTCCCAACAAATAAGTGCAAGCATATACAACATAGAAGACACAATGGTTCAAGTTTATTAAGGGCAAGAAAAGTAAAGTGTGCCATCAAGTTCGTGAGAGCTCTAATCACTAGTTTTCTCATAACAAGTTTAATTTGGAAGGTAAACAAAAGCATATACTTGGAATAGCATAAGATAGTAGGTAGGTATGGTGGACTCTTTGTAATAACTTAGTTTAGGGAGTTGGATGCATGAGTGGAACTCATACTTTGTTGTGGAGGCTAGCAAAAGACTGGGAGCGACAAACTAAGAGAGCAATAATGGCCATAATCATGCAGAGCGACAAAACATCATTGATCAAAGCATAAAGTGATACTACAAGTTGAAAACTAAAGGATCATAAAGGCTATGGTGACTTGAGATAGTCATAACATGGTGTGAGCATGCGCCAAGTCAACCCAAATAAAGCATCAAAGGAGAGTACCACTATACTATGCTTTAATATGCTAAAACAACGCATGATTCATCCAAGGCACATTAAGCAATCTCAATTGTTTATAACAAGTCATGCTACAACAAAGAATACTAAGCATAAAGCCAAACAAATATCAAGCATGGCATGACAAAGCATAGGCCACAATCAAAAACAAGCTCTTTTTACCACATAAGCATGAACTTTCCTACTCTTTTCCAAACCAAACCAAGCTATTTGCAAACCAATGTATAAAAGAGGGGGTCCAACCAATTTATTCAGAAAACTTAGCAAACCAAGAAAATGAAAAACAAAAACAAAAACGAAAAAGAAGACGCTCCAAGAACAACACAACTATGCATGAAACAATAAAAATGAAGCGTTTGGAAGAAACCTGGGATTTTTATTGATGAAGAAGGGGATGCCCAAGGCATCCCAAGCTTTGACGCTTGTACTTCTTGGATATTTCTTGGGGTGACACGCGTGGCATCCCCAAGCTTGAGCTTTAGTCCATCCTTCATCTCATTACTCATTCCTTCCATACACCTGAAAATTTTCCTCCATACAAAACTTCACACAATCTTTAATAGCAACATTAGTGCACGCAAGATAAAAGGTCTTAAGGTTCAGTTTTAACACCAATAAAACTTCCATTAGAACACTAGCTACTGTAGCAATTTCCTCAAAAATCTCAATTCCCCAAAAGAACTCAAAAAGGAACCAACAAGAAGCAAATGTAGAAAATGGCACAAATCTGTCAAAACAGACCAGCAGGTAAAGACGAATTTTTTCAAAGACCTTATTTTGCTCAAATCAAAAAGTGTTGAATTAACGAAAGTTAGAAAACAACCTGGGGCAGAAGCACAAAAATTCACGCCTAAAAAAGACGTTCAGAGAGTTTACACGAATTTTTACGATGAAGCACAGAAATCTGTTTCGGGATAGAAACTTTCCCAATCCTTACTTCTCTCTCATTAGAGGTTACTCTTGGCACAAAAAGCAAATAAAAAGGATAAGGAGGGGTTATTACAGAGGTACTAACTTCCAAGACTCATCTAAAACTTTTGGGTTATCTCCCAATAAGTAATTTTATTTAACGCCTTTAAGTTAGGCATAAGAAGCAAAAAGAATCAAGTGTTCTCAAGCGAAGAAGCATTAAAACCAAATTTTGTTTTCATAGGAGAAGCAAAAGAAATCTTCTGTCTCTTCTTAGGGAAGTGTTCTATACCTTTCTTGAGTGGGAGTTGATATTTAATTGTGCCTTCTTTCATATCAATGATGGCACCAACAGTTCTAAGAAAAGGTCTTCCCAAAGTAATAGGACAAGAAGCATTATATTCAACATCCAAAACATAGAAATCAATGGGGACATAGGAATTGTTAACCATAATAAGAACATCATTAAGACTCCCCATGAGTTTCTTTTTAGCATTATCATCAAGTGGGACATTCAAATAACAATCTTCAACTGGAGGCAAATCAAGCATATCATAAATCTTTCTAGGGATAATATAAATACTACTATTAAGATCACATAAAGCTTTGAAATCAAAGTCATTCACTTTCATATTAATGATGGGTTCCCAACCATCTTCTTGTTTTATAGGAATAGAAGCTTTATGTTTCATATTTTCTTCTTTAATCTTTATGAGAGCATCAGTAATGTGTTTTGTAAAGGCCATGTTCATAGCACTAGCATTAGGACTTTTAGCAAGCTTTTGTAGGAACTTAATAACTTCAGAGATATTGCAACCATCAAGATCAAAATCAAATTTATCATCTAAAGTAGTAGAACTATTACTAGCCTCAACACTAGTGGTGGTAATAGTAGAAACACTAATGTTTCTAGCAATTTCATCTTCTCTCTCCCACTTAGCATGTAATTCAGCTAATAGTCTAACATTTTCATCAATTCTTACTTGTATGGCATTAGTAGCTGCAAAGGGATTATCATTAGTTTCAGGTTTAGCAGCCATTTTATTCAAAGAAGATTGAGCTTCAGCCAAAGATGCTATATTTCTTTCAGCATTAGAGAGTTTTTCCTCAATAGTTTTATTGAAAGCAGTTTGCTTATTGATAAAGTCTTTAAGCATAAATTCAAGTTCAGAGGGTGCACTCCTATTATTGTTGTAGGAACTTCCATAAGCATTGCCATTGTTGGGAGGATATGGCTTATAATTGTTGTTACCAAGATTACTCCTATAAGCATTATTGCCAAAGTTGTTATTTCTTATGAAGTTCACATCAACTTGCTCTTCTTGAGCAACCAAAGAGGCTAAAGGAACATTATTTGGATCAACATGGGCTTTCCCATTAACAAGCATAGACATAATAATATCAATCTTATCACTCAAAGAGGAGGTTTCCTCAACAGAATTTACCTTCCTACCTTGTGGAGCTCTCTCAGTATGCCCTTCAGAATAATTAACCATCATATTGTCCAGAAGTTTTGTTGCAGCACCCAAAGTAATGGTCATAAAGGTACCTCCAGCAGCAGAATCCAATAGGTTCCTTGAAGAATAGTTCAATCCTGCATAAAAAGTTTGGATGATCATCCAAGCAGTCAGTCCATGAGTGGGACAATTCTTACCAAAGATTTCATTCTTTCCCAAGCTTGAGCAACATGCTCATTATCAAGTTGTTTAAACTTCATTATTTCACTTCTCATAGATATAATCTTAGCAGGAGGATAGTATTTTCCAATGAAAGCATCTTTGCAGTTAGTCCAAGAATCAATACTATTCCTAGTTAAGGAATTCAACCATTCTTTAGCTTTTCCTCTCAAAGAGAAAGGAAACAATTTCAGCTTAATAATATCACCATCTATATCCCTATGCTTTTGCATCTCACAAAGTTCAACAAACACTACAAGAAATATGGTGACTAGTGACTTTTTTTAACGACCATGGTTTTTTTGGTCATTGATCTATGACCATTCCGAACCAATTGGTCGTAGAGAATCTGGGAGGGTCCAAACGTTGAAGAATAACGACCAATTTAGTCAAGAATGTCATAATTTGCTAACCTAGAATGGTCCTAGATGAACAACCTGGTTTATAGAATGAGAGATGCGAGGAGAACCGTTGGATCAAAGTATAATGGACGGAATAGATTGCAATCCGGGACTCGGTTGGCACGGATCGATGACTTGGCGTCCTGTCTCTCCACTCCCCTAAGAACTAACAGGCACGTGGCCGCCACGATGGAAAGGGATACCCTCGCTCGAGTCCTCCAAACCCTAATCCCTAGTATCCCTTTCTCCCTCGCAAACATAGACGCCCATCGCATTCCTGCGCCGCCGCCCCTAACCCTAATCTGCTCGACCCTTCCCCTCATCGTCCCCATTGAATCCCCACACCGTCGCTCATGGAAGGGGTGGCATCCCCATGCCTATGCTCGTGCAAGGGGTTAGACTCCCACGCCTCCACTCATGTAGGAGGAGATGCAGTTGCATCCTCCCTAGCTCGGTCTCCTCCGCCGCCAGATCCTGTGCTCAAGTGCCGGTTCTTCTCCTCCCCGATAGAACCACCCCCGGATCACCTCAGCATACCACCGACCTTACACACCGCACCCCTCGAGATCTCTAGCCACGCCTTTGAGCCCCATCTACCATGATGCTTCAGTGGAGAAGACCTTGTCAAGGCGGGAGTACAAGATCACCTAGACGGTAGGAAACATGGTGGATCCATCATTCGTCTTGATCAACCCCATCCTCTGCGTGGCCAACGAAGTCGAGTCAGGTAACCCACGCGTCCCATACATTTGTAAGAAATCCCACCCTTCTTTCCGAATCTAGTCGAAATTACTCGCTGGAGAGAGTAATTCCATGTCCCATCTCTTCTTCCCACAAATTACAAGGTGTGTAGGATAAAATCTGAGGTAAAGGAGAGATATTTGACTGACTTGCCGAGAAATTTTGTCTGGCCCTCGTGCAGGAGAACGACCCAACGCTCAACGGGAGGTGCATCGCAGGAGCCTAGCTGGACCCGAGTCTGTCGGTGACCCTGTCTTCCGCCTCCAGCATCAAGGGAGTGGCTGCACAACATTTAGCAGGCTCGTTGTTGCTACAGATCTGGGGTCCCCTGCCATCTTTGTTATGGTGAAGAAGAACAACAACATGTGAGTGTCTAATTTCCTCTCGTTGTCTGATTAGAAGAATTAGAGGCACATGTTATGATTTTTTAGTGGAGCCCTACTGCAGAACATGCGATATTTATCTTGTTAGATGGAGGCATGCTTGAATATGTGATGCATATATCTTATTGTTTGAGAAATTACTGCCAGACTTTACCCACGATCTTAGTAGATCTGGATCACTAGACACATGTCTCTACCAGCCTTTGAAAGTGGGGACAATGCCATCAAAATGTTTCCTATTTTGTTGTTTCCATATATTGCAGGCACTTAGATTTACAACTTCCAAGAACAGCCCCCCTCCAAGTATCGCTTGCCCTGGATAGACATGTCAAATCTCAGTCTAGTGTTCACACCTATAGCGAATGAAACATATTGATAATTGCATAGTTGTTATGTATGTTTGCTACAAATTATTCCATGGTAACTAGCTGAGAAAAAATACATAAGTAAACATTTAGGCTAGTTAAACATATACGAATTCCCAAATAGTATAAAAACGCACTACTGATTTTGTTCATTTTCTCACAGGAGTACCAACCAGAGCCAAGAGGTCCAGGATTTAGCTATGACAGCACTTCTGTGATTCTATAGTGATGTATTTTGTAGGCCTAAAGTTATGTATTTTCTATGATGCACTTCTGTGATTCTATCATGTCTTCATGTGAACTATGTATCAAACTGTACTACTCTTAAGTCTTATGTGTGTGATGCTACGACTTGCACTCTTAAGTCAAACTGTACTACTCTTAAGTATTTTATGTCAACCATCCGTGAGCACATGGTAACTAATTTGTTAATTGGTTTGAGCACCGGAATAGATCAACTTACAAGTTCGCAAAGTCTTATGATTTCATTCAGTCACTTTGCTTGTTTATTTTGGTATCCACCCAACAATTTTAAATGTTTATGAAGTACATAGATTATGTGGAATAGAATGCATGTGTTATACCAGATTATCTGTAGTACACAGTTTGATGCACTATTTTAGATATGTTTCTTTCCTGCCTCTAAGACGATATTTTCTTTTCCTTGTGTTTCTTTTTCACAGGTAGTTCGGTCACTGGAGGTTGCGGCTTTCAGTGGATGTCTGGGCTTCACTAGGTATGTTGTTTGGTCAGATTTGGGTAATTGGCATCTACTAAGGTTGTGTTAAAGGGTGTTTATGCCCATCCAAAAGAGGCATCTTCCAAGTGTTCATATGCTTCCAAGTGTTCATATGCTTCCAAGTGTTCATATGCTGCTAAAGATGTGTTGAACCATAAAGTCAGTCTTAGCAATGAAAATATTAATAGAAGAATCTTGGATTTGTGTGGTCATGTGCATATACTGGAATAAGATTCAAGAAGAAAATCAATAGTCCCTTGATCTATGTGCTTTTACAGCTTATTAAGAATTGGGATCACCTTCAACTATAATGCTAATAAAGAAAAACGTATTCTGTGGAGCAGTCATAGTTAACAAAATCTCTCGTATAGGTTAATTATTGTTATTATGTGTTGTTGCTAGAGTCCTAGAAAAAATTCGGTTGACATGCTTCTGTTAGGTTGAATGTTAGCAGCTTCCGAACTTTGAGCTAAAGTTCTGATATTAAGCGGATGGCATGAATCTGATTCTGTAATACTTGAGAAAGTCACACTAACCAAGTCAAGTGTATTTTCCGATTTTAAGATTCGCTTTATTGTAGTTTGGTATGCCTGAGATAATAGATATAAATTGGTTGCCAATATCTTTGTTTTCGTCTATAACTGTTTTTGTCTGATGATGGTTAGGGTGTTTTTTGATGTTTGTTTATCTCGACAGTTATATCTACTTCACCGCTGTTGTTTGTTGCTGCTTCTTATTTTGTTTTGTTCAGGGGTTATTTAGTTTGATTCATCTCTGTAATAATTGCCAGCTTGTTTATTTTAGGTTGTCTAGTGGTGTTGCTTACTGTTGTGCCTTTTTTTCCTATTTTGATGTTCTGCCTGTTTTGCTTGCTGTAATAATCACATGTTATCTCTGTAATAAAGTTATACCACAAAACGACCTTGTCTACTATTTTATATTGATACTCGCTTGTTTGCTTTGCATAATGGACTGATCCATCAGGACAGGAGGATGTGTTGTTGCAGCAGATATCCTGGAGTTCTTGAACAGGCTTATCATGGAGTTCTTGAAGAGGCCTAGCCTGCTGCTGATTTTTTGTAACATATGCAACACATAGTAGCATGGCTTGTGACCTGACAACTATAGTTTGTGTGTATATCTGTTCTGTAAATCAACTCAGCATGTATTATTTTGAGTTATTATTTAATATATTCCGCGTGTTCTCTCTTTTCTGAATGAAATATTGGTTAGTCCTTATAAATTCCCCGGAGTTTGGGACTAGATGGAAATGGAAGTCAGATTAGTGCGACCAATGTGAAATAGAAACCTGACAAGTGGGACATATCTGACCGATGGGACCAGCTCTAGAATTAAACATATATTAAAAATTATTTGACAAAAAGGCTGAAGCACAAAATTAAACGGGCCTTGAAAATGCCAGAATCCTAGAAAGAAAAGGGCTGAATTTTTGGGCTTGGCCCATGTAGATGGTTGAGCTGGACTGGGCTAATTCTGATCTGCGACTATTTGATTTGGTCACATATTTGCCACGTAGGATTGGCCACGTCAGATCCTAGGTGGACAGGGTAGATGGCTCGTGACCAAAACAATTGGTCATAGAATCTGTGACCATCTATGTTGGTCATAGACATCTATGACCAATTCAGAAAAAAGGTCGTGGTGTTTAACTAGTGACGCTCAGCTTTTGACCATCTGCATTTGGTCACAAAAAGGTCATAGATTAAAAACTATGACCTTTCAGTGACCAATATGGAGGGTCATGTATCACCAGATTTCTTGTAGTGAAAGTTATTTAGATGGGAAGCAGCATCTTCATTACCAATACCAGAAAATTGTTCTCTCATAACAAGATTGAGCAAAGCAGGTTTTATCTCAAAGAAGGTATCTTCAGGCACAGGTGGAGCAATAGGTGTGCTCATAAAATCATTGTTGTTGGTGCTAGTGAAGTCACACAACTTAGTGTTTTTAAGAGTAGTCATTTTTTGTGTGTTTTCAAATAAGAAAGCAAACTAGTAAAACCATTTTTTTGTGTTTTTGAATAAAGAAAACAAGCAAACAAAGCAAAAAGAAACTAAGCAAAACAAAAATAACAAAGTAAAGAGATTGGTTATGAGGGACTCCCCTTGTGAAGATGTCCTTGACTCCCGGCAACGGCGCCAGAAAAATGCTTGATGGCTCAATGCACGGCGTCCATAAAAGTGCTGGTGCGTGGTTTATGTAGAGCTCGTTGGGAATCCGAAGAGGAAGGTATGATGAGCACAACAAACAAGTTTCTCTCAGTTATGAAACCAAGGTTTAATCGAACCACTAGGAGCAAGGAAACACCCCAAAAGTGTTACTAGCTGAGCTTTGGCAGGGCGCACCGGTGCTAGTAGCAACGTGAAGACCTACACAACACAACCACAGAACTTTGTCCCCAACTTGCGATGAGGTTGTCAATCTCACCGTGTTTTGTAGAAAACAAAGGATTAAACTATCGAATGGAAAGAAGTAAAAGTTTGCAGAAAGTAAACACAAAGCAGTAAAAGATTGTGATTGTATGTAAAAGACAAGGACCGGGATCCATAGTTCACTAGAGGTGGCTCTCCTTAAGATAGATAACATGCTAGGTAAACAAATTACAGTGGGGCAATTGACAAACATCGAGAAAGCAGTACATGCATATACTAATCATCTTGACTCCTTTGAGACTTGATTGGGCATTACAACATTATACATAGACCGCCATCCAACTGCATCTATGACTAATAATCCACCTTCAGGTTATCATCCGAACCCCCTCCAGTATTAAGTTGCAAGCAACAAATTATTGCTTTACGAACTTCATGTAAAGTAAACAATATGATTGTTCTATGAACAAAGGATTGTTGTTTTCTCCCTAGTAGCAATAGCACATCTAGTACCTTAGAGATTTCTGTCACTTCCCTAGATTACCAGAGGCATGAACCCACTATCGAGCATAAATACTAACTCTTGGAGTTGCTAGCATCTACTTGGCCAAGATAGCTACTAACAACGGAAAGCATGCAAGATCACAAATAACAAAGACATGATAGAATCAATAATCAATCTGAAATAGCATCTCAATATCCATCGGATCCCCACAAACACAACATGCAGGATTACAAATAGATGATCTTGATCATGAACGGAGCTCACAAGATCTAGACATGAAAGCACAAAGGAGGAGAACCAGCCATCTAGATACTACATGGATCCGTAGTCCAAGGATGAACTACTCATGCATCACACCAAAGGCTTGCATGGTGATGAAGAAGGCCTCCAAGGTGAATTCCCCTCTCCGGCAGGGTGTCGGGAAGAGCTTCAGATCCCTCCCGATCTAGGGATGGAGATTACGACGTCTACAGACTCTTACGTGGATTTTTGATCAGGCACTTAGGGTTTTCATCCCGAGGGCATCTTATAGGCGAAAGGGGAGGCCGAGGGGGCGCCAGAGGTGGCCACACCACCCCCCTGGCACGGGCCAGCCTGGGTCGCGCGGCCAGGTGGTGTGGTGGCCCCCTGGCCGCTCTCCGTCTCGTACTCTGGCATCTGATGACTTCCGGAAAAATAGGCACTTTGGCTTTTGTCCCATCCAATTTCGAGAATATTCATTTTCTGACTTTCCTGGAACCAAAAACAGCACAAAACAGGCAGCTGGCACTATGGCTCTTGTTAATAGGTTAGTCCAAGAAATCATATGAAAAGTACTCCAAAGTTGGAACAAAACACAAGAAAGTGGATAAAACCAAGCATGGAACATCAAAAATTATTGATACATTTGCAATGTATCAACATCCCCAAGCTTAACTCCTGCTCGTCCTCGAGTAGGTAAGTGATAAAAAGAAAGAATAATTTTTGAGGTGACATGCACCATCAAAGACTTGATCAAAGTATTTGTAAAACATTCAAAGCTGGGATCATAGTACTTCAATCATAACATGAAAGACAAAGTTCTAGCAATAAGACAAAGAAACTATGATGCAACATGAAAAGGCACAAACAAAAGATTCATGAATAACAATGCTTTGCAAGATGTTTGTTTGTTTCACATAAAGAAAACATAGCATAATAGTATTCAGCTTGTCCCTCAATAGAGTAGCAAATGTAAATGCATAGGACACCTTCAAAGTTCATAAGAGTGACTAGATACAAATAGTTTAAATCAAGCAATATCAAAGTATGCATTAATCAACTAGTCTTGGGACAATGCACATAGAACTAAGAATGGCCACTATGCTCTCAAAGTAGGTGCATAAAGACAGAAGGTGGAGACTCAATATAATGGTGGAAGAAAGGCCTTTTTATAAAAGGAAGTAAGGATTCAAGTCTCATAAAGGCCTTTTTATAAAAGGAAGTAAGGATTCAAGTCTCATAAAAGGAAGAAAGGCCTTTTTGCAATGTATCACACGACAAACCCTAATTTAGGATTAGGTAAAACTAGGCAATTATAGCTCTATCCCCCTTACGATAATCTCGACCCGAGATTCCAAAGGTAGGAAGAAAGAAGGGAAACAGGGTCACTTCTAAGGATAAGAGGGAAACACACTAAACAACACGCAGAGTATCTCATGGTCAACTCGTGAAGGAGTGTTCAGAAACAACTCTGAGATGACGACATGAAACACATCAAGGTAGAGGAGGAACAACAGGAGATAGGTTTCAAATTGACAGATAGCTGGTCTTCATAAGGATTGAGACCATGGAGCTTCTGAAGAGTTTGAGCTTCTGAAGAGGGGAGTATATAACAAAAAGAACACGACCACAGACTTCGAGAGGATAAACTCTACTAGACGGCTTAAGTAGAGATTTTAGGTTACAGAGACACAAATAACCAAGATGTTGAACTACTTTTGATACACAAGGATCACTCTTCGTTCAATAGAAGGTCAAGATAGAAAGTTGTTTTATGGCGAGTACTCATAAGAGCCACAAGGAACATGAAACAAGAGAAACTTAGATTACCAAAATCATAGTCAGTCTATGGACATGGTCGGGATACGAAGGAAACTCTATATTCATCCAGGGTTATCAAAATCTTTACCGAAGATCGTGATATCACTTTACACCACCAGGATGATTAGGTAAGAAGATTCCTGATGACACGGGGAAAAAGAAACTTCATTCTTAGACTTCAATTATTTGGCGCCACAGAATGCTTGTCAACATAAAATGGTCTGGAGGATCGACCGAGAGACATTTAGCAGGACTACTTTAAATGTTCTCCTTGATGTTCGAGGCACGAGACATCAAGTAGAGGTCAGAATTCGGATACAAAGGAAACCATGAGCCCAACTCCTATAGTAAATCATAGAAGAAGCCTCATGAATAGTGGTTGTTACTTGCTGATTCAAGAGAAATTTGACGGAAGGACTTCCGACTAATTGTGTCAACCATTACATCAATATTGCCGAGTTTACAAAAATACCTATGTCAAAACCTTGGGAAACACTAACCATCATATCTGCTTGAGATTCATATTTGGTTAAGTGAAGAGATACTTTAGACTTACCATGTCCAAATAGAAAGGTTGCAACATTTACCACAACGATAAAGTCACTAGATTCTCAAGACATGGACTTCAGTGTTAAGCTCCCAGAGACTGAGCAAGATTGCTAGACCCATGTATTAGCAACTTGTCGGAGGACAACTACTCATACATCGAGTACTTTCAAAGAAATACACATGTGTCCTTAAGGGAACAAGGATAACTCTACTCGAATCCACGGCGATATCTTTCAACATTTGCACGTGAATCAGAGAAGGTCACTTCTAACATCCAAAACACATTCTTCGAGATGAAACAAAGACGGTTCTTAAAAGTTTTCCAACATTAATGCCAAATATTCCATATGAATCTATTCTAGCATGGAGAAAATAAGGATGTCATCGATGGGCTCAACAACAAACTTATTGAAATACTCTATGAAGATGGACTCATATGTTGTATGAACATGGCAAAGTATTGGTCAGGCCAAAGAACATGAGGATGTACTCAAGTCCAACATCACAAGTAGCAACATCATCAAGATAGTCCTTGGAACTGAGTTTGGTTTGACGATAACCCAAATCAAATCAAAGGCCAGGGAAATAACATATCCATGAGGGAAATACTATCTTTCTTCAGCACAAACGGAACTAGACATCCCTTTAAGATGAACTAAGTCGAACATAACTTTTGTCTTACAACTCTCCAAATTGTTGTTTAAGCTCAACCAACTAATTCAAGGGGTATCCAATGCGGATCCTTGGAGACAAGGACAAGTCAGAGAACTTGCTTGCTCAAGAACTTGACAACACGGTCATGTGGCAACATGGCGATACTTCTAGAATACATCTAGGATATCACGAACCACCGATATGTCAAGAAGCTCGAGAGGAAACTTGCTTGGTAAGGCAAGAAGACATAGTCTCAGAGCTTCGGCACAAGCCTAACTCTTTGACGGAAGAAAGTGTACCAGAGTAGCGGACTTGGTAACGTAATCATCCTTTGATTTATAATAGAGTTAACCATCATGCTAAGAATGACTAAAATGTCCTTAGAGTCAAAGCAATAAGAATTGCTAAGAATCTCAGATGGCCACATTATTACGCACATGCATCATTATTGAGCACGAAAGCTCGGAGGAAGGGTGGGTAAATATGTGTAAGAGCATCACTTCATTAAGGGATCATGAAACTCATCATGACCTCTTAGTATGAAAGAGTGTGATACTTTAAGGTAGAACAGAACATAAGCTAATCATGCCTCTAGATCTGCGAACTACAACACTTTGACCTAGTCCTAGAAATGATGAGGTACTGGAGTTTGTTTCTACTGACATCCCAAAATGGTTTGTCATGATGGACCAGAAGAGTATCTTGCATCGGAAGACACCAATACACATTACTGCTTGGCTACCATTGGTAGAAAATGGTCGGAAACAACAAGGGAAGCAACATGCTCAGGATAAGATCCTGGGATGTGGATGCATTGATTAACAATCTTCCAAAAACCAATGCAGAGAAGGGTAGGTGTGGCAGACTCAGAAATATAGATGCGAGACTCATGAGGAGTACTCTTGTCGTGATCTATTTGGTTCCATTAAAGAACATCTGCCATAACTAGTGGTAGGGGAAGTCCTTAATTGTCACAAGTCGATCATGACAATAACCACAAGCTCGAAAGCCAGAATTATAGTACCAGCCATCTTGAGGTAATGTGTAAACATTAACGATAGGGGTCAACAGAATGGACCTTGGGTTAAAGATCAGCTTCATGTACAAGATTCATAACACCAGAATCTAGCACGATCGGGGATCTTCGGTTCAAGTCCGAGGGTTAAAACCCGAGAAAGAAGTAACTACTACTCGAGTGACACAGAATACACTGCAAGATAGTAATCACAAGGTAGCTTCCAAGAGAAGAAACGACTTCTGAAGTACCCAAACAAACAAAAAGGAGGCGCACGAGGCAAAAGGAAACCTCGAAGCCTAGAACAGAATACTATGGATCCATCAACATGATATTGTTGGCCCATAAGATAGAGAGATCACGATGGAAAGGAATCTCTCAATTGAAATAGAGCAAGGGAAAACAAGGAATTCACAACACACACAACTCTAGAGAACTCTACACTAGATCAACTGGTTGAGAAACGGCATGCCTAGAAGGCACCTAAGCTTTGAAAGACTAGACGAGATATCAAAACTTTTCAAAATCAACACAAGATAAGATGACCCAGAGTTAAGTGTGATACCAGATAAGGAGAAAAATAAGCATACTAGAGTTTCACAAATACTTTTCAGCTTTAAAGTAGTTTTCACAAACACTAGACTCAACATCGACCAGTAGCAAGGTTTTCCAACGATCGGTACTGCTCTGATACCAAAGACTGTGACACCCCCGAGATCAGGGTTAAACAAATCCAGACGTTAGCCTGACATAAGCTTAACCTAGAGCTCGACGATATCCAGTGAGAAATAAGTAACATAATAGTAACCATGCAACACTAAACATATTACAGCAAGCTCATAACTGAGTGAAGAACCAAAATATTACAAGCAGAGGTCACTTCCCACAAACATCAAACAACAGAAGGAAAATTATGCTATTAAGTATAGCAAACTTAACAAATGGCCTACGAGGCCTGAAGCATAACGATGACGTCCCAGCCCATATATTCCAGGCTGCCGGCCGGAAACCCCAGGCTACTCTTCGGTGTCGATGTCGTACCAAACTTTTCTTCAGGGGCACACTTATCCTGCTACAAAATGTATCAACAAAGCAAGGGTGAGTACAGGGTGTACTCTGCAAGACTTATGGCTAGTGGGGTTATTTTGCATAAATCCATCTTTGTTTATAAAACAAGAGGGAGAAGAAGCTCGTCTAATCAGAATATTTTAAAAGGGATAAGAGAGTGACATCTCCAAAGAATTGATCATCATATTGATATCCACCAAAGTAATCTCATCTCACAACTAGGATCACCCCCTCGTACCCATGAGGAAGCATCCTTAAGCACACGTTGATCTGCCAAGTTTTACAATTAGGTTATAATTCTCTATGATCTTAGAATTCGGTCACCAAGCGTTCATAATCGTGAACACGGCTTTTCGAAAAGATTTAACACTGCGGGGGTGTACAAGTTTACACACATGTACCAACCGACTCTTAATGCCACATGATTAGCCCTCTTCCTTGGAAGGCCGGCAGAGGGTGGTTGGACATGACCTTTACCTTGCTTTCGCCGAGACCATGAGTCACGCCCTAAGGATGGTTCCTCCGCAAATGGTCAACTCTCGAAGTCGGTCCCTACATATGTGGGTGAGGTTGGTTTACTAGGGGCTCCATCAAACCCAAGCAACCCCAGCTACACTTACCTACCTGTTATGATGCACCTTCACCCGCCAAATCTTTCAAAACATTTTCTATGCATATGTCGAATGGAACAACTGAACTATGTGACTCATGGAATCTACTAGGCAAGTTAGTTACTCGTGAGGTTTTCCAGGCCCAGTGTGGTTGTACGCTCGTCTTGGTCCAAGGGCAAGAACTCGGTTCCTAGTGGTGGCGAGCACGGAACTAAAAAAACCACATCCCACAGTGGCCTCCCATACAAGCCTTAGCATGTTTAACCTTTACCACTGATCTTACCAAATCATCATACCATGTTCTCATGTCATACTAGATTCTCTGCATTTGGTACATCATCTGGATGAACCAGCACTAACAACTATGCATGACTAAGCAAGACACAGATATAAGCTCTAGCAGTGCACACAAGCCAAACCTAGTTATGATAGGAGCAGTGGATCAGGTAATATAAGCTCGAGGGAGTAATGCAACAGATAGGATACTCTATGTATCGATAAAAGACCACAGTAGAATCGTATGCATCATGGCAAGAATGAAATACTTTTATAAGCATAGGATTCTTTTATGTGTGGGGCTATGCTTGCCTTGTTTGTTGATACCTAGATAAACAGATCTTCGGAAGCCTTGTACTTGACTTGATTACAGTTGACCAAGTATTGTTCGTCGATCTTCGATGGTGTTAACCTCGGTCTTCGATCTTGATCTCGGTATCATATTCTACCGGTAAGAACCAAACACTGAAAAGAAAGGGAAAACAACAATCAACACATGTCATCGATGCAATGCTCAATCAAGGATGATGATATGACAAGTTAATTAGCACTGAAATGAAACCCTAAAGCATGCTTGGCAATTTAAACGGGGTTCCGAGGGCTATAAACCCTAATTCAGAGAAACTCCAGAAGCATATGCGAAGGGTTATATTGTTGTTCTAATTAAACTTGCAATTTAAGTTGTTGAACAATGTATGATATTGATGGTAAAGTGTAGATCTCATTTTTCTAAACATTTTGATATATTACACATATTTTTTGAGTTATAAATAATTAGTTATCGAATTAACCATATTTAAAAAATTTCTGGAATTATTAAACCATTTCTAAAATATAACAAAATTGGGAAAAAAATTTACACCAGGGCTAACCCTAGCTAGAGAGGCTGTCGGGCGGGCCCGGTGCCGCCTCAGCTTCCACGTGGTTGGGCTAGGACTTGACGCGGTTTAACCGTGCTAACCGGCACGCTGCTGATGTCATGCTAACATCGGCATGACACCTGCACGGTGGTGAGCCGCAGATCAGCGGCGGGGACGGCGACTGTGTGTACGCGAGGCTGAATGGCAGTGTGCATTCGAACCACGGGAGTGAGGCGAACTTAAGGCTAGCGGCGCCGTTGTCTAATGGTTGTTGGAGCTGTAGTGACGGCGAGGTCTAGCGGTGGCCGACGGTGGCGCACGACACGGGAGTGGGCTAGAGAGAGAGAAGGAGAGAAGGGGTCCAGGAGGACCATGTGCTCACCCTGTAGATAGAGGGCCCGACAGAGAGACGTGAGGAGGACTGGAGCGACGGCGAGATGGGCGGCAAAGCACATCGGGATCAGGGAAGTGGCGGCCGATGTAGACGATTGCGGCCTTCCCGGCTCGATTCTGTCCGGGAGGAGAAAGATGGCGACGAGGGGAAGCTCAACCTACGACCAGCTGAGCTTGGGAAGGCCGGAGATGGCGATGCGAGACGGCGGCCAGAGCTAGGGTTGAAGAGCCTCTACACGCGGACGACAACGAGGAAGAGAGAGAGGGAAACCGGATGGGAAGAGAGGGCATGACACAGGCATTATTATCATTGGCTCGACGGTCGGTGGCGAACATCACAACGCTCGAGAGGATCAACGGACGGTGGCAGGACGCGTAGCTGCTTCGGCGTTGTCCTTCTAGCGGAGGAAGAAGAAAGAAGAAAGCATGAAGGGGCATCCGGCTAGCTGGGCCATGCTTGGGCCAGAAGTGGGCCGCGGCAAAGGTTCCAGGGGGAAGAGGAGGGATGGGCTGCGGCCCAGACTGCTCGCTGGCTGCATTTTTATTTTACAAAACCTTTTCCTTTTTAGTTTTCTATTTTGAGTTTGTATTTAAATTTCAAACCTGTTTTGGATTATTTCAAAAATACTATAAGGTTTACAAAGTGTATAAAATACTCAGGGGCCCTTGTATTCAGTTTGGGTTCCAAACATTTTGGGTTTTCGAAATTCAAAACCGTTTTGAATAGGTTTTAGAGAGAGGGGGAAATAGCTAGGGTTTAGGGTTTTATTTTCTTTCTTGTTTCTTCCATGCATTGTAGAATAAATGATGCTCATGAATGCATAAAAAACCCTAATTTAGGATTAGCTAAAACTAGGGTGTTACAATGCTTCTCGCGTGGCCGAGTTGACCAGCTTTGATGAGCCGTTCTTCACGCCCGTTGAAGTGCCACCACCCCCAAAGAAAGGAGTTGCTAAAGTTTCTGAAGATGATGAGAAGACCGAGTCTGACTTACTTGTCTCAGATAGATATCGGGGTGACACGGTGATGTGTCCAGCGAGCCGACAAATCTTGCCTCTTCACCTGCATCATAGAGTGTGCCAAAAAACAATGTGTCATTCTGAAAACAATCTAATTGTAATAAGCGGAATATTATTATGCTAGTGCTAAGATTGTAAGAACTTATGCTTTACTCCTTTTAGCACTTTTGGCTTTTTATTTTGCTGTGCTTGAAAATTACATAAGCACTTTTGTTGTTTGTCTATACTTATTGTTTATTTGGCTTTCTGCCTCGTCCCTTTCATGAGCCAGCAAACCTTCAGCACAGAAACTTTGCCGAGCAACGAAGCTCAATTGCTAAACCAGTTTAAACCCGGAATCAAAGCCAGCTTCCAGTACCAACAATTTAGTAATCAGAAAATACCCATATCCAGCAATCGGACAAAAACCCAAGTATAAACTAGAAAATTTAGACTTATACCGGAAGGTAGCATTTTTAGAATCAGAAATCTAACCAAAACAAACATGAGCATAAAGTACTTTTAAGTATTCTGGGATTTTTTGACTGTGACATGATCATTCAGAAATAAGATGGTGCATAAAAACATCTCATAAAAACATTGAGGAGACCAATACTTTATTTCACTTTGAACATGTACATATATATGATTACAAAGAAAGAAATTTTAAGAATAAAAGGGACGTAGCTGAGCAATATTCCATGGATGGTATATCTCATCCGGGTTTGTACTACCTCCAGCTCTCTTTCTCTTCTTAGTACCAGGTCTCTCTTTTTCTGGCCTCATATTCGTTAGGTAGTAAGAACCATTGTGCAATACTCGACTAACCATGAAGGACTATTCCCATATAGGGGCAAGTTTGTGCTCTATTTTTTGCACTAGCCGAAGAACCAGATCACCCTTCCTGAAAGACCGATTCCTGACTCTTTGACTATGATATCTATGTTACTTTTGTTGATAGGATGTAGATCTGTATTCAGCAACTACGCTAACTTCCTCAAGCATATCGAGGTCGTCTTGTCAAGCAACTTCAGCATCCTCTTTGATATAAGCAGCGACTCGGGGAGAGTTGTGAATAAGATCACTCGGAAGGACAACTTCTACGCCGTGGACCAAGAAAAAAGGTGTATATTCGGTTGACCTGTTAGGAGTTGTTCGTAAACTCCATATTACGGACGACAATTTGTCTTCCCAAGCCCCTGCAGCATGATGTAGTGGTGCTTCGAGTCTTGGTCATAGGCCTTGAAGAATTAAACCATTTTCCCTATCGACTTCTCCATTGGCCTATTGATGTGCGAATGATGCGATATCAAGCCGGATCCCTTGTTTGTTGTAGAATTCGACTAGTTCCCCCATTGAAAAGTTACTCATGTTGTCTATAATGATACTATGCGGATACTCGAATCAGATAATCACGTCCTCGACGAACTTTTTGGCCATTGCTCCATCACAACTTGTGATGGGTTTTGCCTCCATCCATTTTGTGAATTTATCCAACATCACAACAAGGTGAGTGTATCCACTTTGAACCCGCTAAAACGGTCCTACCATGTGAAGCCCCGACACCACAAAAGGCCATGTAATTGGAATCGTTCGCAGCTGATCAGCCGGAACATGGTCTTGTTTGTCTTATTTTTGGCAACCTTTGCACATCTTGACCAGTCGTTTGACATCTGCCTTATCTGTAAGTGATACGTTGCAAATGTATCTATAATTTTTGATGCTCCATGATTGGTTTTATCCACTTTCTTGTGTTTTGTCCACACTTTGGAGTACTTTTCATATGATTTCTTGGACTAACCTATTAACAAGAGCCACAGTGCCAGCTGCCTGTTTTCTGCTGTTTTTGGTTCCAGGAAAGTTAGAAAATGAATATTCTCGGAATTGGACGGGACAAAAGCCAAAGTGCCTATTTTTCAGAAGACTCCGAGAGCTAGAATACGATACGGAGGAGGGCCAGGGGCTGGCCACACACACCCTAGGCGAGGGCTGGGCCTGGCCATGCCAGGGCATGGTGTGGTGGCCCTAGGCATCCCCTCGGTCTCCCTCTTCACCTATAAGAAGCCTTCTGACCTAAAAACTTCAGGGGAGTCGATATTTTTCCAGAAGGAGTTCCGCTCCGTCGCCACCACCAGATTCCACGAAACAGCACTAGAAACTCCGTTTTGGCACCCTGTCGGGATGGGGAATTGGAGGAGATCATCGCCATCATCATCACCATCGCTTCTCCATCGACCATCCATGTTTCCCCCATCTATGAGTGAGTAATCCCCCGCTGTAGGCTATGGGGATGGTAGGGATTGGATGAGATCATTCATGTAATGGCATCAGATTGTTAGGGCATGGTGCCTAGTATCTTTTATTAGTGCTTTATGACTTTGTTGCGACTTGTTGTGCTTAATGCTTGTCACTAGGGCCCGAGTGCCATGATTTTAGATCTGAAAATGTTATTGATTCATTATGATAGTATTGTTTTTGGTCTTATCTACAAGTTGTATACACACGTTGTTGTCCGGAACCAATGGCCCCGAAGTGACAGAAATCGGGATAACCGGAGGGAATGGCTTTGATGTGAGGATCACATGTGTTCACGGAGTGTTAATGCTTTGCTCCGGTGCTCTATTAAAAGGAGCACCTTAATTGCCAGTAGTTCCCTTGAGGCCCCACTGCAAACGGTCTGGCAGGACAAAAGATGTTGTGCAAGTTCTCATTGCGAGCACGTATGACTATATATGGAACACATGCCTAGGATTATCTAGTACTTGGATGCTTTATCTTATTTATCTGCAATTACCCTATGTTCTGATTGCTATGAGAATTGTCTTGTTCATGCAACGCCCCTCCATCCATCCCTATGCCTACCGCACTTGAATCCTACTGTTACTGCTATTGTTACTGCTATCTTTGCTTTACTGCTGCTGTTACTTTACTATTCCTACTACAAAACTGTTGCTACTGATAAACTGCTATGAGCAAGATTGTTTCCAGGTGCAGCTGAATTGACAACTCAGTTGCTAAGGCTTATAAATATTCTTTGGCTGCCCTTGTGTCGAATCAATAAATTGGGTTTCACTTTCCTCGAAAATACTGCGATACACCCCCTATACTTGTGGGTCATCAAGACTATTTTCTAGCGCCGTTGCCGGGGAGCATAGCTTTATTTATCAAGTCCACTTTGGAATCACTATTGTTCAAGCTAAGTTTATTTTCTCCTTGTTTGCTTGTTTCTTTATCAAAAATACAAAAAAAGTAGTTCCTACTCTAGTTGTTATTCTCGTTGGTCTGTTGTTGTCTTGCCTTATCATGCTTGTTGTCAATGGTTGGTTTCTTTGAAACTGAAGCTTATTGGCAAGGTGGGTTCACGGAAGATCAAAAATATTATTATAAGGAGCACCGCTTGTCACAAAAAGGGAAACACTTATGGGAACAAATTGATAGATTGTATACCATTGCTAGAAACGTGTGCTCTACTTATAATGTTACTTATTGCTGTGATGAATCTCGTTGCAGAAAGAGGTATAAACACCTCCCTTTTCAATGTGAGTATAATGATAATGATACCAAATCTTCTTATGCTAAAGGAATTCATGACATTTATGACGCGGAACAAATTGAAGAATTTATTGCTTGGAAGGGTGCTTTTGAACTTGCTAGTTTGCTTGCAAATATTGATGATTCACCTTACAAATATGAGGTTTATGGTATACTTAAATTTTGCTTTGATAATTACAAGGAAAATGGCTATATTCTTGAATATTTTAATAGATGCTTTCCACAAATGGAAGAGACTAATGCCTTGCAGGATCCTATAGAAGAAATTGATGAACCTGAAATCTCATTAGATGAAAAAGAGGAGGAGAGTGATGAACAAAAGGAGGAAGAATGGATTAGCTACCCATGCCTACCTTCTAATGAGAGTAACTCTTTATCCCTTACATTATTTGATTGTCCCCCATGCTTACTAAAGGAGGATGAATGTTATGTTCCTGAGGATCCTTTTGAAAATGTTTATAATAAAGCTCTAGTGCTTGTAGATCATGAAAATCATGCTTTATGTGATAGTTATATTGTTGAGTTTATTCATGAGGCTCCTGAAAATTATTATGAGAGAGGAAAATATGGTTGTAAGACTTTTCATGGCATTGAAACACCTCTCTATGTGCTGAAAGTTTTGAAGTTACTTTTGTTTTATCTTCCTATGCCTATCACTTTATTCTTTGTGAATTTGTTTGCATACACGATTCCTATGCATAGGAAGTGGGTTAGACTTAAATGTGTTTTGATTTTGCTTCTTGATGCTCTCTTTTACTTCAACTCTTATTTCTTATGTGAGCATCCTCTCAAACTATTATGCCTGAAGATGATAATATGTCTATTATTCTTGGAAGACCTTTTCTTAAATACTGCATGAGCTGTTATTAATTGTAATCAAGGGAACGTGACCTTCAATGTCAATGACAAGGAACATACTATCTATTTCCCCAATAAGATTGATAGGACTTATGGTTTTGAATTCAATTGAACATGTTGAGGGCATTCAAGTTGGAGAAATATATTGTCCCATACCAAGAGAAAAATTTGAAACTATTATGATTGGGACCATTGCTATCAAGGTTGAGGTAACATAATCATTAGTGGAATACAAAGTTTTGTTTCATATGAAATTGTTTTGGTAAGAAGACCTGATCAACCTTGTTAACAAAAGGATTTCATTGAACAAGACAATGTTTTCACCATGATTATCTCCACTTACTTCTATTCTATCCATTTTAGTTTTTGCTTATGCCTAACTTAAAGGCGTTAAAGAAAAGTACTTATTGGGAGATAACCCAAAAGTTTTAGATGAGTCTTGGAAGTTATTACATCAGTAATAACCGCTCCTTATCCTTTTTATTTGCTTTTTGTGCCAAGAGTAACCTCTAATGAGAGAGAAGTAATGATTGGGAAAGGTGCTGTCCCGAAACAGATTTCTATGCTTCACCGTAAAAATTCGTGTAAAATCTCTGAACGTCTTTTTGAGGCGTGCATTTTTGTGTTTCTGCCCCAGGTTGTTATCTAACTTTCGTTAGTTCAACACTTTTTCATTTGAGCAACAGAAGGTCTTCGAAAAAATTCGTCTTTACCTGCTGGTCTGTTTTGACAGATTTCTGCCATTTTCTGCATTTGCTTCTTGTTGGTTCCTTTTTGAGTTCTTTTGGGGAATTGTGATTTTTGAGGGAAGTGCTACAGTAGCTAGTGTTTTAATGGAAGTTTATTTGGTTTTATAACTGAACCTTAAGACTTATTTATATTGAGTGCACTAATGTTGCTAATAAAGATTGTGTGAAGTTTTGTATGAAGGAAAAATTTCAGGTGTATGGAAGGAACGAGTAATGAGATGAAGGATGGACTAAAGCTCAAGCTTGGGGATGCCACGCGTGTCACCCCAAGAAATATCCAAGAAGTACAAGCGTCAAAGCTTGGGGATGCCCAAGGCATCCCCTTCTTCATCAATAAAAATCCCAGGTTTCTTCCAACCACTTCATTTTTATTGTTTTATGCACAGTTGTGTTGTTCTTGGAGCGTATTCTTTTTTGTTTTTCATTTTGGTTTTCGTTTGCTTAGTTTGCTGAATAAATTGGTTGGACCTCCTCTTTCATACATTGGTTTTCAAATAGTTTGGTTTGGTTTGGAAAAGAGTAGGAAAGCTCATGCTTAAGTGGTAAAGAGAGTTTGTTTTTGACTGTGGCCTATGCTTTGTCATGCCATGCTTGATATTGTTTGGCTCTATGCCTAGTATTCTTTGCTGTAACATGACTTGTTATAAACAATTGAGATTGCTTAATGTGCCTTGGATGAATCATGCGTTGTTTTAGCATATTAAAGCATAGTATTATGGTATTCTCCTTTGATGCTTTATTTGGGTTGACTTGGCACATGCTCACACCATGCTATGACTATCTCAAGTCACCATAAGCCTTTATGATCCTTTAGTTTTCAACTTATAGTATCACTTTATGCTTTGATCAATGATGTTTTGTCGCTCTGCATGATTATGGCCATTATTGCTCTCTCGTTTGTCGCTCCCTTACTATTGCTAGCCTTCACTTACACTGAGTGTTTTACTCATGTTTCCAACTCCCTTAAACCAAATATTGCCAAAGTGTCCACCATACCTACCTATTAGCATCATTTGTTACTTCCGTGTATATTCAATATGCCTTGTTTTCTTCTGAATAAAATGTTTGCTTGTTATGAGAAAGTTAGTTAGTAAAGCTCTCACGAACTTGATGGCACACTTTATTTCCTCCACTTAATAAACCTGAACCATTGTGAACTCTCCATGAAAATTTATATGCCTGCTAATTATAGGCTGGGGATTAGCAGAACCGTGCTGTCACGGGGAACGCTTTCAACACTTGTAAATATATATCCAGTTGATACCTTGCTCTTTTGTTTGCGGATGTCGTCGGTGTGAAATAAAAGGGGAGCTTGTAGGTCCATGGAGTTATGTATGTGTGTTAGAGAAACGCCTGGGCCGCTGGTCTAATCCATGCTGACATGGTGGAAATCTGCAGCGTAACCATAATGATATCTATGAAGCATTCTTCTTATAAAAAAAGAGAGATAGCTATTGAGAAAAAGGAAAAAAGAGATTTATGAAAAGAGGAAAGAGAGAAAAAAGCACCATTTTCCCATGGTAAATAAGAAGATTGCTGAGATACTCATTGTCTGCTTGCCTTGTCATTTTGATTCTTCGGTATCATCGGGCAAGGGGTACCCCATTGGCGGTTCTCAATGATACGCACATACTTACGATGACAAGAACTTACCGGTAACTAAAGTTGAGTAGCATGAGGAGCGGCCCTCGTACTCAAGGGACTTGGGATTTTCAGTTTATAGTCTATCAAGCATATAACTCAGATTGGACCTCATTTTCACCTTAACCACATTAAAGATGCTTATGACAGGGGCAATGAGAGCTCAAAGCTAATGAGTACCATACTTTCAGCATTTGGAAGCCTTTCAAACTATGCAAAACCTTTTCTTTTACTTGTTGAGTCTCCACTTATTCTTTGAGCACTTTCTTGAGAGCATAGTGGCCATTCTTAGTTCTATGTGCATTGTCCCAAGACTTGTTGATTGATGCATACCTTGATATTGCTTGTTTTAAACTATTTGTATCTAGTCACTCTTGTGAACTTTGAAGGTGTCCTATGCATTTATGTTTGCTACTCTTTGAGGGACAAGTTGAATGCCACTATGCTATGTTTTCTTTATGTGAAACAAACAAACATCTTGCAAAGCATTGTTATTCATGAATCTTTTGTTTGTGCATTTTTCATGTTGCATCATAGTTTCCTTGTCTTATTGCTAGAACTTTTTCTTTCATGTTATGATTGAAGTACTATGATCCCAGCTTTGAATGTTTACAAATACTTTGGTCAAGTCTTTGATGGTGCATGTCACCTCAAAACTTATTCTTTCTTTTTATCACTTACCTACTCGAGGACGAGCAGGGGTTAAGCTTGGGGATGTTGATACATTGCAATTGTATCTATAATTTTTATGCTCCATGCTTGGTTTTATCCACTTTCTTCTGTTTTGTCCACACTTTGGAGTACTTTTCATATGATTTCTTGGACTAACCTATTAACAAGAGCCATAGTGCCAGCTGCCTGTTTTCTGCTGTTTTTGGTTCCAGGAAAGTCAGAAAATGAATATTCTTAGAATTGGACGGGACAAAACCCAAAGTGCCTATTTTTCCAGAAGACTCCAGGAGCTAGAATACGAGACGGAGGAGGGCCAGGGGCTGGCCACACCCCCCTAGGCGCGGGCTGGGCCTGGCCGTGCCAGGGCATGGTGTGGTGGCCCCAGGCACCCCCTCGGTCTCCCTCTTCGCCTATAAGAAGCCTTCTGACCTAAAACCTTCGGGGGGTTCGACGTTTTTCCAGAAGGAGTTCCGCTCCGCCGCCACCACCAGATACCTCGAAACAGCACCAGAAACTCCATTCTGCACCTTGCTGGGATGGGGAATTGGAGGAGATCATCACCATCATCATCACCATCGCTTCTCCATCAACCATCCATGTTTCCCCCATCTATGAGTGAGTAATCCCCCACTGTAGGTTCTGGGGAT
Source organism: Avena eriantha (assembly GCA_910589775.1). NCBI lineage: Eukaryota > Viridiplantae > Streptophyta > Magnoliopsida > Poales > Poaceae > Avena > Avena eriantha. The sequence continues at coordinate 257,057,694 of OU342743.1, read as the reverse complement.
GGTAGGGATTGGATGATATCATTCATGTAATGGCATCAGATTGTTAGGGCATGGTGCCTAGTATCTTTTATTAGTGCTTTATGACTTTGTTGCGACTTGTTGTGCTTAATGCTTGTCACTAGGGCCCGAGTGCCATGATTTCAGATCTGAACATGTTATTGATTCATTATGATAGTATTGTTTTTGGTCTTATCTACAAGTTGTATACACACGTTGTTGTCCGGAACCAATGGCCCCGAAGTGATAGAAATCGGTATAACCGGAGGGAATGGCTTTGATGTGAGGATCACATGTGTTCACGGAGTGTTAATGCTTTGCTCCGGTGCTCTATTAAAAGGAGCACCTTAATTGCCAGTAGTTCCCTTGAGGCCCCGCTGCAAACGGTCTGGCAGGACAAAAGATGTTGTGCAAGTTCTCATTACGAGCACGTATGACTATATATGGAACACATGCCTAGGATTATCTAGTACTTGGATGCTTTATCTTATTTATCTGCAATTGCCCTATGTTCTGATTGCTATGAGAATTGTCTTGTTCATGCAACGCCCGTCCATCCATCCCTATGCCTACCGCACTCGAATCCTACTATTACTGCTATTGTTACTGCTATCTTTGCTTTACTGCTGCTGTTACTTTACTATTCCTACTACAAAACTGTTGCTACTGATAAACTGCTATGAGCAAGATTGTTTCCAAGTGCAGCTGAATTGACAACTCAGTTGCTAAGGCTTATAAATATTCTTTGGCTGCCCTTGTGTCGAACCAATAAATTGGGTTTCACTTCCCTCGAAAATACTGCGATACACCCCCTATACTTGTGGGTCATCAGTAAGCTAGAAAAATTTGTGTCTGAAGGCCTTTGCCACTAAAGATCTGGCTGCAGCGTGATGTCTGCATTCGCCCTCATGAATCTCCCTTAGGATTTCCACACCTTGTTTTGGAGAAACGTAGCGCTGAAAGACCACATATGCACTCCGTTTATAGAGCTCACCTGCCACTACCGTGTAGGCTTTTTCTCATTAGACGATTTGTCAGCTCAAAACTTCGTCTTCGGGTAATTTTCTCTCTACCAAGAAATGAAGGTAGGGTTTGGTCCAGCTGGGAATTACAACCAGAACTGCTACGAGTGGTGAGTCCGATTTGGTCGGATACTCCTCATCAACTCTTGTGATAGAGGGAACTCTCAAGTGCTCCAAAAAAGCACCATCCGGGACCTATTTCCGTGCAGAGCCTATCCTTGATAGAGCATCTGCTTCCTCATTTTCTATTCAGGGAATATGTTGGACTTTAAACCCTTTGAACAATTTAGATAGTTTATCCACGATGGCTCTATAATATTCCATGTGTTTGTTAGCATTGTAGATATCGGATACTTGTTGAGCAACTAAATCAGAGTCTCCGTAACACATTAGTCAGTGAATGCCGATGTCTTTTGCAATTATAATTCCATGTAGCAGGGCTTCATACTCGACAATATTATTTGTTGCTGTGAAGTGAATCTGCAGTACATAGAACATTTTATCACCTTGGGGTGACTTGAGAACCATGCCGGCCCTCGAACGCTTTAGACCCATCAAAGTGTAAGGTCCAAACTTCTATCTCTAGGAGGCCTGTGTTTTTGACTATCTCTATCCAATCAGCGAGAATTTGGGATTTGATTGTTGTACGTGGTTTGTACTCAATATCAAAAGTTGCTAGCTCAATCCCCCACTTAGCAATGCGTCCTGTGGCATCGCTATTGTTGATTATGTCTCTTATGGGAGCTGTGCTCACCATAGTAATCTTGTGCTCTTGAAAATAGTGGCGTAGCTTTCTAGATGCAAAGAATACACCATAGGCTAAATTTTGGTAATAAGAATACCTTTGCTTCGATTCATTCAAGACCTCGCTGATATAATAAGTCGCATGCTGCACCAAGTGTTCCTGTTTTTCTTCCGACCATTCCACCACCATCACGACTCTGTTTGTCGGAGCTAGATAAAATAACATTGGCTCATGTGGCTCGAGTGCTACAAGAATAGGGGCGGATGAGAGTGTGTCTTTCAGATCCTGTAGTGCAGCTTCAGCTTCATCAGTCCAGACGAACTTCTTGGTCTTTTTCAAGAGCTTGTATAATGGTGCGACTCTTTCACCGGGCCGGCTTACGAACCGACTGACCGCAGAAATGCAGCCAGTTAGTCGTTATACGTACTTCAGGCGAGTTGGCCTGGAAATGTTGAGTATAGCCTTTATTTTGTCACGGTTCACCTCTATGCCTCTTTGAGACACAATGAAAGTTAACAATTTTCCGACTAGTATTCCAAAGAAACACTTCGTCGGGTAAGCATTATGTTGTATTTTCCTAAATTGCTGAATGTTTCCTCCAAGTCATAAATTAGTGTTTCCTTCTTTTTGGACATCACAGCTATGTCGTCTACATATGCATGTACATTGCGTCCGATTTGATCGTGGAGGCAACGTTGCATAGTGCGCTAGTACGTAGCTCCTGTGTTATAGCCCAAAAGGCATTGTTACGTAGCAGAAGGTTTCGAAAGGTGTGATGAACGAAGTCTTTATTTTGTTTGACTTCATCCGAATTTGGTGATATAAGGAATATACGTCAATAAAATATAGGAGTTCTGAGCCTGCTGTTGAATCGATAACTTGATCAATCCTAGGCAGAGCGAATGGATCTTTGGGACAAGCCTTGTTCAAGGCAATATAATCAACACACATCCTTAAATTAGTGGTGTCCTTTTTAGGAACCATTATAGGGTTGGCCGACCAATCAGTATGGATGACCTCTTCTATAAATCCGGCTAACTCGAGCCGCGCTAGTTCCTTAGCTATTGCTTTGTGCTTTTCATCACCAAAACATTGTAGGGACTATTTGATGGGTTTAGCGTTTGGGTATACATTTAGACTGTGCTCGGCAAGTTCCCTAGGTACTCTAGTCATGTCAGATGGCTACCATGTGAAGATATCTTTATTAGCTTTGAGGAACTCGACGAGCAAGCTTTCCTATGCGTGGTCTAAACGTACGCCTATCTAGGTCACCTTGGAGGGGTCATCATCCTTCAACAGCATCGTCTTTGTCTCTTATGATGCCTTGAACTCCAGAGTCGGCTTGGTCACCTCCTTCTTCGTTGTGGGCATCTCGTACGGGTCGATGTTCTTCTTGATCTCTTGGTACTCCAAAGCATGCAGTTCGACTTCAGCAAAGGCGGCATTTTCATCCTCGCATTCTCGTGCCTTCTTCGGATCTCCCCGGATCGTAATAATGCCATTGGGACTTGGGATTTTCATCATATTATAAATGTAACAAGGGCGAGCCATGAAAGCCCAGTAAGCCGAACGCCTGAAGATAGTGTGGTATGCGCTCTTGAATGGGACCGCTTCGAAAGAAAGTGCTTCTGTCTGATAGTTCTTTCGAGTCCCAAAGGTAACATCCAAAGTAATATCTCCTAGAGAATTTTCTTGTCATCCGGGGACAATGCCATGAAAAATCACAGAGCTATGGTTCATGTGTGTTTCCGATATCCTCATCCGGCACAACATTTTGATGTATATGATGTTGATGCTGCTGCCACCATCCATGAGGGTCTTGGAGAATCCATAGCCGTAATAAGTGGATTGACAACCAGAGCGTAATTTCCTCGCCTGTGCAACTTAGCGGATGGTCGCCTCGGTCAAAGGTGATTGTTACTTCCAACCAATCTAGAAATTGAGGGATAGCTGGAACAGTTGCTTTGAGCTCGTGTATCACTGCCTTTCTAACCTTGGCTGATTGAGATCCGAGGAAGGTGACATAAGTTTCTTTCTTGGTTGGGAATGTCTTCTTCCCATCCGACTTGGGATTCGAAGCTTCTGCTTCCTCCATATTGGAATCTTCCCTGGACTCTTTTTCTTTGTCAAAAAATTTCTTTCCTTTTCGTCACTTCGTCCTGTAGCCAGCGGATTCGTCTTTCTTGATGTCATCATTGAAATAACACTCAGCATTGGTGTGGGACGAGACCCCGCTATCGTCCGGGTGATGCACACAGATTGTTGGCAATGTCGGCCCAAGAGTAGGCTTTGCCAGGTTGCTGATCTCCTCTACCTTGGACTCTGGAAGTTCCACGACCTCGTCCCCGGCTGCCTCCATGGCCTCCTCTTCCTCTAGACCTAAAAGTTGCATTGACTGCTGTGGTTTTCGGATTGGGTATATCATCTGAGGTCTTTTTGCATTTTGCAGCTTGCTTCTTTGGTTGTTTTGCCGACTGTGGTACAACCATCACATTGAGCAATCCTTTTGCGTCATCGTCAGCGTCAGCATACTTGCTTGCCGTCTCTATCATATCTCCCAAATCAGTCACTTTGTCACATTTTAATGGATGGTGTAGTAAACCATTTGGGAGTCCCACGATGAATGCTTCAATCGTGGTTTGGTTGTTTACTCCCTTGCTGGGGTTCTTCGTGTCGATCCATCGTCCTAGGTAGCCCCGACAAGTTTCTCTGGGTTTCTGAGTGCACTGATGCAGATCTCTGACCATGTAGGGCCTCATGTATGTTCCCTCGAAATTCCGAAAGAAAGCACTTTGCATGTCATACCAGTTGTGGATGGTGTTTTCTGGGAGTTCATTAAGCCATGATCCAACCGTGTTCCTCAGCATAAGCGGGAGATACCAGGTCACGACCAAGTTGTTTCCCCTTTTGGTGATGTAGCAGGCCTAGAAGAAGTCCTGGAGCCAGGTATTTGGCCGAGCCACACCGTTGTAGGTTTGGATGTGCCTTGAGATGGCAAACCCTTCCGGAGAGTTTGTTTGTTGTATGCACGGTCCAAAGCATTTTGGACCCACGTAGATGTTTTCTGAGTCATAGCGCCGCAACTCAATGTTTGAATTGATCTGGTGCCTGGCGTCACTTGGTGATAGGGCACGATGTCTTGGTTGTTCTCTACGGCACCATGAGTCGTACTTCTGCTTCTCTTGCCACCACCTCCACCATGGCGCCTCCCTGGCCTCCATGTGAGCCACTATGGTGACTGCTTGGCGGAGAAGGTGGTGGTCGATTGTTACCGCCAGCGGGGGCTTCATGATGACGGCCACCGTGCCGGCTTGTTCCAACACGATTTTCATCGTTCCTTCATCCGTCATTGCTGTCATTGCGACGTGGCTCAGCCGAACAGCTTGTATTTCTGGGAGGGGCATCCTTTACTGGTCATGCTCTCGATGTTGAGCTTCTTCGTCTTCCCTGCGATTGTTTGATTATCGTCGGGGAGGTTGTACCATTGCTGCAACAGCGTCTCGCTCTGCAGCCAGAGCGACGTTGCTCCAGATTTGTGTGGGTATGTGCCGGTGTCCTGAAGATCCGGTTCTTGAATAGTTGTCTTCCCGAGGGTCAAAACGGTAGCGTTGTTCTGGCTCTCGTCGGGGTCTTACATCTTGTTGTCAAGCCGTGTCCGTGCGGCATTGGTCTGAATTGGAGACCATCTTTCCGCTATCGGATGTGTCAACCTTTTGTTGCTCCAGACCCTTTGTGAGAAGCTTCACACTTAGCCGAATCTGGTCTGTGCCTAGGTTGTTTGCTAAGATATCTCGAGTCGTAGCAGCATTTTCCACCGGGGTGCCATACACTCGGTTACCCTTGCTAACGGTCTGAGGTTTCCCTATATATGTATCTCCTCAAAAAGGGAGCCAACTCAGGGCCATTTCGGGTCTTCTGATACTGCCGGGTGCTAGGCTGCCCTGCAGCTACAATGCGCTTCTTCTCCTCAAAGATATTTGTAGTTTCCTCAAGGAGTGCTTGTCGATGCGCTTCAAGGGCTTGGGCCCTGTCCTCTAACTTCGAAGGTGTATGTTCCGCATCCATCGGGATGGGTGTGGTGATTGCTTTTCCGAGGAGTTTACGAGCACTAGGGGTAACCACGTGTCCATCCAGCGGAGTATCTTTTGGCTCATCAGGGATTAAGGCTCCATTTGAGTCCACCTCATATTCTTCGTCTATTACCTCATCAGTTGGGAGGTCTTTAGCTGGAGTCTTCTTATTGTTTGCCCTCTTGGAAGCACTGGTAGCAAAGATGGCTTTTGGTCTGACTCCTGGAGTCAAGCTTCTATCAGTACTTTCGGACATCTAGACATCAGGATTATCTCCGATATCCATATCATCCTGTGGTTGGGGAGAGTTTTCTCTAGATCCTTCATCCATGATGATACGAGGGATTTGATCCATAGATTCTCCTCCTTCTGGGGGCTTGGAGTTGAATTCTTCTTCATATTCCATGGAGAACTTCCGAAAAACTGCCGACAACATGGAGTCATCCGAAGATGCTGGTAAGTCGACATTTGTTCCAATTGCCTCCAGCACCGAGTCGTTTTCGTCTCTAGCATCGAAAGAGCCAGATCTAGATCTAACGTAGCCGACAAAGTGCGATGCGTGTGTCATGAGGTAGTTGCGGCTCTCTTCGTTAGCTTCCTTGAAACATTTGATGGTCTCAAGGATCTCTTCCATGCTGGTGTTTCTATGCAGCATCATACGCCTCAACGTGTGCCTCAAAAACGAGTGTCCCGCTCTAGCATCGGTAGAACCGGATCCAGAGCTGTAGATGCTTCGATCTTCCTGAGACTCGACCACTTTAGGGAGAGCCTCGTGAGATCGACCTCTTTAGGGAGATCCGCTTCAGGTTTACCCTCCTTGGGGAGATCTTCTTCAGATCCGATCTTCTCCACTATCTCTACTTAAGGTGCGGGATGGGTGGGATTAGGGTTTTCCGAGACCCGAAACTCTGTTGCTTCCGCAGACAAAGTGGATCCAGAAAGTTCGTCTGCCTTTATCATCACCGCTAGGGTGGGTTGGGCGGGTTTAGTGAAACTGAGATAAATGTTGATCTCGCCGAAAGACATGATGGTGTAGGTGTTCACGGGCACCCTAGCCGGAATCCAAGTCTCATCGAGTAGGATGAGAGGGACGTCGCCAGCGTAGAGGATCTAACCAACGACGATTGTCTTGCTGATTCCATTCACGCAGACTCCGCCCGGAACGAAGATCCGAAACTCACTTTCCCCATGGTGGGCGCCAACTGTCGTCGGATTCAAGACATGTGCGCGAGAGGGGGTCCCCGAGGCGTGTGGAGAAAGAGGGTCTGAAGTGTCGGTATTCCGGGATAATGAGCACACAAGCTTTACATAGGTTCGAATCCGCTGGCTTTGGATGGATCCTACTCCTATTAGTAATCCGTTAATACGGTAGAGCCATAAGTATAGATTACAAGAGAGGTTAGCATGTGCGAGTTGAGGTTGTAGATTGTGGGTTCCCTAAAGGCTGGTCCCTAGGATGGATTATATAGATATCCAGCCTAGGGTTACAGGAGAGACCTATCCGACTACGACTAAGAGTCGGTTATAGAGTACATCTTGGACTACAAGTAACTAAGCAAGCCTAAGTCGGTAAGTCTTCTGGGCCTTCCCATAGCTGGATGGATCTCCGTCTTCTCTCCCTGGCTGGGCCGCCCATGAAGCTCTAACCCGAAGTGGGCCACCCTGGTTAGCGAGTCACAGTGGGTATACCTGGAAAGTATATCCCCAACAGTAAGTTTCATGTGAAGCATATTACCACTACCCATACTCATAATGGATTTTCTTAAGAGTAGATCATGGACACCTTTATAAACCAAAAACTCTAAGACTTCAACTCTAGTGTAAGATAATATGGGTTCTCCAAGAATAATGGAATATTGGAAACTAAGGTGGCCAACTACCATACATTTATCACCAATCTCATGATATGAATTACAAGATGATTTTGCACAACCATCTAACAGATCGTACAAGTTAAACAAACCCATACCAGTGGTAGTAGTATGTTCACTACGGTGTACATCATTTTCTTCTTTCTTCTGTGAGTCCTGCAAAAGGTTAGTTTCTTCCACAACAGAAGTGGTCAATAATGCATTACTACTGAAGTTATCAAAACAATAAGAGTATATATGATGTACTAATCCATAGATTCTATCTAGTGCTTTATCTTCTTCATTTATATTTCTCATGCGAGCTAACAACTCACAACAACTAGTAAAAAACACATATTCTAAAACCTCCACATCAACAAAGCGTCCATTACTTTTATTGTAAGATGCTAATGTGGTATCAATGCTACACCCACATTGATAATTAACACGATCTATGGATCCACAACTTTCACAAACAAATTTGTATGAGGCACATAATATGGAGGAATAACCATTCAACTATTTCAACCATTATTCTAATGTGTCTTGCCTCATAACATAATATCCAAAAGTTTTGAACCGTGCCTCCTCCATTGCTAGCTTCATCTGTTCAAAAAGAGTAATCTCAGAAGACATGATTAATAGCAAATGTTTTTATAATTTTTGTTTTATAATTTTTTACGGGTTTTTGGTTTCATAATTTTGTTGTTGTTTTCAAATAAGTAAAAGTAGTAAATGGCAACAAACAAAAATAAACTATGTGTGAGTGGGTAGGTAATGACCAAACGCTATGCTCCTCAGCAACGGCGCCATGTTGATGTTTGGGTTCCTGTGATCAACAATAGGGTAATTGTAGTACTTGTAGCAACAACTATTTATTAGAAAGTCCTTCCCATGAAAGCTTTGCAAATGGAAACAACACAACCCCACAGCCACATTGTTAGTGAGGCCATGTTCGCACCCAAAATGGTGTTTGGAAATATTTTACCCTATAAGTTGCTATAATGGAAATGAACAAGTGAGGTTTAAAGTAACTAGTAACATGGTAAATAACAAAAGTAAACTAATGCTAGAGAGGATTTTATGAACTGTTGTGTAATGTGATTGAGTGGTTCTCGAGGAGTGTAGGATTCACCACTAGCATCGGATAATTATGTATGATTAGGATAATCTTTGTATTTCGTCATGACATGTGTGGTGAGAGCTCAATAATAAGATGTTCATTACAAGACTCGTGGGCAGTCGCTTTCTTGAGTCAGGTAATGAGGTCATATATTAATAACCACAGCGATGCTTGAGAGAAGTCACTCATACAGACCACCACAATTAAGGGTTTCCCCATGGATATCGTAATAAGCTTAGGGAGACTCTGTTATTTCCCCCTTTAACCGTGTAGGTTATAAGCCAATGTTTACTATCACGTCCAAAGGGTATCTCCCTCTCTTTAGTCCCGATGGTGAATGATATGTGGTCGACTTCACATAACATCAAAGAGAGAGGTCTAACACAATATCATAAATCAATAGATCAAGGACCAAGTTATAGATCATCTACTTCAATGCACAAAAATACTAGAGTTTTGCCATCTCTCCCCAAGAACAAGGTAACTACTCATACATGAAGGGCTCAACATCATGACAATAATATGGCTGATATATGAAGGTACAATTGAATACAAGTGCAAATCCACAATAGAAATTGGATTACAACAAGTAAACAGAGGGGGTCGAAGTTGGAGATGTTGATAAAGGTGATGATGAAAATCGATGTGTGTCCCTTAAAGATGCAAGCCTCCTCTTTCTCTTGAGTGGTATGGTGGTGGAGATCTTTTGTGAGGCGGTGGAGCGGTAGGGCTCCGCCCCTGAAGCGTGGATGGATTCTCATGCAGGCAGCTAGGGTTCCCCTCATTAAATAGGCATTCTAGAGGTCGGTTTGTGAACTAACGGAGGTCACACTAGTAGAGAAAGGCTTATGAATAGATTTATTATTAGTGGAGCAGTTTTTGAATATGCACCGCTGATAATTATCAGTGGCGCATTTAAAAATATGCTCCACTGATATTTTGTTTAACCAATGGCGCACATCTAAAAAATGCGCCACTAATAATGTGGCCCCGGCACGCCGGATGGCTGTGGATCAAATATCAATGGCGCATATGCTCCTTACCAATGGCGCATCTTTCTCAATATGCGCCATTGATAAGTTGTGGACCCCACCTGAATCCCAACACTCAGAAAGATAACAGGATTACAATGACGCATATTGAAGATGCGCCACTAATATTTTTCTCTAATGACACATATTAAAAAAAATACGCCACTGATAAATCAAATGGCCCTAACCCTAAGTCCCCTCACCTAGCCCTACCTACTCCCTCATGCAAAAAATGCGGCACTGATCAGTCGCCGCCACATCCTAGTTAACACAACCAGCGTACACTCCACGTCGCTACCCGGTCCCTGCCCTACCCTGGTCCCACATCTGGCACATCCAGTCTCTCCTCCCTCCCGTGATCCCCTTCCCGTGCCGCCGCCTCCCCGAGATAGACTCCCTGACGCGAGGAAGCTCGCCTGCCGCCGTCGCCTCCTCTGTTCAGCCACTGCCAGCTCCACGCGCCACCTCCGCCTCTGCGCCTCCTCCCGCCGCCACCGTCGAGATCCCCGCCGTCCTCTGCAGCTTCCGGCCGCGTGTCCCGGACCCGGCACCGCTCTGGGCCACGTCCACCTCACCTCAGTCGCCCAGTGGTGGAGTGAGGTCGACCAGTGGTGGACCTAGCACGACAACGGCCGGTATGAGGAGCTCACGGCGGCCGTCGGGCCGCCCTCCGCCGTGTTGCTCCTCGCTAACCGCCTCAGCCGCCCACGAAATCTCCAGGGTACCGCCTTCTAGCCTCCCACCTCTCCCTCGCTCGAGGAGTGGAGCCAAATTGGTGGTCCTGTTCCGTGTTCATCGTCCGCACCGTTCTCCCTTCTCTGCTCCAGGCAAGTAGCGATCCCGCTCGTGGATGCGGCAGACCGACGCGTGATGTGCGGGTTGGAGCATGGACGTGATCGCGTCGCCCAGTAGAAGCTGCAGCGGTCGGTTAGGGAGAAGGGGTTTGCGTGTTCTGCGGTCATGACGATGTACATAGCTCGGGAGGCGTCCAAGGTCTCGCCTCAACTTGATTCGGCGATGCCTTCTACTACCACTGCTACTGTATGCCCTTTTTTGTGTATATCTCTGAGGATTTATGATCCTTTTCTGCAGGTATGGCGGAAGGTCACTGCGGAGATAACGGCCGAGCTGCCTCTCCTTCGAGAGAAGTGGCTGCTCCTCCTCGCCGGATTGGTGTTTCAGGTGAGACCCCTGGTTCAGTATCCCTGTCTCCAGTCATGTGCGTGGAGCTATTAATTTCGTGAGTGCTCTGGTAATGTTGGTGACGCTCGTTTCAGTATTTAATGACATGTTAATATGGCTACTTACCATATCAAATTCCCCCCTTTGGTAACTTTTCTTGCATTATTAATGCTGCATCTGTATTTATGTTTTTTCCTGGAACTCTGAGATTAGCCACCTCGGGTTTGCAGGTTATTAAGTATGTGTGGTAGTGTTTCCTGCTATAGAGTGTACTGCATTCTGTTAGCATCATTGCTGGTCTGCAGAGCATAAGCGAGGGAATTTTGCAGTGGAAACTGTTCTGTACCCTTTTAAAGATAGATGCCTTGCAAAAAGTCCTTTTTTACTGTGTAGTTTGAATTGGTAATAGATTGCTAGGATCTGGTACAACCCTGAGAACTAGTCGCTTATGGCTCTTGAATAATTGATCATCATCTTAAATTTGTATGTTGAGAGCAGGTAAGCATCTCGTTCAAATGTTGGCCAAGCTGGAGCAGCACTGTTAGTTTGCCAACTTGTAGAGATGAATTGTCACCTTGTGTGCTAATTTATTGTATCCGTTGACCTATTTCCATTGCTGGACAAAAATATAGCCTCGTTATCTTCAGTTTCAAAAGTAATGTAGATTTGTGTTGCTTTTAGAAAGCCTAGCACAATCCCCACCAAATTGCGTATAGAAATTCATTATTTTTGTGTGTTGTAAATGCTCAATTGGCCTTTATTTTCTTCCCTGTGATCCTAAAGAATCCTTTAGTGTCGTTAAGTTTTGATAGTGTCGTTAAGTTTTGCTAGTGTGTTGACAAACGGCATTGGTTTGTGTGCCATAATCAGAATCTTATCTAACCTGCTTTGAACATTCTTGAACTAACATCTATGCAAATATCAAGACAATCCTCTTTCTCTATGTCAACTGTGATATACCTCTGAAAAGGTACTTAATAATCTTTTTAAATAGCATAGCAAACACCAGCGTGCCTTTATTGGCACAATAAACTTGATCTGACATCATGAATTTTCACTCTTGATAGTCTTTGTACCGCGTCTTATGTGATGCATCTACTCGCTGCTCCAATCTTTGATGACTATACATACCTTCACATTAGTTGTCTGGGATAAATATACACTGCCTCCCTCACAAACTATTTTTTGGTCAGGGAAACTTGGAGAAGTTGTTGGCCAAGGCTGAATCCAAATTCAGCAATCGTGTATCTTTTTGGTGTTATGGCGGTGGTGTTGACAATGTCGTCGCTGAGACCAGCGCCTAAGTGGTCGCTATTGTGGCGACGACGATGTTCTGTTTCGGCTACAAACCATGGTAAGTGTTGGAGATGGAGCACCTCGTCCACGTCTTCGATCTGCCCGCATTAAGCTCACACGTTATGGTAAGATGCTTCATTTCTGAGGTTGGTCTCAGGATTGAAGTGCATTCTGGTTTCAAAGTGTGCTCACTGACTTTTTGATATATGGAGATTATTAACTGTTTCGGTGTTGACCAAACCATCTAGTTGTAAGTTAGCTTATTCTGAGTTAAAAGTTAGCTTATTCTAGTTGCAAACGAATTAGGTTTGTTTCTGATCCTTTGATATACTGTATTGCATTAGTGTATTTGAGTAGTTAAGTAAAACCTGAAATCAGGAATGTGTTTATTTGCTGCCTGACTAGACCATTGACAGCTACAATGTACCTACGCTCATTGTATCCTGTAAGTTGGAGTAGCCCTTGAAATTAGTGATGTTTCTGTAGATTTTCTTGTTTTTTTGGAAAGAACATTGGAAGCTTGTACTGCTGGCTGTATCATATCCTCCTTTGCCTCCGTACTATGACAATTACTATTTTTGTTTACAAAGGAAGTAACCTATGTACACTTTCTGTGTACCTTGTGTAACCTATGAGAGCAGGCGTAAGCTGGGTGGAGGAACCACCTCCTAGGTGAAGAGAGGAAGAAGATGAAGACCTTGATTGCGTCCCTGGTCTTGCTCACCGTCATTGCGGTTGCACTCTACTTGATCATATAGTTTTGGGTTGGTGACCACTTTATTTGTGTAATGTGAGATGATATCAACTTGTATCCTCCAACACTTGTGTAAATAATTCAGCCACATGTCACTATATCGGGTTCTAATTGATTTGATGACTATAATTGTGTTTGTAGTATCTCTGTTTCGATAAAGTATGTAGAATACATCATTTGTACTACTTTCTACAACTAGTTTTGTATAATACACTATATACCTGTATAATATACAGTATAATACTAGTAAATACCAGGGAAGAGCTGTATTGAGTTATCTTGTTGTAAATATCAGTGGCGCATCTGTTATTTTACCAGTGGCGCATATGTTATCAATGGCGCATTATGTAGAAATGCTCCACTAGGATGTTATCAGTGGCGCATTATGTAGAAATGCTCCACTAGGAAAATATCAATGGCACATATTGAAGATGCGCCACTGGTTGTCTCATTATCAATGGTGCATATTTGATATGAGCCATTGATACTTAATTATTAGTGCGCAACAGTAGTAGCGCATTCATATGCGCCACTGATAGCAAAAAATATGTTCCACTGGTAAGCAATTCTCCACTAGTGTCGGGGATAAATATTCCCATTGGTCCTTCACAAAAGTTGTTCTGTTTGACGAAAGGGAGCCGTCGGAGGGCGGTATGACTGTATGGTACGGGCAAGCTCCGCCCGTACTAGTGGTCGTTAAACCCTCTGATGTATGTAGTGTTTTGACCGCCATTTTTTCATATGGACTCCAATTGAGGTGTTCTTTGGCTCTTTGGATTCGTATGGACGAGGGATACAATACCATGGTCTTGGATCATAAATATGAGATGATGGAAAAAGTATGACTTTTCCACATCTCATATGGCTAAGTTTGGTGCCTGTAACTTCTCAATATTGAATCCTCTTGGATCCTTTTATCCATGATTGTCCATAGCATCTACACACAAGTAAAAGACAAGGAAAAAGTAATAAAATTCTACTAAAACTACTAGTTGTGAAAAGTCCTTATGAAAATGAATGAGCACTAGTAATCATGCATAATGGGCATAGTTGTAGCTAGATATAGCATGTGATGAGTGAAAATATGAATAATTGGTGTGCTTAAATATGCATCATATTTGCACTCATCACTCAACCACATCCATGAATTGTATAAGTGTGATCTCTTTTATTGGTGTCACAAATAGTTAGTGGAGTCTTTGATGCAAACTCGTTCCCTCATGCACATGTATGCGGTGGCACCTATGTCTAGATTTTAGTAAGGAAGTGGGAGTAGGGGCATATTTAGTCTCCTCAAGGATATGGTATTTATCCCCGACGCACATCACAGGGAAAACTGGTAGATTTCCAACCACCCGGAGTCCAACGTGGGTATAATCATACGGGCAAATGTCAAAGCGTCAAAAGTATAGGGGTATGATACCAACCAAGTTTGATGGAGGAAGCAACCAAATGTAACATCTCATTTTTTGGCAAATGCCCCCAACCCCGAAGGTCATCGGCTAACATTCGTCTGCGCCTACCCTCGACAAAGAGGAAGAAGCAACCACTCATAGGAACGAATCAAAGCATGGCTTAGTTAGCGTTGAATTTTATTGATTTTTAGTTCCGAGAGGGATTAAGTCCCAACTTGTGAAGAGATTGTTCATGGCTTGCCTACAGTGGGTGGGTATTGCTCAGGGGAAACTTGAAATCATTTGTGAGAGTTCAAATCTATCAAAAATAATATTTGAAAATAGGTCAAAATCCATTTGAGAGACATTGAATATTTGACAAAGCAAAACATCTCAATAAATGGTGAAACAAGTTCCATTACGTAGATATTTAATTATCTTTCCGCCTAAAATAATCAACTCATTTGGAGTTGTTACTGGGAGAAAAACAATTTATAGTGAACCCCCTAGAATGAAACTCAGTTTAAAATATGTTTTAATTAGCATTTGAACCTCACAATTGGGTACCATGGTTATTACAAGACGAATCGTTAAGTTGCTTTAATTTTCGTGCTTAGGGTTTGTTCTCGTTTCTGATGGCTTACATGCGTCCTCCGGCGAGCTATGGGTCATAGCGGTACAGCCTGAGGTCACGGGGTAAGAGAGGGCGTCGAGGCGAGTCTAACAAGCTATGCCACACTCTCTGGAGTGATGGAGTGGTGGGATAGGTCAACCTTGCCGGTGGCGAGCTCCCAGGCATCATCGGGCACGATGATTTAGGGCTCGAGCAACGGGGTTGAGGCTAGCTAGGGGTAGATGGGGTTGTGGAGGTTCAGTAGGTCAAGTTAATTTGGGGAATGTGTGCTTCCACAGGGAGAATTCGACTCGGGTCTATGTGGCTGGGGCGAGCTCGCCAGCGGTGAAGCTAAGCTTGCCGAGGTGGATAGAGGTGGTGCGAGTCTCAGCGGTGGCTGGGAAATCTCTATATAAAGGAGAAAAGGGTGGCTGCCACGATGGATCGGGCGGCGCTGTTGCGGCCAGATGGATAAGGGTGCACTAGTGTTGAGGTGATTGGGCACTGCGGCGGTGGTGTGAGAAGCTAGTGGAACGTGAGCGCGATGCATGGGCGATTGGTAGAGGCATTGTCCAAGGTGGCCCACGTCAGCAATGTCGACCACCATGGACCGGGCCAGGGGTGGTGCCTACGGCGAGGCATGGGCGGGCTGGTGTGTGTCCTCGGCTTGTCCTCGATGTGATGGATCTACGTGCGTGTCTGCTGGTCGAGGGGAGGGGTTGCACGCTCTCGCGACCATTAACTAGCGGAACCGTGATGCGGTGACCACCGTCTGGACATGCCAGTGAGTGGCATCGTGATCGTGTCAAGCCGGTGGTGCTCCAGTTGATCCCAAACCTTTTGTGTTCTGTCCCAAATGTAAATGACCCCTTCTATATTTCTATGCTTTTTGAAAAATCAAAACTTATTCTATGGTGAAAATTCAAAATACTGCTCAGAGCGTTTTGGGGATTACTATGGTTTGGAAAGCTCCGGATCTTTTCAGGAAGCAGAGTTCCTAGGGTAGGTATAGGATGGTGTCTAGGTAGTGTGAAAAATATTTCCTAAAGGTTTTGCAGACACTAAAAAAAGGCTTGTTAAGTATTCTTAGGTTTTAAACTGAAAACAAATGGGGAGAAATCTCCAAGATCTTCAAAACAACATATGGGATATTTTACATATTTGGGTTACATTAGTGATGAGGATCACTCCCAAATTTTGGGGGATTTTTCTGAGAAACAAAAATGGTACTTCCTTTGTAAGCTCCAAAAGGGGGATTTTCTCAATTTAAATAAAATAAATATTTATTTAATTCTTTTGGGCTTGGAAAAATTTGTGTAGGTGAATCTTGGTATAAGGGACAAGTTTTCCAAATAAAGTGTTCCTCAATATCACTCTGGCCAAGAGCTAGAAATTGAGAGAGGCTCAAGATCCAATGGAAATATTCAAATGGAAATTTAAATCCAATGTCATTTTGGGAAAGACTAAAAAAAGTTTTAAGGGCCAAATCTTGGGTTGTTATAGTAGACATCTAGAAAATGGTGAGCTATGAAAAAATGTAGATATCTTTTTAATAACAGGAATAGTAACAACATTAGGTTAAAAGTTTGATCTTGTAGGCAAGTTCGTACCTCTCCAAGTTGGGGAAGGTATCAAAACCTTCTTTAGCAGAATCCTTATCCTTTCCCATGATGAGAAACAAATAAGTGCGGCAAGTAAATGATCACATGTGGTCTTACCAGTAAAGCTAGGGTCCCCGGCAACGGCGCCAGAAAATATCTTGATGCCCTCAGCTGCAAGGGACCACTAAAATCTTCGATGAAAGTATTACCCAGATTTATAGTTTAGCACAAGGGGAACACAAGAATACGAATAAGAATTTAGCAATTGTTACATAACTCACAATCCACCTGTGTATCAAATATATCAAAAGAACAAGTGGTGATTGCAATAGTAAAATCGAAACAGTAAAACAAAATAGTAAACAGTAATAGCAGATTTTCAGTTTTCACCAAAAGAATTGTTTATGTAACTTTCAGTGGCTAAAAGAGTAGGCATGAGGTGATTAGCGATACACTGCAAGGATGAAAGTGATCATGTAATCCATATATAAATATCATGTGCTTGACTCTAATTATGTTGTGTGTAAGTGTGTGTTCCATATGTAGTTATGCGTACTAACCAAGAGAATTTGCATAACAACTATTTTCCCACCTTCCCATTTCACCGGGGCCAACTTGGAACTACGGGTAATTAAGGTATACACTTTTGAATATCCTAGAACAATGCAGTAACACTCCATGAACACACATAATCCTCAAATTATAATATACCCCTTGTTTTCCCTAACTGTCACTTTAGGGTTCGCAGGTTCAAAACAAGAAATACACCTTGCAGATAAATCCCAAACTCATATATATATGATGAAGCAATAAAAATAAAAAATTGAAATCATGTCACTCGGTCCCTAGTAATAAGCATTAAGAATAGCAATGGTGCATAAACACTCATACAAGAATATCTTCAAGACAAACACCTCAAATACCGGAGTTTACACATGATTACATGATAAATCTCATCCAATTCCCATCCACCTCACATGACTACTGTGGACTACTCACACATGGTGATGGGGGACAAACTCATGGTTGATCGAAATGGTGTGGATGACGATGGTGGTGAAGGAGTTGAAACCCCCTCTCCGTTGTGGAGAGAAGGACCAATTTTGCTCAGAAAATGAAGACCATGATGTTGGCGGCACTCCGTATCGTGGAAGAGTACATCCTCCTAGGAGGATAGGTTTTTGGACAATATAAAGGGGAACACGAAAGGAGTTAGTGAGGCGACGCTCGAGGGCCCAGATGGTACAGGTGGCATGGCCCTACCACCTAGACGTGGACCAAATTTGGTAGTTTATATTCAAGTTTGGTTGGATTACAGAGCAAAAAAATGGGCAAAGTACTTGGAAAAGTAGATGCATTTGGGATGCATCACAACCACATGGTGGAGTTGGGGACACAAGGAAAATACTTTATTTTGTAAGTTGCTTGAATAATAAAGTAAGATCTAAGCCAAATCCTTGAGAGTTCGATATAATCCCACGAGTCACCCTTGTGAGGAAAATACGCTTGCTACAACACTCTGCACTTGGAGTCCCAACGAGTTGTTACACGCGGAGTTTTTGCCATTACTGACATAATGCATCAGAACATTCTTCGTGTATTTAAGGGGGATAAGAGAGGACTCACAGATCCTAGTCCTTGACCATCGGATTCACCCTTAATTATTGGGGATTTAGGTGGTTGGCATATGATCAGAACTATGGTTATGAGAGATGAAACATAAGATGGATGGACTTTGATCATCTAACTTGGAGCTTCTCCCGTACATATGCATAACTAATGACATAAATATATCCTAATCATAATTACCTCAATTTATAGTGGTGGATCGAACACTCCCTGAGAACGCTTTAGCCCTATTATAGTTCCAATTACTTTACATCACGAACCCCTCTCTTTGTTTAATTGCATTAATTAAGCATTACGTTGTTCACTAATGTGTACAGGTGCACAAATCATTTTTAGCAAGTTTCGAAGTATAGATATCGATCCCACAGGAAGCCCAAAGGTAAGTGTTTATGAGTGAAGTCTCTGTCACACCCAAAGTTGTCACAGGTCTTCGAGTGAATTGACTGCAAGTGTTGAAATGAGAATGGAATTTGGATTAAACTGGGTGTATTTAAATAAAACTAAAATATAAACTTTAGAAATAAAAAGATAAAAGTAAAGAACAATTCAGTTGTTGTTGTTTTCTGCAGATGGCGAAAAAGGCCCGGGGAGATACAGTTCATGGTGATAGTGACTGTGCCAGGTGGACGAGTGATTAGTGTAACAATTATAATCTTATAAGTATATGTGTAGGCTAGCAATCCATAATTAGTCGGAACTCCTCTTGGTATATTTCGTCCCCACTTCAGTAATCCTACTAGTTTGTTACCAAAACCATGGTCATACACTAGACGATTAAGACCCTTCAGGTTGCTTATCAATTAAGCTCCTTGGATCGGACTAATGCAATAAGCACGGTGGTTACTCGTTATCCTCGAGTCTACTAGTTTTCCATTGATATCGCCGTGTCACTCGAGGGTCGCCGGTCTGCCAGCGAACAAGATCCTATCTATGTAGAACAAAGCATCTGTTGTCTAGGCCCTTAATTGGACAACAAACATTAGGCATCCCACAGATAGTCAAGCACACGTAATATAGTAATTAAAATCAATCACAAACTAATGGAAAATATATGGAGGCACATCATATCTCACCAATCCCTTACATCTCCCATGCCCAAAGAACTTACTCACACATGAGAGAAGAAACCATCATCGATATAATTAAACAAAGGGAGTTCTTCTCGATCTTACCGTGGAGATCCACAATAAGAATAGAAAAGTAATCCAACACAATTCAAGATAGGAAGAAACAATCTCAGACCCTAGTCTTGCAAGTTGAAGATCTCTCTCTCAAGTACAAGTAATGGCTATGGGGGTGTATTGGCTAGGAGGTCGAAGATCGTGGAGCAAGATGAAGAACGTCTTCCCCTTCTTCTCCAGATCTCTTCTTTCTCCTTTATGGATGGGATGGCGGCTGCTGTGTTGTGATTTCGCGTCTGGACTCTTCACGGAAGTTATCCCTTTTGACAAGATGAATGCAGCAACATCTATACGGCGGGAACTATATAGCTAGAAAAAATTCCTGCCATATAGTTGCTTGTTAAAGCCTCTATATGATTCCCTCGATTGCTTCCAAAGAGAGTGTCGAGGGGTTAACTCATCAATGCCCATCGCAGATGGACTTAGGTTCGAGGAAGTGGGGAGCGCTGGAGGCATCGATCGGTTAGAAAACAAGCACACATGGACGCAAGGTTTACCTAGGTTCAGGCCTCTTAGAGGACCCTACTCCTGCTTGTCTGCTCTTTGAATTATCGAGGGATTCGAAAGTTACAAGGGGTGCGCAGATGCAATCTAGCGATGGTGTGGAAACTAGGGTTGTGATTGTCCTCCTCGCTGCCCCTCCTAGCCTTTATATAGATAGGCTAGGTCTCGGGATAGCAGGTCGAGTCGGTTACAAGTTAGGGTTTTCCCTTTAAACTTCTATCTTGAGTTCGCCGTGTGCCGCAAGCAGTCGGAGTCTCCTTGGTCACCCGAATCTTAACTAGGCCCTAGTAACGTCGTGGGATTCTTCTAGGCTGGACTGTATATGCTGATCTCGAGTACCTATAAGGTATGCCCATGTCAGTAGCCCCCGAGTGTCCGGTTGAATCGAAGATTCGAGTGGTGACTTTATGAAACCTTTGAGTGCATAGTCGAGCATGTTTTTGAGTGCTCTAATTTGTATCATAGGGATTGTCGATATACGCGCCTGATTCATTCGATGTATTGGGATCAGTTAACTGCCTTAGGGCAAAACAACGCAGTCTACTCAAACTCGAGTCCTCGGACTCGAATTCGGAAAAGTGTTGGCGTAATTCGACTCAGACCGTGGAAGTCTTATAGAGTCAAATCCCAGTGTATAAGTGTGAGCACTCGACACATCCGTCAAGGCTTATTTCATCATGCCTGCAAGCACGGATTATGTCTGGTAGAGTGCAGCAAGTGCGTTGTCAGGCCTTCTTTAGGTCTTATCTTCATGCTGCAAGCGTGGCATCCGAATTTTGTAATCGCGGAGATGATTCAAGTGGCCCAGGAGACGTAGTCTCTTTGTAGGGAAAATATGAGGCGGAGTTGATACGTCCATTTTGCATCACTATTCTATGTCATAATTCACTATTATTCATTGATATATTTCGTATTGAGAGGTGATACTTATGTTATTTCATCTGTTTTTGCATGGTTGATGACTTTTGGAGCATGGACCACTACAGTCACGATTCTGATGGAAAAGGTGCTGTTTGGAGGCAAAATTCACGAAGATCAGAAAATCCGGGAAAATATATGGAAAATCCTATTTTTTCAGAAGACTGAGGATGCCAGAAGATGGAGTGGAGATGGGCCATAGGGGGCCCACACGACCCCATGGCGCGGGCAGCCCTAGGCCGCGCCAGGAGGTGGTGTGGCCAGCCTATCCCACTCCAGCCTCTCCCCTCTGGCGTATATTATCCTCCCGAAACCCTAAGACTCGGGGAGCAACCATAGAAAGATTCCGCTGCCTCTGCGGGGTGGAAAACACTAAGAGAGAAAGATCTCTCCGGCAGACAGATTTCTGCCGGGGGAATTCCTTCCCGGAGAGGGGACATCGTCGCCATCAACACAACCATCAAGCTGGACTTCATCGGGATCATCATCATCATCACCACCATCATCACCCTCATCACCATCTCCATATTGCTGTAACAATTGAGTTGAATCTTGCATTAGTTCATAGGGGAAACTTTCCCGGTGTTGATTACTCTTTGTAGTTGATGCTATTGAGTGAACCATTGAATTATTGTTTATGTTTAGATTGTTATACATCATTATTCCATCTTTGATCATGATCCATATGATGTCTTGTGAGTAGTTCGTTTTGTTCTTGAGGACATGGGAGAAGTCTTGTTGTTGGTAGTGGAGTTATGTTGAGAAAGATTCAATAGATTGTTATTTAAGTTGTGGTGTACTTCTTCTAGTGGTGTCATGTGAACATCGACTACATGACACTTCACCTATATGGGCCTAGGGGAATGCATTGTGTATTTGGCTACTAATCATAGGGGTTGCCGGAGTGACAGAAACCTGAACCCCCATTAGGAAACCATTGCACAAGGGACGTAAGGGTCTTAGAGTTTAAAGCTGTGGTTAGGTTTCTACCTTAATTACTTTCTTGTACTTACGGATGTTTGTAAGGGGTATAATCACAAGTATGTATTAGTCTTGGATGGGGCGGTACATTAGCATAGGTTCACCCACACAACACTTAGCGAGCTAGAGAAGATTAATCAGCTATATGAAGCGAAAGCACTTGACAGTCTTCCCATGTGTCCTCGAGAACGTTTGGTCATCTTAAGTAATACAACCGGCTTGTCCTTTGCTGCATAAAGGATTGGGCCACTTGCTGCATTTATTCCTATTGTCGTTTATTTACGCATACTTTGTTTACTTGCTTTATCAAAAACCCCTAAAAATCCGTTTGCTAAGTATTTGCAGAGAATTCCTGATCCATACAACTAGCTAGCACCTTCTGCTCCTCGTTGGGTTCGACACTTTTACTTATCGAAAATACTGCGATACACCCCCTATACTTGTTGGTCATCAAGACTATTTTATGGCGCCGTTGCCGGGGAGTGAAGCGCTATTGGAGAGTGGAACTGGTAAAGAAAACTTCTACTGTGAGTATTGTTTACTTCTGCTAGTTGCTTTATTTTCGTTATGGATAATTCGCTAAGTTTCTTATTTGGTAATGCTACTACCACTGCTAAGGTAGTAGATAAGCCACGACCTGGTGAGAATGATGTTTTCAAAATACCTACAAGAATTATTGATCGTGTTATGGATAACTATTATGTTGGGGATGGAACTGTCCATCCCGGTGATCATTTACTCTTTATACACGAATTATGCGGGTTGTTCAAGTGTGCAGGTATTACTACAGATCAAGTTAAGAAGAAGTTATTCTCATTATCACTAAAAGGAAGAGCTGAGGAATGGTATAAGCTGCTGAAGAATGGTCAAGCTCTGGAATGGGAGGAAATAGTGCCTCTTTTATTCAAAGTTTTATCCTCCTAGTGAGATTAATAAAGACCGGAATCAAATATACAACTTTTGGCCTCTTGATGGAGAGAGTACAACTCAAGCTTGGGGCAGATTGAAGTTACTAATGCTCAAATGTCCCATTCATGAGCTCCCCAACAATATTATTATCAATAACTTTTATACAAGGCTCCCTCTACATGATAAAGATTTATTGGATGCTTCTTGTGCTGGATCATTCACTCATATGGAAGAAGCTAAATGGGACCTTCTAGATCGTATTCAAGACAATGCTGAAGCATGGGAGAATGACAAAGGTAGAAAGTCAGGTATAAATTATGATTATGAATGCATTGAATCTTTTATGGGAACTGATGACTTTCAAAATATTAGTAATATTTATGGTGTTGATTTGCAAGTTATTACGAATTGTTTTAGAGCTTTTGCTTCCTATATCGAAATTCCAAAGAGGGGATGGAACAAATACCATGCACCTTACACAGATATTGTTGACTATGCTCCTATTGGAAGTGCTGAGTATTGCATTATGGACGCCATCTTACCCGAACCTTATATCAAGAAGATTGCCTTCCCCGAAAAGGTAAAGGACCATCCTATGATAACTAATGTAATCCCCAAAAGTGAAAAAAGAACTGTAAAACCTGATGAACAAATAAACATTGAACCTGTGGTAGCAATAGTGAAAGACCTTGTCACTAAAAGCGTAGAAGATGGGCACATAGTCTTTTGTGAGGACGCTTCTAATATTGTTTCACATCCCAATAGAGCTAAAAAGGCTAGTGTTCCTATGCTTTCTGTTAGAATTGGTGATCATTGCTATTATGGTTTATGTGATATTGGTGCAGGTTCCAGTGCTATTCCTTATGAGCTTTACAGAGAAATTATGCATGAAATCAGTCCTTGCGAGTTGGAAGAGATTGATGTGGTCATTCACCTTGCTAATACAGAGACCAACTCTCCAATTGGTATTGTACGAGACGTGGAAGTTCTTTGTGGTAAGATTAAGTACCCTACTGATTTTCTAATACTTGGTTCTGCTGCTAGTAAAACCTACCCTATCATTTTTGGTAGACCTTTCTTGAGTACTTGTGGAGCTATTATTGATTGCAAGAGGGAGAAAATCTTGACTAAGTTTGATGGGGAATCTTATGAGTTTAATTTTTCGAAATTTGCTAAAGAACCTTGCGAAGAGGAAACCCATAATGAGGATTTTAGGGTTGAACAACTTGCTTCTATTTCTCTTGCTCCTAACAATGCTTTGCAGCAATTTATGGAAGATCATGAAAGTGAAATCTTCATAGAAGAAAGGAATGAGATTGACAGGATTCTCTGTGATCAACCTATGATGCTTAAGCATGACTTGCCTGTAGAAGACTTGGGTACCACGATGCCACCTAAAAAGGATCCGGTTTTCGATCTAAAACCTCTCCCTGATGATCTTAAATATGCTTATATTGACGATAAAAAGATATATCCTGTTATTGTTAGCCCTAAACTTTCAGGGAAGGAAGAAGAAAGGTATTGGAAGTTTTGAGGAAACATCGCGGAGCTATGGGCTATACTCTGGATGATTTAAAAGGGATTTCACCTACTATATGTCAGCATTCTATGAACATAGAACCAGATGTGAAGCCAGTAGTGGAGCACCAACGACATTTAAATCCTAGGATGAAGGAAGTGGTAAGGAATGAGGTATTGAAACTCCTTGATGCTGGTATTATTTACCCTATTGCTGATAGTGAATGGGTTAGTCATGTTCATTGTGTTCCTAAAAAGGGAGGTATTACCGTTGTCCCTAATGATAATGATGAGCTTATTCCTCAAAGAATAGTGGTAGGCTATAGGATGTGCATTGATTTTAGGAAAGTCAATAAAGTTACTAAGAAAGATGACTACCCGCTTCCTTTTATTGATCAAATGTTGGAAAGGTTGTCTAAAATGACCCATTTTTGTTTTCTTGATGGTTATTCCGGTTTCTCTCAAATTGCTGTTAAACAACAAGATCAAGAAAAAACTACTTTTACTTGCCCTTATGGAACTTATGCTTACAGGCGTATGCCTTTTGGTTTATGTAATGCTCCTGCTACTTTCTAAAGGTGCATGTCTGCTATCTTTCATGGTTTTTGTGAGGAAATTGTAGAAGTGTTCATGAATGACTTTTCTGTCTATGGAACTTCTTTTGATAATTGTCTGCACAACCTTGATAAAGTTTTGCAGAGATGTGAAGAAACTAATCTTGTTCTTAATTGGGAGAAATGCCACTTCATGGTTAATGAAGGGATTGTTCTTGGGCATAAAGTTTCTGAAAGAGGCATAGAAGTTGATAGAGCTAAGGTTGAGGCAATTGAGAAGATCCCATGTCCAAGAGACATCAAAGGTATTCGTAGTATCCTTGGTCATGCTGGTTTCTATAGGAGGTTTATTAAAGACTTCTCTAGGATATCAAAACCTCTCACTAATCTTCTTCAAAAAGATGTACCCTTCGTTTTTGATGATGATTGTAGGGAAGCTTTTGAAACTCTTAAGAAGGCTTTAACTACAGCCCCTATTATTCAACCACCTGATTGGAGTTTACCCTTTGAAATAATGTGTGATGCTAGTGATTTTGCTGTAGGGGCTGTCCTTGGGCAACGTATTGATAAAAAGATAAACGTTATCCATTATGCTAGTAAGACTCTAGACGCTGCCCAAAGGAATTATGCCACTACTGAAAAGGAATTTCTAGTTGTTGTTTTTCCTGTGATAAGTTTAGGCCCTATATTGTGGACTCAAAAGTAACCATTCATACTGATCATGCTGCTATTAAATATCTTATGACGAAGAAGGATGCTAAGCCTAGGCTTATTAGATGGGTACTGCTTTTACAAGAGTTTGATCTGCATATAGTAGATAGGAAGGGTGCTGAAAACCCTGTACCTGATAATTTATCTCGTTTGGGAAACATCTCTTTTGACCCTATGCCTGTTAATGATAGTTTCCCAAATGAACAGTTAGCTGCAATAGGGGTGAGCTCGCGAGGAAGCCCTTGGTATGCCGATTATGCTAACTTTATTGTCTCCAAGTATTTGCCTCCAACTTTTACAGCTCAGCAAAGAAGAAAGTTCTTCTATGATTTGAGGCATTATTTTTGGGATGACCCACACTTATACAAAGAAGGAGTGGATGGTATTATGCGAAGATGTGTTCCAGAATATGAACAAAAGGAGATATTGCGTAAATGTCATGGTAGAGCCTATGGAGGACATCATGCAGGAGATAGAACTGCACAGAAGGTACTACAATCAGGTTTCTACTGGCCTACCCTTTTTAAAGATGCAAGAAAAATTGTTTTTTCTTGTGATGAATGTCAGCGGGTTGGTAATATTTCTAGACGCAATGAAATGCCTATGAACTACTCTCTAGTTATTGAACCTTTTGATTGTTGGGGATTTGACTTTATGGGTCCTTTCCCTCCTTCGAAAGGCTACACTCATATTCTTGTTGCCGTTGATTATGTTACTAAGTGGGTGGAAGCCATTCCTACAAAGAGTGCTGACGGGGAGACTTCTCTAAAAATGCTTAAGGATATTATCTTTCCTAGGTTTGGGGTGCCTAGGTATCTCATGACTGATGGGGGTTCTCATTTCATTCATGGTGGCTTTAGGAAGACCCTTGCTAAATATGATGTTAATCATAGAATTGCTTCAGCTTATCACCCCCAAACTAGCGGGCAAGTAGAGTTATCAAATAGAGAAATTAAATCTATCTTGCAAAAGACTGTTAATAGGTCTAGAAAAAACTAGGCTAAGAAGTTGAATGATGCTTTATGGGCTTATAGAACTGCTTACAAAAATCCTATGGGAATGTCTCCTTATAAAATGGTTTATGGGAAAGCTTGCCACCTACCTTAGAATTAGAACACAAAGCTTACTGGGCAGTGAAAGAACTAAATAGAGATTTTAAGCTCGCTGGTGAGAAAAGATTATTTGACTTAAGTTCTTTAGATGAATGGAGGAGTGAAGCCTATGAGAATGCTAGGCTCTTTAAGGAAAAAGTTAAAAGATGGCATGACAAGCGAATACTTAAGAGAGAATTTCATGTTGGTGAGAAAGTTCTATTGTATAGGTCTCGTCTCAGATTTTTTGCAGGTAAGCTACTATCAAAGTGGGTAGGACCTTTCATCATTGAAGAAGTATACCATTCAAGAGCAATAAAAATTTCTTCTCTAAAAGATAATACTACACAAGTAGTGAATGGGAAGCGAATCAAACACTATATTGCTGGAGATTCTTACAATGAAGATGTTGATGCCTTTCAAGTTATAACTCCGGAGAAATTCATCGAGGACCAAATTCAGAGACCTGCAGAGTTTGTTTTCAAATAGGTAACAGTTCTGGTAAGAAAAGTTCTGCGAAAATACAATACAACTATATGTTTGCAGTTTTCAGTCGATAAGGAAAGTTACGAAGCAAAAAAGGGACGGAACCGGAGCCGGGGTAGCCCACACCACCCTGTGGCGTGGGCCCACCCCTGACCGCGCCACTAGGTGGTGAGGCCACCCAGGACTCCGCCTCCGACTCGTTTTCTCCCGGTACCTTCCTTTTGATATGAAACTCTGTAATATATAACCCCCCAGATCCCCTGAGGTCTGTATATCGTGTTTTTGTCGTGTTTTTGTTTCGATCTATTTTTGCCAGGTAAAAATCTCAGATTTGTAGCCTCAGTGTCTTCCATTGGATCAGTTAAGGGAGATTCCTTGGAAGATATCATCAACCCATACATGAGAGAATTGAAGATTCATCCCAAGGAGTTATTGCTCGAAGGTGGGGAGGTTCAGATTAAAGAGGTTCAAGGCCCTAAAGGTGAAGGAAGTTTGGAGGATAGGATGGAAGCATTGGAACAAGAAGTCTTTAGGTACATGAAGATGGCAGAGCGCGAAGTGGATATCATCCATAAGATTTGTTCCGACTTCATCACCGAGCACCAAAAGGAGACTTCTGAACTCAAAGACGAAGTCCTCTCACTCCGCCAAACAACCAACAAACTGCAAGCACAGTTCTATGACGTTCAAAATCAAAACTGTGAGTATGAGGCTAGATTTAAACTCATAAGTGTTGTTGCAAGTTTCAGGATGTTGGAAACCACGATGTCCTTTGTTGATGGGAAGCCTTTACCTTGGAAGACGGACGAAGATGAGAGGATACCACCACCACCTAAGGAGTAATTCGTCATCAAGTTTGGCATCCCCTTGGTTTGTTCCAAGCTTGGGGGAGTGCCGCGGTATCATATCACTATCTTCTATCTTTTTACCTTATTAGTAGAGTCATATCATGAATAGAGGAGTTATTATGTAGTATGGTTTGTATTATGGAAGCGTCCCCTCTCTCGTTAGATATGTATCCCTTGGTGTGAGTTTCCGTTATGGAATATTAATGTGAAGTTCTATCATTCACTCTTTTTCATAGCTTATATTATTTTTCAATTCGTGGTTATATGATTGATCTTGTTGTTAGTATTGGTATCACTTTGGGATCATTGAGTTAATTTAGTTGGTTTTGGCAAACCTGGCTCGGTCAGTAGCAACACTATTTCTGAGAGTTGAATGAAAAAGATAGAAGTACTCTAGAGAAAAATAATTTCATCATCTTTCTTTCTTGATTTGCTCATAAGTCTAGTATTATCTAGTTAAGATCTTTTGTGCTTCCAAGGAAGATTGCATGTTTGTCTTTATCACTTGTATGTTTGTTTGTTTCCTTCAACTCTTATACTTGCTACCCAGCCTTGCTAGCCAAAAACCTGTACTGAGAGGGTATTCTTCTCATGCATCCACCTCCTTTAAACCAAACCCAGGCCATTTGTGTCCACCATACCTACCTAGTAGCATTATTGCTATTCCAAGTAAATTCTTGTTTTATCTACCTCCCAAATTAAACTTGTTATGTGAAAATTAGTGATTAAAGCTCTCACGAACTTGATGGCACACTTTACTTTCTTGCATTTAATAAACTTGAACCATTGTGCTCACCTATGTTGCGTATACGCTTGCGCTTTGTAAGTTGTGAATTAGCAGAACCATGTTGTCATGGGGAACGCTTTCAACATTGCACTGGTACTTTGTACCAAGTTGATATCATGTTCTTTTGTCTATGGATGTCGTCGGTGTGAAATGAAAGGGGAGCTTGTAAGTCCATGGAGTTGTGCATATGTGTTAGAGAAACGCCTGGGCCGCTGGTCTAATCCATTCTGACATGGTGGAAACATGCAGCGTAACCATAACGAGTATCTATGAAGCATTCTTCTTATAAAAAAGAGTCCGATATTGAGAAAAAAGAGAAAAAGAAAAAAAGAGATATTACGAAAAGAGGAAAGAGAGAAAAAAGCACCATATTCCCATGGTAAATAAGAAGATTGTTGAGATGCTTGTTGTCTGCTTGCCTTGTCATTTTGATATGGGGATTCTTCCGTATCATCGGGCAAGGGGTACCCCGTTGGCGGTTCTCTATGATACACATATGCTTACGATGACAAGAACTTACCGGTGACTAAACTTGAGTAGCATGAGGAGCGGCCCTCGTATTCATGGGACATGAGATTCTCAACTTACAACTTGTCAATGCATATCCTCATTTTTGATCACTTTAACCTTAATCACCTAAAGATGCCTATGATAGGGGCAATGAGAGATGAAAGATAGTAAGTATCATAATTTTTGGGAGCTCTTTATGAGACTTGCAATCCCTGCTTCCCTCTTTGAAGAGCCTTTCTTTTACTTTGTAGTTGAGTTAGTAAACCTAGTCCCTTCTACCTCAGCAAGTATTTTGAGTTGATGTGTTTCATTCATTCATATGATGATTTATTCAATCATGTTTCTTATGTTCCTTGCTTTGCATGTTGCTCTTATCTTGAAGTTTACTACTCTAAAAGCTATCATTGAAAAGCCAGCTATTTGTGAACTCCAGCAAATTATCAATTATTCTTCGACCAAGAGCTAAGTTTGCCATTACCAATTATGATTCACTTTATGTATCTTTATTGTGTTTCCTTTTCTCATTGCAAGTTGAGTTATATAATAGTGAGTTGTCTTCTATTATGATCTGTGTATTTGATGAATGTGATGCTTCTTGTCCGTATTCTTTTATCGACTCTTCACTCCATAAACCTGAGGCCATGTTTATTGAGCTGAGTTCGCTTGAGGACAAGCGAAGTCTAAGCTTCGGGGGAGTTGATACGTCCATTTTGCATCACTATTCTATGTCATAATTCACTATTATTCATTGATATATTTCATATTGAGAGGTGATACTTATGTTATTTCATCTGTTTTTGCATGGTTGATGACTTTTGGAGCATGGACCGCTGCAGTCAGGATTCTGATGGAAAAGGTGCTGTTTGGAGGCAAAATTCGCGAAGATCAGAAAATCCGGGAAAATATACGGAAAATCCTATTTTTCCAGAAGACTAAGGATGCTAGAAGATGGAGTGGAGATGGGCCACAGGGGGCCCACACCACCCCATGGCGCGGGCAGCCCTAGGCCGCGCTAGGAGGTGGTGTGGCCACCCTAGCCCACTCCAGCCTCTCCCCTCTGGCGTATATTATCCTCCTGAAACCCTAAGACTCGGGGAGCGACCACAGAAAGATTCCGCCGCCTCTGTGGGGTGGAAAACACCGAGAGAGAAAGATCTCTCAGGCAGACAGATTTCTGCCGGGGGAATTCCTTCCCGGAGAGGGGAGATCGTTGCCATCAACACCACCATCAAGCTGGACTTCATCGGGATCATCATCATCATCATCACCACCATCATCACCATCAGCACCCTCATCACCATCTTCATATTGTTTTAGCAATTGAGTTGCATTAGTTCATAGGGGAAACTTTCCCGGTGTTGATTAAACTTTGTAGTTGATGCTATTGAGTGAACCATTGAATTATTGTTTATGTTCAGATTGTTATACATCATTATTCCATCTCTGATCATGATCCATAGGATGTCTTGTGATTAGTTCGTTTTGTTCTTAAGGACATGGGAGAAGTCTTGTTGTTAGTAGTGGAGTTATGTTGAGAAAGATTCAATAGATTGTTATTTAAGTTGTGGTGTACTTCTTCTAGTGGTGTCATGTGAACGTCGACTACATGACACTTCACCTATATGGGCCTAGGGGAATGCATTGTGTATTTGGCTACTAATAATAGGGGTTGCCGAAGTGACAGAAACCTGAACCCCCGTTAGGAAACCATTGCACAAGGGACGTAAGGGTCTTAGAGTTTAAAGCTGTGGTTAGGTTTCTACCTTAATTACTTTCTTGTACTTACAGATGTTTGTAAGGGGTATAATCACAAGTATGTATTAGTCTTGGATGGGGCGGTACATTAGCACAGGTTCACCCAGGCAACACTTAGCAAGCTAGAGAAGATTAATCGGCTATATGAAGCGAAAGCACTTGACAGTCTTCCCATGTGTCCTCGAGAACGTTTGGTCATCTTAAGTAATACAACTGGCTTGTCCTTTGCTACATAAAGGATTGGGCCACTTGCTGCATTTATTCCTATTGTCTTTTATTTACGCGTACTTTGTTTACTTGCTTTATCAAAAACCCCTAAAAATCCGTTTGCTAAGTATTTGCAGAGAATTCTTGATCCATACCACTAGCCAGCACCTTCTCCTCCTCGTTGGGTTCGACACTCTTACTTACCGAAAATACTGCGGTACACCCCTATACTTGTGGGTCATCAGGAGTCGCCAAAGCTTTCGAGTGTGGACGTCGTCAACACACAATTATGTATAAGAAAAATCATTGGGTGCACGACCAGCGCTCCCTATGGGAGTACCCCCCCAAGTGCCTATTTGTGTCGTAGACTCGAGTGGGGACTATAAATATTGTGCGTCTGTTATCGTCTTTTGCTTGTTTCACTCGAATATGCTTTCAGTGCTCCCTATGGGAGTAACCCTGAGTCCACAGTTGAGTCGTTGATTCGAGTGAAGGGTTTTTGGGAGAAAAATACATTCTCATAATGCTTGGAGGTCTATAAAGTTCATCGGGTGCGCGGCCAGCGCTCCTGTTAGGAGTAGCCACCGAGTGCTTGGTCGAGTCGAAGACTCGAGTAAGGACTAGAGTAGTCAAAAGATGTCCGTGCTTGAGTTTATTGACGTCAGTGCTGACAATGGGATGAGCTCAGTTGCCCGCGTGAGCGGTTTTGACAGGACGTGACGAAAAGTGGGTCCCATTTCTAACTTGGATTTGACCAGGCATGCATAATCTTTGGATTTAACTGCATCTCCTCGATTCTCGCGCGTAATACAAGGTGTGGAGCGACGGTTCGTGGTTTTCACTGCCACACGTCGACATTGATTTGCGCCGCGCGTCTGGCTGGTTTCTTCCTGGCTGTTGGATGGCATCTTCATGAGGTTAAGTAGAGATCTGATTTGCGGTAATTTCCCCACAACTCATCTTCTTCCTCGCGCACTGCCTCCATTGCTGCTCCTCGCTGCTCCATTGCTTTCACCCTCTTGCGGTGCTGGATGGTCTTCGCACTTTTCCCGGTACTTTTTGCGCTCCCACTGCAAGCGCCAGATGGGGAAGAAGAAAGGTGCTTCTACCACTGGATCTGCGGCTACCACTACTGCGGCCGAGAAGAAAGGCGCTGCCATCACGGGCACCAGCATTACCGCCACGGTTGGGAAGAAGAATTGCCTAGGCACGCACATCACGAATGGGTCGTGGCGGCCAACCACCATCAAGGGCACCGATATCTTCACCCAGCACCAAGATGGTGCTCTCCATGCCGCGGGAGATGACTGCCGAATTCCCGGCGACGAGGTAATCCCCAGTCCTCCCGCCGGATTTCGGGTGATGTTCCTCGTGTTTATCATTCCTGGTCTTTCTCTCCCCCTTCACAAATTTGTGAGGGGGTTGCTTTGCTTCTACGGGCTCCAGCTACACCAGCTGACCCCAAACTCCATTCTCCATATCACTTTCTTATTTACCCTCTACAAGTGTTGGCTCGGAATCGAGCCAAACTTTAGCCTCTTCAAAAAGCTTTTCAAACTCAAATGCTAGTCAGGCTCTAGGTCAGTAGTCTATGATATAGGAGGCTATGGGATCCATGTCGACTCTAATGTCACGTATTTTGCCATCAACTTCAATGCGTCTGTCCAACGAAGGAGGGAGAAGTGGTTCTACATTCCTGACCAGAAGGTTGGCGAAGAACACTATGGACTCGCACCCTTTGATCTGGTGGCAGCTTGCAAGAGGTCGTGGAAGAATACTTTGATGCCCATCAAAGCCGAGGAAACAGAGACTCTTTACCAGCGTGTCTGCGACCTTGAACACGTGTAGGCAAGGAAATAGGAGGCACAGACCTCATTCGCACTTGGATGCGCCTTCGAGTGCAACCACTGCAGGCTAGGGTGCATCCAATGTTCTATTGGACTAGTGTTGATGATGTGACTCGCATCTCGCGAGAGAGCATCTCTTCGGGCAAAGTAGACAGTAGGTTTCGACTACTGACCAAGTACACCACCAAGGAGGATCTCCCGGGTGACTTAGTCGTGCCTCCCTTCTGTGCGAGTCATCCTCCACCTTAGGTGGATTTCTTTAAAAGTTCTTCTTGTTTTTCGATTGCTTGCTGGTTGTATTTTATACTGATGCTTGGTTCTGGTTTCAAGACTGGAAGGTGACCGGTGTATTGCCTCCTCAGCCCGAGGGAGTGATCCCTCGTGAAGCCGAAGAGGAGATCGGGCTCTACTGTCCCCGTGGAGGAGGAGCGTGAAGCCCCCGAGTCCGGCGGGACTCACAAGTGCTCCTGAAGCGAGGATTCGGATGCCTCATCACCAACGAAGCCGGAGGGTCCTCCTACTATGGTGGAGGAGCCAATTCCTGTCGTGCCTGTGCACGCCATGTCTCCTCCTTCATGGAAGAAGCTTAGGGTACCGAAGGAGGCATCTAAGGACTCCTTCGATCTCGACAATTTCGACGGGTATGTTTTTATATTCTTGCGAGTTCATCTTGTTCTCTTGAAATCTGTTCGTCTGACATAGAATTGAGTCCTTGTGAATGGGTAAAGCCAGGTGCTCTTATTTTACAACAGTAGGGACGATTACTCCCATTACTGACAAGAAACACACCAAATTCACCTTTAGGTGCTTCAACTGCGGTATAGGTAGAAGGAGCTGGTACGGAAAAACCTTCTTTATAAAGTTCGAAATGGTGAATTGAGGTAGAGTAGACCGATGATCCGGTAGTCATTTGGCCGGCTATTGAAATAAAAAGCTTGCATCTGCTCCCCCTAAACTATAACAGGTCCCATCTTTCTCCACACCTAACGTGGTAGTTTCCCATCATAAGGCTTTTCATCTATAGATTGAGCCATTACCCACCAAGGATCCCATTCATTCAGAACTCAGTCGACTACTTCTATAGATAAGGCGGAACATCCTTAGTTCAGCATTATAGCACATAGTCTTCGATGCTACTACATCGCTTTGCTAACTCGAATCGCCTCGCTATGAGAATGACGCATCGCTAACGCTCGGCTAAGTCGAGAACCCTCGCACTGACCATTCGCTTTCTCAGTAGAGAAAGAGCTTCTCTTTGCCCTTTAACTTAATAAAGTATTTGGAAAGAAAAGAAAGAGATTCTTGGTTTTATTGCTCCCGCTTCCTCATATGCGCTCGTCAAGCCAACTTAGCTTTTTGGGAGGTGAAAGAGGGGTTGAAGCGGACATGTTGAAATGACAGCATCGAAGATATCTATATACACAGGAACGCTTATTCCGGACTACGTTCCGGAAAAAGTAGCCTACTTGACAGAAAGGGCGGGCACTCTCGGCTCGGAGGTAGGCACTCTCGTCTTTCAACCCCAACGTCACTTTGAATTTAGTGGGGCACTGTTTACTTACAACCTCTACGAGTTGCAAGTGAATGGGGCTTAACCCATTTCTCGCCTTAACCCCTAAACTAAAGGGTTCATCAAGCCATTTCTCGCCTTAACCCCTAAACTAAATAGGAAGAGGGGTACTTGACTAATAGGGGAAATTCCATTGCACCTGACTATGAGGGACCTCTTGATACCTTATGTTCACTTCCTAACTAGTAGCCGGTTTCCTGTCGCAAAAGCCTTTTCCCAGTGCGCAGAGCCCCAATGAGGAAGGTGTTAGTGCTTTCTCATGGGGTCAATAATGCTAATCCCTCTTTTTGTGCCGAGAAGAAGATAAGAAAAGGCGAAGCCTTCTCTTGGTTTCCCAACCTGTTGCTTCTAAAGGCTGCCCTCTCTCGGCTGGATTTTGGTCCAGCCTACTGCGAGGATCCCGTATCCCGTACATCGTCTTTATCCCTCCTGGGTTCCCGTGGTTCCTATGCCGCCGCGTTTCCCGGTCCTTTTCGTTTAGTGCTTCGACCCGAAGTGATAGCTTGACGTGTTTTCCGTGGATAAGATGGCAGTGCTCCAGCTCACTAAATAATGGGACGACAGTGGTCCGTCGGCAAGCTTGTTCTGATCTTGGATGCAGTACATTGGAATCCTGAAGCACCACCACGAACGCTACCGCGTGTGCGCCTGCGGTGCGGTAAGGCACCACCCTATTGTGCCAACAGCCAACTCCGGCGTGTCAGCTTAGTTATCCTCATCAAGCCACAACCTTGATGTCTAGCTTCCCAACTGGTAGACGGTTCCCTTTCCCCTGGATCAATGAAGAAGGGAGAAGTCAGTTGATTCTTCCGAAGAACCGGAAGCGAAGCGCTATGCCGGTGCGAGGGGACGGGAAAAGAAACAGCTCTGAAGAAAGATATTAGGGTTCCCAATGCTTCTTCACGCCCAACGAGATGCGCCAACCTCGGGATGCTTTACTCCTAACCCCATGGCGGTTCCTAGACGGAGCTTAACCTGAGTCTCGGTTAAGAACAACGATGATCTACGTTTCATACGGCGAACGATTCCATGTATAGTTTCATTCAAGATCATGATGGAGGACACAGCTTACGATCATCGGCTTTGATCATGCCACTAGGCATTTTATTAGGACATTGCACAATGATCCGAACACTTTGTCGCATATCTTTGATACGGATACAGTAACGATCATAGCGATCTCCTTTGGTACCTACTGGTACATCAAGATCCGATTGGCCATGAACATCGTAAGGTGCTACTATTCGCGAATCCCAGCATACCCCAGGTTGGGATGGGTAGGCCCACCACTTCACTTTCACTTAGGCCCGGGCCAAGTCAGTGGGGGGACCCTGTCGGGCTCCTTTCCCCCCAAAACAAACTGTACGTGGGAGTTTCCCTTCATACGGCTCAAATCATTCTCAGATGCCTCGAGAGGCATCTTTCCTTATGGTGGTTCACACGCGCGCAAACGAGCACCGGCCGCAACAACAAGGAACTATGACCAATAGAGTCAGACACAGAGCGTCATACTTCTTTATCTTGTGATGGTTGAGGAGTTTCTTTCTCAGAGGGTGCAGGACGCTTGCGGAGTCCGTGCCTTCCGTACCACCACAGGTCGTTCTTGGGCAGATCCCGCTCCTAAACATAAGGGAGGGATAGGGGGAAAGGGGTCGGGCCTATCATATAAATAGGGTTGTAGAAAGACCACTTTCATTCGACATTCCGGGGCACCCGATTCGATCGACGAATTTGGCGAGCTGATCCGCTTTGATCCAGGAGAAAGCCCAGTCAGCCACCTTTTCGGTGCAGGTCACGTGACCTACAGCTCGGCCTTCGCTTTTTGAGACTTCCTCTACCCACATCTCTATGTGCCCGCAGCACTTTCATATGGAGAAAGATGGGCTTACCATGTTCCATCAATAGCACCTAACATATGCCGATTTTGGCGGACCGTGCTCCACCCTGGTGAACTCATGCGGTTCCGACGTGCCCAGAGGCCAGAGGCGAATCCATTCACGGTCCGTAGGACCAACACCATTCGAAGGTTGATGGCCCGCCCCGCCTAGAATAGGAATCTTTGACTGGGCTTACACACATTCGCTCACTTACGCTGTCCCCCCTCAGCTCACCCTAGCCCCGGGTACGTCGTCTCCAAGGCTTCACACAAAATCTTCACTGACAACATATACATGCTTCTGTAGGGTCAGGCAGAACCGTTGTTTCCTGATGGGAACTTCCCCCGTATTGCTATCAATTTCTTCATGTCGCACGACCTCTTAACATTACACCACTGAATCCCCAATCCTTTGCTTGTTGTGCAGTGACAGTACCAATATCCACTAATCGTTGTTTCCAGATACGGTTGCCAGTTGACATCTCTTCTAATTCGTCGATACGAGAAGCAAATTGTTGTGTGGAGGAATCAATATCTCGACATAAGCCAAGAGGCAGATCTTGTGCCACTCCACCAGGTCGTATGAAACTGGCATGCATCCTGGCTCCCGGAACTCTTTCATAGAATTCCAACAGTTTCTCCCGCTCCTCAAAAGCCCAAAGGAACGAAGTTGATGCTCCCACATCCATAGCATGAGTAGTTGAAGCAAGTGAATGATTTGAAGTTCGAGTTATTTCACAGAATAACACTCTTATATATTGAGCTCGTAATGCTACCTCACAATTCAAAAGTCTCTCTACGGCTGAAGAATGAGCGTGTTCTTAGGCCATCGTAGAAACATAGATAGGGTCAACGACGGAACGAACAACGAAACTTTATGACAGCTTTTTCGTACACATTCACTTGCATCACATACATAAGTGCTCTCTGAACCGTGCAATAAGGTCACCCATAACACGGCTCTCCGACCGGAGTTACCTTAGCCCCGAGCCATGCTATTCCATGATATTGGAAAAAGGCAGCCTAATTATTATCATCGTCTTGAAAGCTGGACGCCTTTTGAATATGAGTGGGGCTCCAAGTCTAGGTGGCGCCTTCGTGGAGCCAAACCGGAGGAAGAGCAAAAGGGAGAGGCCCCACCCGGCTTCGAATAGGAGGGGGGCTTCGATCTGGATCCCGCCTGCTTGTAGAAATGAATGGATCAGAAAGGGGGCTGGATTCTATTTCCGAGCCGGGCAAAAGGTGAAGGCCAGAAGAAGAAGAGAAGTGCGCCTTCCCGGTAAGGAAGAGGATAAAAAGGTGTTGTCATCTATCTCGACCGAGGCGTTGGAAATGAAGACCGACTCAGAGAATCACTGGCGTGCTTTCTCTCCCCCATCGTTTCGCCAATAAAGAAGTCATCCTTGACTTGACGATTGACCATTCCATCCCTACCGAGCCGCCTCTTCGAAGTATTTACCTCTGCCTTTAATTTTTTAGAACATACCCTTCCAATCCAAAATCAAAAAAGAAAGAAAAGTTCCTCGTCTGTGATTTAATCGGCCCTAAGGGAGTTTACTCGACCCATTCTCCAGTCTCCCGCACTGCTCAAGTGTGCGACTCCGTATGAGGACCTCCTTCCCTTTTGCTCTGCCCACTTTTTGTTCACACGGTTATCAAAGCGGAGGAAGGGCGGGTATCAGGTACCACGAGCCCTCTGTCCCACACATCTATCAAGAAGCAAGTGTAGTTCACCGGTTCGACCGAATGCTCCTATCTCTCGGCAAAGATCGTATGAGTGTGCAGTTATGCTTCGGATGCTTCGCCATGGAATAGATCGACTCAGTTCCCCTTCTTTTCTGGTGCACTCGCTTTGTATATCCGACACACAAGGAAGGACGCGGTGGGAAGAAAGCTGCCCTAGCCTCTGTCCGGTCGATCATTTCGCTGGCGTCATGCATTCACGCCTCTGTTTGACTGCCGCTCGGGAATGTAGTTGTAGATACGTGAGTCTTAGTGGGTCGTTGGCTCCACCTCTTATCTCCTTCTACGACATGTTGTAGTCATCACCATATTCAATATGTCACTTAGTCATATCTGCCTCACAGCGGGTCAGCACCTCCAAAAGAAAGGGAGGGAGGACTTCATTCAGTGACTCCGCGATCGCCCTTTGAACGATGAAAATAAGGTAAAGCTTGAAGATAAGTTTTGTACTCGATTAATTTGTCAGTCCCTCTAGTCGGGTGGGCGCCAACCGGATCCCCTTGAAAACCATACGTGCGAGTCTCCCCGCATGCGGCTCACGCCATTTGAGGTGGTCCAGCCTAGCATTCATTCGCAAATCCTGTAGTGAAATTGAGACTGCTCAACCTCGGAAGCTAATTCGCGTGTAGGCAGCGCTATCTGTCTACCGTTGACTATATCTATTCATTGATATATTGGCTCGCTCCCCTCCTCTTTTTTCAAGAATGAATGAGCCGCCTTCCATTTCCGTCAAATGACCCGGCTTCCCCTGGCTCTTCCACGGTTCGGTCTCCCTTTCCTCCCTATGCCCCCCTGGCGCATGCCCACCACGCTTCGCGCCTGTGGCGTTTTCGCTAAACGGTCTTTGCCAGTAGTGCCATCCTCCCTGTAGGCTATCTGTATGGGTGGGTTGTCCCTTGCTGCTATGTTCTGTTAGGCCCTATGAATTACAGGAAATTCAGTGGTTGACTTGGCTAGCAGGCGGGTTACACATTCCACTGTGCCGAGATGTGAGGTGCAGGTGGTGATGATCATCCCAGGGTATGTGCTAGCCCCCTTGACGGGCACTCCAGGACCCGCTCACGCTCATGAAAACCCAGGTCGGACCTCCGACCAGATGTGTGGATAACGAGGCCACCTTCACAACCTTCTGCCTTCTATCTTTATCCAAAGTCAGGTAGGGCGGTTCGCTTGAGTTGCTCAACCGTCCCTTTGCCAGGTGCTCATAACGCGCTACGGAACCTCTACCGTGCTAGCGGCATAGGAGCCTACTCAGCGTCAGCGGCTTCGTGCTGCACTGGAGTGATCCAATATGTGGTTCCGCACGTTCCACCACTTCTCCGTTCATTTCCAATACTGATCGTGAAACACCATGAGCAGCAGGATGTTGAGGTCCAGAATTCGAAGTGAAATTCTTGATTTTCCCGTTCCTAGTCATCATGGGAAAGAACTAAGAAATAAATAAGAAAGAGATTATTCCCCTAGAGCTTGTCCAGTACCACGAGTACCCAAAATGCATCTCCGCGCGTTTACCCAGCGAGGCCAAAACTGATGTTAGCTACATTCGAGCGTTCACCGCACAGAGGCGATCTCGAACACTACCTATGATAAGAATCCATGAAAGTGTTCAGTAGACTGTGGCAATCGTCATGCCCTAGAAACTGATCGGTAAAATCGGTTACAGTATAGGCCTCCGGCAAACGCAATTGTGCCTCCCAAAAAGCAAAGTCTATGATGTCAGCCGCCGAGGGCTTTCTATTATCAAACGAAATGCCATAAAATCTGAAAAGGCTGGCAAGCGGCTCGGGCAGTGGAACCCCAGGGTTGGGAATCCAGGTGGGGAGTTCAATCCCGTAATAAGAAGGGTTGGTAATCCAGTCGGGCACTTCCCCTTGAGGTAGAAGTTCAAAAACCGTTTGAGGATCCAACCCACGATGGAAAAAATCCCAAACCCTAGAATGGGGGC
This sequence comes from Avena eriantha, assembly GCA_910589775.1. Classification (NCBI taxonomy): domain Eukaryota; kingdom Viridiplantae; phylum Streptophyta; class Magnoliopsida; order Poales; family Poaceae; genus Avena; species Avena eriantha. Next base: position 257,017,446 of record OU342743.1, on the reverse strand, counting down.
CGGCTACCACTTGTTGTGCTAATTGGTTGTTCATTTTGTAAGGTAACTCCATCTTTTTCAGCTCTGCTCCTGAAAAGAGAAAGGAGACTGATCTTGACATCGGCGTTGGTTTTTCCAACAAAAAACAATATCGTTAGTTGATTGAACTTCCATGACAAAAAGTTTCATACACTGGAGGTCCCATCGACGAAGGACACTATACACGTTTTCTGAGGAGCAACATGAGACTTTCTTTTTTCCGAACTCAGTAGAGGCAGGCCATGAAGGGTGATCAATAACCCCTTTAGGTGACGCATCGAACCCGCAATCCCTTATCTGATCAAACAACCGATCCAGCAGACCTATGGTCACAGTCTGTAGTATTACTAACTCGCGCCACTTTAACATCCCAAAACTTAATCCAAAGTTAATCAAGATCAAATCTACCCATTTTAGGGTTAACAAAATCTTTTTCTATTTAAAAATGATTAAGCATTCATATGTGTGTGCATTTAATTTAGGAGTTAATTGAATTTCCATGTTTGAGTGATCCATTGACTGTAAAATGATTCTAAGGTGAATTAAACATCATCTAGATCATTCCCAAACAAATCCCAAAGAAAAAGAAATAAAAAAAAATTAATTAAGCAAATGGTCACTTTTTCCATTTTAATCACATAGCCTACTTTGGCTATTCCTAGAACTCAAATCTTAACATAAACAATTGTGGTTCTTTGCACCCCTTGCTAGTACAAGTAGTGTTGTACCAAGGCCCACTTTGCTTCATCCCAAAAACTTTCAAACACTAAATTTAAATGACATTTGAAAATTGAATGTAGTTCATATGTATAGATCACACTTATTCAAAAACCACTCAAATGAACTCCACTTATAAATCGCAAGCAAACCTAGATGCTTAAGCATAAGTTACACCACTCCACCAAAAATCAGATGAAAATTCAAAACTTTTTCTCTTGCGGCCATTGTGTCGAACATGTGGCAGGCAGAGATCAAATGGCCTAACTAATATTGTTCCTAATTAAGACCCTATCCCCCTCTTAGCCCTCTCTGATCTCCTCTGTCCCCCCTGAGACTAACCAGACCCTCACCGACCTACCCCTAAGCCTGGAGCAGCAGTGGAGCGCTGTCACTTTATGGTCGTCACCGGCCAGAAGCGGGCAACGCGCTAGGGACCAAGCCATGCCATTCCAGCGTGCCCTCTAGCTCCGCCCAACCCTACCGCCGCCCATGGTCCACCCCTCGATCGACCTCAGCCCCTGGACCACTTCCCAGCACCGCCGCCCTTTCTCTCTGCGAGTAAGCCAGAGCTTCCCAGAGCACGATCTCTGCCAGCACGCAGCAGACCGTGCCTCGGCACAAAATCCCACACGCCGCTCCGCCTCGACCACAGCAACCCACCAGACACGGCCGTGCACCGCTGCGCGACCCACAGTCGCCATGATCACCGTCGAGCACCGCCTCTGTCCCCTAGAGCGCGTGACGCTCCCGACCATATGCCACCGCCCCTAGCCATGCCATTGCGCCGTAGCTGACCGCCAGCAGACCACCCACCGTCCGCCTACCTTGCCATGCCGATAGCCCCCCTGTTTCGCTGTCACCGACGAGCCGTGCCCATGCCGCTCGGTCTCACCGTCGAGCCTATATAAGGAGGCCACCCTAGCACCATCTCCTCACACCATTCCACTTCCCTCTCGCCACAGACCATTTCCCCTCTGTCGCTGGAGCCGTAGTTCACCGGAATTGCACCAGAGGAGGCCGCTCCAGAGGAGGAGACGGTGCCATCGATTCCATCCACCTCAGCCCCTGCCGCGACCTTGCCTGAGTCCACCGTCGTCGTCCAGTTCGATCGCCCGCCTTGCCACACTAGCTGGAGCACTGGTACGTCCCCAGTAGACCCACACCAGCCGTTTAGGGTTCGGTCTCACCGGTGACAAGTCCGTCGTCGACAATGGCCGTGAGCCGTTGATCCGTGTTATAATCATGTGGCCCAGATCGCTCGATACCGTTTCGGGTTTTAAAGGTCGCCGACAGACGGGACCCCCTTGTTAGTTGCCCTCTGCGCCACTGAGCATCACTGGGCCGGCCCGTTAGTTTTCCCGCGCTAGCCCACAATTTCAAATAAGTGTTTTTCTATTTAGACTTAAAACCATTTCTGTCCCTTAGTTCAAAAATCAATTCAGGAAGATTTACTGAACCAAATTGAGTGATTCCAATTTTGTTGGAAATCTTCGGAAAAGATCTATCCAAGCCCGTTGGTTTAAATCATTTAGAGATAGAGATCTCTCCTAGTAAAAATAACAAGACAGAAGCATTTGCACACTCAAACATTTTTCAAAATCAACCATAATAGCTTTTAAGTTGATTCCAACTCTCAAAAATCACATTTAACCATACCTATCTGAATATGTAATAATATTAAGGTTTACATGAAGTGACTTTGGAATAGTACCAAAATAATGCTATATAGGCATTACTAGCCACTTTAAATCATTAATTATTAAACTTAAACTTAATAAAAATGTGATCACATTCCCATATGTTAGAATATGTGGTGATGACATGTGTCCACATGATCCCATATTTTAATTGGACAATATTAAATCTTAGTTAATTTCAATGAGTAGAAATTACTTTTCTCAAATAAAAAGAATGAAACTAGTTCATTAAACCTTGTGATTCTTGTGATGATAATAGATCATCAAATGTGTGCCTTGGTGTGCTAAGTAGACTAGTTAAGTATTGTTTGGTGATTGTGTATCCCGTATGTTTTTATAGACGATAGTACCGACCAAGCTTTCGAGGAGGAGGAGTTCTACCAAGAGGAGGAGGAAGAAAACTTCAACCACTACACTACCCAAGGCAAGCTATTATTGGCAAGCTAAAACTTGCAAGTATTATACTAGCAAGCCATCATTAATAATGCAAGTTAACCCTTGTAAGCTAGATAACCTAAGCAAGATGCAATAGGCATGCTTTGTTTATACCTTTGACTATTATCTACCCCAAGTTTTATTTACAAGCTTTACTTTTCTTTAGTAAAGTCCTTTACTTGTTTGAAGGTAGCATAAAGAGTATAAAACTTGACCTATCTAGTTAAGATTAGATGTCATTCTATGGCATGATATTGAGATTAGCATCCCACATTAGTGAACACTCTTAACTTAGTAGTTTAGAGCTAAACCAAAACTTGACTCACTTTAGATGGGAATACTTGGTGAAAATGATTTGTGAAAACCTTGGAATGATGAGTCATTCTATTGAGATCTTTTGACATGTGTTGAGAAAAACAAATGGTTTATGATGATGAAAATGTTGAGGCATGAGACTTAGCCCTTTTACAAAACTGATGGTTGGGTTCGGATGCGATACCATTCCCATTTTACTGTACAACCACAATACCTAAATTGGGTAAGGCTTAGCCAGAAGTTTATATGCATTAGTATTAGTTCCCTCGCGGGAGAGGTTTGAGCTGAGGCTACCTCTCGATGTTGTCCACCTATGAAGTGCCCAAGATGACAGATGGTCATGGTTGGGAGGCCATGCTCATAGGAGAGGTGCTTATACTAGGTTGTGTAAAGGAAAGGTTATGTTTGATTATCTGCATACTAAGTATGATGATTCAGGGTTATCCCTGACAGATGTATGGAATCTTGTGGTGAAAGTGTACCACCTCTGCAGATTGTCAAACTATTCGAATAGCCGCGTCCGTGGTTATGGACAGTTGGAGTGGCCATACTGTTCCGTTGTCAGATGTTTTCAAAACAACTTATGAAATAAAGTGACATGACTTGACCACAACAGAGTTGTGACTATGACAATTAAGTTCCCACTTAGATGTTTTCAAACTTCTTTTATCTTTGTTTGTTTTAGAACTCAGCTTAGGTTTCACATTTAACTTTACAAGTACACTTAGAGTTAGGTTTCCTACTAGAACTATACTACTTGATTAGTGATAGTTTGCAAGTACTTAAAGAGTACTCATGGCTTTTGTCCCTGGCTATTCCTATGGCCAGACTATGAAGGGACTACCAAGATGAAGGACAGTAGGACGGCTATGATAACTAGGATCATCTCCCATCGTCAGCATTGCATGTGACTCTGAAGATGGACCCCACCGCTACGCTATTTATTCTGCTGCTTGATTGTACTAAGACTGGATCATGAGATCCTTTATTTGTGTAAGACCTTATGTATGGTTTGTAATGGATGATGTACTGTGATGTCCAATCTGTTATGTCTCGCAAAAATGGTAATCCTGGGATTGCAAGGTATGGCATAACAGGCATCTGGGATTAAAAATCCGGGTGTTGACAAGTTGGTATCAGAGCCATCCTGACCATAGGAGACCCTAGTTAGAATGGACGTCCGAACAAAAACTTAGTTTCAAAAACCAAAGTGAGTACTTATGAAAACTATTTCCTCTCTTACCCTTGGAAATTCTTTCTTTCAAAAAAATTCATGTTCCTCCAAATTCTTACATTACTACCTAAAATTTGACACACTTGATCATTTCACTAACTTCCTCATGCTTAATTCTTATAGATGGAGACCCAGTTCAGCAAGTTCTACCAGTTGGGCAACGGAGGCCAGCTGATCTTCGAGAGGGATCTTGACGCACTATCGGAGTACTTGGGACGACCACATCCGGAGTTTCTTGAAGCTCAACTTCCTGGACTCCCAGGAGGAGATTTACAATGGTTAGTCACTGCTGATCTTCGAGGAAGTATAGAAGCACCAATGTCCGAGAGAATTCAGTTCTCGGTGAGAGAGAACAACTGGCTAGATGGATTAGCCAGGGCAATGCATGAAGCTCTCGCACGTCTGTGTGCCCTAAGTGTCAACCAAATCCAAGGAACCTGCTTTGTTCACTATGCAAGGCGTGACTTCATGGGAATGCCAATGGAGATGCCAAGTCAACCGGAGTTGAAGCGTCAAGTGGAGAACCTTGACTTCCTACTGTATGGTCGCCAGAAGGAATTGGATAATGCTAGGGAGTTAGCCAACCACAACCTTGCCATTGCCACCCAAAAGGCCCAGACTTTCTCACTGCTTGTCAAGGACCGTCAGTCTCTTCGCCGCCAGCGCGAAAAGAAGGATTGCACCATCGACCGTCTTTACAAGAAGGTGGCCGACCTCGAGAAGACCATCAAGGAGCAATAAGCTTAGCTTGCAGCAAAGGAAGAAGAAGAAGGTGAAGATATCCAAGGGGATATTGACTCCTACCTCAGCAATGATGATGACTTTCTGGAGGAAGATGTTGTGGACTTCTACACTGACGATGATGACTCCGACTTCATCGATGATGAGTAGATGCACTAGAGCACTGTCGTAGCATGAGATGTATCGGTCCCATTGTATCGTAGCTTACATAATGGTTCTTAAAACCATCTATTTTCCTTTGATGTTGTCGTGTGTGTGTGTGTGTTTGTATTATGTGCTTTGCTTGGATGAATGAAAAGGAACTATTTACAAATCCTAAGTTTAACTCAAAGTTTTAGCTTTGAAACCAAAACCATGAACCCTAGAATTTTCCCTCTTACCCCTTTATCCATCTCAATCTTCAAATGACTCGTGGAAACCCCGGAGGGAGCAGCTCATCGCAGGACCCAATGCTGCAGATTATGAAAATGCTGGTTGCAGACCGTGAAGCAAGCATGGCAGAGCGCCAGGCCAACTTAGCAACACTGCAGCAGATCACCCAGATGGCCCAAAACAACCAAGGGCATGGAAATCAGGATCATCATGGATCCAAACTCAAAACCTTCCAGAATATCAATCCCCCAATCTTTAGTACTTCAGAGAACCCGCTGGATGCTGACGACTGGTTGCAGACAATGGAGAACAACTTAGAAGTAGCAGGAGTGGATACCAACGAGAAAGTTCTTTTTGCCACCCACTATTTGGCAGGAGATGTAAGAGCATGGTGGAACAGTATCCGCACAATGAACCATGGTCAAGTGATGACATGGGAAGCCTTCAAAATCAAGTTCAGCCGCACCCACGTGCTGCAGGGTCTAGTCACCAGAATGAGGGATGAATTTCGAGAACTGAAGCAAGGAAGAATGACTGTAGTGGAGAACCGTGACAGATTCCTGTCACTTGCCAGGTATGCACCTAATGAGATCAACACGGAGGCCAAGAAGAAGGAGAGATTCCTGAACGGACTGCATGATGAGATGCAGACTGTCCTCGTCAACATCCGCTTCGAGGATCTCGAAGAGCTAGTCGACTCTGCCATTCAGATGGAAGGGAAGATTAACCAGGCAAACGACAACCACACACGTCGTATGATGCACCAAGCTGGATCCAACAGTCACCAGAAGTACCGTCCCAACCCGTCTGCAGGGTATGCACCAAGAAACAATCGACCACCAATGTCTCGCCCAAGCTACCCCAACCGTAGCGGAGGCAATGTGAAGTCCGGAGGGAACAACAACAACACCGACAACACCAGCAATTTCAACCGTGCACCTCCCAAGAGCAACAACAACAACAAAAACAACACTGCACCCAGAACTGGAAGCAATGTTGTGCCAGTCGCAGCTAAAGATAAGTCTCAGATCACTTGTTTCGAGTGTGGAGTGAAGGGTCACTATTCCAATGAGTGTCCCAAGAAGATTGCCGCCACTGCCAATGTGAATGCCCCAGCTCAACAGCAGCGTCGTGTTCAACCGGGGAGAAGATTCTCCCTAGGGAACCCTCACAACCGCAATGGCCGTCTCTTCCACATGAACGCCAAAGAAGCCTAAGAAGCGCCAGATGTAGTGCTGGGTATGTTTTCTGTCAACTCAGTTTTAGCAAGAGTGTTGTTTGATTCTGGAGCATCGCACTCATTTGTGACCGAAGAATTTGCATGCACTAGTAAGATTCGCCCAACCAACTTGAAGCATGTCATGATAGTTCAAATCCCCGGTTCAACTACAAAAGCTAGAAAAATTTGCAAAGCTATGCCTATCAGAATACATGGGATAGATTTTTATGCTAATCTAATAGTACTTGGAACCAAAGGTTTGGAAGTAGTACTAGGAATGGATTGGATGTCAAAGCATAAATGACTGATAGACTGTGCTAAGAAAGCCATCACCATGACCAGTAGCTCTGGAGTAACAGTAGAGCATATATCTAAAACCCTACCCCGTCAATTCAAGTGCAACAAAAGTCTAGCCCTACCCACCATTGACCAAGTCAGAGTAGTCTGTGAATACCCCAACATATTCCCAGATGAATTGCCCGGTATGCCCCCGGATAGGGATATTGAGTTCATTATTGAACTAATCTCTAGAACCGGACCCATAACCCAGAGACCCTATAGCATGAACCCCTCAGCGTTAGTGGAAATGAAGAAGCAGCTGGATGCAATGTTGGCAACAGGCTTGATTCAACCAAGCGCATCGCCATGGAGATCACCAGTGTTATTTGTCGACAAGAAAGATGGAGGCAACTATTTGTGCATGGATTACAGAAAGCTGGATGACGTCACCATCAAAAACAAGTACCCGTTGCCAAAGATAGAAGATCTATTTGATCAGTTGACCGGTGCCTAGGTATTCTCAAAGATTGATCTTAGGACTGGTTATCACCAACTTAAGATTCGTGCAACAGATATTCCAAAGACCGCATTTACTACTCGCTATGGTTTATACGAGTATACAGTTGTGTCTTTTCGATTAACCAATGCCCGTGCTTATTTCATGAACTTCATAAATAAGATCTTTATGAATTTCCTAGACAAGTTTGTCGTTGTGTTTATCGACGATATCCTTATCTACTCCAAGTCAGAAGAAGAGCATGAGCAACATCTAAGAATCATCCTTGAAACCCTTCGAGAGCATCGGTTGTATGCCAAATTCAGCAAATGTGTGTTCTGGCTAAAAGAAGTAGGATTCCTAGGACATATTGTGTCTGCCGGAGGAGTCTCTGCTGATCCCGCCAAAATTAAAGATGTCGAAGAATGGGAAGCCCCAACCACTCAAACCCAAGTCCGTGCATTTCTCGGATTAGCGGGATATTACCGCAAGCTCGTAGCAGGATTCTCTAGTATCGCCAGACCCATGACCCAATTGTTGAAGAAGGACAAAAAGTTCGAATGGACCGACAAATGTGAAGCCAGTTTCCAAGAACTGAAGAAAAGATTGATTTCAGCCCCAATATTGATCATGCCAGATATCATGAAGTCGTTTGATGTATACTGTGATGCATCCAAGATTGGTCTCGGATGTGTATTGATGCAAGAAGGCAAAGTCATCGCTTATCTGTCTCGACAACTGAAGCAGCATGAGCAGAACTATCCGACCCATGATCTTGAATTAGCAGCAGTAGTTTTGGCATTGAAGACATGGCGTCATTATCTTATGGGTAATCGCTGTGAGATTTACTCAGATCACAAAAGCTTGAAGTATATTTTCACTCAGAAGGAGCTGAATATGAGGCAAAGAAGATGGATAGAGTTAATCAAGGATTATGACCTTAACATTCACTATCACCTCGGCCAAGCCATTGTGGTAGCGGATGCTCTTAGCAGATTGCCGTGTAGGCTAAATACTATGATCAAGGAGAAGCAACCCAGTTTATATGAGGAGTTGGACCAGTTTAGGACTGAGTTTGTTAACAAAGGATTCTTAGCTAGCATTGAACTTCAACCCACTTTGATTAGCCAAATCAAGGAAGCCTAGAAGGGAAATGAAATTATCGACGGAATCAAACATCGTATTGGTATAGGAAAAGTACCTGGATTCGCTGAACACGAAGAAGGGGTTCTGTGGTACAAAGGTCGTATCTGTGTGCCAGCAGATTCGGAGCTGAAGCAAGTTATCATGCAGGAAGCCCATGATACTCTTTATTCTATCCACCCCGGAGGAACGAAGATGTATCAAGATTTGACAGAGCAATTTTGGTGGCACAAGATGAAGAGAGAAATCGGAAGCTACATCGCCAAGTGTGACAATTGTCAAAGAGTCAAAGTAGAACATTAGAGACCCGCATGACTGTTGCAACCATTGCAGATTCCCGAAATGGAAATGCGATTCTGTCAGAATGGACTTTATCACCGGTTTGCCTACTTCGAGTAGGAGAAATGACTCAATCTGGGTTATCGTTGATAGACTGTCCAAGGTAGCTCACTTTATACCTATCAAGACAACCTACAAGAGTTCGAAGCTAGCAGAGTTGTACATTGCTAGAATTGTTAGTCTGCATGGAACCCCCAAGACCATAGTATCAGATCGAGGAACCCAATTTACCTCGAGATTTTAGCAGAAACTCTAGGAAGGATTGGGAACCAAATTGAACTTCAGCACCGCTTATCACCCACAAACTGATGCACAGACTGAAAGAGTCAACCAAATCTTAGAAGATATGTTGAGAGCTTGTGTGTTAGAGTATGGATCAAAATGGGAAGATTGCCTGCCTTTCGTAGAATTCTCATATAACAACAGTTATCAAGCTAGTCTACAAATGGTACCATTTGAGTTCCTATACGGAAGAAAGTGTCGCACCCCTTTGAATTGGTCGCAAGTAGGAGAGAGTCAGATCTTTGGACCCAACATTCTCCGAGAAGCCGAAGAGAAGGTTCACAAGGTCCGAGAGCACCTCAAGACCTCCCAATCTAGACATAAGAGTTATGCTGACAAGAGAAGGAGAGACATGACTTTCAATGTCGGAGATGTTGTATATCTCAAGGTTTCACCATTAAAGGTAACCCAACATTTTAGTCTAAAAGGAAAGTTAGCCCCAGATATAATTGGGCCTTTCAAGATTCTGAATCGCCGAGGAGAAGTATCTTATCAGCTGGAAGTGCCTGAAGAGATGTCTGCCATCCACAATGTGTTCCATATCTCGTTACTTCGCAAATGCTTAGAAGTGCCGGAGAAGACCGAAGTTTTCAAGAACATCGATCACCGAGCTGTTGATATCAACAAGGACCTGACGTATCGTGAAGTGCCCATTTGTATCTTGGAGGAACCCTACAGAACCACCAGGACCATGAGTATCAAGTTTCTCAAGATTCAATGGAGCAACCATACCGAAGAAGAAGAAGCCACTTGGGAGCGAGAAGATTACATTAGGACTGAGTTCACAGATCTCTTTAGTTCCTAGTTTTCTTTCATAAATCTCGGGACGATATTTTATTTAAGGGGGGAAGGTTTGTAACATCCCAAAACTTAATCCAAAGTTAATCAAGATCAAATCTACCCATTTTAGGGTTAACAAAAACTTTTTCTATTTAAAAATGATTAAGCATTCATATGTGTGTGCATTTAATTTAGGAGTTGTTTGAATTGCCATGTTTGAGTGATCCATTGATTGTAAAATGATTCTAAGGTGAATTAAACATCATATAGATCATTCCCAAACAAATCACAAAGAAAAAGAAATAAAAAAGAATTAATTAAGCAAATGGTCACTTTTGCCATTTTAATCACATAGCCTACTTTGGCTATTCCTAGAACTCAAATCTTAATAGAAACAATTGTGGTTCTTTGCACCCCTTGATAGTACAAGTAGTGATGTACCAAGGCCCACTTTGATTCATCCCAAAAACTTTCAAACACTAAATTTAAATGACATTTGAAAATTGAATGTAGTTCATATGTATAGATCACACTTATTCAAAAACCACTCAAATGAACTCCACTTTTAAATCCCAAGAAAACCTAGATGCTTAAGCATAAGTTACACCACTCCACCAAAAATCAGCCCAAAATTCAAAACTTTTTCTCTTGCGGCCATTGTGTCGAACAGGTGGCAGGCAGAGATCAAATGGCCTAACTAATACTGTTCCTAATTAAGCCCATGTCCCCCTCTTAGCCCTCTCTGCTCACCTCTATCCCCCTGAGACTAACCAAACCCTTACCGACCTACCCCTAAGCCTGGAGAAGCAGTGGAGTGCCGCCACTTTATGGTCGTCGCCGTCCAGAAGCGGACAACGCGCTAGGGACCGAGCCGTGCCATTCCCGCGTGCCCTCTAGATCCGCCTAACCCTACCGCCACCCATGGTCCACCCCTCGATCGACCCAGGCCCCTGGACCACTCCCCAACACCTCCGCCCTTTCTCTCTACGAGCTAGCCAGAGCGCGCCAGAGCGTGATCGCCGCCAGCACGCAGCAGACCACGCCTCGGCACAAAATCCCGGACGCCGCTCCGCCTCGACCATATGCCACCACCCCTAGCCGTGCCATTGCGCCGAAGCTGACCGCCAGCAGGCCACCCACCGTCCACCTACCTCGCCCGCCGGTAGCCCCCCTGTTTCGCCGTCACCGATGAGCCGTGCCCATGCCTCTCTGTCTCACCATCGAGCCTATATAAGGAGGCCACCCTAGCACCATCTCCTCACACCATTCCACTCCCCTCTCGCCACTGACCATTTCCCCTCTGTCGCTGGAGCCGCTCGAGCCGTAGTTCACCGGAATTGCATCGGAGGAGGCCGCAACAGAGGAGGAGACGGTGTCGTCGATTTGGTCCACCTCAATGTAACACCCCGTCCACTCCTAGGTCCGAGGGGGGTGTCACTCCTGGCAGCTTAATAGAATATCTAGACTGGCCCCATAGACCAACACTAGTCTTTTCTACGCACTTTATCCTCACTCGTGCGCACCCGGTACCCACTTCCTGGTCAGTCACCCATCCTAGAATTGCTCTAGGCCAAGCACGCTTAACCTTAGAGTTATTTTCGAATGAGCTTCCGGAAAAGAAGTTGCAACTTGTTGGTATGAGTATTCTATCAATCCTATTAAGCCATGTGCCTGGTCTCACATACACCCACCCTTTAGAAGATCGATGCCCTCATAGATCAAGCACACCCCAGGAACGTTCTCTCTTGGCACGCGTCTGTGCGTCTAGTGCCGGCACATGTGCCATGTCGTGTACACTCTAGGCCACACGCGTCATGCTCCACATGTCCTACCACTGACACGCACACACTCGTGCAATCGCAAGGGTCGGCTCTGATACCACTTGTAACACCCCGTCCACTCCTAGGCCCGGGGGGTGTCACTCCTGGCAGCTTAATATGATATCTAGACTGGCCCCATAGACCAACACTAGTCTTTTCTGCGCACTTTGTCCTCACTCGTGCGCACCCGGTACCCACTTCCTGGTCGGTCACCCATCCTAGAATTGCTCTAGGCCAATCACGCTTAACCTTAGAGTTCTTTCCGAATGAGCTTCCGGAAAAGAAGTTGCAACTTGTTGGTATGAGTATTCTATCAATCCTATTAAGCCATCTGCCTAGTCCCACACTCAGCCCCTGCCGCGACCCCGCCTGAGTCCGCCGTCACCGTCCAATTCGATCGCCCGCCTTGCCGCACTAGCTGGAGCCCTGGTACGTCCCTAGTAGACCTCCACCGGCCATTTAGGGTTCGGTCTCACCGTCGACGAGTCCGTCATCGACGACGACCGTGAGCCATTGATCCGCGTTATAATCGTGTGGCCCAGATCGCTCGATACCGTTTTGGGTTTTAAAGGTCGCTGACAGATGGGACCCCCTTGTTAGTTGCCCTCTGTGCCGCTGAGCGTCATTGGGCCGGCCCGTTAGTTTTCCCGCGCTAGCCCACAATTTCAAATAGTGTTTTTCTATTTAGACTGAAAAGCATTTCTGTCCCTTAGTTCAAAAATCAATTCAGGAAGATTTAATAAACCAAATTGAGTGATTCCAATTTTGTTGGAAAGCTTCTGAAAAGATCTATCCAAGACCGTTGGATTTAATTCATTTAGAGTTAGTAAAACTAACAAGACAGAAGCATTTGCACATTCAAACATTTTTCAAAAATCAACCATAATAGCTTTTGAGTTGATTCAAACTCTCAAAAATCATATTTAACCATACCTATATTAATATGTAATAATATTAAGTTTTACATGCAGTGACTTTGGACTAGTACCAAAATAATGCTATATAGGCATTTCTAGTCACTTTAAATCATTAATTATTAAACTTAAACTTACTAAAATGTGATCCAACCTTTAAATCACATTCCCATATGTTAGAATATGTGGTGATGACATGTGTCCACATGATCCCATATTTTAATTGGATAATATTAAATCTTAGTTAAATTTAATGAGTAGAAATTACATTTCTCAAATAAAAAGAATGAAACTAGTTCATTAAACCTTGTGATGCTTGTGATGATAATAGATCATCAAATGTGTGCCTTGGTGTGCTAAGTAGACTATTTAAGTATTGTTTGGTGATTGTGTATCCCGTATGTATTTATAGACGATAGTACCGACCAAGCTTTTGAGGAGGAGGAGTTCTACCAAGAGGAGGAGGAAGAAAACTTCAACCACTACACTACCCAAGGCAAGCTATTATTGGCAAGCTAACACTTGCAAGTATTATACTAGCAAGCCATCATTCACAATGCAAGTTAACCCTTGCAAGCTAGATAACCTAAGCAAGATGAAATAGGCATGATTTGGTTATACCTTTGACTATTACCTACCCCAGGTTTTATTTACAAGCTTTACTTTTCTTTACTAAAGTCCTTTACTTGTTTGAATGTAGCATAAAGAGTATAAAACTTGACCTATCTAGTTAAGATTAGATGTCATTCTATGGCATCGGATTGAGATTAGCATCCCACATTAGTGAACACTCTTAACTTAGTAGTTTAGAGCTAAACCAAAACTTGACTCACTTTAGATGGGAATACTTGGTGAAAATGATTTGTGAAAACCTTGGAATGATGAGTCATTCTATTGAGATGTTTTGACATGTGTTGATAAACACAAATGGTTTATGATGATGAAAATGTTGAGGCATGAGACTTAGCCCTTTTACAAAACTTATGGTTCGGTTTGGATGCGATACCATTCCAATTTTACCGTACAACCACAATACCTGAATTGGGTAAGGCTTAGCCGGAAGTTTATATGCATTAGTATTAGTTCCCTCACGGGAGAGGTTTGAGCTAAGGCTACCTCTCGATGTTGTCCACCTATGCAGTGCCCAAGATGACAGATGGTCATGGTTGGGAGGCCATGCTCATAGGAGAGGTGCTTATACTAGGGTGTGTAAAGGAAAGGTTATGTTTGATTATCTGCATACTAAGTATGATGATTCAGGGTTATCCCTGACAGATGTATCGAATCTTGTGGTGAAAGTGTACCTCCTCTACAGAGTGTCAAACTAGTCGAATAGCCCCGTCCGTGGTTATGGACAATTGGAGTGGCCATACTGTTCCATTTTAAGATGTTTTCAAAACAACTTATGAAATGAATTGTGACAAGGCTTGACCACAACAGAGTTGTGACTATGACAATTAAGTTCCCACTTAGGTGTTTTTAAACTTCTTTTATCTTTCTTTGTTTCAGAACTCAACTTAGGTTTCACACTTAACTTTACAAGTACACTTAGAGTTAGCTTTCCTACTAGAACTATACTACTTGATTAGTGATAGTTTGCGAGTACTTAAAGAGTACTCATGGCTTTTGTCCCTGGCTATTCCTATGGCCAGACTATGAAGGAGACTACCAAGATGAAGGACAGCAGGACGGCTATGATAACTAGGATCATCTCCCATCATCGGCATTGCATGTGACTCTGAAGATGGACCCCACCGCTACGCTATTTATTCTGCTGCTTGATTATACTAAGACTGGATCATGAGATCCTTTATTTGTGTAAGACCTTATGTATGGTTTCTAATGGATGATGTACTATGATATCCAATCTGTTATGTCTCGCAAAAATGGTAATCCTGGGATTGCGAGGTATGGCATAACAGGCATATGGGATTAAAAATCCGGGTGTTAACAGCCACCTGTTTACCTACTTGATCTACGCTTTTATTGAGGAATGGCAGTATCCGCATCTGCATGGGCTTCTATTGAATCAAGAAATTGTATTGTACATCTTATTGATTTTGATACAACGGATAATGGAAATCGAAGCTATTTGATGTCTGACTCAGGCCCATGACCGATCGATCAGTGATTCACACAGATACAAGGTAGTTTAGTGGCTCCAGATCCAAGAAAAAGGGACTACGTGCCAAAAGAGAAAGGTTTACCACCTGTTTCAATAGAAACAAAAGGCAGTTAAATGTAAAATTGTTTATTCGAACTTGTAGGTACATATCTTCTGAGAGCCAAATCCTTTGCCGTGCCGCTCGTGTACTAAGGAAGAATCTGATTCTAAGTTGCACGCGAGTTTCATGACTCTCTGGGTATAGCAACCATAGAAGAAGCGTTTTCTTTGATCTAGATAGGTGGGACGAATCTTATTTTCCCGCGGACGATCGCGTTGCAGCTCCTTTGGAGAGCGCTCCTATGCTAAAGTAAGAAATTGAAGACTACCTAGATGGGAACCCTTGCTCTTATTCTAAGTTTTGCTAGCGTAAATGACCTGAGTGAAGGTGTTGAAAAACTCATACATAGATTCCCGATGCCAAGAGCAGGAAAGCACAATACTGCCGTTGAAGCGGATGAAGGAAAGAGTTGGATGATAAAGATGGAGCCTCAACTCACTACACAATCATGTTAATGGATCAGTTAGATCCTATTGGAGACTTGGAGTAATCAGATTCTAGGGAAGGGAAGCTTAGAATTCGGTAGCAGGATTTCGATGTGGCAAAGGATTGTAACTCATGATTGCAGACTTAATGCCAGCTCACAACGGCTTCACTCACATGATCCGAGATTTTTGGTTACGGTGCAGCTAAAGATAAGAATAGGGGAAAGAAGACTGTTGCCGGGGCTACGTTTGAAGAGGTAGAGCCCCATTTCTCTTTTTGAGTATACCGAGTAGGTGCTTGAAGTGCTAAGATGCATAAAGGTTATTCATGGCTGGATGGATGGGGTATAGAAGAATGGAGACCCATACCCATACTATTTGATGGAAGCTAAAGCCTTATTACCTGCAATAGTGAGAAAGGTTGGTGCCGATTTGATCCAATGGAAATCCCGCATATCTGCATCGACATCATGGATTTGTAGTTCGGATACACAAAGCCAAACTATGTAGGAGTCGACCATACTAGAATCCAGCACCTGTTCATCACTTTGGTATGGCAATCTCAACCCCAACTATTCTCTGCCTTCAGGATATGAGAGCATGGGTGGGATGCAATCTGTATGCTCAGAGTGCTTATGGAAGTTGTGTCCATGTAGAAGGCGCTTACTAGTAGGTGTTCGCTGAAATGCAACCCCCTGCTTATGTGTATGGAGACAGTAGGAGCAGTAAGAAGGCCAGATCAAGGTGCAAGTCTTAGTGCCATTTCTGCTAGGCAGCAGGAACCGCCAAAGAGGTAGTGAAGTTCATGCCCACCGACCAAAGGAATACTTGACCTTCCTTTCATTCGTTGCTTTGTCTCCACAAGTTGGTGTCACAACATCACCGCTTCTAGAAGTGGCTGGGCCTTTTCCTCAACACATTCGAGAGCCAGTATATGATGCAGATGACGAAGAAGCTAGTGCCTATCCAAATGGATTCGCTGATGTGATCGATGCTTACCTATTAGGTGCAAGAACAGCATGATGGTGGTAAAATGTAAATTACTGAAGACGAGAGATAAGTTAACTCCAAGCAGATTGGGAGGTCCAAAGCAAGAAAGAGAGCTAGAGGCGCAGAGGAAGCGTGAGCAAGAAAAAATAGCTTGAGCACTTTCTATACCATGCCTTTGACATAATTGAGGAAGTTGAGGTCAAGATAGACAAGGGCAGCCCAACAGTGAAGTGGCCCCTTTTGATGGTGTGTTCAATTTGGCGAGTGAGAAGCTATCTAGAAATTGTGAAATATCAAGGAAAGCTTATAAAGTTAGGCCAGCAGCCCATAAATGATCTATTGGAATCATCCAATGGTGGTGAAAATGCATTTCACCTATAGACTGGCTGATGCTGAACTTCTTGCCATGGAAGGAATCACAAAATGCATTACTGTAAGATGCTACTATCTCTTCGCCTAAATGTTCCTGATTCGAAGGCCCATCAAATTCCGCATTGGGAATAGCATGGCTCATTGGTTGATTCAGAACTGTGTTATGAAAATGGAAGGGTAGAGTACCAAGACATAGGGATTAGCTAGTGAAGGCGGTATATTTAGTACCAAATATACGTATTTCGAATTCTTTTCAGTTAGGACAGTTCAAAGGCACGAGAGATAAGGAAAACGGGAAAGCTTCTCAAACCAGAGTAGGAATTCGATCAATCGCTATCAATGCCAGGAGGCAGATCCAGATTCATGGGAACAAGAAACTTTTCCGAGAAGAGTCAAGCGAGGGATAGGATAGATGAATAGGTTTAAGCCTTTATCTGCTTTTAGGGATTCATTTACAATTTCTAAGGCTTCGTCTTTCTTCGGCAAGCTGCTAGGGAAGCATTTATTACCAAGCGATAGGTCTTATAGTCCAGATTGATGCCTTAGTCCACTCGAAAGATAGAACTAATAATGGAAAAAGATATGCTTAAGAACTCCAACAGTAAGTTGATCAGTTACTATCAGTAAGGACGGGATAGAAAACTGCCACTGATGGGAAAGCGATTCTTACACAAGATACGATGACAGGAAGGGAGTTCGATTAGGAATGGAACCAGATAATCTTAAATTGGCTCTCGACCCAGGCCTTGCTTTGTTTATCTGTCTTATCGTATCGAATGAGGTTTCCTAGCCTTTAAATCTCGGTGTCTGCTACCGAAAGAGAGAATCGGTCTAAGGGTAGCTTAAAACCAGCCCAACCTCTTCATGGTCACATCCCATTTTCCGACGCTTTTATTGTTATAGACCAGTCCCTACCTCTTTTCAATCAACCTTTCATACTGTATGCCTTTTCTACGCCTAAACCAAGTTCATGTCTCTCCTCTCTGAAGTCAGACCTTATTGAAAAGTAGTACGCTTTCTTTCGTGGTGTTTAGGATCCCATGCTTTGTAGTTCATGCATGGCTTTCTCTAACGAAGCTAATGCCGAATTAAAGACCTTAAACAGAAAGACACATGAGGTGGTGAAAAATGAAAAAAGAGAAAGAGCTTACAAACTTCTCTGAACCTGGTAGCCAGCGGAGCCCTTATTCATGGGTTAGGGACTAGCATTGAACAAAGTTGGTGACAGCCGAAGAATTCGAATCTCACTTTAACACGGTTGTTAGCCGTCTCAGTAAGGGTAATGAGCAAGTTTAGGTTTAGGAATAGTAATGATTCTTAGGAAGCGAAGCAACCTCTTCTCTTTGCGTGCATGACTCCTTCTTAGGGCGTGAAAGCATTCCATCGGGCTTCCAGCTGAAGGATGTGTTCAAGTCGCTTCTTTTTCGCTTTCAAGCTGAATCAAGTGGGGAAGATGGGAAGTCTAGGTCAAGGTTGATTGATTAGTTATGTGGTCTGGTGAAGGAGAAAGAAAGAACCTGAGAAGAGCATAGTTGGAACTCTTTACCGGGATCATAGGGGCTATGCCCCCCTCTCTCTGTCTCAGTCCCTGCCAACGGCATAGCCACCTACTCTTCCTTGTGATGCAGCCTTCCTTGACCCATAATTCGACCTCCTCGTTTCTTGATTGCCCGCAAGCGCCTCAATCCCATTGGCTGAGCCTCATAGATTCCTCAAGGCCCGAAGTAGAAGTTCTTCGAACCTTGTTTGTGTGTGTTCGTCCCCACTCCAATAGAGCATTTGGACCAGTGAGCTTTAACTACGAAAGCTACCTATGTCAATCAGTATAGCCACTAGAGAGACCATTTCTTGGAACTGACATTTCCCTTCTTAGACAAACACGGTTCACAAGGAGGATTTTCTATCCCCCACCACTATAATAAATAAGGCAAATGTTCATGAAATTCATCTTATCGTCTCATAGAGAAAGAGGATGCATCAGCTATGGAATCTGACAGGTATCGATATTGAATAGAGGGGGCTGTTCACAAAGCATCCCATGGATGGTAATGGTGCTTCCCCAGCTGTTTTTCCTACTCCTTTGGCTGGTGCCAAATCAGGTGACTTTGAAGTTGAAGCTTGCCCGCAAAACGATGTAACCATGCTGGTAGTACTATGATTGCCTTAGAGCGCAGATGTCTCTGTCCCTAGGAACGTGATGCTTAGGTGCAAGGTGAAACACAAGCAGGAGATCAAGAAAAGAAATCATACAGATTGCAACCTACAGATGAAGAATCTGCTTCATTGTTCCCACCATCTATATCAGATGTTTAATAAGAACAGGAATCGAATAAGTTGCTGATTGACTGAGGAAACATTTGAAAAGAAAGGAAGGGTGATGCTTGTTAAACAAAGCTGCGTGTGGGGCCGCCACGTATAGCTGTAGTTTTTACTGTAGCATCGATTATTCCCGTTATTGTTGTAGTAGCATCGGTTATTGCTTAGGTTACGAATGACCCAATATATCTATGGCAACCACCCCTACTTTTAGTAGATGGCGATGCGCACCTAGAAAAGACGGATGAAAGAGAACCTACCCTTCTGACTTCTTCTCCTATCTGTCCTTTACGCAAAGCGATCTATGGTCTCAACAAGCCCCGATAGCGTCGGTTTTTTAAGTTCAGCACAGTGGTTATCCAGGCAGGGTTTGCTCAGAGTGATCATGATTCGGCCATGTTCGTATCAGTTTATCCTTGAGGACGTGCTATTCTGTTGTTGTATGTTGATGATATCAAACTGACTGGTGATTACTCTGTTACCATATCGATGATCAAGTATCGCCTTCATCAATTATTTGCTATGAAGGCGCTGACGCGCCCTAAGCCTTTTCTTGGCTTGGAGGTCGCACATTCTCCTTGTGGATATTTGGTATCTCAGATCAAATAACGTCATGACTTGATCACTCGAGCTCAACTCCATGATGAGAATACTGTTGACACTCCCTTGGAGCTTTACGTTAAACTTCGTCCGACTGATGGCTCACCATTATCTGATCCGACGCAGTACAGACAGTAGGTCGGTAGTTTGGTTTATCTGACAATCTCTTGCCCAGATGGCTTTTCCTAAGAAAGTAAGACTTTCATGGCTGCCCCCGGCCAGTTCACTTTGCAGCAGTTCATAGGATTCTTAGATATATTCGAGGTACCTTTTCTCGATCCGTACTTTTTTCCATCATCGTCTTCTTTAGAGTTGCGTGCTACTACTGATGCTGATTGGGCCTTCAGATAGGTGCTCAACTACAGGCTTATCTATTTTATGGGGAGACTCTCCACTATCTTGGATGAGATAAAAGCAATAGACAGTTGCTCCTTCCAATGCCGAAGCGGAGTACCGTGCCATGGCACACTACTAGATAGATTGTATGGCTCCGTTGGTGACTTTCTGATCGCTCCTTCCATGTCGGCGATATGGTTTTCTTAAAGTGAAAGCCATATGCTATCAAAGCTCGGTGGCATATCAGGCTAACCACAACCCTTCCTTCCGATACTTTGGGCCTTACAAGATTCTAGCACGTACATAGCTGTTCCATATTAACACCTGGAGCTACCTGAAACTTCTCAAGTGCACCCTGTATTTTTCACGTCTCTAAGCTTCGACGTGTTGTTCCCCCGCCCACTGTCTCAGGTATCCTCTTGTTTACCATCTGAGACTGACAATCCCTCTGTCCCTATGCAAGTTTTGGTGAGTCATTGGTATAAGTAATAAAGGGAGATCAAGTCCTTCCACGAGGCTTGATTCGCTGGTCCGAGTCGATGGCACTAGACAATACTTGGGAGGACCTGAAGACTCATTTTCCTTATGCACCGGCTTGGGGTCAAGCGCTTTCTCAAGGAAGGGGGAATGTTAGCACTTCAACTTCGACTACTCGTGCCCCGATTACAACACAAGAAGACATCGACCCATGAGCTAGACCCAGGAAGAATACGAAGTCCAATTTTCTCAACCGCGCACACGGATAAGATGCGAGACAGTTGATGAGGGATAGAAGTCTTGATCGGGCCAAGCCGGCATAACAGTTTCTAGTTCGTATTACTTTCTCTTCCGAAGCGCGCACATTTGAGTTCAGTATGGATGCACTAAGCGCTTAAGACCACTCGCTGGATGATATGGTCAATCATACTCCAGAGTGGGGACATAATCTAAATAACATTCTCTCTTTATATTCTAGATGTATTGATATATATGTGCCTCACTCTAGTGAGGATTTTAGCTCCCCGATAGACATAGGGCCCGCTCGGTACGTTGTCATTGTTTAGGTTTTAGATTCATTCTAGCATGAAAGTCCGAGTTGGAGGAATGATATTGGGCTATCAAAGTGAGCAAGGAACCTGACATAACATTCCTATGGTTTCTCTGTCCCGGTCTTGCACCACTTGAATATCCATCAATCAATTGAATAGATAGTTACTATGGTTGTTTCTTCCTAAAGCAAATGGGGCCTTTTCTAGTTCTGTTGCAGCCAGTTTTGAATGCTTAGTAGCCTCAGCTTTAGCTTCCAGTTTTCTTGTAAGAGAAATTATTTCTTCATTTTGCTCTCTTTCACTTGTATTCTTGGTTGTATTGGGTGTTCTTATATTGATCCCTGAAACAGATATGTCTTTCTTGTCAGCTGCTTTTCTTTGAGTCAAGGTCAATAGAGACAGAAAAAAGAAGAATATGCCTTAATTGGCCAGATGGTGTTGATCTGAGGAGATGACGAATGAGTTCTTCAGCACATCTCTATACTGCTCCAGGTACTGAAAGAATGGAGGATGTTCGTTCTGTCGACAGAAAGGCAATGCAATGAATTTTTTTAGAAGTCATCTGGATTATTACAGTATGGATCAAAGGAATCCTATTTCTTCGAATTATGAGAAATGCCTTCTAGCCGCAGCCGGGCCCACTAGAATTCAGGTGCTTATTAAAGATTCAATACGCCCTTAACGGATCCCCGTGCTTTATCTCCATTTTAAGGAGCAAGACCCTTGTCCTATCTTTTCTTTACAGAGCAATAGAAATGATGGTTGCCCCTCGCCGCACTGACCAATGATATCTCAGAAGAGAGAAAGACTTATCTCACTTGCCATTGATATCTAGTGGGCACTATGAACTCCAGGCATACTGTACTTGATCACCCTACTTTGTCCCTATTAGGCGAAATCAATACTTACTTTCAATTGGTAGAGACGAAGACTCAAACTGACACTTGGAATATTAAGATGACTTCTAAAGACAGAACTGACACTTGGAATATTAAGATGACTGAAATGAATTAATAGCTAGCCGACTTCTTTGAATGGATCACCGTTCTATATAGTTAGGCACAACATCGCGTTTCACCTTTGTACCTCAATCGAGACCGTCCAACTAGTAGGACAGCTGCATACTTCTCGTTAGGTTTTCAGTTCCTATACTTATTTAGTCTTATCTGTTATAGATCACTGTTTTGACACATAAGACTTTCCGCTTTGCGTCCTTTAACTTGGTTTCAGAAACTCATATAGTTGAAAAAGCTTTCATAAACTCATATATAGTGTAGTTTTTAGTAGTCTTTGTGGTGTGGACGAACTGGATTCGAACCAGATAAGAGCCCTCTTTTCCAAGTGTCCCTTGTTTTCGCAGTTCAGTTGGCCTTCCTAATCTGCGAGTAAGGGGCAACCTTTTTGATCTTGTTTTCTGTGATCAGACTCATTAGTGCAAACAATGCAATAGCTTTGGTAAGAGCAAAGCCCAAAATGGCATAACCAAATAATTGTTTAGCTAATGATGGATTTCGAGAATCTCAGACGGCTTTCATTATATTATGATTCCTTGTCCGTGTGGAATATGTGTGAGCATTATGATTTTCCAACAAGTGATCTGACTGGAAGAAGTGTTATATGAGGACTTCGATATCAAATAAAGAAACTGTCTCTCCATTCCCCATGAGCTACTTATTTCTCCGAAATCAGAGATCAGAGTGATTTTCTTCCTTTTTCCAAAATAGTTGACGGTCTTACACCATTGGTATACTTCTACGAAATTGGAGTACAGATATGAGAGATCGGTGCCAAAACCTTTTCTCAAGATATCTTCCAAATTCTTAGGGTCCTTGCTCTGGATCTTGTCCCCCCGGTGCGAAAGCAGTTGGTTCCATAGTTTGAGAATTCTGCTAATTCCAAGTATTCCATTATTATTATTAAATAAGAGAATATAGAAAGTAAAGAGGAGAACGCATAACCAGAAGAATTGTGAGAAATAAGTCAATTTATCAAGTTGAGGCATTTCGATTTGGATTTTCAATGAGTCACCCTAAAGACAGAAAAATATTAGGCAGACTAACAAGAAACTGGCTTGATCGTAGATTCGTTGAACCACCCACACAATCTCGAATCGGGAAGCAAGTGCAGCTTA
This sequence comes from Avena eriantha, assembly GCA_910589775.1. Lineage (NCBI taxonomy): Eukaryota > Viridiplantae > Streptophyta > Magnoliopsida > Poales > Poaceae > Avena > Avena eriantha. Next base: position 256,994,219 of record OU342743.1, on the reverse strand, counting down.
TTGCTACGAAGCTAAATCGAGGAGGGAAATCGGGAGAATAAAGAAGTCTTGCACGAGGGCCTCTTTCCACGCCTTCAAATCCATTTGCCACACTTTCAGATCTCGGATATACAATGATGAATCCTAACGATCTATGATCACAGAACGCAGTAATATGAATGTCTCTCACGAGCCCCAAAGAGTCAATTCAATGAAGTATGCCTGCTTTGTTGGCACAGGGAAAGGTAGAGCGACCTTCCGCCATGTCAACCGCTCACTAGGCTTCTTGCTGCAGTGAAGTTGCTTCATCACCCGGCTCAACATCAGCCTCATCCCCCATTTTCAGATTTGGTTATAGTATCCTTTAGTTCCACTTCTTCACCGATCTCTCCTGCAATCTTTTTTCCCCACTCCTCATCCAAGTGAAGAGCTACCCGAGATCATCGAAACCCACCACACAAACCCTAACTGGCAAAACCGATCTACGAACACCAAGGGTGGGTAGAGGGCCTCCCCTTCGAGATTCGAGATTGAAGAAGAGGAAAACAGCTTCTAAAGGGAACTAGAAGTCCTAGACCTAGAATGTGGGTACCGTTCCGGATTCCCAAGGATAACCAGATCACTCAACTGCTTCATCCTTCCTGTAGGGCCTTCTCTGTCTATCTATGACATTTTTGGTTTTTCACCACGTGCAGATCTACTTTGTCGTGTAATCGTATCTCACCTCTTGGTCTCCTCTTTCCACTTGTTAAATAGAATTAATTAAAGAAGAATGCCGGTATCGAAGTAAAGTCAACCATTCAAATAGCAAACCATTCACTGCCTTCGCCCGGTAAGAAAGTGGAAACTGCCTGGCATGCTTCTTGCTTTCTTTTCATAAGAACTGGCATTGAAGAGGAGTGTGATGCCAGGGGAAGTCGACTCGATTACCGGGTATGTCCTGTGAGGGATCGTTATCTCTCAATCGTGATCATCACTTTCTATAAGAGAATTCTCATTGTTATTGTTCACTTTCCTGGAATCGACAACGACAGTAGGCCTTCTCGATACAAGCACTCGTCATGGTAGGCTCATCAGATTAATGACTCGGTCAGCGTACCATTCACAGACATCATGCTTGCTATCGCCTAGAATGGGCCTACCCCTTGCATTGCAATCAAAACTATTTGGCAAAGCCTTTGGTTATGATTTGGGTTGACCTGATCCTTGACTCGACCTTGTCCTAGAGCACCACCTTATTTGTTTGTTTACGCTATGTCCTCTATTACTAAAATACTAGAGCTAGTGGATATCCACTACCAATAGAGAAGTGTATGGCCCGTGGAGGTACGAAAAGAGACTCTGTTTCAGACGGATTTCCCAATCTTCCTACTCCTATCAGCTTCTTTCTATCTTTCAATTGGCATCCCCTTTCCTTGTCGGGCTTTCTCGCTAGGAAACAATAGTGCCATTTCCATTGTTGATGGAATCAACGCGTGGACAGATTGAGGAAATCTCTCACCAGAAGAATATACGGCTTTTGATCGAGTAAAAGAGCGTGCGCTTTCCTTCACATGCTGCTAATTATTGATGACTTATTGGAGTCAGAACCAACTCTGCTTACCAAGATAGAAGGTGGTCCCTTAGTCTGATCCGGTCATTGCCAAGTTGTGTACTCCCGCATGCAGGTAAATATCTGACCAGTTCGCGTTGCTGACTGCGCGGTACAGTCGCTCGCGTATTCCCGTATTGCTTTGTTGGGGTATGTCACCTTTCCACTTCCCAATTGATTCTCCTAAAAGGCTAGGCTACCTCTTCACATCGCACCTGATCTCGAATCATGTGCTCTGTTCAGGGGATCAATAGTGGCTATTAAGCTTTTCCCTTTCTATATATTCTTTATAATAAGTAAATACCATCCTTGAGCCTATCAGCATCTCTCTATCTGACAGTCAATATTGCTTGAAATCGATCAGGCACTAGGTTATTAAAGTATGGATATGCCATATAATAATAATAAGGGAAAAGGCCTCAAGTTTGAGCCTAGCGCAAAAGAAAAGCCGATTCCTAATTTGAGATTTCCTAGCAATTCTATGAGAGTCCTATTACGGATCCTCTGATCTTTAGCTTGAATGGTCGTGTTTTTATATAATTAGGTATTTTTTCTGAGCTCTTCTATTTACGGTACGGAAAAAGAAAACCTATCACTCTGAAAGAATGGGTAAAAAGAATTCAAGCTAGGGGAGCCAACACTCTCTAACTACCTATACTACGCCCCCAATGAGCCAAACTATTACTATTTCATCTAACTTGAATAACCAAGGACTGAATTTGACTATGGATTCTGATAACTCGAGAAGTTTTTATTTGGTTATGATCCAAAGAGAAAAAAAGAAAGGTTTAACAAGCCATGACAAAATAGAGTAAAGTAACCATATGTTCTGTTTGCATAACGTGTATACGCCACGCCATACAATCGAAATAGAAACATGGGACGATTCCATAATTTGGAATAGATCCGTGGGGATGAGAGAAGTTGTTGAGAAATATGAAATTGGAAAGGAAGTCAAACTCCCTATGGAACCTGTGATCGGTTGTACTTGTACTTTAGTGATATGAAAACTCGCTATTCACTTAGTTTCTGGTCAATAATTTATGTAGGAGAGATGGCCGAGTGGTTCAAGGCGTAGCATTGGAACTGCTATGTAGGCTTTTGTTTACCGAGGGTTCGAATCCCTCTCTTTTCGTTTCTGTTAATTCACCAACATTACCGATCCAAATCAAATATTTCAGCAATAAGACTTTTATTTTATAGAAATTCATTATACAAATGAGCAAAAAAATCCTACTGTAGATCCATTTGTGATACATGAATGAGAAAATACGGATGAAGGCCCTTTTAGTTCCACGAAAATGGGCAAAAATTCGATGAACCTTTCCTATTTTCGTTAGGTTCAAGTCTGACGAGAATAATATTATACGACTAAGAACTCATTTATTTTCAAACCGATCCATTTACTTCCCTTGGGGAAGACATGGTCGGCACATAAGAAACAAAGGCGGCTAAAAACGACTTTGAATTGGAACCCTACTACTCTATATCAGTCTAATCTAATTCGGGTTGCTCTACCGGGTCAAAAAACAAGGGATCGCCTACTATAAGTATGAAACTGGGAAAGCTACATCTTAATTGATTTGTATCTTTGGACCTTTCAATGAGCAACCTTTATCAATATCTAACTCGGGTGTTTCAACTGAATCAGACCTCTTGGTCAGTACAGTAGCGCCAGGGGAACCACACTGACTCGGACATGGCATTGATCCTAAATAGAGAGTTTTCAGGGAGAAGATGGCTTGATTGAGACGAGACCCATAACTATAGCCACTTCTAGATCAGTGGCTCAGCAGAGACCTAAACTAATACCTTATTGAAAATGGGGAATGAAATCCGATCATCTCGCCAAAAAATGGGAAGTCTTGGTTGGTATCTTCATTCGAGTTGGATTCTTCTATACGAAATTCAAGTATCAATAGTTCGCAGGCGCATCCCAATATACGCAATTCTAGAGTGCCAATAGTGATCGATTCCTTTTCTCCTACCTCGAGGCCATATGGGTCTGATGTTTGAACTTCTGGTGCCCCTTTTCAATGAGAACGATTCCATTGTAAACATAGGTATCCGTTCCGGTTGCTATAGTTTGCTATACCCCACCCCCAGCTAGGGTGACTAATTAACTGCTCGACCTGGGGTGAACCAACTAGTATCTTAGAAAGAAACTCGACTAATGAATATGCCCAGCGCCAAATAAAAAGAATTGTGCGGCAGACCCTATCGAGTTAGCTATTATGGCCACGGGCCACACCAGGTAAAGCCCAAGACCCTTCCCCTTTTCCATGGGTTCCAGCTGAGAATTATCTTTCTAACTTGAGGCACCAGGTCGGTCCCATTTCCCAAAGATACTCGATTTTCACCTGCATTCCCTTCAAGTATCAATACATTTATTCTTTGCACGGAAGCCCCAAAAGCTTTGGATCGTGACCACCTGGCAACAGAATGGCAGGCACATTACTTCCATTCTTCCGAGCTTATCAATTATCCAAGGATTTCGCATCCCATTCTGGATCAGAGATCCTTGCTCCTTGCGAGAATTCTGTTATTTGAAAATAATAAACATGTTAGGTTGGTTTCCTCGGTACTTCTAAAAGCGTAGGCGCCAAAGTCCACTGTCTTCAACCAGAACCCTGATTCGAGATTGTGTGGGTGGTTCAGAGAATCTACCATCAAGCCAGTTTCTCGTTAGTCTGCCTCTAAACAAGAGTCTAGGAGCGAGAGAGCAAAATCCAAAGTGAAAATAACATAATATGACAAAATCAAAAGTTCTATTGAGTTGTTGAAAAAAAAGTAACTTTAGAAGCGAAAGTAGGCTATTCTCGTAAAGGAATATCGTAACGGGCGACTAGGTAATATAAAAGGCCGACCCACCCGAATCTCTTGGCGGCCTTTCCCTTGGCTTCCATCACAGAAGATGTCAGCAATAGCAATCCTTCAGTCAATAGGATCAGTAACTATACTACTTAAATAGTGCAATACCAACCAACACATCAATCAAAATCCAGATAGATGGAATGACAACTGGTAATACGAGGATATCAACAAAAATAGTCACGAGGCTCGATAATGACCAATGGGTTAGGATCTAAGGAAGCTTAGTTTGGATGATGGAATATTCGTTGTTCTATATTTTGTAGTCAAACAGCATCGTCATCATCTGATGACTATCGCTTTGTCAAGGAGACTGGAGTCGCAGACTCCAAAGACAAGGATATGGCGACACGATCTCCTTGTTCTCCGGTGGCGGCCCACTCCGGTGCCAATTCTTTGAGTTCCCCCCACGCTGGGGGGCACCAAATGGTTGCCCGGACATCAATTTGGAAGGAAATTTCGGAGTCCCTGGAGGAAGATGTAAGTTTTTTCTTGTCGTTGGCAATTGAATTTTGGTTGATGCTCACACTTTTATTTTGTAGCCTGTCGTGGAGGATTCTATTCGCCTTGCCGAACAAATCATTTCCTTGGGTCACCAGCATGCTTTGCTGGAAACTCATCATCGTGCCTTGGGAGGTGAGTTTACACTTTCCCTCCATATTGTTTGTGTAGAAGATGGTGGACTGAAGTTTTTCCATTTATCCTTTGTAGGTGAGCATAATGATATTCTTCATCACATCGACTCCCTCCAGAAGGGACTTGCCGCGGCGGAAAAGAAACGCGACGAGGCACTCGGAGCTCTTGAGGAGCCCAAGATACGTGAGGAGGACTTGTGTGCCTCCGTAGCTGGCAGGGAAAAAGTGTTCATAGAAAGGCACTCTTAGGTAAGATATTGCTTCATTTTTGTTTACCATGTACATTGCATGCACTTTGTTGTGCTCATTTGCATGTTCTGTAGATGATGCTGGCATCGACTTCGACGCCCAGGCTTTGACCCATGCAGATGCTTTGCCTAGTGCCGTAGCTGTAGTCGAAGACCATAGCGTCTCTGTCAAGGACTTGCTTGAGAAGGCCAAGGGCATGCTTGGGCGTCTTCGTGAGGAGATGGTCCTCAAGGCCAAGCTGATCGAGGATCTCGATGTCTTGGTGGACTCCTTCGCAGGAGGCGTGCCCATGGATTTCAAGAATGCTTAGCGGGGGTTGGAGCGACCATGGGACTCGTGATGGCACAGGCTCATGGTGTGGATCTGAGCCCCAGCAAAGTCTCCTCGGTAATGCCTGTCACCGCAGATGGCCAGCAGGTAGTGTTTGCTCCCTTTACCACTAGTTGCAATAAATATGGGCCTCGGCTCATTGAGACACTCGCCAAGTATTCAACGGAGCTACAACGGTTGAAGACGGTGAAAGCCACGGCGTTAGAGGCTGTAGTCGAGAAGACTATGGCGTTGGAGACTGCCACAGATTCAAGGAAGCCCCCGAGTGCCAATGCCTAGCTATAGTCTCGTCGTTTTGAAATAGTTTAGCTTTTCCTTTTTGAATTGTACCTTGTGGGGGTGCCCCTTTTGAGACTTGCTGAACTTTGATGTTTCTTCTGTTGTCATTTATTCATGAATGGTTTGTCTTGTTTGCCTCTTTCTCTGGCTGTACGAGGGTCCTTCGAGTGCTTGATACCTTCGATCCGGATTACGGATGTAGTATAGCTTCTTTTTCCCTAGTAGACCTAGGTTATCAAATCCTCAGGAAGTGAATGCGTAGTGAAGTTACTTTAACGGACCTTCGGGAGTTTTAGAATTCCTTTTGTGTTTTCACTGGACCAGTAGTTTGCATATTTTGGTTGTTGTCGATAATGGAGAGAGAGGGCCTAGGGCGTTCGATTTCACCTGTAGTTGTGCAAAACATCTGATGGAAATAAAAGATAGAAATAAAGCATGAGTGTACTTGTTAGAGTAAGATAAATTATATGTGGGTAGTGCATCCATAATTGCTATTGCCTCCACAACCGCTTATAGCAATAACCTACTAGTCTCATCCATAGAAGAAACAGAACTAATGATATGCATCGTGATGTCACCGTTAATCCCAAGAAAATCCCTCACATACAGTCGTACTACCCCTTCTGTCACTGGGGTTCCCAACCTGCAGATCAGTCATAACTCATACTCCCTATACCTGGCTCAACCCTCGGGGTCTTGGGTACCTGACAAGTCCTTGGATTGAGGCAAGAGAGGATATAATAATCATCATTTCATACAAACTAATACACTATCCCATCTATGATAATTCACATGCACAATTGCTACATGGCTAGACCGAAGCCCTTAGCTCAAGGAGAATTAATCACACATAGAGATGCGATCAACAATCACAAACATTGTAATGAAAATCATAAGATTGATAGCAATAGTCTTACAATGTCGCCAATCAGAGAAGAAATCTACTATTACAAGTGGTGGAGTATGGCTATGGAGAAGGAGAAGGGTTTGGAGATTGATGTCTACGCACTTCTATTCTTGTAGACAGTTGTTGGGCCTCCAAGTGCAGAGGTTTGTAGAATAGCAGCAAGCTTTTCCTTAAGTGGATTACCCAAGGTTTATCGAACTCAAGGAGGAAGTGGTCAAAGGTATCCCTCTCGAGCAACCTTGCAATCAAGATACAAGAAGTCTCTTGTGTCTCCAACACACCCAATACACTTGTCAGGTGTATAGGTGCACTAGTTCGGCGAAGAGATAGTGAAATACAAGTGGTATGGATAATTATAAGTGGTAACGGTGCTAGAAAATAGCTTGATGGAGTGGAAGAGACTAAAGGCAAACTGAAATAAAGATGGCAGCAAGGAAACATGTAATAGATCTAGTTGCAAACGGTATTTAAATGTTTAGAAACAATGCCTAGGGATCATACTTTCGCTAGTGAATACTCTCATATAAATATCATCTCTTTATGATACTACTCTGAACTACTCTCGCTTGGATAACTCCAATCCATGGTAGGGCTATAACAGCACACCTCAAAGTTAACTTTCTCCATCTAGATAACCCCACACTGTCACCTTGAGCTCTAGATGGTTCCAACAAACACCACAATTTCATAGAGACATCCAACTCCAAATATAACTCATAACAAGTAATTGTAATCTCTAGCCTAAGTGCCACCATGGTGTGCACGTTGTCACTTTCACACACATGGGGAGAGCAGAGATCTATTAAAGCACTTGAGTAGCAAGGTAGATCTACTTGATTACAAAGCTCATGATCACAATATGATCATGCACAGAGAGAGAGAGAGAGAGATGAACACATAGCTTCTGGTAGAACCCTTAGCCTCAAGAGAGAACTACTCCCTCCTCATCATGGAAATCAGCAACGGCGATGGAGATGGTGGTGGAGATCGATGGAGATGGCGGTGAAGATGGTGAAGAGGTGGCGGCGGCGGCGGCGCGGAGGACTCCTTCCCCGCCGCCGGTATCACAGGGGAGCACCGCCCCTTAGCACCCTTCCTTCATGGCTTCTTGGGAGCCTTCCCCATGGAGATGGGATCCATGGGGGAGGCAAAAACGTGGCTTTTGTGGCTGCAAATTCGTGGGTGGAGGTGTCTCCCACGAATTATTTTTCCTCCCTTTATATAGCTTCTCGGATTCCCGTCACCCCATCTTGGGCTGCAGCAAATCGGGCCTATCGAGCCCATCCGGACTCGGAATCAGCTAAATTTTATATCCAGAACGTTTGACGTGCAATTTCCAACAACTTTGTGGTTGAAGAGTTTTGCGTTTGACGCCGTCTTCGACCCGAAACTTGACCATCTTCAAAAAGAGTTCTGAGACAGATTTCTAGAAAATCCCAATTTGACTCCAATAAGGTTTGCACTTGTATTCTTGGTAATTCCTACACATTAAAGTGTAAAACAAGAACATTGTTCACTTTTGCAACTATTAGTAGTTTAGTTCAAATAAATCATAAACTTTATATAAAAAGGAATATCAAAAGCATATTATTAGCATAAAATCATCAAAAATTATAGATACGTTATGGACGTATCAGAGATCTGAGGCGACTTTTTGGCAGAGTCTGGCTTCTTCGGGGCAGAGCGAGATATATTTTCCCGTCGCCTAAGGCTTCTTTATATGGGGGTCCCTTCACGAAAGTGGTTCTGTTTGACCTAATGGTGGCGGTGCCAACTATATGGCTAGAGCTATACGGTCGGAATTTTTGCTCCGGCGTATAGTTGGTCGTTATGGCATCTGCCTTCGTTGGACGGCTCCTGGTTTCTTCTGGTCGAAGGAAATATCGTATATTTGACTTTAATGTAGTGATTCCCTCCTTTAAACGACATTATCTGCATAGGAAGAATACAAGAACAAAGGATTGCATACCCTATTGAATATTAGCATTAGTGGCAGGGTTTAGAGAGATATTTTATCATAAATATGACTAATATACAGTTTAAATATGGACGTTAGATGGCTATATTGCAGAGCCATCAACCTCCCTAAGCTTAAACTTGATCGTCCCGAGCAAGAAAACCAAAATCAAAAAGGAACACAACATTTAAACTAAAATAACGACATGGTGATCTTACTCATGATTAGTAGTCTCATGTGTCCTCCACTTTATAAATCTGAAAAACTTCAGCATAGATAGAGTAATGGCAAGCATATCATATGGGTTTCATGCATCGTTATAGTGCAGCAAAATTATTGTAAGTATGGATGGTCCAAATGAGTAAATTTCATTCCATGTCAAATAATCAACTCATAGGCTTGCCTTTGAACAGTAAAGTATAATCATGTAAATTAAGAGTGTGATAGTTGTCATGAAAAGCATATATACTAGAGTATCTCAATTCTCCCACATCAATAAATCAAGACTTTGCAAGCACTACTTTTCTATTTATTTTCTTTCAAGAATTTCAGTTTTTAAGTAATTGAGAGCATGCCAAAAGTATTATTTAGTTTATCGGGCTGTGATGGACACTCGTGGGATCACTAAGGTTTTTGTTCCTTTTGCACAGTGATTTCTCATAATAGCCAGAGGAGGTGATTCCATCTTGATTACAGCCACCCAGGAGTGCCAAGAATCTTACCCACTATAGCATTACTGCTACAAGTGTTTAATCAACTCATAGCCAAAATCTAGGAGTTTTCTCCACGAAGATTGTTCGTAGGCCAACGGAGTTGTTGGCATCCCATGAAGTTTGACATGCGTAAAGCTATATCATTCTTATGATTAACAATTCAAACGTTGGCATGCTCACAAAAACGCTAACCATTAATTCAATCGAACAAATCCTTTCAAAGAGAGCTACCAAGTCAATCAATATTTTTAGTGGTGTCGAGTGTCTCTAGAAATAAGCCTTCAAGACTAAGCACTACAACACCCAAGCCTTCAATAGTGAGACTTTTTCTTATTACAATTGTTTAGAAATTTTTAGGCAAGACTTGGTTAACTACGAGAGCTGGAACAAAATAAGCCCAATTAAATACCCATACAAACGACAATCTTACGGTAATACAAAGACTCACTCCACCAATATAATATCTCAACATTCACTACTAACTAGCATAGGTTTCTCAAACTTCAAAAGTGGGGAGTCATAAGGCATACCTCTCATGTTTGGTTCCACTTCTGTCTTCCTTTTTTATTTGTTTCTTGGAAACTCGAAGTCGATCACTCTCCTGTAAATATACGAAGACCTTGAGGCGGAAAGAAAAGAAAGAGGGGAAATAAGGAAAAATGGAGAAATCTTTTTGTGATTTTTAAGAGAGGGAAATAATGAATAGGAAATTGGCGACAAAGCTCGTCTAGAAAATTTCGAAAGCAAATAGAAAGAACTAAAGATAAAGTGTTGGGGAAACCAACACGAGTGCTTATAAACTCAAATAAAAACACAACCTCTAAAATAAATAAAAGCAAATGAACGCCACCTAAAGATGCATGAGGAAACTTCCCCAAGCTTAGGCTTTTGCAAGCCCTTCAAATTATTGTGGTGGTGGGAAAAAGTCGTTACTCCAGTTTGCGAATTGAGTTCAGATGTTACTTGTTGATTCTCGGAGGTTGAAAGAGAAGTTGTGCATCCTCTCCATGGTCCCTCTAAGTCATTGGAAATCTTGGTATGTGGCGAACCGGGTTTGTGGATGCTCCTCTTGATGAGGAACCTCTTGCTCCTCCTCTTGGTCCTCATCCTCTTCAGGAATCTCCTCCTCGGGTTGGTACTGCTCAACCTACACATCATATAGCAAACGTCCTTCCTCGATAAAGAAAAGACCATTAGGCATAGGAGTGGGGTAGATATGCCCAGCTCCAGCAATATGCAGATAATAAACACCACCTCTCCTGGTGAGCATTCCACAGGCCCTCAAGGTGGAGAAACCAACACGCGTCTCACCTAGCATTGGTTGCAACTCACCTAGGTCGAGGCCTAGGGCAGTGGAAAGTACGGTGATGACACCTCCTCCTGTGATTGGCCCTTGGCTTTGGGAGGCTTGCTGCTCCAAGTAGCGCACAAGGATGGCGCCCAAGTTGAGTGACAAGCTGCAGTTGATGTAAGCAGCCTTTGCAAGGACTAGGATGTCCTCCTCGTTGAGTCTCGTGAACTCATTACGTGCCTGTAAGGTGCTAGCAATAACATAGAACAAATAGCGAATTGTAGGATGTTGAATATTCTTCCCCTTGTTCACTCTACTAGTGAAACCCATTCCATTATAGTATTGATCAGGGGAAGGGTTTAAGCCAGTAAAGGATGCGCGTAGAGCATGAATATCATTGTTTGGAAAATTAAAGCATGCACACCATTCATCTAATGTTAAAGTGTAGTTTTTGTTCATCAGACGGAAATAAATAGTATCCTCTCCTTGCCATTGTTTAATGGTCCTTTGCAATGAACTTAGGAATTCAATGGTTAAACGATGATAAGTAGGTACATCATTGTACACAAAGTTTTGCAGGCCAGCTCTATTGCAAAGTAAATTAAAGTCATCGGAAATACCGAGTTGGTTCAATATAATGGGGCAAGCCCACTTGGTAGCCTTCACTTCGCGGTTCTTGATCTTGTTGAAGCGTTCGCGATGGGCCTCATTCTTGAACCGTATCCCCATGCGTTCCTGGGCGACAGCCTGAGAAGCGCTAGCGGTGGCACGAGCACGAGTTTGGCTCCTTGTGTTCATCTTCTAAAACATTGAAGAAAGGCACAAATAAATTTTTTTGATCCAACAACAGTAAGTATAATATATTCCTCATCTAAACACACTAAAGAATCTCCTCAAGATAATAATCTAGGTAACAAAAATCATGGCAATAAGTTCATAGTAGGTCTCACCCTAGATTAATAATGATAATAGATCGAAGATGAATTTGCAAAAAGTAATTGGAGGATCGGAGGAGAAACATACCGTAGATCACTTATGTGCGAGGAAATCGTACGAAATTGAGTAGAGATGAAGATCCCTTGAGGTTTTGAGAGAGTTTGGAGGTAGAAGAAAGTAAAAGGATTGAAGTTTTGGAGTTGGGAGTACCTTCCCGTGCGATTTTGTGGTCGGATGCAACTAGATGGGCGCAGCTATACAGTCGGAACATGCATTCTAGCCGTATAGTTGGCGTTCTGTCAAAATATTAGGTCTTCCTCGTGGCGGCGCAGCTATACAGACGCAACTATACGGGCGGAACAAAATGTTCCGGCCATATAGTTGGTCGTTAAACTGTCTGTACATGCGAAAGAAAATTTGCAAAGGCATAGATATCTATACGACCGGAACTATACGGTCGGAATTTTTATTCCCGCCGTATAGTTGGTGGTTAAACTCTTAGTATATATGAAAATAAATTGTATGGAGGCATTGATATCTATATGACCAGAACTATACGGCCAAAACTTTTATTCCAGTCATATAGTTGGTCGATAAACTCTCAGTATGTATTGCAGAAAAACTTTCGATGGCAAAGATAACTATACGAACGGAACTATACGGCCGGAATTTTTATTCCCGCTATATAGTTGGTCGTTAGACTCTCTGTGTGCATCAAAAAATTATGTTTCTTCGTAAACTATTTCTTTTCCTATAACTTAGTGTTATGTCTTGTTTTTGACAGAAAATTGACAGTAAATATTGTCGACCAACAATAGCATGAATAAAGCAGAATTTCAAGTACTACCAAATTTCTTCTCCTCTGATGGAGTTTTCTATCACTCTTTATTGAACAAAAACTTAAACTAAAACTTAAAAACTTTACTCAAACCTTTATTTCACATGGGTTGCCTCCCATGGAGTGCTCTTTTATGGTCAATAGCTTGACCTTGATGATACTTACTTGGGCCAGATGAGTGGAACACCCACTCCAAAGTAATTGGCCTTCAAAGTGATGGCCTCCTTCTCGTCATGCTTGGCTTTCTTCTTCCTAGGGAAATGAATAACAAAAGGATCCTATGAAGGCAATTGCAGCTTCACGTTCCCTTCATGCAGATTAATCAAAGCCTTAATAGTTATTAAGAAAGGACAACCTAGAATTATAGGAGCAACTGTATCTTCAGGCATGTCAACAATAACAAAATCAATTAGAGAAGGACAGCCTTTGATGTAAACTAAAGTGTTCTCCTTAATCCCTACAGCTTGTTTGTAGGTAGAATCTGCTAGATGCAATTTTAACTCAGTAATGTCAAAGGAGCCAAGATGTAACTTGTTGAAAAGACTCTTTGGAATTGTTGAGACGCTTGCACCTAGATCACAAAGTGCGGCTATCTCATTGGTTCCAATCTTTATCTTAATAGTAGGCTCAAATATCTCATCTAGTTTAATAGGTAACTTTTAAGTGATTTTCTTGTATTCTTCTTCAAGCTCGCATACCTTAATTGCAACTTGATCAACAAAGTGTTGATACATGGCTTCATCGTTACCTTCACTTACCAAAATTTTGACGTTGATCCTTTTTATGGGATCTTCTATGGTGTAGCTTGGTGAAGGGGCATTACTATAATCAAGTTCTTCAGGATCCTCCCTTTGGATCCTCATCATTTTGAGTTCCTCAACAGGGCTGGGCTCAACTTTACCTACAAACTTCACTAGAATGAGAGTTTGACTCTCGATTATCTTACCTAGCTGTGCCTGAACGATCCTTGTTCTTTCTTGAAGGGCATGTAAATAATTTCTCAAACTAACAGCTTGGTTAGATAGTTTACCAAGCATAGCATCATGGTTCTCCATGAATTTAACTAGAATATTATTTTGTTTGTTTTGTGAGTCTATGAAAGACTTCAGTGTTTCCTGGAGACTACCATTACTATTTCCCATATTATTATTAGAATTTCCTGCAGGACTAGCATAGTGTTTTTGAAAGTTAGGATTGTAACTCTTCTTCCAAGCAGGATTATAATCATTACAAGCTATGAAGTATATTTCTTCAATCTTTGTTTTGAGGTGGCTCTTACCTGAGTTTACCTTTCCTTTTATGGCTAGTATGAGCTCATCCAACTTAGCATTGAGATATTCGTTCTCTTGTGGTGAGACAGAGTTCACCTTCTTCATGTTTGATCTTTCCACATGCCATTGGACATGGTTGTCTTGCATATTGTCTAGAAGCTGCTTTGTTTCGGTAATATGTTAACCCATAAATGTTCCTCCAGCTGTAGTATCAAGCATAGACTTAGATACAGGATTAAGAGCATTGTAAAATAAATGGAGGATTAACCAATCTTCCATCCCATGACTAGGACAGTTTCTTAGGCATTCGTTCATCCTCTCCCACGCAAGCGCTAGTGGCTCATGCTCTTCCCGTCTAAACCCAGTAATATTAGATCAAAGTTGCATAGTCTTTGCATGTGGGAAACATTTACTCATAAATAATGATGTAACAGTATTTTTAGGTAAAGATGGCAACCATTCTTTAGCTCTTCCTCTTAAAGAGAAAGGAAATAGACGTAATTTGACCACATCAACGTCAATTTCTTTTATACGCATCATATCACATAATTCAGTGAAAGTATTTAAGTGCATACCTGCGTCTTCAACAACAGAGCCTCCAAATTGATTCTGTTGAACCAAACTTAAGTAATGGGGCTTAATTTCATAATCATTAGTAGCAATTGCTGGCTGAGTAATTGGAGTACGCAAATAATCATTATTGGGAGTAGCAAACTCCCCAAGCTTCTTTTCAGCCATACTTCCTATATTTTTGGGTCTTCTTAGGTAAAGAATTATAATTGTAAAAACAAGAATTTAAAGACTAACTATTTTTTAGTTTATCAAATAAAGACTGAAAGCAAACTAACAAAATTAAAAACAAGAATTAAAACTAGCAAGATTCCTAATAACCTCACCAGGGTAGCTATTGCTTCCCCGGCAATGGCGCCAGAAAAAGGGTTGATACCTTCGATCCGGATTATAGATGTAGTATAACTTATTTTTCCCTAGTAGACCCAGGTTATCGAATCCTTGGGAAGCGAATGCATAGTGAAGTTACTTTAACAGACCTTCGGGAGTTTTAGAATTCCTTTTATGTTTTCACTAGACCAGTAGTTTGCATATTTTGGTTGTTGTCGATGATGGAGAGAGAGGTCCTAGGGCGTTCGGTTTCACCTGTAGCTGTGCAAAACATCTGATGGAATAAAAGATAGAAATAAAGCATGTGCGTACTTGTTAGAGCAAGATAAATTATATGTGGGTGGTGCATCCATTATTGCTATTGCCTCCGCAACCGCTTATAGTAATAACCTACTAGTCTCATCCATAGAATAAAGAGAACTAATGATATGCATCGTGATGTCATAGTTAATCCCAAGAAAATCCCTCACATACAGCTGTACTACGCGTTCTGTCACTGGGGTTCCCAACCTGCAGATCAGTCATCACTCATACTCCCTATACCTGGCTCAACCCTCGGGGTCTTGGGTACCTGACAAGTCCTTGGATTGAGGCAAGAGAGGATACAATAATCATCATGTCATACAAACTAATACACGATCCCATCTATGATAATTCACATGCACAATTGCTACACGGCTAGGCCGAAGCCCTTAGCCCAAGTAGAATTACTCACACATAGAGATGAGATCACAATCACAAACATTGTAATGAAAATCATAAGATTTATAGCAATAGTCTTACAATGTCGCCAATCAGAGAAGAGGTCTACTATTACAAGTGATGGAGTATGGCTATGGAGATGGAGAAGGGTTTGGAGATCTGAGGCGGCTTTTTGGCGGAGTCTGGCTTCTTCGGCGTGGAGCGAGATATGTTTTCCCGTCGCCTGAGGCTTCTTTATATAGGGGTCCCTTCATGAAAGTTTTTCTGTTTGACCTAACGGTGGCGGCGCCAACTATACGGCCGGAGCTATACAGACGGAATTTTTGCTCTGGCCGTATAGTTCATCGTTACGGCGTTTGCCTTCGTTGGACGGCTCCTGGTTTCTTCTGGTCGAAGGAAATATCGTATCTTTGAATTTAATGTAGTGATTCCCTCCTTTAAACGACATTATTTGTGTAGGAAAAATACAAGAACAAAGGATTGCATACCCTCTAAATATTAGCATTAGTGGCAGGGTTTAGAGAGATATTTTATCATAAATATGACTACTATCTAGTTTAAATGTGGACGTTAGATGGCTATATTTCAGGGCCATCAGTGGTCCACCCGACTCCCCTCCCACCGATGAAACTGTGGCGCGGCCACATTCAAAGGTGGAGGAGTTGTCCCTGCTCTCGCGACTGCGTGACCGAATAAAGCATTTGGAGCGAGAGATGCCAATGATCCGTGGTAGCGCGAACATGTGGAAGTCGAAGGCTAAAAAGGCCAGTGCGCGCAAGAAGTACCTCCTGGGCTAGGTGGCTCAGCTGAATGAGCAATTTAAGTGTTAGCTCTCTAGCTTCTTATCCTTTCTTTAGCCATTCACGGCGGCGCTTTGTCTTGAAGCTTTGCACTGCTTCTTGCAGTTGTTAGCGCTCGTCACCCGTAGGATGTGAGGGATCAAATTGCCATTCGTCTAAACGACTTGACCCAAGTCGTTCAGGAACAAAGGATTGCATACCCTCTAAATATTAGCATTAGTGGCAGGGTTTAGAGAGATATTTTATCATAAATATGACTACTATCTAGTTTAAATGTGGACGTTAGATGGCTATATTTCAGAGCCATCAGTGGTCCACCCGACTCCCCTCCCACCGATGAAACTGTGGCGTGGCCACATTCAAAGGTGGAGGAGTTGTCCCTGCTCTCGCGACTGCGTGACCGAATAAAGCATTTGGAGCGAGAGATGCCCATGATCCGTGGTAGCGCGAACATGTGGAAGTCGAAGGCTAAAAAGGCCAGTGTGCACAAGAAGTACCTCCTGGGCGAGGTGGCTCAGCTGAATGAGCAATTTAAGTGTTAGCTCTCTAGCTTCTTATCCTTTCTTTAGCCATTCACGGCGGCGCTTTGTCTTGAAGCTTTGCACTGCTTCTTGCAGTTGTTAGCGCTCGTCACCCGTAGGATGTGAGGGATCGAATTGCCATTCGTCTGAACGACTTGACCCAAGAGCAGCTGGAAGCTAGTGGGTATTTTTGGGTTGATCATGATCGTGCAGTTGCGTTGGCGACGCTGCAGGACCGTGCATTTTTGAAGAAGTCGCACTCGTCCCTCAAGCATATTTTCTAGGCGATGTTCCCCTAGATGCGGTGCCTTCAAGCTTGATGGCCTTGCTGAAGAAGTTTCAGGATATCAACATGGTCTGCGAGTGCATGCGTTAGCAGTTGGTCACGGGTACCAAGGCTGCATTGGCGCTTGTTCGCTTGCATCGGCCAGATATGGATTCCACAGCTGTTGCCGCTGGACCGCCACCCCCGCCAGAAGGGATGACATGGAACATGGTTCCACATTACCAGATGGTTGATCAGCCAGCCAAAGCTATCCTCGATTTTTTCGAAGAGCTTACCAATGTTCTTCTTTTATGGCAGTAGAGTAGCATGACCCTGCACATAGATGCATATGTGTAAAGTTCATATAATTGTGTCCGGTGTTTTGTTACCCATTTATATTAAAAGCTTGCTAGCTTGAATATTTTTCGAGTATGTTGTAATCTACAGTTCCTTTTCATTAGCCTGACGTATATTCATCTCAGCACCTTGTCAACCTATCAGGTGCGTTGCAGCTGGGTTGATTTTACCAAGGGTTCGATTGATAGTGCGTTAGCTACTTAGGATACTGTGTTATTTGTGTAACAAGGTGTAAAAGGTGGCGCAGCCCCCAAGTGATGTAACTGCAAGTAAAATAGAAAAACACAAAGTTGGAGGCACTTAGCTTTATTTATTCGCAGAATATCATGAGGTATAATGTATGGCTAAGTAGCCTAGCTGAATAGCCTTTATTTGTAAAGTAAAAACATCTAAGGGTAGAAACGATGCAGCTGCGCGACGTTCTAGGGATTGGAGTATGCGACTCCGCTTTGTAGGTTTTTAAGGCGGTAGGCACCACCTAGGATTACTTCAGTAATCACATAGGGTCCTTCCCAAGGGGAATCGAACTTGAGGTGACCTTGTTGCTTCAGTCGTAGGACCAGGTCTCCTTCGACGAAGGACCTAGGGCACAGCCTTCTACTGTGGTAGTTGCGGAGGTTCTGCTGGTAGATCGTAGATATTTCTGTTGCGATTTCGCGTGCTTCATCGAGGAGATCGACGGAGTCTTCAAGTGTGAGGGTTGATTCTGCCTTGCTATATGCTACTACCCGTGGGGCTTTGTAGCGCACTTCTGCTGGTAGTACCGCCTCGGCGCCGTGTACCATGAAGAATGGAGTATAGCCTGTGGCGCTATTTGGAGTTGTGCGCAGACTCCACAGTACCAATTGCAGCTCCTCGGTCCAGCACCCGATAGCTCTTTCGAGTGGCCGGAGGAGCCTTTTCTTGATGCTGCCGCAGACGAAGCCGTTGGCCTTTTCGACTTGACAGTTGGTCTGAGGGTGCGCCACTGAGGCGTAGCTGATGTTGATTCCCAGGTTTTTGCAGAAGCCCTGGAACTCACTCGAGGTGAAGTTTGTTCCATTATCCGTGATGATGCTATGTGGCACCCTAAACCGAAAGACGATGGACTCGAAGAATTTGATGGCACTGGCTCCTAATTGGTTTGTCACCGGCATGGCCTCGATCCACTTGGTGAATTTGTCGACCGTGACAAGGAGGTAGACGTATCCACCAGGTGAAGATTTCTGGAGCTTGCCGACCATGTCGAGTCCCCATTGCGCGAAGGGCTAGGCCACAGGTATTGGTCTGAGCTCTGCGCCAGGTGCGTGTGGTTTGTCCGCGAATCATTGGCAAGCATTGCATCGCTGGACGATATCTTTGGTGTCACACATTGTCGTTGGCCAGTAGAATCCCGCTCGCACAGCTTTGGCGACGAGGGCGCGACTGACCACGTGATGGCCGCAAGTGCCTTCATGTATCTCGAGGAGGATGGCTCTTCCATCTCCGTTGGAGACGCAGCACTGAAGGACTCCTATGATGCTACGCTTGTATAGTTTGCCGTTGATAAGGGCGAAAGCTTTGGATCATCGTGCGATATGGCACGCATCTGTCGGGTCATCTGGCAACCTTTTGCTGAGCAAGTATGTGATGTATGGTTGAGTCCAGGATGGCTCGATCATTATGACCTCCATGGGGCCTTCAAGTCTTGTATCTGGATCCATGTCATCGAGTGTCGTTGGCTCGTTGGTGGCATAGCCCCCGAGTCCTTTGACGTGCTGGCTTTATGTTCTAGAGCCTTTGTCTTGATGGAGCGCTTGTAGATGCGCTCTAGAAATACTCCGGGTGGCAATGGGGCACAGGTGGAGCCAATTTTGGCGAGTGTATGCGCTTCCTCGTTGCTCTCACGGCTGACGTGCCGTAGTTCGCAGCCGTCGAAGTCCCCTTCGAGTGCGTCGTAGAGGTCACGATAGGCGATCATGTTGTCACTCAGAGAATCACACTCGTTCATGGTTTGATTTACCACCAGTTTGGAGTCGTCGTAGATGACGAGTTGCTTCACTCCACAAGCTTTTGCCATCCGCATCCCATGGAGTAAGGCTTCATACTCAGCTTCATTGTTGGAGGCGGTGAACTGCATTCGCAGAACATACCTCATCTTGTCACCTTGTGGCGATGTTAGGATGATGCCTGCGCCAGCTCCCTCTTTATGTTTGGATCCATCTAAGTGCATTGTCCATAGATAGGACATGTCTGGCTTGTCGGGGAGTTGGTTTTCCATCCAGTGTACGAGGAAGTCCGGGAGTACTTGCGATTTGATCGCATCTCTCTTCTCGTACGTGATGTCTCATGGAGACAGTTCTATCCCCCAAAGCGCAACTCGCCCAGTGGCGTCGGGGTTGTTGAGGATATGCCCTAGCGGGGCATCATTCACCACGATTATTGGGTGCTCCTGGAAGTAGTGGCACAGTCGCCTGGCTGTCATGAAGACGTCACATGCCAGCTTTTGATAGTACGGTTACCACTGCTTTGTTGGTGTGAGCACCTTGCTGAGGTAGTAGACGGGTCATTGCACCCCGTGCACTTGGTTTTCTTCGGCTCGTTCCACTATGAGCACAGTTCTAACCACCTGGTTGGTGGCGGAGATGTATAATAACAGCGGCTCCTTTTCTTGAGGTTTCACCAACACCGGTGAAGTGGACAATAGACGCTTGAGGTCCTCGAATACCTCTTGTGCTTCGTCTGTCCACTCGAATTTGTCAGCCTTGCGGAGGAGTTGGTAGAAGGGCAACACCTTTTCGCCCATTCGACTAATGGATTGACTGAGTGCCGCGATTACCTAGCTAGCTAATAGATGTCTTTTACGTTCTTCGGCTTCTCCATGGCTAGTATAGACTTTATTTTCTTCGGGTTGGCCTCGATCCCCCTCGCGGAGATGAGGTACCCGAGCAATTGCCCAGATGGTACGCCAAAGGTGCATTTGTCTAGATTTAGCTTGATCCGGTAATGGTCGAGGTTGTCAAAGGTTTTGCGGAGGTCATCGAGTAGTGAGGCTTCCTCTTTGGTTTTGATGACAATGTCATCGACGTAGACTTGAATGTTATGGCCAAGCTGGCTCTTGAGGCGGGCCTGCATACACCGTCGTTAGGTGGCCCCTGCGTTTTTCAGCCCAAAGGGCATCGTTGTGTAGCAGAAGACACCAAAGGTCGTGATGAACGTTGTTTACTCCTAGTCCTCTTCCTTCATTCGAATCTGGTGATAGCCTAAGTAGGCATCAAGGAAGCAGAGGCGCTCACATCCCACAGAGGAGTCGATTATTTGGTTGATCCGTGGCAACGGGAAGTGGTCCTTCGGGCAATGCTTGTTCAAGGAGGTGAAGTCCACACACATTCGCAGGATATCTGTGTCTTTTTAAGGAACGAGCACGGGGTTTGCTACCCATGTGCTTTCCTTGATCTCACGTATGAAGTTAGTGTCGAGGAGTCTGTTGACTTCCATATCGACCGCTTTTGCCCTTGGTTCTGATAGTCGACGTATTGTCTATTTTACTGGTCTTGCTTCAGGGTTCACATTGAGTGAGTAATCGGTGAATTCCCTGGAAACTTCTGGCATGTCCATTGGACACCAGGCGAAGATTTCCTAGCGCTCACAGAGGAATTCGACGAGCGCGAGTTCCTATGCGGAACTCAAGTTGTTGGCAATGAGGGCCATCTTGGTTGGGTGGACCTAGACCGCCTTGGTGTGGATCGACGTGTCAAAGGATTGGTCAGGTGAGCTTGGCTTGCTCAGAGGTGGTAGACTGTTGTCTGTCGACTCTTTCAACCTTGCCAGCTCCTCCTGCATGTAGAAAGACTAGGAGATTATGTTGAATTCCCTATCGCAACTGTCAGACCTCTCGAAGCTTCCATTGACTGTAATAATGCCATTTGGGCGACATCTTCATTTGCAGGTAGGTGTAGTGTGGAACCGCCATGAACCTTGCGAACGCGACACGTCCGAGGATGTAGTGGTATTGCGAGGGCCAGTCGACGACTTTGAATTCGATGCGCTCTTGTTGGAAGTTTGTCGGCGTTTCGAATATAACGTCCAGGCTAATCTTGCCCAGGGGTTATATGCCCTTCCCTGGGACAATGCCATGGAGTGTTGTGTCTGAAGTTTCCAGACTCATCTTGAAGCCTCCAATTTGTGCCTCGAGTACTAGGGGCAGTGACCTTGGTGAGGTACTTGGCGCGGATGATCGCGCTTGTCGAAGGTGATGCAGGACTCGCTTCCACTGAGGTACTCAGTGGTGGAGGGCGGAGAGTTCATCGCCAGTTGACTTGGCAAGTGATTGATTTTTGCACCTATTTGATGGGCATCCTTTTTTGATCATCCCCATATTTATCAGCGCTCGTGGGTATGGCTCGCCTCCATGGTTTTGGACTGGCACAGCCGTGGGTGGTGGTGGCCCGGGTGGTGGTGGAGGTGCTCCATGAGCCACAGCGCCTGGGGTAGCTCCATAGCCTTCGTTTATCACATCGCGATTCATCTGGGATGGGCCTTCATGGAGCTTGAGGAACTCGCGGCAATCCTTTAGAAGGTGGCTTTAGTTTTTCTTGCTGTCGTGCTTGTCGATGTAGAAGTATACATTGCATGATCCGGACAGTTTGTCCAGGATAGATGTTCCAGGTGCCTCATCGCGAGTGCAGAGTTGCCACACTTGTGTGGTTTTCCTACTGTAGCGGTATCCACCACTGCGGTATCCGTTGTTGCAGTTGTTGTCGTCATGTTTGTCAGCATAACCAGCCACAACCATGTCGACCTCCTCGTGGTCCTCATAGCCGCGCATTCGACGGTTTCCTCGGCGATCGCGTCTACGGTCGAGGTCGTCGTCATCATCGGAGTGGACACGGTTTTTCACCGAGTCCTCTCCATCGGCCCACCTGTTCGCGATCTCCATCAGGTAGTCGATTGTTTTGGGCTTCGAGCGGCCTAGTTCATCCCTGAGTTCTCTGC
This sequence comes from Avena eriantha, assembly GCA_910589775.1. Lineage (NCBI taxonomy): Eukaryota > Viridiplantae > Streptophyta > Magnoliopsida > Poales > Poaceae > Avena > Avena eriantha. The sequence goes on along the minus strand of OU342743.1, from coordinate 256,971,874 downwards.
GGCGCACGCCGCCATTGAACACGTTGATTGCACAATCCTCGGAGATGTCTTCTGTAGAGTTTTTGATGATGGGTCATCTCTAGATGTACGAGTGCAGCGACTCGCTAGTCTTCTGGTAGCAGCCTCTTAGTTCTTTGATTGATGCGGGCCTTTTATAAGTCCCTTGAAGTTTTGTACGAAGTTGTAGACCAGATCTTCCCAACTACGAATCGATCCGCGCAGGAGGTTGTTGAGCCAAGCACGAGCGGCACCTTGCAGTTGTAGCTGGAGGCATTGCATTGTCGTGCTTGTGGTTTCGCCATGCAGCCTGACGGAGGAAATGTGATCCTCAAGCCAGACCTTTGGCTCATGTAAGCCGTCGAATTTTGGGTTCTCTGATGGGAGTTTGAACCCTTTTGGCATTCTCTTTTTCCGTATGGCTCTGCTGAAGCAGATGGCTTCGTAGAGTTCTATCCCGTCATCTTCCGTGTCAGTCGAATGGGCACGCCTCGCATGCATCTTGTCGAATTTGCGCTGTGTGATGTCATCACGCGGGTCATAGTCGTGGTCATTCCATCGTGAACGGCGTCGTCGTGATAAGTCATGATTGTCATCGCTGGAGGAGGGTGAAGAGTAGCGTTTGGCCAGAGCCTTGTTTTTCTTTGGGTCCGAGGTTGGATCCTTGATGAGGGCAGCTTCGACTATACACAGGCCCGCGATCATAGATCGGTGCATGGGGGCCCGCGGGTCCCTAGCCGGTGGCTGGTTGTTGAGGAGGTACATGGTGTCCGCTGTTACCGCTGCCTGTGGTGTTTTGGGGAGCACATTTCCCCGCGTATCGACCGTCATCGATGAGAATTCGAGGACTCGCATAGCCTCTTGTCGCTCCTTATCGGTAAGGTGATCCAGTTGAGAACGTCTCTTGGCGGCTGTATGATCATTTCCCTTGGAGGAGGATCCTCTGATGGAAGAGAGCTGAGCTCGCCCTCCTGCACCCACCGAGCTAGGAGATTACTTGTTGCTGGACTTGAATTCTTCCTTGAGCAGCCAGTGGTAACCCATCAGCATGTCTTGTGATGAGTTTGGTGGCAGGGGCCCCGCAGGGCTTCTCGACAGCGAGCCCATTCGGCGTCGTTGAGCTTGATCAGCATGCGCTCTTGGGTATGTTCATTCGTGGTGAGATGCGGATGGCCTTCTGGCCCGTTGTTAGTGGGTGCTCTGTTGGAGGGACCACCGTTCGCGATTGGGGTACCACCGTCAATACCGATGTTATCCTGAGTTCCACCGTTCTCACCTATGTTGACGATGGCGCACATGTAATGTTTGGGGAAGTTGTTGCTTCCGTAGCTTTCAGATCCTGAGCCATAGGATCCATCCTCTATGGCCAGATCACCGAGATCAGACTCGCGACTGCTGTCACTATCCGTAACCCGACTGTTGTCGGGGCGTTGAGTTCACTTAGGGTGCCAATCGACGGTGGAAACCACGATGCTGGAGCAATCACAGGAACCTTTGGCTGGTCAGGGATGCGAAGTGTGCCTAGCCAACCAACTTGGAAGCATAAGCTCCTGATCGACAGGCCGATCCCATCGCCCACAGACTCGAAATCCAGGCAAGAGGGCGGCGTGTGCACGGTGAAGTCGAAGGCACCAAAGAGGAGGCGAATCTCCACTGTTGCGGAGTTGTAGATCGCGGTTGATGGGGCCGAGGAAGCCGCAACATCAGCGCTCTCGGTTCTCATAGACGACGCCAATTGACGAGGGGTTAACTCATCAATGCCCATCACATATGGACTTGGGTTCGAGGAAGTGGGGAGCACTGGAGGCATCGATCGGCTAGCAAGCAAGCACACAGGGACGCAAGGTTTACCTAGGTTCAGGCCTCGTAGAGGACTCTACTCCTTATCTGCTCTTGGAATTATCGAGGGAGTCGAAAGTTACAAGGGGTGCGCAAATGCAATCTGGCGATGGTGTGGAAACTAGGGTTGTGATTATCCTCCTTGCCGCCCCCTCCTAGCCTTTATATATATAGGCTAGGTCTCAGGATAGCAGGTCGAGTGGGTTACAAGTTAAAGTTTTTCCTTTAAACTTCTATCTTGAGTTCAACATGTGCCACAAGCAGTCGGAGTCTCCTTGGTCACCCGAATCTTAATTGGGCCCTAATAACATCATGGGCTTCTTCTAAGCTAGACTGTATATGCTGATCTCGAGTACCTGTAAGGTATACCCATGTCAGAGAGACTTGCTTGTTTTCGCCTAAATATTGTGTTTATCTAGTTAAAACCTTATTTTGATGTTCAGAACCTGAAACACACATTAAAACCAAGTTTTCTTTGCTACCGAAGTATTAGCGTTAGGTAAAGCTAGAAAACGGTCAAATCCGGGAGAAAACCATCAATAAGAACCATCAAAAATTTGTCAAATCTCACAGCTATCAACTCCCCCAAGCTTAGATGTTGCTCGCCCTCAAGTGACAAGGAAATAAGGAAGAATAGCAGAGATTCTAGACTGAAATAAAAGAACTTACAAGCTCGAATTGGTGTCAAATTCTTTTCTTCACAATCCCTGCAATCTTAAACATTATCATACAAGTATTCACAAGATTGCACTGAGTCCAGTTCCTAACCACGTATATCTTGTTAGCAAATAAATCATATGCCCGAGCAAGTGTCAAAAGTTTAGCAAGGAAAGTGAGACAAATTCTTTTGGTGTCTCTGTTTGTTGAGAGATGAAAACTTTTTGCTGTCGTTTCTTTAATCAATTAAGATTACTCAAGTTGGCACCAAAACATTCAATTTAAGAACAAAAGCACCTTTTTTCCTTTCTTTGCCTTTCAAAAACTTCAGCTCTTTCATAGAGAAATCATGCCACTGTTTTTAACATGTTAATTGGGACTATGTTGTGCACTCGTGACCATGCCAATAAATAACTGTTGAGCAATAATGGGTCAGAGGAGTACTACAACTTCACTTGGAACATGAAACCATGAGGAGACTAAAATTTACCCGTCATAGCATTGTTGCTACAGACGTTTACATAACTCAATAGCCGAAATCAAGTGGTTTCCCACATTTAGATCGTTCGTTGGACAATAGAGTTAATAGTTCCCCATGGAGCACGACAATGTTGCAATGGCACGCGTAAAGCAATATCTTACGGTAATTATTAGAAAAATCAGTGGCATAATATCTACTACTTCGAAGCATCCATTTTATCAAACAATTTCATTCAAGGGTACTATCAAGTCTATTTATATTAAGCTCAAATGGAATGGAGTAGTTCTAAAATCAAATTCTTTGGGCTAAACATAGACTCAAGTCATCTTTTGGATGCTTTTTCTTGTTGTAAAAATGTAGGAAATATTTTTAACCAAGTTCATTGCTCATTGTTTCAAACCTAAAAAGGAGACACTAGCAAAGGAATATAATTTATAGGACAACAAGCTAAGTAGCCAGTGACTCCAGTGCAAGCGAGTAAATAATTGTAGGATCAATTTAAGGTTGCAGAAAGGGTGATGAAAGGAATGTGATACATACTCTTTCTTGCTTCGTTCTCGTATTTGAGTCGAACCCCCTCTGTATTTCCATATTGCCAAGTCACCTGAAATTGAGCAATTTCCGAGAGAAACAAAGAAACGAACTTGCAATAAAAGTTACAACTATTTTTTGTATTTTGTTTTAGGAATGCAAAATGAAAGTAAACATGAAATTTTGAAGAAATAAAATAAATCAAACAAAGAAATAAAAATATGAATGCAAGGTTTGGAGGTTTTCAAACCTCCCCCAAGCTTAGGCTATTGCTAGGCTCAGTTGTTGCCATCATTCAGCGACTGGTGCGGATACTTCTGGTAATAGTTGGGGAAGCTAGTCATGAAGTGACTAAAGTTTTGATTTAAGACACTCACATCTTCATTCACTCCTTGTACAGTGTGGTTAATCTCCCCAACACGCTGGTTGAGCTGCTGAAATTCTTGATAGGGGACGTAGTTGTACCCCTACTATGGCTAGTTGGGCCATGGGTCCCAAGGTCCCCTGCAGCTGTTGCTGCTATCCCTCCCAAGCAGGGTTGTATCCCTGCTCATCCTCATGCTCCTGCTCATCCTTGTCCTGTTGCTCTCCTTCTTCATCTTCCTCTTGATCAGGCTAGAGTTCAGCCATGATCTCCATCACTTGATCTAGGGTGAGGATCCAAGTGTCCTTCTCAACAATCGAGAAGGCTTGTGGGCAGGGCAACGGAACCTGCTCACCCTGTGCATCACCAAGATAACTAAACTATATGCTCGGAGCCTCCTATTAGCTTGGTAAACACCAAGGAAGCCACAAGCAGTTAGATACTTGACGTCCATAAGTTTGGAGCCATCAACAGGTTGCATAACATGTAATGTAATATTTAATGCATGGGCAAGGTGGGTTACCAATCCACCAATGCGGATATCACCTTTCGTCTTGTTTCTTTGGTGACGGAAGTGTTGGATGAGTAGAGCTGCAGGATTGGGGCTTTGCGGTGCATCGGGGAAGAGAGCCTTGGTGATCATTGCCATGTCCGCATTGTCCATGGAACCGGTATCTCCTCTTCCCAGCAGTGTGTTGGCGAGGAACAAGGCATAGTAGTGAATTGTTGGGTTCTGAATGATGCACATCTTCTTCTGGTAGAATCCGCTACCACCATTAACAGAAATAACCTCCCAAGTTTCTCCACTTGTCACGCTATAGAGGTTAGTAACAGTTGACTCCCCAACATGAGGGAAGCCGAAAGCATCACAAAATTGTTCAAAAGTTATTACATAGTGTTGTCGGTTCATGGTGAAGCTTACTGTGCATGCATTACCTTTCTCCCTATGGTCATCGTAGAAGGAGGCAAGGAACTCATAGGTAAGCTCGGCATAGGTGTTATGGCTTGCGTAGCCAAGTACTGTTAGCCCGCCCTTGTTACACATGAGGTCGAAGTCCGCCTTCAACCCCGCCACGGTGAGAAAGCTATGGTCGGCCCAATGTGTGGGCAGCACCCTCCTTGATGAAACTGTGGCCAACTTGGGGTTGAGGCTGGTCCTTTGCGCTGAGCTCTCGCCACGTTGGCGCTTTCACTTACGAAAAATATTACTGATTTTATTCATCTTGATGAACTGAAAAATTTCACCATAAAACCTTAGGCATATAGTTTCTACATGATATACGAACGATTCTTCATGGAAAAATTTAATCCTAACATGAGAAATCAATAGGAAAAACGAAACAAGCTTGAGTTCATCCACTGGATCAATGTGAGAGTTTCAACCATGGAAATCTGAAAATAAAGCATGGATAGGGAGAGAAATATACATATATGCTGATTCCCCCACTCCAACGACCGAAATCCGCGAATAATAAAGAGTTCTAGGTGGGTTTTGAGAGGTTTGGAGAGACAATATGAGAGAAAAAAGTGAGGAGGGAGAAGAAACCTAGTTGCCTCGGTGCGATTATGTGGTCACGCCGAACTATACGGCCGCAACTATATGGGCGGGATATTTGTTTCCCGCCATATAGTTGTGGCAGTGCCGCCAATTAGGGTTTCTTTATGCAGAACACAGATATACGGATGCAACTATATGGCTGGATCATAATGATCCCGCCATATAGTTCGTCATTAAACCATTTGTACCCTCGAGATAAATTTCTAAAACGGGCATCGATATCTATACGACCGGAGCTATACGGCCGGAATTTGTATTCCCACCGTATAGTTGGTCGTTAAACCGTTAGTATCTTTGAGAAGAAATTGTATGAAGGCATCGATATCTATACGACCGGAGCTATACGGTCGGAATATTTATTCCCGCTATATAGTTAGTTGTTAAATTCTCTATTCCTTCGAAATAAAATTTGTTGATGGCAAGGATATCTATACGGCCGAAAAAAAAGTTCATGCCATATAGTTGGTCGTTAAACCATCAGTAGTCATCAAACAATTTCTATTTCTTCGAGAATACCTTCTTATCCCAAAACTTAGCGAAAATACCTTGTTTTTGATAGAAACATAACACTAGAAATTGTGGACCAACATTAGCATATGAAGAGTAGAATTTTAGTACAGCCTAATTTCTTCTCCTTAACTTGAGATTTACTTCTTAGTCTGAACTAAATGATGGAGCCAGTCTTTCTAGATAAAACTCAAACTTTTATTTTATACTAATTCTACACTCGTTCAATCGATGTTTCTACTACTTTTTGACAGCTGCATCTTCACGGGAGCATTTCCACAAGAATGTCTTAGAAAAAGTTGTAGGAATGCGATGGATTTTTTATTCTTTAGTTTATTTTATTGATGCGGTGGGTTGAATCCCATTAAGCATTTTATTAAGAATGGTTGAATAACTCAACCCCTTCTCTGTTCTCGAATTCTTACCTTGGGTTCCCCTTATCAAAGGCACTTACCACATGAACTCGTTTTGTCGGTGGAATATATCTTACTCCTGCTTCTAGCTTCTTTGGAAAATACCGGATGATTTTAGCATCATAAACATTAAAGATTATTTTTCCCTCGGCACAATCAATTGACGTCCCTGAATTACTAACGAAAGGTCTTCCAAGTATTATGGATAATTTTTCATCTTCTGGCATCTCAAGAATAATAAAATGAGTGAGAATAACATGCTCATCTATTCTAAGTAGAACATCCTCAATCATACCAATGGGTTGTTTAGTGGACTTATCATCCATCTGTAAAGTGATAGTGGTAGGAGAATACTCCCCTAATCCTAACCTTTTATAGAGCGAGTATGGCATTACACTAACTCCTGGACCTAGATGACACAAGGCATTGTGGATATCATTTTTGCCTATTGAGCATGAAATAGTTGGTATTCCAGGATCTCCCGATTTAGACAACAGGTTCCCATTAGTAGGATAACTAGTCACCATGGCAACAGTTTCAGTTATCTCTTTGTTTCTACTAAGGATATCACAGAGGAATTTAGAATAGGTAGGAACTTTGATTGCATCCGCAAATGGACTTTCCAAACGAAGGTCACCAAGTGCCTTTGTAAAAGAATCATAGATTACCTGATCTGGTGCTTTTTTATATGGATAAGGAAGCTTTTGCTCACCTTTCTTATTCTTGTATTTTACCTTTTGTGGGGGGTTAGGCTCTTTTGTTGCTTTTTTTGTTGTTGCTTATCACTTTTCTTCTTTTCTACTACAACAACTTCATCTTCATTGTTTATCTCTTTTTCTTCTCTTGGATCAATCGTCTCTACATCAGAGTTATAACAGTCATCCTGTGCATCATCTTGGTCCTCCTTGGTTTGATCTTGTGTTTCTTGAGGAGTTTCATCTTGAGGATCCACTAGTGTATCATCTTCTTGGCTTGCTTTGAGTAAGGCTTTTTCCTTTCGCTCTTTTTCAGCTTCATATTCTGGTGGTCCTAATGGTCATGTAACAACTGCACCTCTTCTTGTAACAACATTAGTAGAAACGGGCATATATATATCATCTCGAAGAAAAATTTGATAACCAGATGCTATTTGTTCACACTAGGTTTCAATCATACTAAGATACTTGTGACATAATTTGATTTCTTGGCCAATCTCATCATAATTTTCCGTGAGTTCTGCCAAAGTATTTTTATGTTTTTAAAAGTGCTTATGCAGGTTATTATGAGATTTTTCTTGTTGATGTTTTAATTCTTGAAAAACTTTTCTAGTTTCATCTTCTTAAGTTAAAACTTGTAACAAGTCTACTTTGTTTTCCTTAACAAGTTTAGAAGGTATACCTTTTTCTTTCATTGTTTTGCATACTTCAGGCATAAGATCAGGAGTTATCCGAAGTATCCCTTTTTACAGCTTAGTGTCGAAATCAAGATTATATAAAGAATCATTCTTAGCCCTAGTAGACATCAAGTCCAAACATTCTTTAATAGTTAAAGTATTTATCGATCCTCCTGTTGGGAAGTCAAGCAACTCTCTACATTGAGTATTAAGACCGTGGTAAAATAAATGGCAAATAGTTGATTCAGAATAGCCATGATTAGGAATACTATTGATCATTCCAAAGAATCTATCCCAGGCTTGTGGATAGTTTTCTCCCACATTCTGACTAAAGTTTCCTATATTCTTTCTTATTTCAGTTACCTTTTTAAAAGGATTAATCCTATTTATGAATTTAACAATGCAGTTTTCCCAACATTTAATGTAATGATGAGGGAGAGAATATAACCATTCTAGAGCCTTACCTTTAAGAGACCAACGAAATATTTTTATATGAGAGAAGTCTCTTGGCAAACCTTTTGGTCCAAGTGATGTTATCACATCGTCTAACTCTCTAATATGTCTTCCTAGGTCTTCATCTTCCCTTCCACTGAAAGCTTTTTCCTGCAAATTTTTAATAATTCCACCATCAAATCGATATTCTCTAACTCTAGGATTAGGGAATTCTATTGGTTGTTTAAGAAATTCAGAACTTGGAGCACTGTATTCGCTGAGAGTTTTCTCAGGTTTCTTGGGAGTTGTCCTGTAAATATACATGATTTCCATAATATCACTCAGGTTTTCAACTTCAACCTTATTCGATCTTAAAAGTTTTTCAATAATTTCCTCGCGCCTTTGAGCAGGTACGCACTCAAAATAATCTGGTAAATAGGTCCTACCAGAGCATGTAGACCCTTTGTCTCCTAGGGAGACAATTTTGTAGTAGTAACACCTGAAATGTCAAGAGACAAACACTTAGCGCTTAGCTCCCTAGAAACAGCGCCAGAAAATAGCTTGATGTCTGCAAGTGCACAGATCGTTTGTAGCTAGTTTCGAAGTATAGATGTCGATCTCATAGGGAGCCCAAAGGTAAGTGTTTATGAATGAAGTCTCTATCACACCCAAAGTTGTCACAGGTCTTCGAGTGAATTGACTGCAAGTGTGGAAATAAGAATGAGATTTGGATTAAAGCGGATATATTGAAGTAAAACTAAAATGTAAACTTCAGGAATAAAAAGCATAAAAGTAAAGAACGATTCGGTTGTTGTTGTTTTCTGCAGATGGCGAAAAAGGCGCGGGGAGATACAGTTCATGGTGATAGTGACTATGCCAGGTGGATGAATGATAAGTGTAACAATTATAATCTTATAAGTATATGTGTAGGTGAGCAATCCATAATTAGTCGGAACTCCTCTTGGTATATTTCGTCCCCACTTCAATAATCCTACTAGTCTTTTACTGAAACCATGGTTAGACACTAGACGATTAAGACCCTTCAGGTTGCTTAGCAATTAAGCTTATTGGATCAGACTAATGCAATAAGCACGGTGGTTACTCGTTATCCTCGAGTCTACTAGTTTTCCATTGATATCCCCGTGTCACTCGAGGGTCGCTGGTCTGCTAGCAAACAAGATTCTATCTATGTAGAGCAAAGCATCATGTTGTCTGGGCCCTTAATTGGACAACAAGCATTAGTCATCCCACAGATAGTCAAGCACACATAATATAGTAATTAAAATCAATCACAAACTAATGGAAAATATATGGAGGCACATCACATCTCACCAATCCCTTACATCTCCCATGCCCAAGGAACTTACTCACACATGAGAGAAGAAAGGATCATTGATATAATTAAACAAAGGGGGTTCTTATCTATATTACCGTGGAGATCCACAATAAGAATATAAAAGTAATCCAACACAATTCAAGATAGGAAGAAACAATCCCAAATCCTAGTCTTGCAACGTGAAGATCTCTCTCTCTCTCAAGTACAAGTAATGGCTATGGGGTGCATTGGCTAGGATGTCGAAGATCGTGGAGCGAGATGAAGAACATCTTCCCCTTCTTCTCCGGATATCTTCTTTCTCCTTTTTGGATGGGATGGCAGCTGCTATGTTGTGATTTCGTGTCTGGCCTCTTCACGGAAGTTGTCCCTTTTGACAAGACGGAGGCGGCAGCAGCTATACGGCAGGAACTATACGGCCAGAAAAAATGTTCCCGCCATATAGTTTCTTGTTAAATCCTCTGTATGCTTCCCTCCATTGCTTCCAAAGAGAGACTTGCTTGTTTTCGCCTGAATATTGTGTTTCTCTAGTTAAAACCTTCTGTTGACGTTCAGAACATGAAACACGCATTAAAAACCAAGTTTTCTTTGCTACCGAAGTATTAGCGTTAGGTAAAGCCAGAAAACAATCAAATCCGGGAGAAACCATCAATAAGAACCATCAAAATGTGTCGAATCTCACAGCTATCATTCACACACACAAACACTCTCATACACCCCCGCTTGAAATCAAATACAACTTCCAAGCACTATTTAGTGAATAGTGGCAAGGGGCATTAAGACCTTTACCAATAGCTCCTCATGGTTTGATAGTCTTATTTCGAAACTAGCTATAAATGATCCGTGCACTCGTAGTCATCAAGATATTTTCTAGCACCGTTGTAGGGGAGCTGAGTGCTTTTGGTCTTTGTTCTTAGTCATTCATTTATTTGGGATTTCTATGTTTGTGCCCCTTGTTCCTTAGTACTCAATTTTCCCCGGCCTCTAAACTTTTCCTCACTTTTGGCCAACCTCTTATTTGAAACTCATAGAGTATGTCCGTCAGCCTTACCGTTATGTGTTGTCGAGTGGGGCCATGTTGGGTCGAGTCCCATAGTGGACACCTCTCTTCATTTATCCAGATCAGCGTGGTACCCATAACTTATCCACATGAGTGTCGAACCAACAACTTACCTAGGTTATCATTGCAATGTGGGAGCCCGAGCCAGCCCCACGCCCATGCCCATGTTGGTTGATACATTGCAAATGTATTTATAATTTTTGATGTTCCATGCTTGGTTTTATCCACTTTCTTGTGTTTTGCCCACACTTTGGAGTACTTTTCATATGATTTCTTGGACTAACCTATTAACAAGAGCCACAGTGTCAGCAGCCTGTTTTCTGCTGTTTTTGGTTCCAGGGAAGTCAGAAAATGAATATTCTCGGAATTGGGCGGGACAAAAGTCAAAGTGCCTATTTTTCGGAAGTCATCAGATGCCAGAATACGAGACGGAGAAGAGCTGGGGGCCGGCCACTGATGGGTTCGTAGCATGGAAAACAATAAATTTCTACCGCAAGAACGAACAAAACCCAGATCTAATCTAGATAAAAGCCAAGATCTAATCTATTAGACATGAGCAACGAGATAGATAGGAACTAACCCTCGTAGATCCAAAAGCGTTAACGAGATTAGATCTCGTGGTTGATGTAGTCGATCACTTGCCAATCTCAAGATCGTGTGGACGATCCTTCCGGCGTCACGTTCCAGCAGCGCTTCCGCAGTCGGTCAAGTGGACGATCCTTCCGGCGCCGCGTTTCGGCAGCGCTTCCGCAGTCGGTCACACGTGCGGAGTCGAAGTAGACCTTCCTCTCCCTGTTCCAGCGAGCAGCGGAGGTAGTAGATCTTCTCCACGGAATCCCAGCAGCACGACGGCGTGGTGGTGGTGGTGGAGTAGAGAATTCTGCAGGGCTTCGCCTATGCCTGTGCAGAAGAAAGGTGGAGGAGAGAGGCGGCAGAGATTGGGAGTTGTTAGAGAAGGGCAAGAGGGGGCGCCCCTGCCCTTCTATTTAAGGGGGGAAGGCGCCTTGGGGAGGGGGAGTCCTTCCTTCCTCTATGGTCGGCGGGTTGGGGAGTGGGGGGAGGAGTCCGACTCCCCCACGACTCCTAGTCTTGACCCACCAGGACTCCTTGATCCCTTCCTTGGTTTTCAAGCAAACTCCAAGAAATCTTCTAGAACCTTCCGGAACATTCCGAAACCTTCTAGAATCCTCATACAAACACTCCGGAACATTTCCTAACTCCGAAAATGATCCCCTATATATGAATCTTATTCTCCGGACCATTCCGGATCTCCTCGTGATGTCCCGAATCCAATCCGAGACTCCGAACAACATTCGGTGTCCAACGCACATTCCATATCTACTTAAAACAACTTCGAACCTTAAGTGTGTCACCCTACGGTTCGTGAATATGTAGACATGATAGAGACACATCTCCTATCAATAACCATCAGCAGGACCTGGAGATCCATAATGGCTCCCACATACTCAACGATGACTTCGTGATCGATTGAACCATTTACATACTAAACCAATTCCCTTTGTCTCGCGATACTATACTTATCCGAGGTTTGATCGTCGGTATCTCCATACCTAGTTCTACCTCGTTACTGATAAGTACTCTTTACTCGTTCCGTGATATGTCATCCCTTGTGACCTAGTCACATGCTTGCAAGCTAACTAGATGACATTCCACCGAGAGGGCCCAGAGCATATCTATCCGTCATATGGATGGACAAATCCCAATCTTGGTCCATGCGCTTCAACACATACTTTCAGAATACCCAATGACACCTTTATGACCACCCAGTTACGAAGCGGTGTTTGATGTCATCAAAGTACCCATCCGGTGATGGTGATTAACACAACCTCATGGTCGAAGGATTAGGTTACTATGCATTTAAAAGCTTACAGCAATACGAACTTAATGACTTGATCTTATGCTACGCTTACTATGGGTGTGTGTCCATTACATCATTCTCCTAATGATATAACCTTGTTATTAATCACATCCTTATGTCCATGATCAGGAAACTATGATCATCAATCAATCAACAAGCTAGTTTAACAAGAGGCTTAGTAGGGACTCTTTTATGTTTACAAAACACACAAGTATTAGTGTTTCCTAATAATACAATTATAGCATGGGATGTAAACATTTATCATAAACATAAAGATATAATAATAACCACTTTATTATTGCCTCTTGGGCATATCTCCAACAGCCACACCACCTGGCCGCGCGGCCAGGCCTGGCCCGCGCCAGGGGGTGGTCTGGCCGAACCCAGCACCCCCTCGGCCTCTCCTTCCGCCTATATATTGCCCTCGGGACAAAAACCCTAAGTACCCGATCAAAAATCCATGAAAGAGTCTGTAGCCGCTGTCGTCTCTGTCCCTAGATCGGGAGGGATTTGAAGCTCTTCCCGGCACCCTGCCGGAGAGGGGAATTCACCCTGGAGGCCTTCTTCATCACCATGCAAGCCTCCGGTGTGATGCGTGAGTAGTTCATCCTTGGACTACGGGTCCATGTAGTAGCTAGATGGTTGGTTCTCCTCCTTTGTGCTTTCATGTCTAGATCTTGTGAGCTCCGTTCATGATCAAAATCATCTATTTGTAATTCTGCATGTTGTGTTTGCGGGGATCCGATGGATATTGAGATGCTATTTCAGACTGATTATTGATTCTATCATGTCTTTGTTATTTGTGATCTTGCATGCTTTCTGTTGTTGGTAGCTATCTTGGCCAAGTAGATGCTAGCAACTCCAAGAGTTAGTATTTATGCTCGATAGTGGGTTCATGCCTCTGGTAATCTGGGGAAGTGACGGAAATCTCTAAGGTACTAGATGTGTTGTTGCTACTAGGGAGAAAACAACAATCCTTTTTTCATAGAACAATCATATTGTTTACTTTACACGCAATTCGTAAAGCAATAATCGGTTGCTTGCAACTTAATACTAGAGGGGGTTCGGATGATAACCTGAAGGTGGATTATTAGTCATAGATGCAGTTGGATGGCAGTCTATGTATAATGTTGTAATGCACAATCAAGTCTCAAAGGAGTCAAGATGATTAGTATATGCATGTATTGCTTTCTCGATGTTTGTCAATTTCCCTGCTATAATTTGTTCACCTAGCATGTTATCTATCTTAAGGAGAGCCACCTCTAGTGAACTATGGATCTCGGTCCTTTACTTTTACATATAATCTATAAACTGTTTACTGCTTTGTGTTTACTTTCTGCAAACTATTACTTCCTTCCATTCGATATGTTTAATCCTTTGTTTTCAGTAAAACACGGTGAGATTGACAACCTCATCACAAGTTGGGGACAAAGTTCTTTGGTTGTGTTGTGCAGGTCTCCACGTTGCTACTAGCACCGGTAGTGCACCCTACCAAGGCTCAGCTAGCAACACCTTTGGGGTGTTTCCTTGCTCCTACTAGTTCGATTAAACCTTGGTTTCATAACTGAGGGAAACTTGCTGCTGTGCTCATCATACCTTCCTCTTGGGGTTCCCAACGAGCTCTACATCAACACTGAGCCATCAAGCATTTTTCTGGCGCCGTTGCCAGGGATTGAGGAAGAAGAAGCTCCCACGTCAACCACGCACTAGCATTTTTCTGGTGCCGTTGCCGGGGAGTCAAGGACATCTTCACAAGGGGAGTCCTCATAACCAATCTCTTTACTTTGTTATTTTTGTTTTGCTTAGTTTCCTTTTGCTTTGTTTGCTTGTTTCTTTGTCAAAAACACACACAAAATAGTTTTACAAGTTTTCTTTCTTATTTAAAAACACACAAAAATGACTACTCTTGAAAACACTAAGTTGTGTGACTTCACTAGCACCAACAACAATGATTTTATGAGCACACCTATTGCTCCACTTGTGCCTGAAGATACTTTCTTTGAGATAAAACCTGCTTTACTCCATCTTGTTATGAGAGAACAATTTTCTGGTATTAGTAATGAAGATGCTGCTGCCCATCTAAATAACTTTGTTGAACTTTATGAGATGCAAAAGCATAGGGATGTAGATGGTGATATTATTAAGCTGAAATTGTTTACTTTCTCTTTGAGAGGAAAAGCTAAAGAATGGTTGAATTCCTTAACTAGGAATAGTATTGATTCTTGGACTAAGTGCAAAGATGCTTTCATTGGAAAATGATATCCTCCTGCCAAAATTATATCTATGAGAAGTGAAATAATGAAGTTTAAACAATATGATAATGAGCATGTTGCTCAAGCTTGGGAAAGAATGAAATCTTTGGTAAAGAATTGTCCCACTCATGGACTGACTGCTTGGATGATCATCCAAACTTTTTATGCAGGATTGAACTATTCTTCAAGGAACCTATTGGATTCTGCTGCTGGAGGTACCTTTATGACCATCACTTTGGGTGTTGCAGCAAAACTTCTGGACAATATGATGGTTAATTATTATGAATGGCATACTGAGAGAGCTCCACAAGGTAGGAAGGTAAATTCTGTTGAGGAAACCTCCTCCTTGAGTGATAAGATTGATATTATTATGTCTATGCTTCTGAATGGGAAAGCCCATATTGATCGAAATAATGTTCCTTTAGCCTCTTTGGTTGCTCAAGAAGAGCAAGTTGATGTGAACTTCATAAGAAATAACAACTTTGGCAATAATGCTTATAGGAATAATTTTGGTAACAACAATTATAAGCCTTATCCTCCCAACAATGGTAATGCTTATGGAAGTTCCTACAACAATAATAGGAGTGCTCCCTCTGAACTTGAAGTTATGCTTAAAGACTTTATTAGTAAGCAAACTGCTTTCAATAAAACTATTGAGGAAAAACTCTCTAATGCTGAAAGAAATATAGCATCTTTGGCTGAAACTCAATCTTCTTTGAATAAAATGGCTGCTAAACCTGAAACTAATGAGAATCCCTTTGCAGCTACTAGTGCTATACAAGTAAGAATTTATGAAAATGTTAGACTATTAGCTGAATTACATGCTAAGTGGGAAAGAGAAGATGAAATTGCTAGAAACATTAGTGTTTCTACTATCACCACCACTAGTGTTGAGGCTAGTAATAGTTCTACTACTCTAGATGATAAATTTGATTTTGATCTTGAAGGTTGCAATATATCTGAAGTTATTAAGTTCCTACAAAAGCTTGCTAAAAGTCCTAATGCTAGTGCTATGAACATGGCCTTTACAAAACACATTACTGATGCTCTCATAAAGATTAAAGAAGAAAAGATGAAACATAAAGCTTATATTCCTATAAAACAAGAAGATGGTTGGGAACCCATCATTAATATGAAAGTGAATGACTTTGATTTCAAAGCTTTATGTGATCTTGATAGTAGTGTTTCTATTATGCCTAGAAGGATTTATGATATGCTTGATTTGCCTCCACTTGAAGATTGTTATTTGAATGTCCCACTTGATGATAATGCTAAAAAGAAACTCATGGGGAGTCTTAATGATGTTATTATTATGGTTAACAATGCCTATTTCACCGTTGATTTCTATGTTTTGGATGTTGAATGCAATGCTTCTTGTCCTATTACTTTGGGAAGACCTTTTCTTAGAACTGTTGGTGCCATCACTGATATGAAATAAGGCACCATTAAATATCAACTCCCACTCAAGAAAGGTATAGAACACTTCCCTAAGAAGAGAGAGAAGATTTCTTTTGCCTCTCCTATGAAAACAAAATTTGGTCTTAATGCTTCTTCATTTGAGAACACTTGATTCTTTTTCTTGCTTCTTATGCCTAACTTAAAGGTGTTAAAGAAAAGTACTTATTGGGAGATAACCCAAAAGTTTTAGATGAGTCTTGGAAGTTATTACCTCAGTAATAACCGCTCCTTATCCTTTTTATTTGCTTTTTGTGCCAAGATTAACTTCTAATGAGAGAGAAGTAATGATTGGGAAAGTTGCTGTCCCAAAACAGATTTCTGTGCTTCACCGTAAAAATTCGTGTAAAATCTCTGAACATATTTTTAAGGCATGAATTGTTTTTATTCTGCCCCAGGTTGTTATATAACTTTCGTTAGTTCAACACTTTTTGATTTGAGCAACAGAAGGTCTTCGAAAAAATTCTTTACCTGCTGGTCTGTTTTGACAAATTTCTGCCATTTTCTGCATTTGCTTCTTATTGGTTCCTTTTTGAGTTCTTTTGGGAATTGAGCTTTTTGAGGGAAGTTCTACAGTAGCTAGTGTTCTAATGGAAGTTTATTTGGTGTTAGAACTGAACCTTAAGACCTTTTATCTTGAGTGCACTAATGTTGCTAATAAAGATTGTGTGAAGTTTTGTATGAAGGAAAAATTTCAGGTGTATGGAAGGAATGAGTAATGAGAGGAAGGATGGACTAAAGCTCAAGCTTGGGGATGCCACGCGTGTCACCCCAAGAAATAGCCAAGAAGTACAAGCGTCAAAGCTTGGGGATGCCCAAGGCATCCCCTTCTTCATCAATAAAATTCCCAGGTTTCTTCCAGACGCTTCATTTTTATCATTCACAGTTGTGTTGTTCTTGGAGCGTCTTCTTTTTCGTTTTTGTTTTGGTTTTTCGTTTTCTTTGGTTTTCTTAGTTTTCTGAATAAATTGGTTGGACCCCCTCTTTCTTACATTGGTTTGCAAATAGTTTGGTTTGGTTTGGAAAAGAGTAGGAAAGTTCATACTTATGTGGTAAAAAGAGCTTGTTTTTGACTGTGGCCTATGCTTTGTCATGCCATGCTTGATATTGTTTTGGCTTTATGCTTAGTATTCTTTGCTGTAGCATGACTTGTTATAAACAATTGAGATTGCTTAATGTGCCTTGGATGAATCATGCGTTGTTTTAGCATATTAAAGCATAGTATAGTGGTATTCACCTTTGATGCTTTATTTGGGTTGACTTGGCGCATGCTCATACCATGTTATGACTATCCAAGTCACCATAGCCTTTATGATCCTTTAGTTTTCAACTTGTAGTATCACTTTATGCTTTGATCAATGATGTTTTGTCGCTCTGCATGATTATGGCCATTATTGCTCTCTTAGTTTGTCGCTCCTAGTCTTTTGCTAGCCTCCACAACCAAGTATGAGTTCCACTCATGCATCCAACTCCCTAAACCAAGTTATTCCGAAGAGTCCACCATACCTACCTACTATCTTATGCTATTCCAAGTATATTCATGCTTTTGTTTACCTTCCAAATTAAACTTGTTATGAGAAAACTAGTGATTAAAGCTCTCATGAACTTGATGGCACACTTTACTTTTCTTGCCCTTAATAAACTTGAACCATTGGGTCCTTCTTTGTTGCATATATGCTTGCGCTTTATAAGTTGAAATTAGCAGAACCATGTTTCATGGGGAACGCTTTCAACATTGCACTTGTACTTTGTACCCTGTTGATATCATGTTCTTTTGCTTACGGATCCCGGCGGTGTGAAATATAAGTGGAACTTGCAAGATCATGGAGTTTGTATGTGTGTTAGAGAAGCGCCTGGACCGCTAGCCTAATCCATGCCTAATCATGGTGGAAACTTGCAGCATCACCATAATGAGCACTCTATGAAGCATCCTCAGTAAAAACCTATGCAAATAGCAAATAAAAAGATTGCTGAGATGCTCATTGTCTGCTTTCCTTGTCATTTTGATTATGGGATAGCTCCTGTATCATGTGCAAAGGGTACCCCGTTGGCGGTTCTTTATGATACACATGTACTTACAATGACAAGAGCTTACTTGTGACTAAAGTTGAGTAGCATGAGGTTCGGTCTTCGTAAGTAAGGGGCATGAGATTTCGGTTTATAACTTGTCAAGCATATCCTCTTAGTTGTGTCACTTTAACCTTATTCACCTTCAAGATGCTTATGATAGGGGCAATGACAGCTGAAAGCTATAAGTACCATAATTTTTGGAACCTCTTTATGAGACTTGAATCCCTACTTCCTTTTATGAAGGCCTTTCTTCCACCATTATATTGAGTCTCCACCTTCTACCTTTATGCACCTACTTTGAGAGCATAGTGGCCATTCTTAGTTCTATGTGCATTGTCCCAAGACTAGTTGATTAATGCATACCTTGATATTTCTTGTTTTAACTATTTGTATCTAGTCACTCTTATGAACTTTGAAGGTGTCCTATGCATTTATATTTGCTACTCTATGAGGGACAAGCTGAATGCTATTATGCTATGTTTTCTTTATGTGAAACAAACAAACGTCTTGCAAAGCATTGTTATTCATGAATCTTGTGTTTGTGCCTTTTCATGTTGCATCATAGTTTCTTTGTCTTATTGCTCGAACTTTGTCTTTCATGTTTTGATTGAAGTACTATGATCCCAGCTTTGAATGTTTTACAAATATTTTGATCAAGCCTTTGATGGTGCATGTCACCTCAAAAATTATTCTTTCTTTTTATCACTTACCTACTCGAGGACGAGTAGGAGTTAAGCTTGGGGATGCTGATACGTTGCAAATGTATCTATAATTTTTGATGTTCCATGCTTGGTTTTACCCACTTTCTTGTGTTTTTCCCACACTTTGGAGTACTTTTCATATGATTTCTTCGAGTAACCTATTAATAAGAGCCACAGTGCCAGCTGCTTGTTTTCTGCTGTTTTTGGTTCCGGGAAAGTCAGAAAATGAATATTCTCGGAATTGGACGGGACAAAAGCCAAAGTGCCTATTTTTTCAGAAGTCATCTAATGCCAGAATACGAGACGGAGAAGAGCTGGGGTCCGGCCACACCACCTAGCCGCGCGGCCAGGCCTGGCCCATGCCAGGGGGTGATCTGGCCAACCCCAGCACCCCCTCGGCCTCTCCTTCCGCCTATATATTGCCCTCAGGACGAAAACCCTAAGACCCGATCAAAAATCCACGAAAGAGTCTGTAGCCGCCGTCGTCTCTGTCCCTAGATCAGGAGGGATCTGAAGCTCTTCCCAGCACCCTGCCGGAGAGGGGAATTCACCCTGGAGGCCTTCTTCATCACCATGCAAGCCTCCAGTGTGATGCGTGAGTAGTTCATCCTTGGACTACGGGTCCATGTAGTAGCTAGATGGCTGGTTCTCCTCCTTTGTGCTTTCATGTCTAGATCTTGTGAGCTCCGTTCATGATCAAGATCATCTATTTGTAATTCTGCATGTTGTGTTTGCGGGGATCCAATGGATATTGAGATGCTATTTCAGATTGATTATTGATTCTATCATGTCTTTGTTATTTGTGATCTTGCATGCTTTCCGTTGTTAGTAGCTATCTTGGCCAAGTAGATGCTAGCAACTCCAAGAGTTAGTATTTATGCTCGATAGTGGGTTCATGCCTCTGGTAATCTGGGGAAGTGACTGAAATCTCTAAGGTACTAGATGTGTTGTTGCTACTAGGGAGAAAACAACAATCCTTTGTTCATAGAACAATCGTATTGTTTACTTTACACGCAATTCGTAAAGCAATAATCTGTTGCTTGCAACTTAATACTGGAAGGGGTTTGGATGATAACCTGAAGGTGGATTATTAGTCATAGATGCAGTTGGATGGCGGTCTATGTATAATGTTGTAATGCCCAATCAAGTCTCAGAGGAGTCAAGATTATTAGTATATGAATGTATTGCTTTCTCGATGTTTGTCAATTGCCTCGCTGTAATTTGTTCACCCAGCATGTTATCTATCTTAAGGAGAGCCACCTCTAGTGAACTATGTATTCTGGTCCTTTACTTTTTACATACAATCTATATACTATTTAATGCTCTGTGTTTACTTTCTGCAAACTATTACTTCCTTCCATTCGATACATTTAATCCTTTGTTTTCAGCAAAACACGGTGAGATTGACAACCTCATCGCAAGTTGGGGACAAAGTTCTATGGTTGTGTTGTGCAGGTCTCCACGTTGCTACTAGCACCGGTAGTGCGCCCTGCCAAGGCTCAGCTAGCAACACATTTGTGGTGTTTCCTTGCTCCTAATGGTTCGATGAAACCTTGGTTTCATAACTAAGGGAAACTTGTTGCTGTGCTCATCATACCTTACTCTTGGGGTTCCCAACGAGCTCTACATCAACACTGAGCCATCATCATTGCCTCCCATTTGTTTTCCTGCACCCCATTCTTATTCTTCTCTAGCAACGGTGGCCCTTCTCCGGCCTGCGAGTGATGTATAGCTTCACCTCGGCCTCTCGTTTGTACAAATTGTTCTGATTTCTCTCTATTTTCTTGTTATTCCCTTAGAATTTGGGATTTAGGGTTCATGTTGCCATTTTCAGATCCTGAAGAAATGTGGGCATTTCGAGTGGATCGATGTGTACATTGATAGGTTGATTGGAGGAATCAATTGGGAAAACTCGAGATCTCAAGGAGGCTTGCTTTGGAGAATGTGGCTGATAGAGGAGTTGTTCGGATGATTCCCAATGCTAGTTTGGGTGCCTAGGAAAAATGAACTTCAAGCCTTTGCTATGAGGTGAAAGTTGAAATTTAGTATTATTTTTGTACATTTAAATTCAAGGGATCCATAAATTCAATTTGTTCATCGAGTTAGTGTCTCAGTTGCAATCAAGTGAATCTATGAGGTGAAAGTCATGCTTTAAGATTTAGGGAGATGGAAGTATAAGAAATAATAAAATGACACAACTTTGAGCACTTTAAAATTAAAAGCATTATAAAAATCTTGATGTAAAAGAAAGTTTGTCATTTTTAGAGGGTGAAAAGTAATGCATTCGCTAAAATCTTTTTGTCTCATGCATATACCAAAATTATATAACTCTTGAACACTTTCAAATTACACTTTGGACATGATAATATTGTCCTAAGAAAATCATGAGACTTTACCATTTTTAGAGCACGAAAACAAATGCATAAACTAAAGGGATCCCTAAACAAAAATCTTTATTTCTCATGCATATACCAAAATTATACAACTCTTGAACACTTTCAAATTACACTTTGGACATGATAATGTTGTCCTATGAAAATCTTGAGAGTTTACCATTTTTAGAGAGTGAAAAGAAATGCAGAAACTAAAGGGATCCCTAAACTAAAATATGTATGTCTCATGATATACCAAAGCTATACAACTCTTGAACACTCTCAAATTACACTTTGGACATTATAATGTCTTCCTAAGAAAATCTTGAGAGTTTACCATTTTTAGAGCATGAAAATAAATAAATAAACTAAAGGGATCCCTAAACTAAAATATTTATGCCTCACGCATATACCAAAATTATACAACTCTTGAACACTTTCATATTACACTTTGGACGTGATAATGTTGTCATAAGAAAATCTTGAGAGTTTTTCATTTTCAGAGAAAGAAAAGTAATGCATAAACTAAAGGGATCACTAAACTAAAATCTTTATGTGTCATGCATATACCAAAATTATACAACTCTTGAACACTTTCAAAGTACACTTGGACATGATAATATTGTCCTAAAAAATCTTGAACACTCATGCATATACAAAAATTATACACCTTTGAACATGTTCCCTTCATTTGTTTATGGAGGTAAAGTATCGGTGGCACAGATAGAGAGGGGTTATCCTATCTGTTAGATCATAGAGGATCAATGGTTTGTGGGCACGATCCACGTGACAACTGTCTCGATCAATCAGGGCGTAGCAGCCAAAGTGAGCATATATTTGGTATTTTATTATAGTTTGTGACTAAGAGAGGGCAAAATAGAGTAGTATCAAAAAACCAAGGGCAAAACAGACCAAGGGATTCAAATAGAAAATGGAAACAGATTTAAAAATGGAAAATTTGTGTTTTATACAATGAAATACATCTTGGCCTATATCAAATTATTTGCAATTCAGATATACATGAGTGTGCCAATTATGGCCTTATTCAAACAAACTACGTTTTTGGGAAGGGTGTTTTGGGAAAGGGTTTGAGTAGAAATCCATGCACCTTCGTAGCATAGGTGATTTGAGAAGTGGTGGTTTAGTGTAAAACTTGATTTCTATATGTTTCTTATGGTTTCCTATGTGACAGGTCACATAAGAAGCCTCCATTAGTAGATCCCACTATGTTTTGTTCTTTTTTTGAATTAGTTGTGTATAAAATGACCTAATTTGCAACTAAACCCCATTTGTTAACTCTGTGTTGAACATCCACTAGAAGGTAAAACTGAGTATATTGCATGCGCCAGGGTTAGTACCCGAGGGTAAAAGTTAGTAGAACTAACACGCCATTGTTACTCTCGAGGGGATAAATGAGTATGCCTAACGCGCTAGGGTTAGATTCTGTTGGGTTCGCAACATAGAAAACAACAATTTTCCTACGATGGGAACTATTATATGCCAAGATCTATCTACTAGATACAAGCAACGGGTGGATATACATCCACAGAGAACATATCCTCGAAGACAATAAAGCTTTGTTAATGAGATGGAACTCGTGGATGATGTAGTCGTTCGCTTGCCGATCTCAAGATCGTGTGGAAGTCCTAGCGCTACAAATTAGCAGCGCATCCGTCCTCGCCACACGTTCAGGGCACCAAACAACCTATTCCTCCTCACTCTAGCAATGTAGCGAAAGCAGCAACTCCTTCCAGACGAAATGCCACTAGGAACATGTATCTCGCTAATCCAAGACCATGGGGGAATAATACTAGAGGGGGACAGAGATCCTTCATGAGGAGGTGTGAGGAAGGAGTGAGAGGGGGGCCTTTTATAGGAGGAGGTGGGTACCCCTCTCTCATTTAATAAAACTCTTTTATTATTTTATTCAGAATTTTGTTAATTACTTTAATTAACAAATATTCACATAAAACCCCTGCAACATTTCAATATTACATGTAGAACCAATTTCAGCAATTTCACCCAAAACAATTTCGGTGTCTATTGAAATAATTCCAACGCTTTACAATTCATTCGTCTGAAACATATTTGCTCCAAATGGTGTTGGTATCCCTTAAGTGTGTCACCCTACGGTTCGCGAATAATGTAGACATGATTGAGACCCCTCTCAGATCAATAATCAGAAGCGGAACCTAGAGATCCATACTGACTCCCTACACATTCAACGATGACTTCTGTGATCGTGAGAACCTTTAACGCTAGTAACTAAATCCTCACGATATATTACATGTCCGAGATTCGATCATCGGCATCCAAATACCTAGTTTGATCTTGTTACCGATATGCACTCTTTTCTCGTTCCCGTGATATAACATTCTAGTGATCACATCACTTGCTTGCAAGCTATTCTCAATGTGATATCACCGAGAGGGCCTAGAGTATATCTATCCATCATCGGATGGACAAATCCCACTCTTGATCCATGAGCCTCTAAATAACACCTTCGTAGCACCGAACCCACCTTTATAGTCATCCTTTTATAGTGTGACGTTTGATGTTATCAAGATACTCTTCTGGTGTTAGTGATTAACATGATCTCATGGTCTAAGGACTAGGATTACTTCGTATGATGTTATAGCAATATGAACTCAATGACTTTGATCGTAATGCTATAATTCGGATGAATGTTCATCACATCATTTCGCCAATGTTGTGACCTTGTTATTAACGACATCCAATGTCCATGATCAGGAAACTTTGATCATCTTGTTAATCAGTGAGCTAGTTTAAAGAGAGGCATACATAGGAACTTTCCATTTGTTTATTAAACACACATGTATTAACGTTTCTTTATTAATACAATTATAGCATGCAAAATAAACATCTATCATATACTTGGAATATATATAATAACAACTTTATTATTGCCTCTCAGGGCATATTCCCTTCAGTCTCCCACATGCACTAGAGACAATAATCTAGTTACATAGTGATAAATCTAACACCCATGGATTTCTGGTTTTGATCATGTTTTGCCCCAGGGAGAACTTTAGTCAACGGATCTGCAACATTGAGATTCGTGTGTACTTTACAAATCTTTATATCTCCATCCTTGACATGCTCTTGGATGGAGTGAAACCGGCACTTAATATGCTTGGAATTCTTGTGAGACCTTGGTTCCTTTGCATTGGCTATGGCTCCATTGTTATCACAATAGATAACCATTGGGTCCAACACACTAGGAACCACACCAAGTTCCGTTATGAACTCCTTCATCCAAACCGCTTCCTGTGCCGCTTCTAAAGCAGCAACATATTCCACCTCCGTCGTAGATCCATCCACCACAGGTTGTTTGGAACTCCTCCAACTAACTACTGCTCCGTTCAAGAGAAATACGTATCCGGATTGAGATTTAGAGTCATCCGGATCGGTGTCAAATCTAACATCGACATAACACTTAGCAACCAGCTCTTCTTCACCTCCATATACAAGAAACATATCCTTAGTTCTTCTTAAGTACTTAAGGATATTCTTGACCTCTATCCAGTGTTTCGTACCTAGATCAGATTGGTACCTACTAGTTAAACTAATAGCATGTGCCACATCCGGTCTTGTACATATCATGGTGTACATTATAGAGCCTATAGCCGAAGCATAGGGGATTTTATCCATTATCTCTCTTTCTTCCACCGTAGCCGGACTTTGAGTCTTACTCAATGTCTTGCCTTGCAACATTGGTAAGAACTCCTTCTTACTTCCGTCCATTTTAAACTTCTTTAAAATCTAATCAAGGTATGTACTTTGTGATAGCCCTATCTGGCGCCTTGATCTATCTCTATAGATCTTTATGCCTAATATGTATGACGCTTCACCTAGGTCCTTCATCGAAAATTTGTTGTTTAGATAACTTTTAACACTGTTTAAAAGATCTATATCATTTCCAATCAAAATATGGCATCCACATATAATATTAGAAATGCCACACTCCTCCCACTCACTTTCTTGTAAATACAAGCCTCTCCATAAGTTTGGATAAATCCAAACTCTTTGATCACCTCATCAAAGCGGAGATTCCAACTCCGGGACCATAGATGGATCACTGAAGCTTGCACACCTTGTCAGCATCCTTAGGATTGACAAAAACCTTTGGTTGTATCATATAAAACTCTTCTTCAGTGTTACCATTGAGGAATGCAGTTTTGACATCCATCTGCCATATCTCATAATCGAAATAAGAAGCAATTGCTAACATAATCCTAACTGACTTTAGCATCGCTACGGGAGAGAATGTCTCATCATAGTCAACCCCTTGAATTTTTCGAAACCCCTTTGCAACAAGTCGAGCTTTATAGATGGTTACATTACCATCAGCGTCAGTTTTTCTTTTGAAAATCCATTTATTCTCAACGGCCTTTCGGTCGTGAGGTAAGTCCACCAAGGCCAAACCTGGTTTTCACACATGGATTCCATCTCAGATTTCATGGCTTCTAGCCATTTGTTGGAATCCGGGCTCATCATCGCTTCTTCATACGTCGTCAGGTCATCTATTTCATCAACCATGAAATTCATAACATGATTTCCATACAGTTCAGGAGCTGCACGTGGTCTGCTTAACCTGCGCTGTTCAGTAGTGTCCTCTTTCAGAGTTTCATGATCATTATCATTAGTTCCCTCTTCATTCGGTGAAGTCAACTCCGGAACAATTTCCGGCGCTGCACTACTCGCCGTTGTATGAAGAGAAGTTTCAATAACCTCTTCGAGTTCTACCTTCCGACTACACACACCTTTCGCGAGAAATTCTTTCTCTAGAAAGGATCCATTCTTGGCAAGGAAAACCTTACCCTCAGATCTGTGATAGAAGGAATACCCAATAGTTTCCTTAGGGTATCCTATGAAGACGCATTTTTCCGCTTTGGGTTCGAGTTTATCCGGTTGAAGTTTCTTCACATAAACATCGCAACCCCAAACTTTAAGAAATGACAGCTTAGGTTTGTTTCCAAACCACAATTCATACAGTGTCTTTTCAACGGATTTAGATGGTGCCCGATTTAAAGTGAATGCAGCAGTTTCCAGTGCATAACCCCAAAATGATAGTAGCAAGTCAGTCAGAGACATCATAGATCGAACCATATCTAATAAATTACCTCCATGGTCAGACTGTAGAAATTTGATATTTCTATTACGATGATTTTCCACTTCATTCTGAAATTCCTTGAACTTTTCAAAGGTTTCATATTTGTGTTTCATCAAATAGATATACCCGTATCTACTCAAATCATCCGTGAAAGTAACAAAATAACAATAACCACCACGCGCCGACACACTCATTGAACCGCATACATCAGTGTGTATGATTTCTAATAAATCTGTCGCCCATTCCATTGAACCAGAAAATAGCGTTCTAGTCATCTTGCCCATAAGGCATGGCTCACATGTATCAAATGATTCAAAGTCAAGTGATTCCAAAAGTCCATCAGAATGGAGTTTCTTCATGCGCTTAACACCAATATGACCTAGACGGTAGTGCCATATATATGCAGATATATCGTCATCAAATTTAATCCTTTTAGCATCAACATTATGAATATGTGTAACACTATTATCGATATCCAATAGAAATAAACCATTCATCACAAGTGCATGACCATAAAAGATATCATTCATATAAATCGAACAACCATTGTTTTTGGATTTAAATGAATAACTACATCGCATTAAACAAGATCTAGATATAATGTTCATGCTCAGTGTAGGCACCAAATAACAATTATTTAAGTTTATAACTAATCCCGAAGGTAGGTGGAGAGGTAGCATTCCGACGGCGATCACATCAACCCTTGATCCATTTCCGACACGCATCTTGACCTCACCCCATGCTAGAGGTCGCTTGTTCCGCAGCCCCTGATTCGAGTTACATATATTAGCAACCGATCCAGTATCAAATACCCATGTGCCACTGTGAGTACTAGTCAATTACACATCAATAACATGTATATCATATATACCTTTGTTTGCCTTGCCGGCCTTCTTGTCTACCAAGTACTTGGGGCAGTTGCGCTTCCAATGGCCGGTCCCCTTGCAATAGTAGCACTCGGTATCAGACTTAGGTCCAGCTCGGGATTTCTTTTCAGGTGCGGCAACAGATTTGCCACCCTTCTTTCCCTTTTGCTTACCATTCTTGTCTTTCTTGAAACCGGTGGTCTTATTGATCATCAACACTTGATGTTCTTTCTTGATCTCCACCTCTGCAGTCTTAAGCATTGACAGAAGCTCAGGAAGAGACTTCTTCATGCCCTCCATATTATAGTTCATCACGAAGCTCTTGTAGCTAGGTGGGAGAGATTGGAGAACATGATGTATGCATAAGTCAATGGGAATCGTTATTCCCAAGGACACAAGCCTATCAGCGTACCCAGACATTTTGAGTATGTGCTCGCTAACGGAGTTGTTCTCTTCCATCATGCAGCGAAAGAGATTTTCAGAAGCATTATAACTCTCTACGACAGCATCGGTATCAAAAATCATTTTCAATTCTCCCGTGGTATCAAAGGCATTGCCGTTTTCGGAACACTTTCGAAGTTCTGGATCTAGCCCATATAGTATGCCGCAATGAACTAATTTGTGGACCTCATGATGAGTCAGATAGACGTTCTTTTACTCGTCAGGGACATCAGGAGCTGGTGGAGGGCCTAGCGGCGCTTCTAGCAAATACACCTTGTGTGTAGCATTGAGGAGAATCCTCAAATTCATGGCCCAGTCGGTAAAGTTGCTACCATCCGTTGCAAGTTTCTATTTCTCCATGAACACATTGAAATTAAAAGCAGGTGGTGCCATCTACAACATAATCTGTAAAGTTTAGACTAATTTTATGATAGATTGAGTTCAACTAATCCAAATTACAAATGACCTCACTCTCAAAAACAAAATCCCTCGTGCCTTTTTGGTGATTACGGATACATTGCAAATGTATCTATAATTTTTGATGTTCCATGCTTGGTTTTATCTACTATCTTATGTTGTGTCCACACTTTGGAGTACTTTTCATATGATTTCTTGGACTAACCTATTAACAAGAGCCACAGTGCTAGCTGCATGTTTTCTTCTGTTTTTGGTTCCAGGAAAGTCAGAAAATGAATATTCTCGGAATTTGACCGGACAAAAGCCAAAGTTGTTATTTTCCCGGAAGACTCATGGAGCCCGAAGGAGAGACGGAGAGGGCCACAGGGTGGCCAGACCAACCCTAGGCGTGGATCCCCTGGCTGCGCCATGGTATGGTGTGGGCCCCCTGGCTGCCCACCGACCTTGCCTCTTCGCCTATAAGATGCCTCCCGATGCAAAAACCCTAAATCATCCAGCCTCCAGCCACGAAAAGTTCCGCAGCACCGCCACCACTGAAGGGGAGATTCGGAGGACAGAAAGTCTCTGTTCCAGCACCCTGTTGGGACAGGGAAGTGCCCCAGATCCATCTCCATCGATCTCCACCACCATCTCCATCGCGTTGCTGATTCCCATGATGATGAGGGAGTAGATCTTCATCGAGGCTAAGGGTTCTACCGGTAGCTATGTGTTCATCTCTCTCTATGCATGATCTTATTGAGATCATGAGCTTGTAATCTATAGATCTACTTTGCTACTCAAGTGCTTTAATAGATCTCTACTCTCCCCATGTGTGTGAAAGTGATAGCATGCACACCATGGTGGCACTTAGGCTAGAGATTACAAATACTTGTTATGAGTTATATTTGGAGTTGGATGTTTCTATGAAATTGTGGTGTTTGTTGGAACCATCTAGAGCTCAAGGTGACAGTGTGGGGTTATCTAGATGGGAAAGGCTTACTTTGAGGTGTGTTGTTATAGCCCTACCATGTATTAGAGTGTCCAACTAGAGAGTAGTTAAGAGTAGCATCATAAAGAGAATATATTTATATGAGAGTGTTCACTAGTGAAAGTATGATCCCTAGGCCTTGTTTCTAAACATTGAAACACCATTTACAACTAGATATGTTACATGTTTGCTTGCTGCCATCTTTATTTCAGTTTGCCTTTAGTCTCTTCCACGCCATCAAGCTATTTTCTGGCACCGTTGTCTTATATCCATACCACTTGTATTTCACTATCTCTTTGCCGAACTAGTGCACCTATACACCTGACAAGTGTATTGGGTGTGTTGGGGACACAAGAGACTTCTTTTATCTTGATTGCAGGGTTGCTTGAGAGGGATACCTTTGACCACTTCCTCCCTGAGTTCGATAAACCGTGGGTGATCCACTTAAGGGAAACTTGATGCTGTTCTACAACCTCTGCACTTGGAGGCCCAACAACTGTCTATAAGAATAGAAGTGCGTAGACATCAAGCTCTTTTCTGGCGCCATTGCCGGGGAGGTAAGGTAAAAGGTACTCACATCCTCCGGTGTGAGTGCTCGAAGTTATTTCCTTTAGATTCTGCAATTTTGTCTTTTTGTTTCTTGTTTTTATTTTCACTAGTTAGGCTTAATGGAAAACAACAACAAAATTAGAGAGCTTTATAGTATTTATCTTGAGTTAGGACATGAAGTGTTTGAAGAGAAAATTAAAAAACCTATGGAACTTTATTTGCATGCTAATAGCAATGTTGTTAGTATGAATTTTTTGGACACCATTATTGCTAATGCTACGGAAAAGTCTAAGCTTGGGGAAGCTAGTTATTATGAAAATGATCTTTTTAGTTCCCTAGCTTTGGAAGATAGCTATTCTATTGCTTATTATGATACCAAACCTCCAATATATGATGATTACAATGATGAATATGATATTTTCAGTCCACCTACTATTGAGGAGAAAATTAATTATGATTACAATATGCCTCCTATATTTGATGATTATGGTGATGAGAATAATAATGATAGCTATTTTGTTGAACTTTCTCCCACTATAATTAATAAGAATAACTATGCTTATGTGGAGAGTAATAATGATTATATGCATGTGGCTCATGATAAGAATATTTTATGTGATAGTTATATTGTTGAGTTTATTCATGAGGTTACTGAAAATTATTATGAGAGAGGAAAATATGGTTGTAGAAGTTTTCATGGTACCGAAACACCTCTCTATGTGCTGAAAGTTTTGAAGTTACTTTTGTTTTATCTTCCTATGCCTGTCACTTTGTGCTTTGTGAGTTTATTTGCATATAAGATTCCTATGCATAGGAAGGGGGTTAGACTTAAATGTGTTTTGAGTTTGCTTCTTGATGCTCTCTTTTACTTTAATTCATATGTCCTATGTGAGCATCTTCTCAAACTATAATGCCTAACTTAAAGGCGTTAAAGAGAAGTACTTATTGGGAGATAACCCAAAAGTTTTAGGTGAGTATTGGAAGTTATTACTTCAGTAAAAACTGCTCCTTATCCTTTTTATTTACTTTTTGTGCCAAGAGTAACCTCTAATGAGATAGAAGTAATGATTGGGAAAGTTGCTGTCCCGAAACAGATTTATGTGCTTCACCGTAAAAAATCATGTAAAATCTCTGTGCATCCTTTTGAGGCGTGAATTTTTGTGATTCTGCGCCAGGTTGTTATCTAACTTTCGTTAGTTCAACACTTTATTATTTTAGCAACACAAGGTCCTCTAAAAAATTCATAATTACCTGCTGATCTGTTTTGACAGATTTCTGCCATTATTTGCATTTGCTTCTTGTTGGTTCCTTTTTAAGTTCTTTTGGGGAAATGAGCTTTTTGAGGGAAGTGCTACAGTAGCTTGTATTTTAATGGAAGTTTATTGGTGTTGAAACTGAACCCAAAGACTTATTATCTTGAGTGCACTAATGTTGCTAATAAAGTTTGTGTGAAGTTTTGTATGAAGGAAAAAAATTACGTGTATGGAAGGAATGAGTAATGAGATGAAGAATGGACTAAAACTCAATCTTGGGGATGCCACGCGTGTCACCCAAAGAAATATCCAAGAAGTACAAGCGTCAAAGCTTGGGGATGCCTAAGGCATCCCCTTCTTCATCAATAAAAATCCCAGGTTTCTTCCAAACACTTCATTTTTATTGTTTCAAACACAGTTGTGTTGTACTTGGAGCATCTTCTTTTTCGTATTCTTTTTGGTTTTTCGTTTGCTTGGTTTTATTAGTTTGCTGAATAAATTGGTTGGACCCCTTCTTTCATACATTGGTTTTCAAATAGTTTGGTTTGGGTTTGAAAAGAGTAGGAAAGTTCATGCTTAAGTGGTAAAGAGAGCTTGTTTTTTACCATGGCCCATGCTTTGTCATGTCATGCTTGATATTGTTTTGGCTTTATGATTAGTATTCTTTGATGTAGCATGACTTGTTATAAACAATTGAGATTGCTTAATGTGCCTTTAAAGAATCATGCGTTGTTTTAGCATATTAAAGCATAGTATTGTGGTATTCTCCTTTGATGCTTTACTTGGGTTAACTTGGCACATGCTCACACCATGTTATGACTATACCAAGTCACCATAGCCTTTATGATCCTTTAGTTTTCAACTTGTAGTATCACTTTATGCTTTGATCAATGATGTTTTGTCGCTCTGCATGATTATGGCCATTATTGCTCTCTTAGTTTGTCGCTCCCAGTCTTTTGCTAGCCTCTACAACCAAGTATGAGTTCCACTCATGCATCCAACTCCCTAAACCAAGTTATTCCGAAGAGTCCACCATACCTACCTATTAGCTTATGCTATTCCAAGTATATTCATGGTTTTGTTTACCTTCCTAATTAAACTTGTTATGAGAAAACTAGTGATTAAAGCTCTCACGAACTTGATGGCACACTTTACATTTCTTGCCCTTAATAAACTTGAACCATTGTGTCGTCTATGTTGTATATGCTTGCACTTATTTGTTGGGGATTAGCAGAACCATGTTGTCATGGGGAACGCTTTCAACATTGCACTTCTACTTTGTACCTAGTTGACATCATGCTCGTTTGTCTATGGATGTCGTCGGTGTGAAATGAACGGGGAGCTTGTAAGTCCATGGAGTTATGTATATGTGTTAGAGAAACGCCTGGGCCACTGGTCTAATCCATGCCGTCATGGTGGAAACCTGCAGCGTAACCATAATGAGTTGTCTATGAAGCATTCTTCTTATAAAAAAAGAGTCAGATATGAGAAAAAAAAAGAGAAAAAAAGAGATTATGAAAAGAGGAAAGAGAGAAAAAAGCACCATATTCCCATGGTAAATAAGAAGATTGCTGAGATGCTCGTTGTCTGCTTGCCTTTTCATTTTGATATGGGGATTCTTCCGTATCATCGGGAAAGGGGTACCCCATTGGCGGTTCTCTATGATACACATGTACTTACTATGACAAGAACTTACTAGTGACTAAACTTGAGTAGCATGAGGAGCGGCCCTTGTATTCAAGGGACATGAGATTTCCAACTTATACTTCGTCAAGCATTTACACCATAGTTTGTTCACTTTAACCTTAATCACCTTCAAGATGCTTATTATAGGGGCAATGAGAGCTGAAAGCTATTAAGTACCATAATTTTTGGAAGCTCTTTATGAAACTTGAATCCCTACTTCCTTCTATGAAGGCCTTTCTTCCACTTTTATATTGAGTCTCCACCTTCTATCTTTATGCACTTACTTTGAGAGCATAGTGGCCATTCTTAGTTCTATGTGCATTGGCCCAAGACTTGTTGATTGATGCATAACTTTGATATTGCTTGTTTTAAAGTATTTGTATCTAGTCACGCTTATAAACTTTGAAGGTGTCCTATGCATTTATATTTGCTACTCTATGAGGGACAAGCTGAATACCACTATGCTATGTTTTCTTTATGTGAAACAAACAAACGTCTTGCAAAGCATTGTTATTCATGAATCTTTTGTTTGTGCCTTTTCATGTTGCAACATAGTTTCTTTGTCTTATTGCTAGAAATTTGTATTTCATGTTATGATTGAAGTACCATGATCCCAGCTTTGAATGTTTTACAAATACTTTGATCAAGTTTATGATGGTGCATGTCACCTCAAAAATTATTCTTTCTTTTTATCAGTTACCTACTCGAGGACGAGCAGGAGTTAAGCTTGGGGATGTTGATACATTGCAAATGTATCTATAATTTTTTATGTTCCATGCTTGGATTTATCTACTTTCTTATGTTTTGTCCACACTTTGGAGTACTTTTCATATGATTTCTTGGACTAACCTATTAACAAGAGCCACAGTGCCAGTTGCCTGTTTTCTGCTGCTTTTGGTTCTAGGAAAGTCAGAAAATGAATATTCTCGGAATTGGACCGGACAAAAGCCAAAGTTGTTATTTTCCCGGAAGACTCACGGAGCCAGAAGGACAGACGGAAAGGGGTCACAGGGTGGCCAGACCACCCCTAGGCGTGGGTCCCCCTGGCCGTGCCAGGGCATGGTTCGGGCCCCCTGGCTGCCCACCTACCTTGCCTCTTCACCTATAAGATGCCTCCCGATGCAAAAACCTTAAATCATCCAGCCTCCATCCACGAAAAGTTCCATAGCGCCGCCACCACCGAAGGGGATATTCGCGGGATAGAAAGTCTCTGTTCCGGCACCCTGCCGGGATGGGGAAGTGCCCCTGGATCCATATCCATCGATCTCCACTACCATCTCCATCGTGTTGTTGATTCCCATGATGATGAGGGAGTAGATCTTCCTCGAGGCTAAGGGTTCTACCAGTAGCTATGTGTTCATCTCTCTCTATGCATGATCTTATTGAGATCATGAGCTTGTAATCTATAGATCTACTTTGCTACTCAAGTGCTTTAATAGATCTTTGCTCTCCCATGTGTGTGAAAGTGATAGCGTGCACACCATGGTGGCACTTAGGCTAGAGATTACAAATACTTGTTATGAGTTATATTTGGAGTTGGATGTCTCTATGAAATTGTGGTGTTTGTTGGAACCATCTAGAGCTCAAGGTGACAGTGTGGGGTTATCTAGATGGGAAAGGCTTACTTTGAGGTGTGTTGTTATAGCCCTACCATGGATTAGAGTGTCCAACTAGAGAGTAGTTAAGAGTAGCATCATAAAGAGAATATATTTATATGAGAGTGTTCACTAGTGAAAGTATGATCCCTAGGCCTTATTTCTAAACATTGAAACACCATTTGCAACTAGATCTGTTACATGTTTGCTTGTTGCCATCTTTATTTCAGTTTGCCTTTAGTATCTTCCACGCCATCAAGCTATTTTCTGGCACCGTTGTCTTATATCCATACCACTTGTATTTCACTATCTCTTCGCCGAACTAGTGCACCTATACACCTAACAAGTGTATTGGGTGTGTTGGGGACACAAGAGACTTCTTATATCTTGATTGCAGGGTTGCTTGAGAGGGATACCTTTGACCACTTCCTCCCTAAGTTCGATAAACCTTGGGTGATCCACTTAAGGGAAACTTGCTGTTGTTCTACAAACCTCTGCACTTGGAGGCCCAACAACTATCTACAAGAATAGAAGTGCGTAGACATCAATTACATGAACCAAATCCACTACGCCAAGTCCGATCATCACGTGAGTCGGTGCAGTTTCAAAGGCGAGCATCAATGTGGGCATCATATCGACTATATGACTCATGCTTAACCTTTCAGTCCGTGTTCCGAGGCCATGTATGTACATGCTAGGCTCGCCAACTAAGAACCTTAGTACTCGCCTGTGTAAAACTGTCTTACACCCGAAATATGATCGTGGATTCAAGTACACCTGATCATCACGTGATGTCTTGAAGCGGCGAAACATAAATGGTGCGTACTTACGGGAGAACACATTTTTATATTGATATCTAAATGAGAGATCATCTTATAATGCTACTAAAAAACACCAAACTAGCAATATAAGATGCAAACATCATATGTGTAAAGTGGAATGATATGGTCCATGCATTTGATCACCATCATGTGCATTGTGGTATGATCTCTATCATTCCTTTGTGTGTAAGGCCAAGGTCTATGGAACTTACACGTTAGGTGTGTTGTAAGGGTATCTACCATACATCAACTTACAACATTACCATATCATGACACTAGCCCAGCAACAATCTAAACTAGACGCCTCTAATTTATCCATGGCAAGTTT
This sequence comes from Avena eriantha, assembly GCA_910589775.1. Classification (NCBI taxonomy): domain Eukaryota; kingdom Viridiplantae; phylum Streptophyta; class Magnoliopsida; order Poales; family Poaceae; genus Avena; species Avena eriantha. The sequence goes on along the minus strand of OU342743.1, from coordinate 256,936,544 downwards.
TACGTGTCTTAGAGCTTTCGGAGATAGAACTAGTCTTACCTATGAACATGGAACCACAACGATGATAAGTAATTTATTAGCAACTCATTGTAAATCAGATATTGACTAGAGTAGGAGAGACATACACCTGCCAACCACTTAAGCAAAACTAGTTGCATGTCAATTGTGGAACCGGTCTCATCTGCGATGACATGTAAAGTTAGTCCGGGCCGCTTCATCTCACTATGCCACCAATATCAAAAATACATGAAATAAGCAATAGCATGATCATCATCGCCCACATATAAACATATGTGTACTATCCGTGCAAAGCACCTACGCATAGATCAGGCTCTGATACCATTGTTGGGTTCGCAGCATAGAAAATGAAAAAATTCCTACGATGGGAACTATTATACGCCAAGATCTATCTACTAGATACAATAAACAGGTGGATATACATCCATAGAGAACATACCATCGAAGACAACAAAGATTTGTTAATGAGATGGAACTCGTGGATGATGTAGTCGTTCGCTTGCCGATCTCAAGATCGTGTGGAAGTCCTAGCACCGCAAATCAGCAGCGCATCCGTCCTAGCACCCACGTTCAGGCCACCGAACAACCTCCGCCACCTTGCTCCAGCGATGCAGCGGAAGCAGAACTCTTTCTAGATGAAATGCCACCGGGAACATGTATCTCGCTAATCTGAGACCATGGGGGAATAATGCTAGAGGGGGAGAGAGAGATCCTTCACAAGGAGGTGTGAGGAAGAAGAAGTGAGAGGAGGGACTTTTATAGAAGGAGGGGGTACCCCTCCCCATGGCCGGCGCCCCATGGGGGTGACCCCTCACCTCCCCCATTCATGTGGTGGTAACCCCCTCCACATAAATTTGCGCCTTAACATTCCCCTTTAAAGTCTTCACTTTAAATGCATTAAGTTCTCCAAATTTAATGCTCTCTCATTTAATAAAACTCTTTTATTATTTTATTCATAATTTTTTTAATTACTTTAATTAACAAACATTCACATAAAACCCCCTGCAACATTGCAATATTACATGCAGAACCAATTTCAGCAATTTCACCCGAAACAATTTCGGTGTCTATTGAAATAATTCTAGCGCTTTGCAATTCATTTGTCTGAAACATATTTGCTCCAAATGGTGTTGGTATCTCTTAAGTGTGTCACCCTATGGTTCGCGAATAATGTAGACATGATCGAGACCCCTCTCAGATCAATAATCAGAAGCGGGACCAGGAGATCCATACTGACTCCCTACACATTCAACGATGACTTCTGTGATCATGAGAACCTTTAATGCTAGTAACTAAATCCCTTTGTCTCGCGATATATTACATGTTCGATATTCGATCATCGACATCCAAATACCTAGTTTAATCTCGTTATCGACATGCACTCTTTTCCCGTTCCCGTGATATAACATTCTAGTGATCACATCACTTTCTTGCAAGCTATTCTCAATGTGATATCACCAAGAGGGCCCAAAGTATATCTATCCATAATCGAGATGGAAAAATCCCACTCTTGATCCATGAGCCTCTACATAACACCTTCGTAGCACTAAACCCACCTGTATAGTCATCCTTTTACAGTGTGACGTTTGATGTTATCAAGATACTCTTCTTGTGTTAGTGATTAACATGATCTCATGGTCTAAGGACTAGGATTACTTCCTATGATGTTATAGAAATATAAACTCAATGACTTTGATCGTAATGCTATACTTCAGATGAATATTCATCACATCATTTCACCAATGTTGTGACCTCGTTATTAATGACATCCAATGTTCATGATCAAGAAACTTTGATCATCGTGTTAATCAACGAGCTAGTTTACAGAGAGGCATAACTAGGAACTTTCCATTTGTTTATTAAACACACATGTATTAACGTTTCCATACTAATACAATTATAACATGCAAAATAAACATCTATCATATACTTGGAATATACATAATAACAACTTTATTATTGCCTCTCGGGGCATATTCCCTTCAGATTCGAGGGAACCAACATGACATACCGTATGCATGTCACGGTGCATGGTGCAGTAATGGACGCGTGTCGTGGTGCACGGTGTAGTAGTGTACGCGGTTACTAGGCGGTGCACGGTGGTGCAACGAAATTTCCCTTCCCTTCAATTTTATTATAGAGCCCCTCTCCCTCTCCGCCTACCCACTCTCACTCACTTGCTCACTCATGCAACTGTCTCCACTATCCCATCACCTTCTACAAACCATGAAGAAAACCCCAACTGCACCTGTGATGGAGAAGAAGTATGCGGTGACCATCGTCGCCTCCAAGGACACCAGCGAGGAGGCCCCCGCCTCTGTCTAGGACCTCGTTGAGGCATCGAAGGAAGATACCGTCCCTATCCAGGCCCCCATCCCTGCATCCAACGTAGCCGCTAGCGAGGAGGCCCCCGCTGGTCGTGGGCAGACCTTGATCGTTTGGGACCCCTACGAGGTGAAGGAGTACATCTGTACAGAGAACCCCTACAACACCAGCTTCGTCGACCCATGGTTGGAGGTAGCTAGGGTTTGCTCCCCTTCCCTTGTTATTCTCCCATTCCCATCGTTGGATGCTAGATCTTGTGTCATTAGGGTTCGACTGTTCGTATTTCAATCGTTGGATGCCAGATCGATCTTCTTACAGCAGCTAATCCTCTGGTGTTTGATCTTATGTTTCGATGAATCCGCCTGTTTGGATTTCAATCCTATTTTATTTGTGCTTCGAGTTGTATTTAAGGGATTCCCTAGTTAATACTAGCTCCGATCTATAATTGGAATCAATATTTGATTTTGTCTGAGATTTAGGGATTGGGGAATTTAACCCACTCAGTTAATTTATAAAAATAATCATGGGATGTCAACCGGTTAATTTTTGCAAATAAACAATCCCAATAATCAAGGGGTCTCAATCATTTCCTTATTATCATGCACGCTGCTATTTGTTCCAATAGGTGCAGGGCAGTGATGTCTACAGGAACGACAAGTCCATCCACACCAAGACTCGTCAAGTGCTGAGGAGGCTGCAGTTTGGCAAGTTTAATGCAAAATTCGTAGGCGATGTCTACGGGTGCCCCTTCTACAAAAGGAGACTCGACGCCACCAACTTCAACTGCCTCATGAGGCATGCTGAGCATGTGATCTCCTGCAACCCCAAGGTCGGCGAAACCGTGAATGTCCATGCCTTCTTTGCTAAGCACAAGGCGCTCGGCATTCACCTCTGCAACCTCCAATAGGTGGCCATCGCAGAGGGTCGCATGCCTCCGATCAAGCCCAAGGTGCCCAAGATCAAAGGATAAGGCAGCAAGAAGTGGAGGAAGCGCCAGAGGGAGGAGGCAAAGGCCAAGGGGCATTGGACATGTGTGTTGTTGCTTTCTTTTGTTTTTGTATGTTGTGTGTTGTTGTGAGCAGCTTATCTATATTTGTTTTGTTTTCTGAATGTATGTATGTTGCTGGTGTGATTTGCTGCTCTAGATTTGCTACCATATTGGGCAAAAACGAGGGGAAAAGGAACGAATGATTGAAGAAATAAGTTTCTCTAGATTTTCTACCAATTTGGGCAAAAAAGAAACATAATTGTTAGTGCGAGAGAGGAAAAAGGCGCTCTGAAAACTGCCAATTAATGATCAAAAACTACCAATTTGGGCGAGAGAGACAGAACCCACTCGTGCACACTACCAAACGCGGTTCTGACCTACCGGCCCCACACGGTCCCACACGACGCGGCCCCACATGTCAGCATAACGAACAACCTGATGGTAGCTACCATTCGTGCTCTTTTTGAAAGTTTAAGAGAAGCACATGGGAAAACATGAGAAGTTTAGAGGCTAGGGAAAAATGAGTACAACAAAGGAACCAAGGGCACGAAAATAGAAATCCCAATTTATTTTTTGTTCTAAATTTGTTTACTAAGTTTCAGGTAAATGCCATGAATGAGCTTGGACTCTTGAACAAAATCAATGTTGATACTTATCACGAGCATTATATATTGCCTACATGAAGGGAAGCTCGAGAGACAATGTTGAATATGAGGTCAACCATCATTTGATTGCAATCATGCATAATAGGAAATTTGCAGGATGTTATGATACTGAATATCCACATGCACATTTTGATTTCTTTAGGAATATGTGTGGGACATTTGGATTAAAGATTCTATCGATGAGGTAAAATTAAAATTATTTAATCAAACTCTAACCAGTATAGCTCTTGCTTGGTCTATAACTTGTCTTGTAGAGGCTATCGTCACCTGAGACAAACTATCTGAAAAATAATTGTCTCTCTTCTACCCCAAGATAAAATCTTTTGGATCAATACCAATGATCATGAATTTCAAGAACCACCCATGAGAAAGCCTAGTAAGAGCTTACACAAGGTTCATAGGTTTGATTAATATTTTTCATGATCATAATTTACCACATTGGTATGTTTTACATGTTTCCTATGATGGATTAAAGGAAATTAATAGAAGTGAACTTGATTTAGCTTCCTGAGGATCCTTCATGGAATATCCTATTTCGAAGGCTTGGGAATTACTTGAAATATTCCATCGCAATAGAGAGTCTTGGTCATTTAATATAAGCGATGAATGAGGCTTAAAAATTGATTATGATTGTATTCGTGCTTTCCAAAAAAACTAGACAAGTAGATGATTTGGCTAATGAAATCCACCTTGATTCAGATATTGTATTGCATGTGCTTAAGTCTTTTACAGAACATATTGAAGCACCTAAGAAGAGATGGACTCAATATGTTCCACCTCCAATAAAGAAAGTGCACACTATTATTGAATCCCCACTAGAGCCAAGACAAGAAAGGCCATCGTATGTGGAACCCATTCCTTTCCCAAGAACTTTGTGGAGGCAAATGTTGGCATGGGAGGAAGTGGAGCATTCGGAAGCAGAGAATAAAGCCTTGGAGGAAGCCAAGAAGCACAAAGAATAAATTTCCATAGAAGTTATAGAAGAAATTGAAGAGAAAGAAATAACCAAAGAAGATTTAATGGCCATGTTCACGCATTGCAAGGTCATCGAGCTTTACACTGAAGCCTCCACATTTGTTCAAGGAAAGGTAAAAACTAAAAACATAGGCAAACCTATTATTTCTTGTACTTTTGGAGGATCATATCATTATGGTCTATGCGACATAGAAACTGCTGTTAATGTTATCCCTAATCAGTTTTATAGGAAAATAAGAAATGAATTAGAACTAGCTGAATTTGAGGATACAAACATGAGAATTATGCTAGAAGATAAAACTCTTAGAATTCCAATGGGAGTAGTTAAGAATGCCTTTATATATGGTGGTCCTTATGGATTCCCTATTGATATCTTAGTAGTTGATATGCCTACTGATTATAATTGCCTAATTATTTTTGGAAGAACCTTTTTGAATACAATAGGGGAAAAAATTGATTGTAAGAAATAGACCACATCTCTTAAGTTTGGGGAAGAGCATATGGAATTCGACTTTTCCAAGTTTGAGGATAGACCTGATTATAAAGAATTTGAAGAAGAAGAAGAAAACGAGGAAAGTGAAGGGAATACTATTTGCTAAGCTTTCAACCATATATTATGGTACACCAACTGATGATCTAGAAAGCTTGGTAAATAATGATGTCATTCATGAAGATGGAGAAAAGGAAGAACTAAATGAATATCTTGATGTGACTCCTATAGTGGAGTCTACTATGAATGAAACTTATGAAGAACCAGAGAGGAAAGGAGATGAAGAACCTTTGCCTCCCGAACTAAAACCTCTACCTAAAGAATTGAAATATAGATTATTAGATGATACTAATAAACATCATATTCTTATTAGTGCTAATCTTCTAGAATAGTAGGAAGACCAACTTATGTCCTAAAGAAGCATCGTAAGGTCTTTGGGTACTCAATGGATGACTTGAAGGGTATAAGTCCCTCAATAGACACTCATAGGATATTTATGGAAGAAGGTGCTCAACTTATTGAAGAATTTCAAAGAAGGTTAAAGCCACAAATCAAAGAAGAGGTAAGAAAGGAAACTATACGTTTACTAGATGTTGGTATCATATATCACATGGCAAAAAGTTACTAGGTAAGTCCGGTGCGTTGTGTTCCTAAGTAGGGGGATTTACAGCCGTAGCTAATGAGCATAATGAGTTAATCCCTACTAGGATTGTAGTTTGGCATAGAATATGCATTAACATTAGGAAACTTAATAAAGAGACTAGAAAGGATCACTACCCTTTACCATTCATAAATCAAACTTTAGAAAGACTTACTACGCATTCCTACTTTTTCTATTTAGATGGCTACTCTAATTTCTCAAAAATTGTTGTTCATCATGAAGATCAACACAAAACAACCTTTACTTGTACTTTTGGTATGTATGCTTATCGTTGTATGCCTTTTGGTTTATGCAATTCTCCTGCTAGTTTTCAAAGATGTATGACTGATATCTTTGTAGACTTTACAAAAGATATAAAGGAAGTTTTTATGGACAATTTCTCTGTCTATTGAACTTCATTTAAACATTGTCTCAGAAATCTTAACCAAGTTTTGCAGCGATGCAAAGATACTAATCTTGTTCTGAATCGTGATAAATGCCACTTTACAATGACAGAAGGAATAATGCTCGGTGACAAAATATCAGGTAAAGGTATAAAATTTGATAAAGAAAAAATAGAAGTAATAGAAAGATTACCACTTCCACATGACATGAAAGGTATATGAAGTTTCCTTGGTCACGCAGGTTTTTATAGAAGTTTTATAATAACTTCTATAAAGTCTCCAAACCGTTTACTAACACCTATAAAAGAATGCTCATTTAGTTTTCGATGATAAGTACTTTACTGCTTTTAATACACTCAAGCAAGCTTTGCTAAATGCTCCTATAATAAACCCACCTATTTGGAAACTACCTTTCGATCTTATTTCTAAAGCTACCAATGAAGCAGTTGGGGATGTTATAGGCCAATGTTATGGTAATAAGTTCAACATTATTCATCATGCTAGTCGTACTCTTAATGGTGCTCAAAATAACAACCCTTTAGTTGAAAAGGAACTTTTTGTTGTTGTTTTCTCCTATGAATATTTGGATCTTACATTATTGATTCTAAAGTGAGAGTTCACACAGATCATGATGGATTAAAAGAAATTCCTGAAATAATAGATGTTAAGAAAATAATAATTCATTGGATCCTTTTACTTCAAGAATTTGAATTACAGATTATGCAGAGAAAGGAGGAACCTGCAAATAAACCAAGGACGGAGAAGTGGCAAGCATATTTATGCCCCAGGTATGATTAATATTGTAGAAAAGAATTTCACTTACTCTTTGTGCAATAGTTTCAGTGGTATTGTGCGAAAATACATGTGAAATGGAAGGAAGAAGGCATCACTCAATAAAAAGAAGGTAAACCATGTATTAAATCCTCCATGAGGTTTGGTAATAGTGTTAATATTTTATTTTGTTTGGATTTTCTTCGTCTAGGTTTCTGTTCTAAAGTTTTCATTTGTGTGTTTCTTGTTTCTTGCATTTTTTTGAAGAAGATGAGAGTTTTCAGGCTCTATACGAGCGCGCCATATGGGCAGCCACACCCATACCAGTGGTCGTTAAACCCTCGGACTCCTTGATCACCTTGAGAATAGATTCAGTGTGGGCTGGTGGTACGAGCACACCTAGTCGTACTGACGCTCGTTATCCTTGGAGTAACCTCGCTCATTTTGCTCCTAGTTTTGGTTTGCTAAAGAAATCAGGGAAGATAACACGTGCTGAGTTTGGGTACGACATGCTATACAAGACTATCCCGCCCGTACCAAAATGCGACAGGTTTTAGCAACTTAGAAATCTGAAGGTTTTTGTATCAGAACCAGGTATGGGTGCACCGTACGGGCGCTTCCCGTACCGATGGTTGTTATGACGCTGCATTTTCCTTATTTTGGTGATCTTGTTCTAGCCGTGCTAGGATTATTTTCTTGGCCAACTCATTCACTATTATGATGATATTTTCTGGCATTTAACCCTCTCATATATTCTCCCAAGAGTCTTTCTCCTCTCATAATCAATAGATCCAATCGACAAGTCTTCTCCACCAACTCTGAAGCGATGGCATAACTCAATGACCACGAGAAGAACAAGCTTGCTGAAAGGATCGACCGAGAAATGCGGGACTTTCAATGTTCTGAAGACCTAGGGTGTGTTTGGTTGCCCGTTTTCCCGTTTCTTGCATGGGCCGAGAAGAAATAAGGGTGTTTGGTGTATTAGGTCGCATGTCTTTCTTGCATCGCACGAACTTCAAAGCAGCCCAAAAGTTGGCTCGCTGGGAACACCGTTTTTGGGCATTTCCAAGGGGACATGTCCCGCTCGTGCAAAAGGATGGAAAAGCTGCACCGTTCGTGCGAGCTTGGTGATGGCGCAATCCGCAGGTTTCACCCAAAAGCTGGCGGGAGAAATTTCATCACCGCCCATTGACGTGCACTGGTATAAAGCACCACCAGCCACACCAACGTCCATCGCCACCATTTTCCCCAATCTTTGAGCTCTCAAGATGGCGAGGTTCTGATCGTGCAACAGGTAAGCGGCGGTGGTGGTTGTAGACCAGCTGCTACAGGCGTTCGTCTCCAAGATCTTCATCCTCGACATGCACTTCTCCTCCGATGTCGGTGAGTTCAATCAAACACCAAGTCTAGTAGCTTTGGTCTATTAGCCCCTTCTAGATTTTATTGTAGTTTGCGGTAGATCTGTGTTAATATGCCTAAGGAATTGCTAGGTATAATCATAGATTGGTGTTTTTCCTAGACTCATTGCATGTTTAGGCTTGTGTTCATGTGTGTAGTCTAGGTCCTGATACGTGCGACCGTTAAACCGTAGGACATGACCAACGCTGAGTTCAGTCAGGCCCTCCCAGATTCTCAGCAGACCATTGTTGCTGAGACCTAATCCTAGATATCGCCTTTGAGGTTCACCTATCCTCTCTGATGACCGGCTACACGGTAGAGCAGATTGTAGAGAAAGCTGCCAAAATCATGGCCAAGAAGAAAGCCAAGGCTGGCAAAGCCCACAGCACAGGCCAGGTGGGTTAAGGACACCATGAAGTGGGAACCGTTCCTCTTGGCATTCGTGCTCAACCAGATGTGCGAGCTCATCAAGTGCGGCGGCAAGATGGACAAGGGGTTCAAAGAAGTGCACCTGAATACTGTTTCCCGCAAGGTGTTTGATTTTCGTGGCATCGAGGTGTCCTCCCAGCAGGTGTACAACCACCTGCGTAAGTGGAGGACTAGGTGGATCCATATCTCCAAGCTTAGAGACCTTATCAGAGCTAGCTGGGACGAGGATACCTGCACCATCATCTTGGAGGACACCCACTACAAGGGACACATCTCGGTATTAACTAATTCCAGTAACATCTCCTTTAATTTCGAACACTAGACTCACTAACCTCCCAGCAATTCCTTGTCTCAGGATCACCCCAAGGATGCCGAGTATCTGAACAAGCCTGTCACTAACTATAGGAAGATGGAGGCCATCTTCTCCTTCGGCCTTGCCGCTTGCAGGTTTGCAATGGGATCCACTGAGCCTCTTGGCGAACCATGCCCTGAATACGTACATACCTAGGAGTCGGAGACAGTGGTACTTGATGTGGATGTCGAGACCGATGCCTCCGCAGGTTCTCCTACTGCCGATGTTGGTCAAGGCGGCATCACAAATGCCTATTTTGCAGGTGGCTATGATTCTTGCAAGAAGAGGAAGAGCTCGCTGCTGGGGGAGGAGGACATCATCGCCATCACGTGCATGACCGACACCGTGAAAGCGGTGGTGACCACCATCACCACTGCTTCCCCTCCTGATGTGAACCTAGCTCTGTACGACGTTGTCATGGTAGCCAAAGGGTACAACCTTGAGGCTCTGATGGTGGCGCTCAGCCACCTCTTCGACAACTGGGCTATGGGCAATGGCTTTGTTCAGATGGCAGAGGACCACAGGGATCTTTGGCTCAGAACCTTCCTGGCCAAGCACTGCTATGTGTAGTGCTTGCTCCCGGATCACGAAGATGGTGGTGGCAGTGCATGCATGATGAAGAAGAAGTTTTATATTTTGAAGTAGCTAGGGACTTAATGAAAACTTATGCCTGTTTATTGTGAGGTGGTATATACTAACCCCTCACATGATGGAGAACTTATGCGGTGTTAGGATTGCACCCCTTTTGATGTGGTGGTAGGATCACACCATAGATGTTGGTCGTGATCAGTTGGATCACACTAACTTGGTAGGTTGGAACTGCTGATGCTTGTGCCCATATGATCATGCATGCTTAACTAGTTTATGCTTGTGCCCTGTGTTTGTGAAATTGATCTATATGTGTTACTTGTGATCCTTAATATGTTGCATATGTGTTATGTCTCATAGAAATACAACTGGTACATGGTGTACTATGGCAAGAAGCCGAGAATCTACAATACATGGGAGGAGTGCATCCAACAAGTGACAGGTTACCAACAAAACCTCCATAAGGGGTTTAAGACTATAGAGCAAGCACAAAAATCCTACTCTGAGTTCTTAGTCGAGTGTCCCTGAAGGAACATCCATCAGTAGAAATGAAGATCAATTTCACTCCACCGACATCAGTTCGTCAACAAGTTCATCCACATGAGCAGGTTCCACCTATACAGGGTACAAGTATGATTAAATACATCATCAGCGTCGCCCTAATCATGTGGATTATCCACTACTAGTTGTTTTGATTCAGGTTGATCGATCATGTAAGATCTTAAACCTTGGTGGCTAGTTGGTAAGCTCACCATTTTTCCATGCGAGGTAAGCACATTGGCCAGATGCAGGCTTCCAAACGTGCAACTTTGCACCAGTAGAGCCTAATCTAGGAAACCAAACAAAGTGGCCATATGGGTTCTCCTAGTGGGGAAACAAAAATACATGCAACCAAATAAACAGCCCATCCTGGCCTGAGGGCAATCTCCCCCCATGCAGCACCCTATGGGCCAAGTGACAAAAATGGGAAATTCTGGCCCGAGCAACCAAAAACGCCCTTAGAAGATGCAAAGAGATTTGAGTCAGGTTAGTTCAATCAATTCTAACCAGATGAAAAATCCAAGCTGGGAGAGACCATGGAGGAAGGACACAAGGTGTACGACCAACTCGTACACGAAAAGAATGCAAATGAAGGAGAGGGCAAGTTTTCAAGGAAGGAAGGAGAGATCTCGCTTGGAAAAAAAAACTAGAGAACAACAAGATCTAATATTCTCTGGATTCTCTTGACCGATGCATAAAAAGGTTGAGGTAAAAGACCCCAGATCTTCTAAGAACATTGACTTGCTATGCGTCTACCTTGATCAGATGGATGAAAACATAATAAAGGGTATAGAGGCTAATCTCAACATCAGTCTCCAAGTTATACAAACTCAGAAGGAGATCATTGAGCTTCATAAGTGCTACATTGAATACTTAGAAAAGATCAATGAACAATCAAAGTGCCACATCTCAACTCTCGAGGATGTAAATCAAGTTCTTCTTGCCATACTCCGCCACTCTACTAGAGCACCGCCACCATGATTGACCACATCACGATATCAAATAATTGAAAGGGATTATTTGATTCCACCTATCTTGATTCCAAGTTTGGGGAGATCTTTGAGACCTTGTTATCTATCTTAAAGTTTTAGCATGTTTACTTTACCGCATACATGTTAGTTTATAATTTCAAATTTTGCATAATAAGTTGCAACTTTAGCTCCCTTGGAGGAAGGAATGATTCATATCCTATGGATTTTGAGTTTTTATTGTAACTGAAGTATTTTAGTTTGTGGTTATTTTAGTAAATGTATGAACTAGGATGCATTATATCATACTTGTGCCATATGATGATTTAGTATCTTCCACACCACTAGTACCTATGGAAATTTGAAGAGATTATGATAGTATGTTATAAACTATTGGTTTGGTTACAAGAATCATAAAAATACATATGCTCAATGAGAGAAGAAAGTAAAAGAACAAGAAGGCAAACATGATACTATCAAAGACCTAGAATGAGTACAAATGGTGGTATAAGCTCAAACCACAAATGTGAATTACTTCATACTCTATTCATGAGTTATTATTAAAAGTCTTGATATATTTTGAGTCTTCCGTGAGGGTGGATAATATGTCCAACCTATTTGCATAGCAATAACGAATGCATACTTGCATAAGTGCAACACGAAAAGAATTGTGCAAAGGTAAAATAGACATAGAGACCATAATCATGATAGGAAATGAAAGAGACCATTCAAAGATAAAGCCTAAGTGGATATGCAAAGTTTTAAGAATGTTAGAGACCTCCTCTCATGCTCATTCGGTTGAAATTATTAATTTATGTCATGATACTGCTTAATATTTATATTGACGGATAATACTAAAAGCGTGGAAGCCTGCAAGTCATTTCATTGTGTATAAGTGTGATTAAACCCCGAAGATAGTTCTATATCTTTTGTCATAACTACTTGCTGCAATGCCTCATTTATATTAACGATTCGCGCATCATGAACATGATGACCTTGTAAATTAAGCTGCTTTTTTGCTCAGGGACGAGCAAGAGTCTAAGCTTGGAGAAGTTGATGAGTGCATTTTTGCATCATATTTATCTTATGTTTTTACATTAGTAGTGGTAGGATTTTGGTATTTTACCGTACTCTTCTGCACCTTTTATGTTTGTTTCACTAAGATCTCAGAATTAAATGAGTTGATAGACAAATAAATTGAAGCACTCATTTTTTTTTAATAAATATGACATTTGGAAGCAACAAAACCTTCCAAACATTGACCCGCGCACCTAGGATGAAAAGCCAAGTGCAAGGGGACCAACCATAGGATTTAACGAGCATCAGTATGGGCACCACGTGCCTATACCGCGCAGGCATAACATGCATCATTGAAGCAGTCTAGTTAAATAGTTTTACCCCGTGTAGACTGATCCGAGATCCGATATTTAGACACACCACAATTTACAAAACCTCACCTCCGGAAGGGATCTAGAGGGAGAATCGGCATAAGGGCTTCGATCCTCACTGCTACGAAGATCCTTGGAGGCCTAGGCATCGTCTTCATCATATTAATCATTAACTACTGCCACTCCATCATCATTACCAATCCTTCATCTCCATTACGTTCATCTTGTTGTATTCCCTAAATAAGCAGTTAGTGGAAACACCATAACATTCCAAGTATGGATTATAAATAAGTAGTTAAATAAATCATGTTTCATGTTGTGATAAACAAATGGTTTCTAAATTCAAATATAATAAAGAGTGCAATTGAAGAGTCTCACATTGGCCTTGTTATCGATTTGAATAAGTGAAATCCTTTAAATTCGGTTATATGTTGAGTTTGTGAAGATTGTCATATGTACTAGAACAAGTTCTATAAATAGTGTCATAGTGATATCTACATAAGTAAGCATGGTTTCCTTTATGGAAAATAAGTTCACATGTAGAACTAGGTACTCTGAAAGCATTGAACCATAGTATGCTAATACTTTTGGCCCACGCGATTAGTAATTAACGAAATATCCAAAGACTATGTTACACCATTTCATTTTGTTCCAAGACTCTGATAGGATAGGACATATGAAAAATAAGCAAGTTTTCTTTAAATGTTTCTAAGCTAGTCCGATCTAGAGATGAAGTCTATACCACAAGCAGCGCGTGATAGGCATTATAGTTTCATTGGTGCCTGAAATAATCATGCCAACGGTAGATCACTGACTCTTGTGAAAGTGGGATACTGAAGATATTAGTGCTCTAGAGGTAGTAATAATAATGATATATAATTCCGTGTTCAATATATATGTATGCTATAACTACATGTGAATCTTGATTGTGAGAATCAGAGGAAAACTCACATGCAAGTGTGGAAAAGGATGAACAACTAAGTAGTTCCTAGTCTAGCCTCTAGGATTAGCCCATGTATAGAAGTTATTGTAACTAATGATATGTAACACCCCAGACTCTCTATACCCGGGCTGTCACTTCTGGCAGTTTAATAGGATATCTAGACTGGTCCCACGGACCAACACTAGTCTTTTCCGCGCACTTTGTCCTCACTCGTGCGCACCCGGTACCCACTTCTCGGTCGGTCACACATCCTCAAATTTCTCCAAGCCAAGCACGCTTAACCTCGGAGTTCTTTTCAGATGAGATTCTAGAAAAGAAGTTGAAACTTGTTGGCATGAGTATTTTATCAATCCTATTAAGCCATGTGTCTGGTCTCACATACACCCACCCTTTAGAAGATCAATGCCCTCATCGATCAAGCACACCCCAGGAATGTTCCCTCTTGGCACGCACATATGCATCCAGTACCAGCACATGTGCCATGTTGTGTCCACTTTGGGCCACAGGCGTCATGCTCCACATGTCGGCCACTGACCTGCACATGCCTATGTAACCACGAGGATCGGCTCTGATACCACTTGTAACACCTCGGACTCTCCGTGCCCAGGCTGTCACTTCTGATAGTTTAATAGGATATCTAGACTGGCCTGATACATTGCAAATGTATCCATAAATTTTGATGTTCCATGCTTGGTTTTATCCACTTTCTTGTGTTTTGTTCCAACTTTGGAGTACTTTTCATATGATTTCTTGGACTAACCTATTAACAAGAGCCACAGTGCCAGCTGCCTGTTTTCTGCTGTTTTTGGTTTCAGGAAAGTCAGAAAATGAATATTCTCGGAATTGGACCGGACAAAAGCCAAAGTGCCTATTTTTCGGAAGTGATCAAGTGCCAGAATACGAGATGGAGAAGGGCAAGGGAGCGACCACACCACCTGGCCACGCGGCCAGGCCTGGCCCGCGCCAGGGGGTGGTGTGGCCGCTCCCGGCACCCCCTCGGCGTCTCCTTCCGCCTATATATTACCCTCGGGACGAAAACCCTAAGTACCCGATCAAAAATCCACGAAAGAGTATGTAGCCGCCATCATCTCCATCTCTAGATCGGGAGGGATCTAAAGCTCTTCCCGGCACCCTACCGGAGAGGGGAATTCTGGAGGCCTTCTTCATCACCATGCAAGCCTCCGGTGTGATGCGTGAGTAGTTCATCCTTGGACTACGGATCCATGTAGTAGCTAGATGGCTGGTTCTCCTCCTTTGTGCTTTCATGTCTAGATCTTGTGAGCTCCGTTCATGATCAAGATAATCTATTTGTAATTCTGCATGTTGGGTTTGCGGGCATCCGATGGATATTGAGATGCTATTTCAGATTGATTATTGATTCTATCATGTCTTTGTTATTTGTGATCTTGCATGCTTTCTGTTGTTAGTAGCTATCTTGGCCAAGTAGATGCTAGCAACTCCAAGAGTTAGTATTTATGCTCGATAGTGGGTTCATGCCTCTGGTAATCTGGGGAAGTGACAGAAATCTCTAAGGTACTAGATGTGTTGTTGCTACTAGGGAGAAAACAACAATCTTTTGTTCATAAAACAATCGTATTGTTTACTTTACACGCAGTTCGTAAAGCAATAATCTATTGCTTGCAACTTAATACTGGAGGGGGTTCAGATGATAACCTTAAGGTGGATTATTAGTTATAGATGCAGTTGGATGGAGGTCTATGTATAATGTTGTAATGCCCAATCAAGTCTCAAAGGAGTCAAGATGATTAGTATATGCATGTATTGCTTTCTCAGTGTTTGTCAATTGCCCCGCTGTAATTTGTTCACCCAGCATGTTATCTATCTTAAGGAGAGCCACCTCTAGTGAACTATGGATCCCAGTCCTTGTCTTTTACATACAATCTACAACCTTTTACTGCTTTGTGTTTACTTTCTGCAAACTTTTACTTCTTTCCATTCGATACGTTTAATCCTTTGTTTTCCGCAAAACACGGTGAGATTGACAACCTCATCGCAAGTTGGGGACAAAGTTTTGTGGTTGTGTTGTGCATGTCTCCACGTTGCTACTAGCACCGGTAGTGCGCCCTGCCAAAGCTCAGCTAGTAACACCTTTGAGGTGTTTCCTTGCTCCTACTGGTTCGATTAAACCTTGGTTTCATAACTGAGGGAAACTTGCTGCTGTACTCGTCATACCTTCCTCTTGGGGTTCCCAACGAGCTCTACATCAAGCAATTTTCTGGGCGCCGTGCATTGAGCCATCATGGCCCCACAGACCAACACTAGACTTTTCTGCACACTTTGTCCTCACTCATGTGCACCCGGTACCCACTTCCTGGTCGGTCACCCATCCTCAAATTGCTCCAAGCCAAGCACGCTTAACCTCGGAGTTCTTTTCAGATGAGCTTCCGGAAAAGAAGTTACAACTTGTTTGTATGAGTATTCTATCAATCCTATTAAACCATGTGCCTGGTCTCACATGATACCACCAACTATGGGAGTATATTTCTAGAAGAACAAGGGTACTAAACCGATCTAGTGTGTGATTTACTATGAGATTGAATCATTACGTTAGTAGTCAAATCATCAGATCATTATCTTATGCTTCAAGCCTTAAGACCATGATAATATCAAGTGACCTCATGCTGGAAGATTAACTTTTGGGGTTATCCCAATACCACCTTAATAAGGTGGAAATACACGCGATCTCGGGGTACTTGTGGAAGCATGTTTGAGAACTTGGATACTTTGATAAGTGGAACTTGCACAGACTTAGTTATGATATAGATCATAAAGGAGGCCAGAATATATAAACGAGTAATGGAGTGGGATCTTGACGAGGATAACATGTATAGTAATCAAGGATTTGATTCAAGAGAATTCCAACATCTCGCCTCGGATTGTCATATATATCGTGAAGCAAAAGGTTTAGTATATGTATAATGAATGGGTTCACTTGATACAATCTTCATGTAATGAATTAGGAACCATCATAGGCGTTCAGGTCCCGCTATTGGTTATTGATCTAAAGGACCTCGGAGTCATGTCTACTTACTACCAAACCTGAATGGGTCACACACTTAAGATTCGGCGGTCAAGTTGTGCTAGACACCTTTATGGTAAATAGTTAAGAGATTTGTTCGGAATAGTTTCCGGACATATCAGAATAGTTTGGGGATTCATTGGAATCATTTTGAGAGAAATTAGAACAATTCTTGTAACATAACGTATTTCACGAAGGCAGTTCCAAAGTCGTCGGAATGGTTTTTGAGGTTCATAGAAATCACTCCGACATGGTTAAAATGTTGAAGAGCATTCGAAGATGATCCAGAATATATATTGGTTTGATATCATATGATGAATCGGGCTTTATTTAAAAGAAAATGACAAGGGATAAACTTTATATATATATATTCCTCAATTAAACAAGTTAATTTATGCATTTTGGGAAGTATAAAATAAGGAAGATTTAATAGATCAAATCAAGGAAGGAGATGGGACACCCAGGGCTAGCCCCATGGGCCAGGAAGGGCCAGGCGCCAGACCCATGGCCGGTGGCCAAACCCTAGGGTTTGGTGTGCCTAGGGCTTGGGGTAGGGTTTACCATGGGGCTGAAATCTTCCCCCATGTAACATCCCAATATTTAGGACTAAAGGAAGGGTAGATTTAGTATTTTGTGCATCTGCGTGCATGCATATGGAATTTAGAGTAATTTTTCACTAAACTAAAATACTAGAGGGATCAGAATTCTCTCACTTCGATGAGTTAGGTTTAAGTCATCTAAGGTGAGTGTGATGAATTTTGACATGACCTCTACTATTTTATTAATTTATGAGGGGAGAGATTCGAATTATAGATATTTATAAACAATATAAGGAATTACGTAAATGAAAAAGCACTAACAAATAAATAAAGAATATTTTATATTATAAGTAAGTAAATGAAATAAAGTAACTGAACACAAAGAGATAAGGTAGTATTCTTATTTTTAATTCATATACAAATCACTCTGAGTAATCATTTACAATAAACCAATACAAATAATATAACTCAAGATACAAATATTTCTAGAGAAATATAAGGAAAATAATAGCTTTATTAATGTAAACAAAAATATTACAATGTCTTTACATCTGTAATATATTAAAATATACATTACGGTTAACCAGAAAAAAAGGAAATCACCTATAAATTCCCACAAAAATAGAAAAATCTGACCATTTATTTGATAGATCGAAAATCTACCACCATCGGATTTCATTAACCTATTTCGGTATCCCATCTCCTCTACTGCCCCGTACGCGGACGCGTCTAAAAAACGGCTAGCCGCCAAAGAAATCACGAGAAGAAACCTAGCACCGCCGACATGCCACTAGTGGAAAATGGGTATTTTGTCTCGGTTTCTAAGGGGCTTTAGTCCCGGGTTCCCAACCGGGATGGGGCAACAGGGACTAAAGCCCCAACCCTTTAGTTCTGATTGGACTGCAAACCGGGATAAAAGGTCCTCACGAGGTTGCGTCGAGCGTGCGGGACCTTTAATCCCGGTTCGTGGACTAAAGATTTGTTTTAAAAAAAATCGATTTTTTTCAAATTTTTCTTGAACTTTTTGAATTATCTAACTCATTAATCTCACACATCTCTCATTTCTAACACTAACTATACTTAATCTTAGGTCAAATTACACTTATGGTCAAACTTCCCGGTCGGTCATTCCATCTCTCCCACCTCGCGAAGAACCCTTATACCTTGTTATCAAGACTAGTATATCAATCCTATTAACTTATATCAATATGTCAATCGTCTTTATTTTTTGAAACTATGAACAACTATTTAAGTAAACAATAATAAATAAGTAATAATAATATTTTATTATAGTGAAAATAAAAAACGAATTAAATTAATATTTTATTATTTTTTGCCATTTATTCATTTAATATGACATAAACGATATCTTCAAATCTGTAAATCAAAATTCGACAAATAATATATCTATTATTATCAGAAAAATGTGAGGAATTCAAATATGACATAAAAAATTACTAGAAAAGTTTAATTTTTTAAATAACTTTTTTTCTTTTTGAATTCTAAGAATCCAAAACTTCTGCACGTTTTGATAGGCTGTATGTTTTTTCCTGACACCGTATGCAAAAGTTATGGCCATTTGAATTTTTAATGATATTTTTTTGCAAATTATGTCGAAATTCATGTTTCTTAATTTTCGTAACAACTAAATCACTTAATATAACTACAATTCGAAAGATTTTATTTTTGAAACTTTTTATAATTTTTTGGCATGATTTTAAAACTAAAAAAGACGATCTCCTGCCACACGGGGTGGAGAACCGTTCTCCTGCCGCGGCAGGATTTGTGCCCGTTTTCCTGCCGCGGCAGAACTTGAGAATTTTTTTTTCCCATTTTCTTTTGTCCTGGTTGGTAATACGACCGGAACTAAAGATCACCCCTTTAGTCCCGGTTGGTGATACGAACCGGGATTAAAGGGGTCGGTACCAGCCGCAGCCTGCCGCAACCCCTTTAGTCCCGGTTGATGTCTCCAACTGGGACTAAAGGTCCTGTTTAATCCGGGACTAAAGATTGTTCCATTAGAATCGGGACTAATGTGAGCATTAGTCCCGGATCCAACCACAACCGGGACTAATGATCCAAACTGGGATGGACGAAAGACTCTTTTTCTACTAGTGTGCTCCCAGCGACGTCCCAGCCCTACGTCCTCCCTCCTCCCTTGGTACTGGGGTATGTGATCAATGGAATGGAAAGGAAGTAGATATGGTGACAGGCGACATGTTGCTTGATATATTCTCTCACGTAAGTAGCTATTCCTTTGCATGCTAACAAATAAACAACCTTTGTTTTACTACCTCCGTTCCAAAATGTAAACCTTTTTAGCAAGCTGTTTTAGTTTGCTAAAAAGGTTTATATTGTGGAACCGAGGTAGTATCATCTAATTAATAGCACACCTAGAAAGGTTGATATGTAAAAGGAATAATCCGTGCAATTTGAACTCTTCTTTTCCCCGTGGCCTGTTGTTGGTTGCCATCCTCAATGCAAGGTTGGATCGTACTAGCTGATGCACTACTATGTGCAAGGGCATGCATCATATTCATATCGTATTCTCCATGCTGGAATTCCAATCTGTATGATGTCTCAGCTATCAGGTATGACAGTTCTGCATTATTCTCATCAAAAAGGCATCCATCGCCTAGAAAAAATCCTCAGGTGAACGAGCCAATTAATCAAGGAAAGCATGGAGCAGATTAGGTTTGTGATCACTTGCAACATCTACTGCTTCATTATAATATATATATATATACTGCAGTGATGTAGTCGGTGAACCTGCCTCTCTCGTCGACATGCTCAGGACGCGAGTGGCGTCAACTGTCGTGGTGGTGTTACGGCAGATGCCATGTGATGGCTAAAGATGGAGCCAGATGAACGCTAGTGAAATACGGGAATGAATAGTGTGGTAGATACCGCACACGAAGAACACACCGAAACACACAACACACACGATATACCCAGGTTCAGGGCTCTCCTATTGAGATAACACCCCTACTCATGCATGCTAGATCTTATAGTATGATCAGTGGACAAGTACAATTGCTCCTTGAGCTGTGTCGAGAGGAGGAAGAAGAAGAAGTTGTGCCTCTCTCTGCTACTCATGATAACTAATGCTCAAATGAACTGACCCTCTCTCTGGAGACCCTGACGCACCTTATAAAGGGGTGGACAGGTTACATCTAGGGCTGAGGTGGCCCAAATATTCCCAACATATTCTGTACAGGTGGCTCACAAAGTCGTTGGCTTAGGACCAGATGCGCTTCCCATCGCGGGGTCACACTGGATACCCTCGATGGGACTTGACGCGCCCATCACCACAGACCATTGGCGGTCTAACACTGTTCTCTCCGGGAAACCCTCGACATGACCTTGCTCCGGGATTTAGGGGCACGCTCGACTTAGCATGCTTATCTCCTCCAGGAATTCTGGGAGAGACGGAGGCGCTGACTTTGAGGCCGGCATACACCAACCCCCGTGTCACCCCTAACCCAGATGACTCGGTCCGAAGGTACCTGCACAGAAGAAACAACATATATGTTTTGCCGACATACAATGCAAAAACCAAGTGGGGCTAGCTCTAACCTTTTCTGGTAGCAAATGTATCGGGAGCCAATTCTACCTGTATAATTGTACAAAAAACTGGCACTGAACAGACATTAGTATATTATTACTTCTAGATAAGGAAACGGATTGAAATTCTCAAAAAAAAATGCAAATGGCAATAAATTAATACTTTGCCTTTTGAAGAACTAGGCATGAGCTCTGCCAAATACTACCTCCATCCAAATTATAAGATGCTTTAGCCTTTTTCTAAAATGCATGTATCTAGATGACTTTTATTGTGTAGGTTCAAGGGAAATTGAGTAAACCTACACACTAAAAAGAGTCTAGATACATGTATTTATAAAAAGGCTAAAACATCTTATATTTTGGAACAGAGGGAGTAGTACTATAAATAAGAGTTAAGTGGTGTGTTTACTATGTATAAGAAATAATATTACCACATGGGCATGCAATTTTAGTTTTTTCCCGTTTATAAGATAGCAGCGCTTGTATGTATTAGTATAGAAGGAATCCTTGCTTTATGATTTCTATACATTTTGAGAGCAACGATGACACTATTTAAAGCTGTGTATCAAACATCAGTTATGCACAACAAGCATTGGATGCCAAAGATATATTGATACAAAGCTTTGTACTAGTAGAAAGCACCTCTTATGTTTGTCCTCACTCGATTGTTTTCATTTTTCTAGCGTCCTTTCTTGATGTGAAGAGCCAAACCATTTCACTAGTGTCAAAGGGAGCAATATGTAGGTGCTTAATGAGGCAACTACAAGATTGGAGATGATGCCACCAGCGGTTGTAAGGAGAAAATGATTGTGTATTACTTTTTAGCAAGAGATAATACGTTGATGCATCTCTCACTAAAATCGGTCACTTTATTCTCAATAAGAGAAGAGCACCTAAATGTTCTTGTAGTATCACGATAGCGCGGACACAAAACACAATATTATCTCAACATACTTATCATAACATCCCAATAGTCTAGATGTTAAACACGGATTTAATTGTGTAGATGTCATCATTTGGTTCCACATTCAGGGCCTAGGGTGTCCATCATTGAGATTTCAATGAGGAACGGGAATCCATGTTGATATTTTAGCGGAGATTCATACCAAGAACATTTTGCTGCAGTAACAAACCATAATTCCCTTTTTTATTCGGGGATTTCCAAGATATTTAATGATCTTTTCTATGCTATGAGCACATTAATCCAAATTTATTTTTGCACTTCAATATATATTAGATTGAGCCTAGTTAATTGTTGATATTTTTAGTGTTGGTGGACTAGTTATTCCCTCGGTGTGGGTACATGTTTAGAAATAGCATATTGGGTTGTTTTTATGATTTCTGTAAGCTATATATATCCATGTGAATTATACATAATGTGTTAAATCAAATTCAAAAATTAGGGCGATGACATGATAGTGTGGCCAACCATAAATGTCACAATACTCGAGTTTTCCTTCGCCGGTCTTCTTGATTGAATATTATATTACAAATATGTAGAACTGACACATGTGACATAAGAAACGGGAATTATATTATGGCATGCAGTTTATTTTAGTTGTTGTCTTATGCCTATATAAATAGGTCATTGAGAAAATTGAATCGATATTTGCACAACACTTTTTATAATCCTTTTTGTTATGTCTAGCGACATAGCGCATACAAAACACGTGTCAAAGTTGCACCTGATGTACACATGTCTAAAATCTAAGTGCATTTCAAAATCAAGAGGAAATACCATAAATATAATATTGCATGTATAAGGGAAAAATAAACATATAACACTTTTGAAACAACAAATATGATGCCCTCGCAGGACGAGGGCCACTTTGCTAGTTATCCTAAGGAGAAAAGAAATACAATAAATGAATAAAAGAAAAATTACATAATAATAATAGAAGGTAAAATCCTACACTAAACCTAGCTATTATTGTCTTCTAATCTTCTGAACCTTCTTGATCTTGTTCCTGTAAAAGAATAAGGCAAACAAGATAAAAGAAGAAAGAAAGGGGTTAGTGAATTAGTGATACTCTCAAATTTTACAGTGAGTTGCACTGTCAAGTTCCTCATTGAGTTTTAAAACAAAAGAGGCCAGATAAGTATGTGTTCTTATTAGTATAGTAGTTTTAGCACATAATCATTAGCTTTGGAGGCAAAAAACCATTTGGTAACATCAAAGAAATATAGACAACTCGAGATAACCTTCATTGAGTCAAGCTAATCCACAAAGAAGGATCCAAAGGGGTGGAAAACTGCACTAGTGGGTCCCATGTGCAAGCAACTCGCACAACACATGCATTTGCTAGAGTTAAGATTTTAATTTGTGTACTTCGGTAAGAAAATTGCTCCACTTTACTTTCTTAGTTGATCTTGTATTATACTCTATCAGCTAATACTGTACTATTTCACAATTATTGACAGCTGGTAGAGACATTATCTGTCCACAGGATTTTTTTTGCAGTGTTCGGGCAAGAATCTCAAGCTTGGAGAGACTCATCATCGAAGAAGACAACAGAGCGTTGTGCAGTCTGGATGGAGGGGCGAGCCAGGGACACCCACGTGGAGAACACCTATGACGAGTTCTGCAAGATGTTGTTAATATAGGGAGGGTTAGACGTGTGAAGCATACCTAGCTCCTTTTTGCCAACGTTTGGCGGTGAGTATCCAGAGGCCATCAAGCTGAAGATATGCAAAGTCTGCAGCTGGGATGTCGAGCTAAAGAAGTAAGATGGCAAGGTAATCCTTGACGAAGGATGGCTAGATTTTGTCAAAGCACATGACTTGAAGGTAGGATACTTTCTGGTATTCAAGAAGCTTGCCACCACTTTCTTTAAGGTGATAGTATTTGATCATGATAACTGCGAGAAGGTGATCAGATGTGCAGGTTATCACCCATCATTTGATGGATAATTTACTATGTCGTAGGTGTATTAATATAGGGACTATTCGCTTCTAATTATAACTATTACGTAAAGAGGTGCGTAAACACCTTCCGTTATCACGCAGCATGTTGGAACACCGTGGTACTTGATCGCGCTAGGCTCCAATGTGGAGGTATTTACTGTACTATGTTTGTAGCAAAGCTGTAAAACAAACATCTAGTATATTACTGCTAGTATTGTACTACCTCTTGTTCCATAGTATAATCCTTTCTAGCAAACTAAACAATCATCTTGTTAGTTTGGCCGCATACAAGAGTTTTGCCGTGTTGGTGTACCTAACAATCAAGTGGGTAGGTGTAGTACAACTCTTGTATGCAGCGGAACTAACGAGATGATTGTTCGTTGTACTCTATTGCTAGTAGTAGTACGTATTGTACTAGTACCAGTGTATTACTACTAGGTAGGAGTACTACTTTTTAGAAAAATAGAAGCTGTAAATATGCATCATCTTGTCAAACATGACAACATTAGTAAATCTAGTCGGCGTACATGGCAGCGTGTCAGCCTAGCTGTAATGGCCCAAGTTGTGACATGGTTAATTTAGCACACGGAAACGTGCCAGCCTAGCTATAAAATGTGTCAGGATTTCAGATGGTTAATTTAGTGCACTGCATCATACCAGCCAAGCTAATCGGCATCCTAGATGCAGCTCCAAAGGCCTTGCAAAAAAACCTCATTCAAAGATCCATCCCATCTTCCCCATCTCGGCTGTTTTTATCCCCACTCGCCAACGCCGCCTGGCCCCGCATTTGGGATCGTCTCTAGTGTGTGCTTTGCACATTTTCCTTACCATCTCACCCACTGCATCGGATCTTGCAGGCCGCGCCACCCCTCTCCAAAAGTCCCCCGACAGTCATACTCTGGTCCGACCTCTTCCCCCAATCCATCCTGATGTCGCAATCGACGCACAACCCACTACACGGCATTTAGATAAAGGTCAGCGACGACGTTTTCAACGAAATCGCTATACGTCTAGACACTACCAGCGTCGCCCGGCTGGCCGCATGCTCCAAGGAGCTGTATCGCCAAGTCGCGGGTGGAAAAGGTAGCAGATGCCCCAATGACCACTACGGGACATTCGTCCCCTACAACGACGTCTACGACCACATAATCTGATGCTTTCATGGCTAGCAAGTCTGCATGGAGCCTGGATGCGAGTTCATCACCTCGTCGGTAGAGCTAACACCTATGGTAGATCTTGTCCGCCACCTCAGAGTTGCCCACTCGAGGACTGCGCCCATAATGCCCTATAGCCACAAACACTAGGAGCCGTCCAAGCCGGTGCCCACAAGAGGCTCGCTGAGAGCGGATATCATCGTCATCGGGAAAGAGGGCACTGTGTTCGTCGCCCAAATTGATGGCCACGCCACGGACATCGTCAGATCCCCCAGGTTCGTAAGTTCAAGGGTGTGCGAATCGCCGCGGTACAAGGTAAAGCTTTAGTCGCTGTCTCTATGGCATGAGCTCCATGCGGTCGAAATGGTGGCGACATCTGAGCTAACGAGCAGGTCATCATGGGCCGAAGTTGCCCTGGAAGGGCTTGATACGTCCAAAACATATCTACTTTTCCGAATACTTTCACTATTGTTTTTCCTCTAAACTTGTGTGATTTGGATACAACTAACATGGACTGACGCTGTTTTCAGCAGAATTACCTTGGTGTCTAGTTTTTGTGCAGAAAATCAACTATCAGGAAAAATCCCGGAAAATATGCCAAAAATCCTATTTCACCAGAAGATTCATGGAGCCAGAATACGAGACGGAGAAGGGCTAGGGCCCAGCCACACCACTTGGCCGCGCGGGCTAGGCCTGGCCACGCCGGGGGTGGTCTGGTCACCCCAGAAACCCCCTCGGTCTCCCTCTTCGCCTATAAGTTGCCTCCTGACCTAAAAACCTAGGGGGGTCGATGTTTTTCCAAAAAGAGTTCCGCTCCGCCGCCACCACCAGATTCCGCTATTCAGAACCAGAAACTCTGTTCTGGCACCCTGCTGGGACAAGGAATTGGAGGAGATCATCGCCATCATCATCACCATCACTTCTCCATCGACCATCCATGTTTCCCCCATCTATGAGTGAGTAATCCCCTGCTATAGGCTATGGGATGGTAGGGATTGGATGAGATCGTTCATGTAATGGCATCATATTGTTAGGGCTTGGTGCCTAGTATCTATTATTAGTGCTTTTTGACTTTGTTGCGACTTGTTATGCTTAATGCTTGTCACTAGGGCCCGAGTGCCATGATTTCAGATCTGAACATGTTATTGATTCATTATGATAGTATTGTTTATGGTCTTACCTGCAAGTTGTATACACACGTTGTTGTCCGGAACCAAAGGCCCCGAAGTGACAGAAATCGGGATAACCGGAGGGAATGGCTTTGATGTGAGGATCACATGTGTTCACGGAGTGTTAATGCTTTGCCTCGGTGCTCTATTAAAAGGAGCACCTTAATTGCCAGTAGTTCCCTTGAGGCCCCGCTGCAAATGGGCTAGCAGGACAAAAGATGTTGTGCAAGTTCTCATTGCGAGCATGTATGACTATATATGGAACACATGCCTAGGATTATTTAGTACATGGATGTTTTATCTTATTTATCTACAAATGCCCTATGTTCTGATTGCTATGTGAATTGTCTTGTCCATGCAACGCCCGTCCATCCATCCCTATGCCTACTGCGCTCTAATCCTACTGTTTACTACAATTGTTACTAATGTCTTTACTTTTACTACTGCTATTACTTTACTATTGCTACTACAAAATTGTTGCTACTGATAAACTGTTGTGAGCAAGATTGTTTCTAGGTGCAACTGAATTGACAACTCATTTGTTAGGGCTTATAAATATTCTTTGGCTCCCCTTGTGTCGAATCAATAAATTGGGTTTCACTTCCCTCGAGAATATTGTGATACACCCCCTATACTTGTGGGTCATCAAGACTATTTTCTGGCGCCGTTGCCGGGGAGCATAGCTTTATTTATCATTTCCACTTGGAATCATTATTGTTCGCTGCCATCCATCCATCATGGGTATGGCAAGGTTCCTATTTTACCATCCACTATAAGAAGAGGTACGGTTCTGAACACCTCCGTTGCTCTTGATTCACCGTCTGTTATGAGTAAGTTCCTTACACCACCACATACACATGCTATACACACTGCTACTACTGTTGAATCTGAAACTTCTGATACTTATGATGCTGCTTCTACTATGCTTGATGAGAGTGGTTCATTAGGTCCTTTCCTAGATGCTACGATTGCTATAACTATAGCTAGAAATACTGAAACTCCTAATGAAGACACTACTACACCTGTTAGTTCACCTGAGTCTAGAGAGAGCTATGATATTGAAGATGGTTATATTGAGATGACCGATGAATTTATTAAAGAATGTCAAAACACCCATGATAGGAGTGCTTCTAAGATTCTCCTTGATAGGCGTACTATTAAACCCAAATTGTCTCCTAATGCTAAGTTTGCTGCATCTCCCATAAACATTAAAGATAAGGATTATGATTTCTCTCTTGATCTATCTTACATAGTTATTGTTAAGAAAGAACCTTTTTGTGGGACTAAGAATGAAAGTGCGGTAGCACATATGACTGAGCTTTCTACCATCAGTGGCCTGTTTTCTAATGATATTAAGATGCGCACCTACTTTGTTGCTAAAAATTCCCTTTTTCGCTGAAAGGAGATGCTAAAACTTGGTTTAATAATTTACCTCCTAGATCTATTGATAGCCCTGATTGCTTGATTAGTACTTTCCTGCGGAAATATTTTCCTCCTAGTGCTAGACATGCTATTTTGCAGGAACTTTTTGATTTCAAACAAGGAGAAAAGGAGATATTGCCTGAATCTTGGGCAAGGTTTTGTGCTTTGATTCATGCACAGGCTGGATGTCCTTTACCTAAGAATGAGCTTCTTGATATATTTTATAATGGACTAACTGAAGAATCTAGGACATACCTGGATAGTTGTGCTGATTGTGTTTCCAAGAATAGGACTCCCAAGGAAGCTGAAGAATTAATGGCTAAAATTAGCAAGAATTATGAAGATTGGACTCCTCCTGAACCAGCTATACCTGAAACAATTATACCTGAACCAACTATCTCTGCGCCTATACCAACATCTAAGAAGAGGGGAGTTATTGAACTAAATGATGAAGTGATGAAGGAAGCAAAGAAATGTCTTAAGGAGAAGGGAATTAAAGTTGTAGATGTCAAGAATTTACCTCCTATAGAAGAATTATGTAAGCCAATTCCCCACTCATCCACTATTGAGGTACACTCTCTCCAACATTTTGATGAAGGTGGTATCCCTTACTCTAAACCTCCTGATCAATGCTTAGAAGAATTCGATATTTTTATTATTAAGCAAGATAACTTTAATAAAAAGGTGCAAAATCATTTGATGGAAAACTCTAGAGCTATTCTTGAGTTAAAAGATATTGTGGAAAGAACCTCTAATGATGTTAAAATGCTTGTTAAACATTTTCAAATGGTTCAAACTCAAATTGATCAGCTTATTAAGGTACAAAAAGACTTGCTAGTTAATGCTGCTAAAGAAAAACATGCTTATGAAATTAGAACTAGAAGTGGTGTTGCTACCCAGGATCCTCTATATCCCAAGGGGCATCCCAAAAGAATTGAGCAGGATTCTCAACAAGCTGAAAATAGTGGTACTACTCGTAAGAAAAGAAAAAAGAAACATAAAACTATTGTAGAACCCTCTGAACCTGCTAAAGATCCTAATAGTATATCTGTCTCTGATGCTGAAACTGAAAGTGGTAATGAAGAAAATGATGTTCCTGATAAATAAAAAGTTGAAGAAGAACCTAAAAAGCACACTAAGAATACTAAATACACTAAAGAAGATTTTGTTGCTAAGAAACATGGTAGTGAAAGAGAGCCTTGGGTCCAAAAACCTATGCCTTTCCCTGATAAGAAACACAAGTCAAAGGAAGATGAACACTATAATAAGTTTTGTGAGTGGATAAAACCTTTATTATTGCAAATTCCTTTGACTGATGCTATTAAATTGCCTCCCTATTCAAAGTATATGAAGGATATTGTCTCGAATAAAAGGAAGATCCCTAATGAAGAAATTTCTACTTTGCTTGCTAATTATTCCTTTAATGGTAAGGTTCCAAAGAAACTTGGAGCCCCAGGGATTCCAACTATTCCTTGCTCTATTAAAAATAGTTATGTTAGAATTGCTTTGTGTGATTTGGGACAAGGAGTTAGTGTCATGCCTTTTTCTCTCTATAAGAGACTTCAACTGGAAAAACTAATACCGACTCATATATCTTTGCAAATTGCTGATAAATCTACTACTATTCCTGTGGGTATATGTGAGGATGTACCTGTTCAAGTGGCTCATAATTGCTTGATATTAACTGATTTTGTTGTGCTTGAAATGCCTGAAGATGATAATATGTCTATTATTCTTGGGAGACCTTTTCTTAACACTGCAGGAGCTGTTATTAATTGTAATCAAGGAAAGGTGACCTTTAATGTTAATGAAAAAGAGCATACCATCTATTTCCTCAAGAAGATTGATAGGACTTATGGCTTAAATTCAATTGAACATGTTGAGGGCATTCAAGTTGGAGAAATATAGTGTCCCATACCAAGAAAAATTTGAAACTATTATGATTGGGACCATTGCTATCAAGGTTGAGGTAACATAATCATTAGTGGAATACAAAGTTTTGATTCAAATAAAATTGTTTTGGTAAAAAGACCTGATCAACCTTGTTACCAAAGGGATTTTAATGAACAAAACAATGTTTTCACCATGATTATCTCCGCTTATTTCTTTTCTATCCATTTTAGTTTTTCCTTTCGTTTAGTTTACTTTTATGTTGTTAGTTGCTTGCATGTTAGAGTGTCTTAGAACTTCTGAAGTTTTAGCCTTGTTTTTTCATTGCATCATTCCAGAAACCTTTTTTGTCAGAAAATCATTCATTTATACCTGAAAATTGCTCAAAAATAAAGTGTCTCGAAAAATTCCAAAAAATTCATATTAAATTTTTACGTGAAAAAGGGGACAGAGAAGTGCCTGGAAGGTACCAGGGGGGCCCACAAGGCAGGCACACCACCTGGTGGCGCGGGCAGCCTAGGGCGCGCTTGCCCATGGTGTGGGCCACCCCTGGCCCTCCACTCACTCTCTCAATTCCCACTTTCTTCTCTCTCCCGAGAAAACACCAGTTCATTGCTCGAAATCGCGTTCTTTCTATTCTTACCCTTGATTTTTCTATCTCCTTGCTCAGCCCATCTTTGCTGCTGAAATTTGGAGCATTTGTTCTCCGGTATGTGACTCCTCCGCTTGTCCAAGTAGATTTGTGTTTAGTGGTTTATATCTTGAGTATTTTGCTGCTGTAGGTGATAGGTTATGAGAGATTGTAAGCTTGTTCAATGCTTAGATATATTGTTTTGATGCATGTTTAGGCCTCTATAAGTCCCTATGAGTAGTGCCCTTCATTATATTCTCACTTTGCAATCACTTGTGTAATAGATGTTAAAATTTCAGAATAGAAGATGAATGAGCATCAACTCAACCAACATGAACTAAGGGTGCCTGAGGTTATGAAGGTTCACCGAGAGGAGGAGGTTTTTCCTTCCATCTATCCATGCCTTGAATTCATGAGGGCTGCAGGAATTTCCCAGGACTTCCATACTTTGGTTGCTAATGCAAGATTGGAGCACTTTGTGGAGCATGAACCTTGTCAATTTGTGAAACTAACTATGTATGTAGTGCAGGAGTTTTGATTTAGTTGCTCTTTACGTAACCCCATGGTCCACTACAAAATTTACAATATAGCTGTCGACCTTCCTCTTGATGAATTTTGTGCAGCTATTAAGGTACCTCAGTGGGGATCGTGTGGGAGGATTAAAGAGCGACCTGCACCACTCATGGACCTGTATACGGAGATTTGCCAAGGGAGCAGCTTCTCAAAGGAGAGTAGGAAAATCCGTAACATTCATCTCCCATCTATTCGTTACTTTGCTTACTTTATTGCCAAGTGTGTTCTCACTAGGAAAACTGCTAATAAGCTATCCTCATATGATCTAGCATTCATCTCAGTTGCTTTAAGACGAGATAGAACTTACAACTTGGGTGCCTTGATAGATTTCCGTCTTGCTGCTAACCGCGAGAAAGGTGGAATTTGTGGAGGCCTCATTGCTTCTCGTTTATTAGCGTTGCATGGTTTAATGCCTCATCATCTAGACCTACAGTTTCCCATAGAAAGGCTTGATCTTAATTCCATGATACAGCATAAATTTGTTTCTTCTTGGTATAATTTGAGTGAGTTGTCTTATGAAATAACATTTCTCAAGGCTGGTTGGAGAAAGAGTAAGTCCGAGCGATTTGTTCTTTTGTCTGCACCTGTTTTGTTTAACCTTGGTACCAGGGTAGGATGGTCACTCACTAAGGAGGAGCTTGATACGTACTTGGGAGAGCTCTCCCAACAAGAGCAGGATACTAGAAGGGAGGTCACAGATGATTCGGTCCAGTCCTCGAATGAGGGGGAGTCTTCATATCAGCAGCCTACCTATGATTGGGGAGATTCTTCTTCTTCCCAAGGGCCTAACTATGATCATTCTTACAATGACCCGCCTGCTTGGAACCCTTACTCGTATTTGGATTGATACCCACTTAGGCCAAAAGCCTAAGCTTGGGGGAGGTACACCGACATCACACTCATCTCCATATCATGTTTCGTCATTACTATGTATATTCATGTTTCGTTCTCTTTTTAGTTTTTGTTCTCTCTTTGTTTTTGCTTTCTAAAACACAAAAAGATCAAAAATATTTCTGTTGTTTCTCTTTGTTTGCGTCTTCTTCTTTTTGCCTTGGTTTGCTTTTCCCTTCTTGCTTTGTTTGAACTATTCGAAAAACCCAAAAATATTTTGCTTTGCTTGTTCTTCCTTTTTGGTTCTTGTTTTTAAAAATCGAAAGCAGCAAAAATATTTGTTGTTCTTCTTTGGTTTTGTGAGTTTGTTGCACGTTTCAGCAGTCCTCAGTGGAATTTGGTTTCATGTTATTATTCAAGCTACACAAGTGAAGGGCAATAATGAGGATTAATGACAACTTGAGGTGTGGTGAGAGGCTGGTAACGAACTCTATTTGCTTTCATTTTTGTACATATACTCATCATTATGGGCATGCTTAGTCTGTTCGTGTAGGGTGTATGTTATTTATGGATGCTTAGTAGTTCTTGCTTTCTTATGATTAGCTCCAGCTCGCTAATAGTTTGTAGCATGTCATATAAATGTTTGCTTGCATTTCTCTATTCATAACTTGGTATGACACTTTGGTATCCTCCTCTAAATGTTTCACTCGAATTGACTTGGCACATGCTCATGCATGCATATGACTGAATCAATAATCAGTTAAGCCTCGATGAATTATTTTGCCTCAGGGGTCTTGAATCACTTTCATGCCATGATTAGTCATGTTTTGTTGCAAGCATGATTATGACAGTTATTGCTCTCTCGTTTGTCGCTCCCTTACTATTGCTAGCCTTCACTTGCACTGAGTATGCTTTACTCATGTTTCCAACTCCCTAAAACCAATATTGCCAAAAGTGTCCACTATACCTACCTATTAGCATCATTTGCTATTTCCGTGCATATTCAATATGCCTTGTTTTCTTCCGAAAAAAATGTTTGCTTGTTATGAGAAAGTTAGTTAGTAAAGCTCTCACGAACTTGATGGCACACTTTACTTTCTTGCACTTAATAATCTTGAACCATTGCGTCCATCTTTTTTTGCGTATATGCTTGCGCTTTAAGTTGAAGTTAGCAGAACCATGTATCATGGGGAAGGCTTTCAACATTGCACGGGTACTTTGTACCCCGTTGATATCATGATTCTTTTGCTTATGGATCCCAGCGGTGTGAAATAAAAGGGGAACTTGTAAGATCGTGGAGTTTGTATATGTGTTAGAGAAATGCCTGGGCCGCTAGCCTAAGCCATGCCTAATCATGGTGGAAACTTGCAGCATAACCATAATGAGCATTCTATGAAGCATCCGTAATAAAAACCTATGCAAATAGCAAATAAAAAGATAGCTGAGATGCTCATTGTCTACTTGCCTTGTTATTTTGATTATGGGATAGCTCATGTATCATGTGCAAGGGGTACCCCGTTGGCGGTTCTCTATGATACATATGTACTTACAATGACAAGAGCTTACTTGTGACTGAAGTTGAGTAGCATGTGGTCTGGTACTCGTAAGTAAGGGGCATGAGATTTTAACTTATAACTTGTCAAGCATATCCTCTTAGTTGTGTCACTTTAACCTTAACCATTTAAAGATGCTTATGATAGGGGCAATGAGAGCTCAAAGCTAATGGGTACCATACTTTCAGCATTTGGAAGCCTTTCAAACTATTCAAAACCTTTTCATTTCTTTGTTGAGTCTCCACGTATTCTATGAGCACTTGCTTGAGAGCATAGTTGGCATTCTTAGTTTAATGTGCTTGTCTCAAAACTTGATTATTTGTGTTATAACTTTGATGCTTGTATCTTTGATATCTTTACTTCTAGTCTTCACTTGAACTTCAGAGGTGCCTTGGCATTTATGTTTGCTCTACAATCAAAGGCAAGAGAGATACCACTCTATCATACCTTTTTATGAGCATTGCAAGGTTGCTTATGTTTGTGTTTCTTGCTACTTATATTATTTTTGAGTTGGGATCTCTTCATAGCTTGCATTGATTATTAAGTAAACTTAGTTGCCTTATTATGAATTGTCTGAGTAGTTGATCATATGCTGAGAATATATACATCTTATGATAGAAAATGTGTTCGTGAAAGTTTCTTTTATCGCACTCTGTTTTCAACTGAATTGCTTGAGGATAAGCAATAAGCTAAGGTTGGGGGGAGTTGATACGTCCAAAACGTATCTACTTTCCTGAATACTTTTGCTATTGTTTTTCCTCTAAACTTGTGTGATTTGGATACAACTAATACGGATTGACGCTGTTTTCAGCAGAATTACATTGGTGTCTAGTTTTTGTGCAGAAAATCAACTATCAGGAAGAATCTCGGAAAATATGCCAAAAATCCTATTTCACCAGAAGATTCACGAAGCCAGAATACGAGACAGAGAAGGGATGGGGCCCAGCCACACCATCTGGCCATGTGGGCTGGGCCTGGCCGCGCCAGGGGGTGGTCTGGCCGCCCCAGACACCCCCTCGGTCTCCCTCTTCGCCTATAAGTTGCCTCCTGACCTAAAAACCCAGGGGGTTCGACGTTTTTCTAGAAAGAGTTCCGCTTCGCTGCCACCACCAGATTTTGCGATTCAGAACCAGAAACTCCGTTCTGGCACCCTGCTGGGACGGGGAATTGGAGGACATCATCGCCATCATCATCATCATCGCTTCTCCATCGACCATCCATGTTTCCCCCATCTATGAGTGAGTAATCCCCTGATGTAGGCTATGGGGATGGCATCAGATTGTTAGGACATGGTGCCTAGTATCTATTATTAATGCTTTTTGACTTTGTTGCGACTTATTATGCTTAATGCTTGTCACTAGGGCCCGAGTGCCATGATTTCAGATCTGAACATATTATTGATTCATTATGATATTATTGTTTATGGTCTTACCTGCAAGTTGTATACACATGTTGTTGTCCAGAACCAAAGGCCCCGAAGTGACAAAAATTGGGATAACCGGAGGGAGTGGCTTTGATGTGAGGATCATATGTGTTCACGGAGTGTTAATGCTTTGCTCTGGTGCTCTATTAAAAGGAGAACCTTAATTGCCAGTAGTTCCCTTGAGGCCTCGCTGCAAACGGGCTGGCAAGACAAAAGATGTTGTGCAAGTTCTCATTGCGAGCATGTATGACTATATATGGAACACATGCCTAGGATTATTTAGTACATGGATGTTTTATCTTATTTATTTGCAAATGCCCTATGTTCTGGTTGCTATGTGAATTGTCTTGTCCATGCAACGCCCGTCCATCGATCCCTATGCCTACCGCGCTCTAATCCTACTGTTTACTTCAATTGTTACTACTGTCCTTACTTTTACTACTGCTATTACTTTACTATTGCTACTACAAAACTGTTGCTACTGATAAACTGTTGTGAGCAAGATTGTTTCCAGGTGCAGCTGAATTGACAACTCAGTTCTTAAGGCTTATAAATATTCTTTGGCTCCCCTTGTGTCGAATCAATAAATTGGGTTTCACTTTCCTCAAAAATACTGCGATACACCCCCTATACTTGTGGGTCATCAGGGATCAGGTCGTACCTATCGCAGTCGTGCTGTTACCTAGAAGCTTCTGAATCTTTCGTCGGAATTCCCTACGGATTAGCAGTATTGCATCGACAAGTTTCAAAAGTGAGATAAAACATCTAAATATTCTTTGTGATGATCCCAATATTAAGATATGTACCGTCGTACTAATTAATTACAACTTTATGTTGGTGACAGATTCAATTTGTATGGGGAGAAGTGGAACAAGTTTGCGGCAATGTATACCTATTTCCAATGTACGCTGCCGACATAGTGGGCCCACAGGCGATGGTGTGACAAGGAAAGTGTAATAGGCAGGAAAGAAAGAGCTACCCGGCTAGTACTTGACACCATGTTGCGTTATGCCGAGTATTTTGTATGGAGATCTTAACTTGCTACCGCTAATATATTTTGTAGTAATACATATGTACTGGTACTTGTTCAGATAGACCGATTGAGTGCTGAATATGGACTCTATTTCCTTTTGAGTCATGGTCTTGCTACAACTATTGAATTTCAATGTCTGCATTGCTGAATCTGTCATTTCTTTTGGCCATTGTCTGTACTGTAGAAATTGGTCACTTTTAAATGTTGTTGAATCTGTCAAGTGGTGCTGAATATGAACTGGGAATCTGTAGATATTTTTTGTCTTATTCTGTACTGCTCAATCTTCAAATGCTACTCAATCCGTCAAGTGTTATGTCATTACTATTACTAAGGATTTTCTAGAACTAATACTGATGTACTGGTACTTGTTTAGATCAAGTGTAGTAGATGTTCTTGCTTTCCTTTTTAAACTTGGCTTTGTCACAATCTAGACGAGGCTTGGGCATTTTGGGATGAGAGCTGACTTCACTACTCTAGTAGAGAAAACTTTGAATCTACCTACTAAAGGTAAGTTTGCCATTGATATCTGGCAAGAAAAAACACCAAAGGGTGGAACTGTAATGTAGAAGTAAACTAAGGAAGCTTAAGAAAGATTTGATGTTAGAATATGATTTCATAGATATTAAATCTGAGACTAAAGATCTCTCAGCTGAGGAGTCTACTAGATTAAAAAAGATCTTTAAGGAAATGAATAGAATTTGGCTCAAAGAAGAGATTAAAGCTTGGCAAAGATCTAGATATAGGGATATTAAAGAGGGAGATAGGAACATTTCCTACTTCCATTTTGTATCAAATGAAAGGAGAAGGAAACCTTTGATTCATTCTTTAGAAGGCCCTGATGGCCTCATTATTGATCATAAAGAGATATTTGATGTAGTTGTGGCTTTTTATAAGGACCTTTTTAGTAAAGAAGATAGGCAAGGCTTCAGGTTGTCAGAAAACTTCTTTGCCACTGATGACCTAGTCACTATAGAGGAGAACACAATGCTAGAGGCCCCCTTCTCTAAGGAGGAGGTTAAAACTACTTTGTTTAACTCCTATGCCGATGGAGCCCTGGCCCTGATGGCATCCCCTTCTTCTTTTATCAAAAATTCCGGTATCTAGTTAAAGATGACATCATGAATATGTTCTCAGACTTCCATGCTAGGAAGCTAGACCTTTTTAGATTAAATTTTGCTATGCTCTCTCTAATTCCAAAAGAATCTGATGCTACTCATATTAAGACCTATTAGTTTACTTAACTGCATTTTTAAATTGTTTACCATAGTGATGACTGTTAGATTAAGTTCTCTTAATAGACTAATTTCCTTGAATCAATCGGCTTTTATTAAAGGGAGATATATCTTAGAGAGTGTGGTTTTAGCCCATAATGTAATACACTCTATTCATAAATCTAAGGAAAAAGGTATTGTTCTCAAACTAGATTATGAGAAAGCCTTTGACAAAGTAAATCTTGACTTCCTCTTTGAGTTGTTACCAAGAAAAGGGTTTGGTAAACACTTCATTAGGCTAATTAAAATGTCTGTTCTAGGAGGTTCTATGGGTGTCAATTTGAACAGCTTGGAAAGTAACTTCTTCCTTACTGGAAAAGGCTTGAGACAGGGGACCCCCTTTCTCCCATTTTGTTTAACCATGTTGTTGATGTACTCACTAGAATGCTAATGAAAGTTGTTGATTCTAACCTTATTAGAGGTATTTGTCCTGATCTTTATCCAAGAGGTGTCATTAGCCTCCAGTATGCTGATGACACTATCCTTTTTGTTGCTAACGATGTGGCTTGGAAAAAAATCTTAGGAGTCCCTTACTTGCTTTGAGGAGGTTTTTGGTATGAGGATCAACTTTAACAAAAGTGAACTCATCCCTATCAACATGGATGTATAGGAGTCAACTCCTTTTGTAGATACTTGTATTTGTGCTCTCTGGAAGTTCCCTATAAAATATTTAGGCATTCCTCTCCACTTTGAGAAGCCGAGAAGGGAAGATATCCAACCTCTTTCCTCAAACGCATTAGAGAGGGAAACTCCTGTCATATGCTACTAGACTAGTGCTTATTAAATCTTGCCTTGCAAGTATTCCCATATACTTGCTCTCTTTCTTTAAGTTTACTAAATGGGCTTTAGATATGATTAATACTCAGATGGTTAATTGCTTGTGGAATGACTTTGAGGGTCATAGGAAAATCCATTTAGCGAATTTTCCTTTGGTTTGTATCCACAAAGACTTTGGAGGCTTAGGCATCCCAAATATTAGAGATTTGAACATCTGTTTGCTAGGTTCTTGGGTCAAGAGACACTATCTGGATGACCATAAGCTCTAGAAGTAGATAGTAAATAAGAAATATTCTGCCTCTTCTCCCAATATCTTCTGTAGTGAGGACACCAACACATCCACCTTCTGGAAAGGGGTGATGTGGGTTGACCAGGCCGTGAAATTTGGATATAGGTGGAATGTTGGTGATGGGAACAAGATCAGGTTTTGGGAAGATCCCTGGTTTGGTACCTCCCATCTAGCTATCCAATTTTTGAATTTATGCTATATCTACAATGAGCAATGTCGCACCATTGCTCAGGTCTGGGATGGTTTTAACCTAAAACTGACATTTAGGAGGATATTTTCCCCTTTGCTTATGGAACAATGGTACAACTTGATTTCGATCATCTAGAGTGTAAGCCTCTCCCTAGATACCGACTCCTTGATTTGGGCCTTTAATAGTTCTTGTTCTTATTTTCTAGCTCCCTTTATGCTATTATTAACTTTAGATGGACCAGGCAAGTTTATATCCCTACCATTTGGAATCTGGTCCTCCCTCCTAGGATTTATATCTTCCCATGGCTGGTCATGCATAATAAGGTTATGACTAGAGATAACCTCCAAAAATAATTTGAATAAGCCTCTAGAATGTGTGTTTTGTTCTAGTCATGAAACAATTCATCACCTGTTTTGTGACTGTATAGTAGCTAAGCAAATTTGGGGAGAAGTTAGTACTTTATTTTGTAGACCTTTGGGGTCTAATCTAGCTTCTATCTCCCATTTTTTTGATTGTTAATAACAAACATGCTTCGATGAACTCTATTTGTGATGATGTTTTATGGTCCATTTGGAGACTTAGAAATGACTTGATCTTCAATGGAT
Source organism: Avena eriantha (assembly GCA_910589775.1). Lineage (NCBI taxonomy): Eukaryota > Viridiplantae > Streptophyta > Magnoliopsida > Poales > Poaceae > Avena > Avena eriantha. The sequence goes on along the minus strand of OU342743.1, from coordinate 256,897,804 downwards.
TGGCATGGCTTAGTATGAAACAGATCTGGTGGATCATATTAAGAACTATCAGGAGATGGCAACCCCTTTTCATGGAATCGATGATGGACTTGGTGGAAAATTATGCCAGCACTTCCATCAAAGAAATCTTCAGCATGTCTGTTTGACGTGCGAGTAGCCAAATCGATGATGAATGATAAAACCTACACATGGTACCTTTAAGACCCATCGAGGACATCTGCGGGGACCGATGTCAATGACAAGCTTTCGAGATCTCGCCAACCGACGACTTTGGCCTTCTTCAGACCTACTTCTACGCTTGAGACTGGGCTATGGGCATCCCGATCATGCAGCCTGATGCTGTGGATCCTGAAGATGTTGCCGCTTGATGCATGAGTTTGTTGTCTGCTCTGTCTACGTACCCCATTTTAGGAGTTATATGTGCACTTGTATGCTAACTTCAGTTCCTTTCCCTTTCCTTCTTTATTTTCTTTGTCACTTGAACAACTGTACCTTTGGCTATTTTGTTGACTTCTTGATTGGAGTCGGGAGGAGCCCTCCTGTTTTTCTAAAAAACGATGGATTGCTCTCTTCAGGAATGTAAACCGGCCTAGCCGTTGTCCTGAGCTAGCAAAAGGGTGGGCATATGGGGTCTCGGAGAAGGGCAGTGGTTGGCTTGGGTCCTTATATCAGGCCTCAACCCAAGGAAGTGTGAACAGGTAAGCTGCTCAGATGTGTAACATGGATAAGAATCTCTCATGGGTAAAGCAACACCTCTATAGAGTATTTCAACTATGACATGTTACTCCCTGTTCCAGGAAGGAGTTGCGAACGCTGCAGGAAATGAACTCCATGAAGTTCTAATCAACCTGTGAAGACTGACGGTCATAGCTCAGAATAAAATCAACCTTTGAAGAAATGTTTATGAAAAATTGTATAACCTACGACCTTTAGTTTATGGTTGTATATAGTGCATCAAACACTCCTTTTTAGTGAACTTGCTAAGTACGCGCTTACTCAAACATACCTTCTTAACCCTCGCTAGATTCTAAAGACATTGAAGACCAAGAAGAGGAAACACTCTACTCAGTTGGAGACCAAACGAAATTCCGCTATGAGGGGCCAGAAATATCTGGAAGCATCAAAGGAATCAACTACAAAAGCATCTATGGAATTGAGGCTGAAGAATTTGAAGCGTAGATGTGTCAGATATAGTTAGTCGGGTCTAGTATTATAGATCTCTATCTTCTAGTTGTTAATCTCGTATTATGTTAAGGTTTAGTTTGTTTCTTTAACTTGTTCTCTAGTTGTTATAGTTTAGTTCTGAGTCATCAGGATAACCTCTATGGACCTAGGAGGATCTCGAAGTCGTCATGTAATTTCTGGTTGTAATAATAATGTATGTTTGTGGACCCGCTTTGTTTCTGTTGTATCACTCTGAGGGATGTAGTATTCGAGGAACGGTGTTCTGTGAGTATTATGTCAACGAATATAGTATATTATATCATGTAGTGGTATGCTGGGTCACGGCACCCCATCTACTCCTCCTCCAAGTTTTTTCTCCCTTTCCTTCAGGCCCGGCTCGGACCCATGGTGACCTTGTGCAACTGCCTAGGGCCTAGGCCTAGTGGGGCCATCATGTATGTGGGTGCCTAGCTATTTGTTGTGTTGGGATGAAAAAAATAGAGGAAAGGCCAGATGGGTCATCAGGGAGAGCAGAAAGCGAACAATGATCGAACAAGGCGGTCGATCACCAGCCTTCAAGCTAGAAAAGAAATTGATCTGATCTTCGCTTAGGAAGTTTGGCTCTTTGTCTGTGTGTTTGAATGCCTAGGTTCAGTCGCCTGATCACTTGCAGATCGGCATCGAAGCAATCTACTACCTCCTGATCGAGTGATCGTCCTAAGTCCCTGATCGACTATTGGCTGTTGGGCCTCGCGCCCTTGCCCTGCTCGCCACAACTGGTACCTCACGACCTACCCCTGGTAAGTTAGTACGTGTACTATTAATCATGCTAAATCAATGAATTGAAGAGTACAATCTATCAATCAAGCATGAATCCATGATCGTCCTTTGACTCTTGAGCCAATGAGAAAGGAAAGCATTTTAGTATGGTTCTAGATTTTCATGTATAATGTATTGAATTCCTTCATGATTTTAGGTGTTACAATGTGGAAACATAAGTTCGGTGTGATAAGTAACAAAAGAAAATGGGAGAATCGGTGGACTCATCGGAAGTTTATTCTTATTTGAGATAATTAAACTAAGAAGAAATATTGCCTTTTATATTTTGCTACTCTTTTAGTCTTTCTATTGTAATATATATTCCTTAATTGCATACGAATTAGACATCTTAGTATAAGAATGTGTGGCTGGATGTTAATTTTCAAATTTTTGAGTGAAAGTAGATACACATATGCATGTTGTATTGTTATATATGCATACACATATTTTAGACTTGGGGGCTCATGCCATGAATTCGCCCTAGGGCCTCCTAAAATTTAGATCTGGCTTTGCTTCCCTCCCACTATATACCCCATGGGAGTTGCTCTAAACATGGAAGTTTGCTATCCTTTTTTGTGTCGGAGCTCTCTTTATCTCTCTCCACTGTATATGTACCACCAAGAGGCTACATCACTACTATCCTTGGCATGAAGCTCTAGATGGTGGAACGCTGACGGATCAAGGAAACGTACGCTTACAACCCGCAGAGGGATCATCCGCTTGATCCTAGCATCGAGTGGATCTTCTCGCGTCTGAGAGGGATACACCTAGCTGCGGGGATCAATGCGTTCTTCATCTACATCTACATCAACATTACTATATTCCGCACCAACGTAGGTGAGTAATCTAGATTTGGTCCCGTTTGCATCTTCATAGTTGGATCTTGGTTATTCATGCCGCCTCCTCCTCTAGCGAGCCCGAGTCGGGCTCCACTGCTCTGGCTTATGCTGTTGCTCTAGGAAACCACCCTGGAGCCGCCGGATGATGCTGCCCCCCAACTCGAGGGAGGCCCACAGGGCACGGTGACCATGCCCATCGCCTTTGACTACTAGGCACTGCCACCACCGCTAGTGCCGGCAGCGCCGGCCATGGGAGCATGGGCGGGGTCTGCTAGTACTAGGATTTGTCCCCTAGGGGTCAGATGCGCGTGTGACCAGAGAGGGGAGGAAAAAAACTACGAGCATGAAAATTCTCAATTCAAAATTCGTGTTGGGCTGAGAAAAATGACAAATCTGCGGATCCGGCTGCGGTGAACAATTCACATTTTGAAAATTTATCAGATTTATCATTATTGCTTAGCCTAGAACACACTGGATTTTGAACCGTTATTTTGCATGCCGGTAGAGTTCAACACTATCTATACCTAATATTTTGTTCTGAATTTTTTGTAACTTACAAATTTTGATCTCTAAGTGACGAGGGTTTAACTCATCAATTCCCATTGTTATGGACTTGGGTTTTGGAGAAGGAGGGAGTGCTGGAGGAATCAGTCGGCTAGCAAACAAGCACACGGGGACGCAAGGTTTACCTAGGTTCAGGCCTTGTAGAGGTCCCTACTCCTGCTTGTCTGCTCTTGGAATTAATGAAGGAATCGAAGATTACAGGGGTGCGCAGATGCAATCTGGCGAGAGTTGTGGAAACTAGGGTTGCATGTGTCCTCCTCGCCGCCTCCTCCTAGCCTTTATATAGATAGGCTAGGTCTCGGGTAGCAGGTCGAGTCGGTTACAGATTAGGGTTTTTCCCTTTGAACTTTCTATCTTAAGCTTCTTCTTGTCTCGCAAGCAATCGAGAGTCTTTGGGCCACTCGAATCCTATATTGGGCCTTGGCAACACCGTGGGATTCTGTCGTATCCGGAATATATATGCCGAACTCGAGCACCTGCAGGGTATACCCATGGCAGTAGCCCCCAAGTGTCCAGTGGAATCGCAGATTTGACTGGGGACTTCATGAAGCCTTTCGAGTGCATGATTGAGTATTTTTCGAGTGTTTAGTTCTTGTCATAGAGATTATTGATGTGTGTGCCTGATTTAGCCGATGTATCGGTATCAGTTAACTGCCTTAGGGAAAAACAACGCAATCTACTCAAACTCGAGTCCCTGGACTCGAATTCGAAAAAGTGCTGGCGTAATTCGACTCAGGCCACAGAGGTCTTACAAGAGTTGAATTCCAGTGTATGGGTGTGAACACTCGACGCGTCCGTCAAGGCATGTTCATCGTACCTGCAGGCACGGATATGTTTCTGGTAGTGCACAGCAGATGCATTGCCAGGCCTTATTCAGGTCTTACCTTCATGCTGTAAGCGTGGCATCCGAACTTTTTTCATCACAGAGATGATTCGGGTAACCCATGAGATGTAATCTCTTTGTAGGGAAAATATGAGGCGGAGTCGCCATAGCATTCGAATGTGGATGTTATCAACACACAGTACGTTGTGTAAGGAAAAATAATCATAGGGTGCGCGACCAGCGCCCCCTATGGGAGTAGCCCCCGAGTGCCTGGTTGAGTCAAAGACTCACGCAGGGACTAAAGAGCTTTTGCGACTGCTGTCGTCTTTTGTTACTTGTTTTAGTCGAATTTGCTTCCGGTGCTCCCTATGGGAGTAACCCATGATCCATAATCGAATCGTAGATTCGAGTGGTGGGTATGCTTTTAATGTTCAAATTCTTACATAAAATGAATCATAGGGTGCGCAACCAGCGTTCCCTATGGGAGTAGCCCCCGAGTGCTTGGTGGAGTCGAAGACTCAAGCAAGGACTTAATAGTCGAAATTTTCTGATGCTCCTCCTGATGACATCAGTGCTGACGATGTGATGACCTTAGTTGCCCGCGTGAGCGGCTTTGACGGGACGTGACGAGCGGTGGGTCCTACTTTCTGACTTAGATTTGACCAGGCGTGCGTAATCTTTCGTTTTAACTGTATCTCCTCGATTTCCGTGCGTAATGGAGAGAGTGGGGGACGGTTCGTGTTTTGGCCTCTCCACGTGTCGACAACGATGTGCGCCACGCGTCCAGTAGGGTTTCTGCTGGCCGTTGGATGGCATCCGCAAGGGGGTTAAGTAGCAGCACAGCTGCGGTAATTTTCCCATCTGCCATTTCTCTGCTTGTGCTTCCATTGCCATTGCCGCTGCTCTCTGCTTCCTAGAGCTCATCCTCTTCGTGGCGCTGGACCAACTCCGCGTCTTCCCGAGCTACTTCCTCCACTCGCACCGTCATCGCAAGATGGGAAAAAAGAAGGGAGGCGCCACCGCTGAGTCCGCTGCCACCATTGCCGCCGCCAAGAAGAAGGGCGGCTCCGCCACCGTGGGCACCAGCGCTGCCAGCGCTGGGAAGAAGAAGGGCGCGGGTACCCGCATCACCAATGGTGCATGGCGCGCATCCATTATCAAGTCCTCTGAGCTCCATCTCCTGCGTCAAGATGGAGTTCTGTCACCCGTGGAGGATGAGTCACGAGTGCCAGGTGATGAGGTAATTCCTTGTCGTCCTGCTGGTTTCCGGGTGATGTTCCTTGCGTTCATCATCCGCGGTCTTTCTCTACCCCTGCATCCTTTCTTCAGGGACCTCCTTTGTTTCTACGGGCTCCAGCTGCATCAGTTGTCCCCAAATTCTATCCTCCACATCGTGTGCTATATTACTCTTTGCGAGTGCTGGCTCGGAGTTGAGCCACACTTTGGCCTCTTTAAGAGGATTTTAAGCACCAGTCAGCATCTAGTTCTGTAGTCTATGACGTAGGAGGCTGCGGAATCCATGTCGACCCCATCGCCACATATTTCGATATCAATCTCATGGTGTCCGTCCAAGGGTGGAGAGACAAGTGGTTCTACATTCGCGACCAGAAGGCCGACAGAGAGCACTACGGACGCGCGCCCTTCGATCTCGTGATGCCGTGTAAGAGGAGGCGTTCTTGGAAGAACGTGGTGATGCCTGGCGAGTCCGAGGAGACGAAAGTGTTGTACAAGCGCGTCTACGACATTAAGAGCCGCATGGGTAAAGAACAGGGAGGCGCCGCCCTCATTCGCACATGGTTGCGCCGTCGCATCCAGCCTCTGCAGGCCAGAGTCCACCCCATGTTCCAATGGGATGGTGCGGACGATGCCACTCGCGTATCTGTCGATGGCATTTCCGCGGGTGAAGAAGATAAGAGGTTGCGACTAGTGACAAAATATACCACCAAAGAGGTTCTCCCAAGCGAACCAGTCGTGCCTCCCTTCAATGCCTCTAACCCTCCTCCTGAGGTAGATTTGTGTTACGAAGTAGCTTTATTTGTCGATTGGTGTTAATTGCTTCATGTATAATGAATTGTTTTCTGAATGCAGGATTGGAAGGTGTCTCCCAGTTTGCCCCCTCTTCCTAAGGGGGTTATTCCTCACGAAGTGGATGAAGAGGACGAGCCGGAATCGACTGTCCCACTTATAGAGGTGGGAGCCCCCGAGTCCAGTGATCCGGATACTCGCAAGCGTTCTCGCAGCGAGGATTCGGACGCTTCGTCTCCTTCGACTCTAGAAGGCCCATATGTTGGTGCCGAGGAGCTGATTCCCTCCGTTCCTATGCGCTCTATGACTCCTCCTACCCAGAAGAAGCTTCGACTGCCAAAGGAATCGTCGGAGTCGGAGGAGCAGTCCTTCGATCTTGATAGATTTGACTGGTAAGTTCTGTATTTGCGACTTTGTTTTGGTTTCTTCTTTGAGTTGTCATCTGTCTTGAAGCTTTTGCTTGATTTTCTGTTTCAGTCAAGTGGCGACGTCGTCTTCTGACGACGTCCAATTTTTGAAGGAGTCTGGAGTCGTGGACTCCAAGTCCAAGAAGGTGGCTTCACGTTCTCCTTCTCCTCCATTGGCGGCTCACTCCGGGCATAATTCATCGAGTTCCCCACATGCTGGGGAGCATCAGATGATTGCCCGGATGACTGTGCAACAGCCTTCCTCGGAGTCTGTGGAGGATCATGTAAGTATCTTGTAGTTGGCAGTCAAATTTATTCTTGGCGTGCTTTACTTGAACTTTTAAATGTATTTGATGCAGCTCATCGTGAAGGAAGCCGCCCGCCTGGCGGAGCAGGTCCTTAACATGGGTCAACAGCATGCACGACTGGACAATCGCCATCGCATTGTCGAAAGTAAGTGTTGACTTCGTGTTTGTCTTTTGCGAATATTATTGATTCGATTTGGTAACACTCTCTGTATGTTGCAGCTGAGCACAATGAATTACTTCGCCATGCTACTGCACTGGAGAAGACATTGTCCACGGCAACGAAGAATCACGACGAGGCAGTCGCAGCCTTGGAGGAGTCGCGGAAGCGAGAGCAGGATCTCCTTGCCTCCACTGCTGAGAGGGAGAAGACGTTCGAGGAGCAGCTTCTCTCGGTTGCCAAGTCCCTCTTAGGTATGAATTTTTCATCTGGATATGCCTTGCTCTTCTGTACTTTGACGTGTGATTGTTGTACTAATGCTTTTGTGTATGCAGATGCCAGCGGCTTGAGTTTTGATGCCCAATCTCTGTGTCGCCTGGATGCTTTGGCTGGTGCCGTTACCGCAGTCGAGGACCACAGCGTATCCCTCTAGGAGACACTGGGGAAGGCCAAGGATGTGCTCAGTCGCATCCGTGAGGACTTAACTCCCAAGGCTGGGATGATCAACAATCTCGGCGACTTGGTGGAGTCTCTAGATGGAGGAATCCTTGTTGACTTCAAGAACTCGCAGCGCTCCGTCGGTGCCACCATGGCACTCGCAATGGTGCAGGCCCATGGTGTGGAGATGAATCCTGCCGCTATCTCTAAGGCGATGCATGTCGACGCTGGAGGCCAGCAGGTAGTGTTTGCTCCCTTTGCTGGTAAATGCAAAAATTATGGTCCCCAGCTTATCGAGACACTCGCCAAGTACTCCGAGGAGCGGCGTCAAGCGAAAGCTGCAAAGGCTATGGCGTTTGGGGGCACCGCCGGCAAGTCCGTGGCATAGCAAACTGCCACGGATGCGATGAAGCCCCCGAGGCCGAATTCGAAGTCAAAGAAACATGCTGCTCCTTAGTTTTATATGTAATAGCTCTAGTTTCTAACCTTTTGTGTCCGTGAGACAATGCTTTTATGGGGGTACCCCAATCAATACTTTGTTATGTTTGAATGTATCTAGGCCTTTCGTCAGTGTATCTTCAGCCTCTTATTTTTCTTTTGTTTGGTTCGTGATAGGGTACCTTGAGTGGTCCTTCGAGTGATCCTCGGGATCCGCCACCCGCTGATGAGACCTTGGCGCAGTCGCATTCAAGGGTGGATGAGTTGTCCCTGCTTTCGCGACTGCGCGATCGCGTTAAGCAGCTGGAATGTCAGTTGCCCATCCTCCACGGTAACGCGGACGTATGGAAGTCTAGGGCGGAGAAGGATACCACCCGAGAGCAATATCTATTGGAGGACATGACGCAGCTGGGCGATCAATTCAAGTGTTAGCTTCCTGCTCTCTTATCTTTTCTTGTAGCCAATCGTGGTAGTTCCCTGTCTTCATATTTTGCCTTTGTTTTGCCTGGTGTAGTTGTCAGCGCTCGTCATCTACAGGATGAGAAAGACAGGATCGCCATTCGAATGAACGCCCTGACCTAGGAACAACTTCAGGCAAGTGGGTACTTCTGGGTGGACCATGATCGTGCGATCGCACTTGCGACCCTGCAGGATCGTGCCTCTCGAGTACTCCACTTTCTGAAGAAAGTACAGTCGTGCCTAAGGAATATCTACCAGATGATGTTTTCGCTGGACACCGTACCTTCGAGCTTGTTGGCTCTCCTGGCTAAGTTTCAGGATTTGAGTGTAGTTCGCGAGTGCGTGCGATACCAGTTAGTGGCTGGTGCAAAGACTGCTTTGTCGGTGGAGCGATTGCCTAGGCCTGATGTAGACATTGCAGCTGTTGCTGCTGGGCCGCCGACTCTACCGACAGGTTCGACCTGGAACATGGTTTCACATTACCAGGCGATGGATCGTCCAGCAGAAGAAATTGTCGACTTCTTTGAGGAATAGACAAACGTTCTTCTACTGCAGCAGTAGTTTAACTTGTATCCTGCACATAAGTATACCAGTTTTGTAAAAGTTCGTATGGACATATTGTATGTAATTAATTTATATTGGTATCTAAAGAGCTTGCTAGCTTATATGTTTTGCGAGTGTATTTGTACTCGGCAGTTCCTTTTCGTTAGCCTGACTTGTTTTATCTCAGCACCTTGCCAACCTGTCAGGTGCGTTGCAACTGGGTTGGTGTTTTATCAAGGGTTCGATTGATATTGTGTCAGCTACTCGGGATACTGCGACTTGTTCGTAGAACGAATATGTAAAGGGTGGCGTAGCCCCCGAGTGATAATATTGTCAGAAAATTAAGGAAGAACATAGAGTTTCGGGGCACTTAGCTTTATTTATTCGCAGAACAGTATGAGGTACAATGTGCGGCTAAGTAGCCTGGCTGAATAGCCTTATTTGTATTGTAAGAAAAAAAGACTACTAGGGGTAGAAGCACCGCAGCTGCGCGATGTTCTAGGGGTTGGAGTATGTGACTCCTGTATCAAGATCTTTGAGGCGATAGGCGCCACCTGGGATTTCTTCTGTAATCACGTATGGTCCCTCCCAAGGGGACTCGAGCTTGAGGTGCCCTTGTTGCTTCAGTCGCAGGACCAGGTCTCCTTCGACGAAGGATCTAGGGCGTAGCCTTCTACTATGGTAGTTGCATAGGTTTTGCTGGTAGATCATCAATCTTTTTGCTGTGATATCCCATGCCTCATCAAGGAGATCGACGGAGTCTTCGAGTGCAAGTGTTGACTCTTACTCGTTGTTCGCGACTACCCGTGGGGCTTTAAAGCGTACTTCTGTGGGTAGCACTGCTTCGGCACCGTGCACCATGAAGAATAGGGTATATCATGTGGAACTATTTGGGGTTGCGCGCAGGCTCCAAAGTATGGACTGCGGCTCATCTGGCCAACATCCGGCGGCTTTCTCTAGTGGCCAAAGGAGTTGCTTCTTTATTCCACCGCAGACAAGGCCGTTGGCCTTTTCGACTTGACTGTTGGTTTGGGATGAGCTACGGAGGCATAGCTTATGTTGATCCCTAGGTTTTCACAGAAACCCTGGAACTCCTTGGAGGTGAAGTTCGTTCCATTGTCCGTGATGATGCTATGTGGCACTCTGAAGCGATAGACAATGGACTCGAAGAACTTGACGGCACTATCTCCTGATTGGTTTTTTACCGACATGGCCTCTATCCACTTGGTGAATTTGTCGACTACGACTAGGAGGTAGACATAGCCCCCTCGCGAGGACTTTGGGAGCTTTCCGACCATGTCGAGTCCCTATTGCGCAAAGGGCTAAACCAATGGTATTGGCCGGAGTTCCACGCCAGGTGTGTGCGGTTTGTCCGTGAATCGCTGGACGATGTCCTTGGCGTCGCGCATGGCCGTGGTCCAATAGAATCTGGCTCGTAGAGCTTTGGCGATGAGGGCGCGACTGCCGGCGTGGTGCCCGTAGGTCCCTTCATGGATGTCGAGGAGGACGGCCCTTCCGTCCCCGTTGGAGACGCACCTTTGGAGTACTCATATGATGCTGCGCTTGTATAGTTCGCCGTTGATGACGGCGAATGCCTTGGATCTCCGTGCAATGTGTCGCGCATCAGTCGGGTTGTCGGGCAGCCTCTTGCTGAGAAGATTTGTGATGTAGGGTTGAGTCCAAGATGGCTCGATCATCATGACACCCATTGGTCCTTCGAGTCCTGTGTCAAGCTCCAGGTCATCGAGTGCCATTGGCTCATTGGGTGGCGTAGCCCCCGAGTCCGTTGTTGCGCTTGTTTTCTTCTCTGTGGCCTTTGGCTTGATGGAGTGTTCGCAGATACGCTCGAGAAATACCCCAGGTGGTATGGGGGCACAGGTGGAGCCAATGTTGGCGAGTGCGTCCGCCTCTTCATTGCTTTCGCGGCCTACGTGCCACAACTCACGACCGTCAAAGTCCCCTTCGGGTGTGTCATAGAGGTCGCAGTAGGCGATCATATTGTCGTTTAGCGTGTCGCACTCGTGCATCGTTTGGTTGACGACCAGTTTGGAGTCGTCGTAGATGATGAGCCTCTTGGCGCCGTAGGCTTTCGCCATCCGCATCCCGTGCAGCAGGGCCTCGTATTCAGCTTCATTGTTGGAGGCAGTGAACTGCATTCGCAGAATGTATTTCAGCTTGTCTCCCTAGGGCGATGTTAGTATGACACATGCGCCAGCCCTGTCCTTTCATTTGGATCCATCGAACTGCATTGTCCAGAGGTAAGACATATCTGGCTTTTTAGGGAGCTGGTTCTCCATCCAGTGCACAAGGTAATCAGGGAGAACTTGTGACTTGATCGCGTCGCACTTTTCGTATGTAATGTCTCGTGGAGACAACTCGATTCCCCAAAGCGTAACTCGTCCGGTGGCATCGGGGTTGTTGAGGATATGCCCAAGCGGGGCGTCGTTGACCACCACGATTGGGTGCTGATACATTGCAAATGTATCTATAATTTTTGATGTTCCATGCTTGGTTTTATCTACTTTATTGTGTTTTGTCCACACTTCGGAGTACTTTTCATATGATTTCTTGGACTAACCTATTAACAAGTGCCACAGTGCCAGTTGCCTATTTTCTGCTGTTTTTGGTTCCAGGAAAGTCAGAAAATCAATATTCTCGGAATTGGACCGGACAAAAGCCAAAGTTGATATTTTCCCGGAAGACTCAAGGAGCCAGAAGGAGAGTCGGAGAGGGGCCACAGGGTGGCCACACCACCCCATGGCGCGGGTCCCCCCAGGCCGCGCCAGGGCATGGTGTGGGCCCCCTGGCCGCCCACCGACCTTGCCCGCTGGCCTATAAGAAGCCTCCCGATGCATAAACCCTAGATCATCAAGCCTCCAGCCACGAAAAGTTCCGCAGCGCCGCCGCCACCGAAGGGGAGATTCGGGGGACAGAAAGTCTCTGCTCCGGCACCCTGCCAGGACGGGGAAGTGCCCCCGGAGCCATCTCCATCGATCTCCACCACCATTTCCATCACCATTGTTGATTCCCATGATGATGAGGGAGTAGTTCTTCCTCGAGGCTAAGGGTTCTACCGGTAGCTATGTGTTCATCTCTCTCTCTATGCATGATCATATTGTGATCATGAGCTTTGTAATCAAGCAGATCTACCTTGCTACTCAAGTGCTTTAATAGATCTCTGCTCTCCCCATGTGTGTGAAAGTGACAGCGTGCGCACCATGGTGGCACTTAGGCTAGAGATTACAAATACTTTTTATGAGTTATATTTGGAGTTGGATGTCTTTATGAAATTGTGGTGTTTGTTGGAACCATCTAGTGCTCAAGGTGACAGTGTGGGGTTTTCTAGATGGGGAAGGCTTACTTTGAGGTGTGATGTTATAGCCCTACCATCGATTAGAGTGTCCAAGCGGAGAGTAGTTCAGCGTAGTATCATAAAGAGGAATATATTTATATGAGAGTGTTCACTAGTGAAAGTATGATCCCTAGGCCTTGTTTCTAAGCATTGAAACACCGTTTGCAATCAGATCTGTTACATGTTTGCTTGCTTCCATCTTTATTCGAGTTTGCCTTTAGTCTTTTCCACGCCATCAAGTTATTTTCTATCACCGTTACCACTTATAATTATTTATACCACTTGTATTTCACTATCTCTTCACCGAACTAGTGCACCTATACACCTAACAAGTGTATTGGGTGTGTTGGGAACACAAGAGACTTCTTGTATCTTGATTGTAGGGTTGCTTGAGAGGGAATACATTTGACCACTTCCTCCCTGAGTTTGATAAACCTGGGGTGATCCACTTAAGAGAAAACTTGCTGCTGTTCTACAAACCTCTGCACTTGGAGGCCCAACAACTGTCTACAATAATAGAAGTGCGTAGACATCAAGCTATTTTCTGGCGCCGTTGCCGGGGAGGTAAGGTAAAAGGTATTCACACTGGAGGATTAAAGAAGAAGAACCTCCCACGGCAAACGCCTATTTTCTGGCGCTGTTGCCGGGGAGGTAAGGTAAAAGGTACTCACATCCTCCGGTGTGAGTGCTCGAAGTTATTTCCTTTAGATTCTGCAATTTTGTCTTTTTGTTTCTTGTTTTCACTAGTTAGTCTTAATGGAAAACAATAACAAAATTAGAGAGCTTTATAGTATTTATCTTGAGTTAGGACATGAAGTGTTTGAAGAGAAAATTAAAAAACCTATGGAACTTTATTTGCATGCTAATAGCAATGTTGTTAGTATGAATTCTTTGGACACCATTATTGCTAATGCTATGGAAAAGTCTAAGCTTGGGGAAGCTTGTTTTTATGAAGATGATCTTTTTAGTCCCCCAAGCATGGAGGAGAAAATTTACTCTGATGATTCTATACCTCCAATATATGATGATTGCAATGATGATTATGATATTTTCAGTCCACCTACTATTGAAGAGGAAATTAATTATGATTACAATATGTCTCCTATATTTGATGATTATGGTGATGAGAATAATAATGATAGCTATTTTTGTTGAATTTTCTCCCACTATGATTAATAAGAATGACTATGCTTATAGGGAGAGTAATAATTGTTATATGCATGTGGCTCATGATAAGAATGTTTTATGTGATAGTTATGTTGTTAATTTTATTCATGATGCTACTGAAAGTTATTATGAGAGAGGGAAACATGGTTTTATGTATCTCAACAATATTAAGTTTCCCCTCTTTATGTTGAAAGTCTTGAAGTTGCACTTGTTTTTCTTTCCTATGCCTGTTGCTTTGTGCTTTCATGACTTGTTTCTTTACAAGATTCCTATGCATAGGAAGTGGGTTAGACTTAAATATGTTTTGAATTTGCTTCTTGATGCTCTCTTTTACTTCAATTCATATTTCCTATGTGAGCATCTTCTCAAACTATCATGCCTAACTTAAAGGCGTTAAAGAAAAGTACTTATTGGGAGATAATTGATGGCTCAATGCACGGCGCCCAGAAAAGTGTTGATGGCTCGTGGTTGATGTAGAGCTCGTTGGGAACCCCAAGAGGAAGATATGGTGAGCACAGCAGCAAGTTTCCCTCAGTTATGAAACCAAGGTTTAATCGAACCAGTAGGAGCAAGGAAACACCCCAAAGGTGTTACTAGCTGAGCTTTGGCAGGGCGCACTACCGGTGCTAGTAGCAACGTGGAGACCTACACAACACAACTACAGAACTTTGTCCCCAACTTGCGATGAGGTTGTCAATCTCACCGTATTTTGCGATAAACAAAGGATTAAACGTATCGAATGGAAAGAAGTAAAAGTTTGTAGAAAGTAAACACAAAGCAGTAAACAGTTGTAGATTGAATATAAAAGACAAGGACCGGGATCCATAGTTCACTAGAGCTGGCTCTCCTTAGATAGATAACATGCTGGGTGAACAAATTATAGCGAGGCAATTGACAAACACCAAGAAAGCAATACATGCATATACTAATCATCTTGACTCCTCTAAGACTTGATTGGACATTACAACATAATACATAGACCGCCATCCAACTGCATCTATGACTAATAATCCACCTTCAGGTTATCATCCGAACCCCCTCCAGTATTAAGTTGCAAGCAACAGATTATTGCTTTACGAACTGCGTGTAAAGTAGACAATACGATTGTTCTATGAACAAAGGATTGTTGTTTTCTCCCTAGTAGCAACAGCACATCTAGTACCTTAGAGATTTCTGTCACTTCCCCAGATTACCAGAGGCATGAACCCACTATCGAGCATAAATACTAACTCTTGGAGTTGCTAGCATCTACTTGGCCAAGATAGCTACTAACAATGGAAAGCATGCAAGATCTCAAATAACAAAGACATGATAGAATCAATAATCAATCTAAAATAGCATCTCAATATCCATCGGATCCCCGCAAACACAACATGTATGAATTACAAATAGATGATCTTGATCATGAACAGAGCTCACAAGATCTAAACATGAAAGCACAAAGGAGGACAAACCAGCCGTTTAGCTACTACATGGATCCATAGTCCAAGGATGAACTACTCACGCATCACACCGGAGGCTTGCATGGTGATGAAGAAGGCCTCCAGGGTGAATTACCCTCTCCGGCAGGGTGTCGAGAAGAGCTTCAAATCCCTCCCGATCTAGGGATGGAGATGTCGGCGGCTACAGACTCTTTTGTGGATTTTTGAACAGGTTACTTAGGGTTTTCGTCCCGAGGGCAACTTATAGGCGGAAGGAGAGGCCGAGGGGGCGCCGGGACCGGCCACACCACCCCTTGGCGCGGGCCAGGCCTGGCCACGCGGCCAGGTGGTGTAGCCGGCCCCTGGCCCTTCTCCGTCTCGTATTCTGGCACTTGATCCCTTCCGGAAAAATAGGCACTTTGGCTTTTGTCCCGTCTAATTCAGAGAATATTCATTTTCTGACTTTCCTGGAACCAAAAACAACAGAAAACAGGCAGCTGGCACTGTGGCTCTTGTTAATAGGTTAGTCCAAGAAATCATCTGAAAAGTAATCCAAAGTTGGAACAAAACACAAGAAAGTGGATAAAACCAAGCATGGAACATCAAAAATTATAGATACATTTGCAATGTATCAATAACCCAAAAGTTTTAGATGAGTCTTGGAAGTTATTACCTCAGTAATAACCGCTCCTTATCCTTTCTATTTGCTTTTTGTGCCAAGAGTAACCTCTAATGAGAGAGAAGTAATGATTGGGAAAGTTGTTGTCCCGAAACAGATTTATGTGCTTCACCGTAAACATTCGTGTAAAATCTCTGTACATCCTTTTGAGGCGTGAATTTTTGTTATTCTGCCCCAGGTTGTTATCTAACTTTCGTTAGTTCAGCACTTTTCTATTTGAGCAACAGAAGGTCTTCGAAAATTTTTGTATTTACCTGCTGGTCTGTTTTGACAGATTTCTGTCATTATTTGCATTTGCTTCTTGTTGGTTCCTTTTTGAGTTCATTTGGGGAATTGAGCTTTTTGAGGGAAGTGCTACAGTAGCTAATGTTTTAGTGGAAGTTTTATTGGTGTGGGAACTGAACCTCAAAGACCTATTATCTTGAGTGCACTAATGTTGCTAATAGAGATTGTGTAAAGTTTTGTATGAAGGAAAATTTTCAGGTGTATGGAAGGAATGAGTAATGAGATGAAGAATGGACTAAAGCTCAAGCTTGGGGATGCCACACATGTCACCCCAAGAAATATCCAAGAAGTACAAGCGTCAAATCTTGGGGATGCCCAAGGCACCCCCTTCTTCATCAATAAAAATCCCATGTTTCTTCCAAACACTTCATTTTTATTGTTTCTTGCACAATTGTGTTGTTCTTGGAGCGTCTTCTTTTTCTTTTTCGTTTTGATTTTTCATTTGCTTGGTTTTCTTAGTTTTCTGAATAAATTGGTTGGACCCCCTCTTTCATGCATTGGTTTTTGAATAGTTTGGTTTGGATTGGAATAGAGTAGGAAAGTTCATGCTTAAGTGCTAAAGAGAGATTGTTTTTGACGATGGCCTATGCTTTGTCATGGCATGCTTGATATTGTTTTGGCTTTATGCTTAGTATTCTTTGTTGTAGCATGACTTGTTATAAACAATTGAGATTGCTTAATGTGCCTTGGATGAATCATGCGTTGTTTTAGCATATTAAAGCATAGTATTGTGGTATTCTCATTTGATGCTTTATTTGGGTTGACTTGGCGCATGCTCACACCATGTTATGACTATCCCAAGTCACCATTAGCCTTTATGATCCTTTAGTTTTCAACTTGTAGTATCACTTTATGCTTTGATCAATGATGTTTTGTCGCTCTGCATGATTATGGCCATTATTGCTCTCTTCGTTTGTCGCTCCCAGTCTTTTGCTAGCCTCCACAACCAAGTATGAGTTCCACTCATGCATCCAACTCCCTAAACCAAGTTATTCCAAAGAGTACACCATACCTACCTACTAGCATATGCTATTCCAAGTATATTGATGTTTTTGTTTACCTTCCAAATTAAACTTGTTATGAGAAAACTAGTGATTAAAGCTCTCACGAACTTGATGGCACACTTTACTTTTCTTGTCCTTAATAAACTTGAACCATTGTGTTGTCTATGTTGTATATGCTTGCACTTATTTGTTGGGGATTAGCAGAACCATGCTGTCATGGGGAACGCTTTCAACATTGCACTTGTACTTTGTACCTAGTTGATATCATGCTCTTTTGTCTATGGATGTCGTCGGTGTGAAATGAAAGGGGAGCTTGTAAGTCCATGGAGTTATGTATATGTGTTAGAGAAACGCATGGGCCGCTGGTCTAATCCATGCTGACATGGTGGAAACCTGCAGCGTAACCATAATGAGCTGTCTATGAAGCATTCTTCTTATAAAAAAGAGTCCTATATTGAGAAAAAAATAAAAAAAGAGATTATGAAAAGAGGAAAGGGAGAAAAAGCACCATATTCCCATGGTAAATAAGAAGATCGTTGAGATGCTCGTTGTCTGCCTGCCTTGTCATTTTGATATGGGGATTCTTCCGTATCATCGGGCAAGGGGTACCCCGTTGGCGGTTCTCTATGATACCCATGTACTTATGATGATAAGAACTTACTGGTGACTAAACTTGAGTAGCATGAGGAGCGGCCCTCGTATTCAAGGGACATGAGATTTCTAACTTATACTTCGTCAAGCATGTACACCATAGTTTGTTCACTTTAACCTTAATCACCTTCAAGATGCTTATGATAGGGGCAATGAGAGCTGGAAGCAAATAAGTACCATAATTTTTGGAAGCTCTTTATGAAACTTGAATCTCTGCTTCCTTCTATGAAGGCCTTTCTTCCACCATTATATTGAGTCTCCACCTTCTACCTTTATGCACCTACTTTGAGAGCATAGTGGTCATTCTTAGTTCTATGTGCATTGTCCCAAGGCTAGTTGGTTGATGCATAACTTGATATTGCTTGTTTTAAACTATTTGTATCTAGTCACTCTTATGAACTTTGAAGGTGTCATATGCATTTATATTTGCTACTCTATGAGGGACAAGCTGAATGCCACTATGCTATGTTTTCTTTATGTGAAACAAACAAACGTCTTGCAAAGCATATTCATGAATCTTTTGTTTATGCCTTTTCATGTTGCAACATAGTTGCTTTGCCTTATTGTTAGAACTTTGTCTTTCATGTTATGATTGAAGTACTATGATCCCAGCTTTGAATGTTTTACAAATACTTTGATCAAGTCTTTGATGGTGCATGTCACCTGAAAAATTATGCTTTCTTTTCATCACTTACCTACTCGAGGACGAGCATGAGTTAAGCTTGGGGATGTTGATACATTGCAAATGTATCTATAATTTTTGATGTTCCATGCTTGGTTTTATCTACTTTCTTGTGTTTTGTCCACACTTTGGAGTACTTCTCATATGATTTCTTGGACTAACCTATTAACAAGTGCCACAGTGCTAGTTTCCCGTTTTCTGTTGTTTTTGGTTCCAGGAAAGTCAGAAAATCAATATTCTCAGAATTGGACCGGACAAAAGCTAAAGTTGATATTTTCCCGGAAGACTCACGGAGCCAGAAGGAGAGTCAGAGAGGGGCCACAGGGTGGCCACACCACCCCATGGCGCGGGTTCCCCCAGGCCGCTCCAGGGCATGGTGTGGGCCCCCTAGCTGCCCACCGACCTTGCCCTTTGGCCTATAAGAAGCCTCCTGATGCATAAACCCTAGATCATCAAGCCTCCAGCCAGGAAAAGTTCCGCAGCGCCGCCGCCATCGAAAGGGAGATTCGGGGGACAAAAAGTCTCTGTTCCGGCACCCTGCCAGGACGGGGAAGTGCCCCCGGAGCCATCTCCATCGATCTCCACCACCATCTCCTTCGCCGTTGCTGATTCCCATGATGATGAGGGAGTAGTTCTTCCTCGAGGCTAAGGGTTCTACCGGTAGCTATGTGTTCATATCTCTCTCTATGCATGATCATATTGTGATCATGAGCTTTGTAATCAAGTAGATCTACCTTGCTACTCAAGTGCTTTAATAGATCTCTGCTCTCCCCATGTGTGTGAAAGTGACAGCGTGCGCACCATAGTGGCACTTAGGCTAGTGATTACAAATACTTTTTATGAGTTATATTTGGAGTTGGATGTCTTTATTAAATTTTGGTGTTTTTTGGAACCATCTAGTGCTCAAGGTGATAGTGTGGGGTTTTCTAGATGGGGAAGGCTTACTTTGAGGTGTGTTGTTATAGCCCTACCATCGATTAGAGTGTCCAACCGGAGAGTAGTTCAGCGTAGTATCATAAAGAGGAATATATTTATATGAGAGTGTTCACTAGTGAAAGTATGATCCCTAGGCCTTGTTTCTAAGCATTGAAACACCGTTTGTAATTAGATATGTTACATGTTTGCTTGCTTCCATCTTTATTTGAGTTTGACTTTAGTCTTTTCCACGCCATCAAGTTATTTTCTATCACCATTACCACTTATAATTATTTATACCACTTGTATTTCACTATCTCTTCACCGAACTAGTGCACCTATACACCTGAAAAGTGTATTGGGTGTGTTGGGGACACAAAAGACTTCTTGTATCTTGATTGTAGGGTTGCTTGAGAGGGAATACCTTTGACCACTTCCTCCCTGAGTTCAATAAACCTGGGGTGATCCACTTAAGGGAAAACTTGCTACTGTTCAACAAACCTCTACACTTGGAGGCCCAACAACTGTCTACAAGAATAGAAGTGCGTAGACATCAGGTGCTGGTAGTGCGGGTACCGCTGCATTGTTGGCGTGAGCACCTCACTGAGATAGTAGACTAGGCACTGCACCCTGTGGACCTTGTTTTCCTTGGCACGTTCCACCACGAGTATCGTGCTGACCACCTGGTTGGTGGCGGAGATGTAGAGAAACAGTGGTTCTTTTTTGCATGGAGTCACCAGTACTAGCGAGGTAGATAGTAGACGCTTGAGGTCTTCGAATGCTTCCTGCGCCTCGTCGGTCCACTCGAACTTGTCAGTTTTGCGGAGAAGTTGGTAGAAAGGTAATGCTTTTTCGCCCATTCAACTGATGAATCGACTGAGCGCCACGATTCGCCCAGCCAGTTGCTAGACGCCTCTTACGTTTTTCGGCTTCTCCATGGCTAGTATGGCTTTTATTTTCTTCGGGTTCGCCTCAATCCCCCTCGCGGAGATGAGATACCCGAGTAGTTGCCCAGATGGTACGTCGAAGGTGCATTTGTCTGGATTGAGCTTGATTCGGTTGCGGTCGAGGTTGGCGAAGGTTTCGCGTAAATCGTCGATTAGCGAGGCTTCCTCTTTGGTTTTGATGACAATGTCGTCAACATAGACTTGGATGTTGTGACCAAGTTGATTCTTAAGGCAAGCCTGCATGCACTGCTGATAGGTGGCTCCTGTGTTTTTGAGCCCAAAGGGCATTGTGTTGTAGCAGAACACACCAAAAGGCGTTGTAAACGCCATTTTCTCTTGGTCCTCCTCCTTCATTCGAATCTGACTATAGCCTGAGTTGGCGTCGAGGAAGCAGAGATGCTCACATCCCGCAGTGGAGTCGATGATTTGGTCGATCGCGGCAGCGGGAAGTGATCCTTTGGGCAGTGCTTATTCAGGGAGGTGAAGTCCACGCACATCCCGCAGGATATCCATGTCTTTTTTAGGTACCAGCGCCGTGTTGGCAAGCCAAGTACTTTCCTTGATCTCGCGTATGAATTTGGCGTTGAGGAGTCTATTGATCTCCATTCCGACCGCCTTTGCCCTTGGTTCAGACAGTCGCCGAATTGTCTGCTTGACTGGCCTTGCGTCTGGGTTGACGTTGAGTGCGTGCTTGGCGAATTCCCTAGGAACCCCTGGCATGTCCGCTAGACACCAGGCGAAGATTTCCCAGTGCTCACGGAGGAATTCGATGAGCGCAAGTTCCTATGCGGAACTCAAGTTGTTGGCGATGAGGGCCGTCTTGGTCGGGTCTGTTGGGTGGACCTGGACTTTCTTCGTGTGCACCGACGAGTCGAAGGACCTAGGTCGGGTGAACTTGGCCAAAGGGGAGGCAGACTGTTGTCTGTCGACTCCTTCAATCTTGCGAGTTCTTCCTGCATACCGAAGGACTAGGAGATTCTATTGAATTCCCTGTCGCAACTGTCAGACCTCTCGAAGTTGCTGTTGATTGTGATTACGCCGTTTGGACCCAGCATCTTCATCTGCAGGTAGGCGTAGTGTGGCACTGCCATGAACCTCGCGAACACGACACGTTCGAGGATGTAGTGATATTGTGAAGGCCAGTCGACGACCTCGAAGTCGATGCACTCTCACCGAAAGTTTTGTGGCGTGCCGAAGATGACTTCGAGGTTGATTTTTCCTAGGGGATATACGCCTTTCCCTGGGACGATGCCATGGAACGTTGTGTCTGAAACTTCCAGACATGTCAGAGGGATCCTCATTGCACACAAGGTACTCGCGAACATTAGGTTGATGCCGCTCCCGCCGTCCATGAAGACGCGACTCATGTCAAAGCCCCCAATATGCGCCTCGAGTACGAGGGGACAATGGCCTGGACAAGGGACTTGGCGCGGGTGGTCACGCCGGTCGAAGGTGATGCAGGAGTCGCTTCCACTGAGGTACTCAGTGGTGGATGGTGGAGAGTTGATCGCCAAGTTGACTTGGCGAGTGATGGCCTTCTGCACTCGATTTGAGGGACGCCCCTTTTGGATCATCCCCATGTTGCCCACGGTTCGTGGGTATGGTTGGCCACCGTGATTCTGGACTGGTGCGGTCGCGGGTGGTGATATTCCAGGCGGTGGTGGAGGAGCTCCGTGTGCCACGGCGCCTGGGGCGACTCCATAGCCCCTATTGACTGTGTCACGATTCATCTGAGCCAGACCCTCGTGGAGCTTGAGAAACCCACGGTAGTCTTTGAGAAGGTGACTGGATTTTTTCTTGTTTTCGTGCTTGTCGATGTAGAAGTGCACGTTGCATGGCCCGGACAGTTTGTCCTCGATAGTTGTTGTGGGTGCCTCTTCATGAGTGCGGCGCTGCCACACCTGCGTGGTTTTCCCGAAGTCGCGGCATCCACCGCTGCGCTAGCTGTTGTTGCGGTTGTCGTCGCGTTTGTCGGCGTAACCGGCTGCGACCATGTTGACTTCGTCGCGGTCATCATAGACGCGCATTCGCCGCTTGCCTCGACGGTCGCATCTGCGCTCGAGGTCGTCATTGTCGGAGTAGGTGCGGTTTTTCACCGAATCCTCCCCATCGGCCCACCGATTCACAATTTCCATCAGGTGGTTGATTGTCTTGGGCTTCAAGCGGCCCAACTCCTCGCTGAGCTCTATGTGGTGAACACCACCGTTGAATGCGTCGATTGCGCGGTCCTCCGAGATGTTTTCTGCGGAGTTCTTGATGATGGACCACCTCTGGATGTACGAGCGTAGCGATTCGCCCGACCTTT
The DNA here is from genome assembly GCA_910589775.1 of Avena eriantha. Classification (NCBI taxonomy): domain Eukaryota; kingdom Viridiplantae; phylum Streptophyta; class Magnoliopsida; order Poales; family Poaceae; genus Avena; species Avena eriantha. Next base: position 256,875,412 of record OU342743.1, on the reverse strand, counting down.
GCTGGCAACTCCTCAGCTCTTGGACTGATGTGGGCTTTTTGTAAATGCCCTTGAAGTTGCGTACAAAGCTGTAAACCAGCTCTTCCCAGCTACGAATGGATCCGCGCGGGAGATTATTGAGCCATGCGCGGGCGGCGCCCTGCAGCTGTAGCTGCAGGCATTGCATGGTCGTGCTTCGACTCTCGCCATGTAGCCCGACAGAGGAGATGTGGTCCTCCAACCAGATCTTTGGATCTTGTAGGCCGTCGAACTTTGGGTTCTCCGACGGGAGTTTGAACCCTTTAGGCATTCGCTTCTGCCTGATGGCCCTGCTGAAGTATCTTGCGCTGCAGAGTTCAGTGTCCTCCTCTTCGGAGTCAGTCGAACGAGCGCGTCTTGCCCTTGATTTGTCGATGTTGTGCTGTGTGAGGTCATCGCGCACATCATAGTCGCGATCATGCTGCCGTGAGCGGCGACACCGAGACAGATCATGACTGTCGTCGCAGGATGAAGGTGAGGAATAGCGTCTTGCCAGAGCCTTGCCTTTCTTCGGCTCCGGCGTTGGTTCTTTGTTGAGGGCGGCCTCGATTAACCCCAAGCCCGCGATCGTAGATTGGTGCATGGCAGCTCTTGGATCTCTAGCTGGCGGCTGGTTGTTGAGGAGGTACATGGTGGCTGCTGCCACCACGGCCTGCGGTGTCTTTGGGACCACGTTGCCCCGCGTGTCGACTATCATAGAGCTGAAGTCGAGGACTTTCGCAGCTTCTATGCGTTCTTACTCGGTGAGATGGGTATCCAAGATCGCCTCTTATTGGCCACGTACTCGTTGCCTTTGGAGGAGGATCCTCCGTGGGAGGAGAGCCCAGCTCGACGAAGACTCGACTCATCTGCCGCCTTTTTACGCGCTTCGAGTTGCGCGATTGTGTGTAGCTGGCGTATGTACTTGTAACATCCCAGCAATGGAGCTTAGAAATAAGCTGGGTTAAGATGTGTGCATTGCATTCATGCATAGAAAATCCGGGGAATTTTCACGCCAAACCAAAAAAAGTAGAGTAACTCAGAGTTCTCTCACTCCGATAAATTAGGTTTAGATCATCTGAGATGAGTGAGGTGAATTTTGACATGATCCTTAGTGTTTTATGGTTTATGAAGGAAGAAGTTTGAGTTTTGACTCTGAATAAACAATTTAGTTAACTAACAGTAAATAAATAATAAAAAAGATTTTTAAAGAAATAAGAATATTTCATTTTGCATGTATTAAATAAAATAATGGAATACAAATAAGAAAGTAGTATTCTTTAATTTAATTCATATAAATATGGGATTAAGGAATTGTTATAATTATAAGTATATAACTATAATACAAGGAAAATTTTACATTTTATTAATTGAAGCAGGTATTACAAAATTCTTTTACAATAAAAGAAAAAGAAAGGTAAACTATAGGGAAAGGTAATTATTAAATGATTATAATATAAAATAATTCTTTATTAGAAGACAAGGAGTAATACATTGTTCTTTTTATAACAAAAGAATAAGAGTAAATTACATTAAAATAATTACACAAATAATAGAAAAGGAAATACAAAAGAGAATTCCTTATTACAGGAATACAACCATTACATTGTCTTTACAGAGATAATTTTAACCAAATCAAAAGAACTTTACTCAACAAATACTTATTCCAATATCTGTACAAAAGTCAAAATAAAAGAATAGAGAGGTAATGAAATAAAACCCTAGACTAATATCTAACTATTCTTTCATCTGGTGTCCTCAATTCCCACCCTGATTCCTGTAAAATACAAACAAAAGATAGAATAAGAGAAATGGGGTTTGTGTGTTAGTTTTACTCTCAGTAGAGAACAGTGAAGTGCACTGTTCCTAGTTACATCATTGAGTAATTAAAGGGGCCAATTTCACCAATGTATAGTATATGATCTTTTAAACAAATAAGCTTCAGATCAACATCATCAGCACAATAAAAGGGGGAAGATTCACCAGGCTATCAACTAGTAAACACGTAATAGCAAAAGCCAAGTTACTTGAGTTGATCCACATGCACAACACACACACACACAGCTTAGTCAACTAACTGCATGGGTGTGCTGGCAAGCAGACAACAGCAGTACAAGCAACCATACAAAGCACTAGCCGAAGGAAAACACAGGGACTCATTTCTCCTTCTCAATCACAAACTCACAGCTTTTGAGCTTGCTGAAACCATAGCCAAATTCTCCAACAGCTTACCCAAATCAACCATCTAATCTCCACAGGATGGTAACATAAGGAGGAGGTGGAGCAGGTAGAAAGAAAGGTCAAGCACAACGTCCCAGGAGCAGCACAGATGGTGTAGAGTTAGATCAAGCAGCAAGCAAAACACAACTTCATCCACCAACAAAGTAATCTGGTGAGTTCAAATAACATCACCACATGATCAGATGATCATAGAGTCATATGAGCATATGATTTGTTTTACTAAAGCTTCTCAGAAAAACACTCAAGTGAGGTGTAGATTCATCCCAGAAGCATTTAAATGAAAGCCAATGACAAATACAAACAAATCCAAGATCTCAGCCTTTGCATCATAGATCTTGGATATATACTCAAATCTCCACATTTATAAATAAACAGCAGTCTTAGACCTAGATTCAGGGCACATATCCTATGGAGTAGCACCTCTGTAATCTCAGGATATATAGGATCAATATTTGACAGTGAGGAGATTAATCATTTTCTTAAAAGGATTCAAGAATCATTAGCTGATACCATGCATCAGAGTATATCTATGAGGGACAGCTAGAAACAACTTATTATTTCCTAGCCATGCCTCAGACCAGCATCATAGGCTAATACATTATAGCATATTAGGATAATAAAGCTAGCAGGAGCTTTTCAGTTATTTAACCAGCCAAACTTGGAGACAGGTAGGATTTAGGTAATAGAAGTATGAACATTTGTGTACCATTCTAAAGAAGGTGTCACAAGTATAACTTCTAAACCAAGCAGATACTATACTTAAATTTCATTAGTAAACTGGTAGCTAGCTAGCTAATCATTTTCCTGGAATCAACACTCATGAATCATACCCATGGTTGCATATTTACAATCAGAGAATCATAGGAGTATCATATTAACTCCAATCTGGAAGATCAACACAAATTAGAGTATAAAGATCAAGTGAACAACTACTGACAGTACCACTGTCAGTACTCAAACCACGAAACCATAGTGAGATCCACATCACTGGCACTAATAGGTAAACATCCAGGACAGCTTTACAATCAGTCTAATAGAGTTATAATAATCAAACCAGAGGGGTGAACCCTAATCAGATTATGCAACCAATTAGGAATTGTTCGCTTGAAGCAACAGAGGCTGCCAAGCAAGGCAGAAAATAGAGAGCATGAAGAGAGGAGCAAAGTAACTTACTTAAGATCCTCACGAATTTAGAAAAGAGGAAGCAGAGGTCGGAGAAGAGGCAGCACACGGCGGCAAGGGGAGCACCCTAGAGGGACGCTGCAACCCGCGCCGAGCCGCAATCACGGCGGCCACCGGATAGAGTGATACCCACCATCACCAAGGCACCAGCGCGGCGTCAATAGGGCATCGGAGCACCAATTCGCCAGCGAGCTCCTAACCCTAGATGCCGGGGAAAGGGCAAAGGCACCACCAGCAGAGAGCGTGAGCCACGAATCGAAGAGGGTAGGGCGATGTAGCACCATCGGCAACGTTACCCTGCACAGCGGCATCAACGGGGAAGGCCTGGGGCCGCCGGAATCATGGCGACGACGGCATCGCTAGGGCATCTCCAAGGATAAGGTTGAGAGGGAGAGAGAGGAAATGACGGGGCCGATTGGGGCCGGTCTAGTGACTCTGGGTTGGTTTTGTAGGGGTTTCGCGTATGAAAACAATAAAATTTTACCCTACGCCCTGAACCCCTGAAGCTGCTAGGACCTATCTATTAGTAATACAGTAACGGGAGGGGATTTTCGCGAACTTACCCTTGAAGACCGAAAAGCGTTGTCAATGCTCAGGAGAGCGTGGTTGATGTAGACGAGCCGAATCCCACCTCAAGGTCGTGATGAAGTCCTTGCGCTCCCTTGGCTTCAACAACTTGAGTGTCTCAAGTGCGACACCTCGCGGGGAGTTACACACGTTCGGTGTCTGACGATGACTCCCGCTTCCCCGATCCAGCAGCAGTTGCAGAAGTAGAGCTCCCGGATCCAAATCCTGCAGCGGTGGCGCTCTGCGGTGAAGATGTCTCTCGCTCGCGCAGTCCAGACTTGGGACCACGGTCACGGGAGAGAGATGGGGAGAGAGAAAATATCAACTGGAGGTCCTCCCAAAAGTGAGAAGACCTTTATTGATTATTGGTCTATTTAATTTGGCCAAATACCCCCACTATATATAGGGGGAGGGAAGGTACTACCTCCCTCAAAGTCCCGGGGTGGGACTAAAGGAGAGGAAGAGGAGGGGTGGCCACCGGCCACCCTAGTGGGCCCCACGCAAGGGGCTAGGCCCAGCCGGCCAGACCCCTTGCCCCTTCTCCCTCTCTCCTTTCCCCTAATGGGCCCTCTCCCTCCGGAAATTGGCCCATTAAGCCTTTGACCATTTTAATTGATTTTCTCTTTTATTAAATAATTATGAATAAATGATTAAATCAATATTTAACATTCATTCATATACTGTTCAATCTTCGTGGCTATGGAACACCTTCCACCTCCACTCGGACATCCTCTAGACTTACCGAAACCCTTCCGGTTTTCTCTCTACTACTCTTCGGCGATTATACCGATCATATAAACACTCTCTAAGCATCATTAAGCCCTTAAGCGTGATACCCCACGGTTCGGGAACACTCCAGACATGGTCAGGACACTCCCGCACCAATGATCGACAGAGGGACCTAGATGGCCATGTGACCCCTGTGCGTTCCATGAAGATCTTTCGTCGTTTGAACCGGGACAGTCGTGTCTTATTCCCTTTGTCACTTGATACTTGCATTGCCCGAGATCTGATCAATGACATCACCATGTCGTGTTCAATCTCGTTACTGAACAACGCTACTTGACTCGTTCCGACAAGTGATATCCCCGTGATCAAATCACATGTTGCGTAGCTATTGGATATAACTTCTCCAAGTGGGCCCTTGAGTATCTTCCCGTCACATGGACGGACAAATCCCGCTCTTGACATATATTGCCTCTACGGTTTCCTCCGAATACCTGAATACACCTTTATAACCACTGTATTACCAGATGGTGTTTGATGCTATCTAAGCACTCTCGGGAGATAGTGATTGATATAGCCTCACGGTCTAAGGAATAGTCTACGAGGATCCATTTCTAATCATCGTAACTTGAACTTCGTGACATGATTAGGTTATGATGTTTAGGTTGGGTATTGGTTCATCATCTCATTCTCAGAATGAGATGACCTCATTTCCAACTGGTATAAATGCCACATGATCAGGAAACATGATCATCTATTGACCAATGAACCAGTGACTAGAGTTTCACTGGGAACCCCTGGTTGCTTGCATATCACACGTGTATTGATGTTTCCACTCAATACAGTTATAGCATGATACAAAACTTAATCATAAACTACATGAAATATGATAATAGTCCTTACTACTATTTGTCTCTAGGGCATATTTCCAACAGTCTCCCACTTGCACTAGAGTACAAATACACTAGCTGCATTAGTTCTCAATCTTTGGCACCATATACCCGGTACCCTGAACATGTTTGCTCATGGAAGAGGTTGAGTCTTGGGTCTGTACTTTATAGTCCCAAATCCTTTGCAGCTTACTAATGTCACCTTGATTGACATTAATACTTTATCATCACATGATAACATCTGTGTGTATGCATCATCATTATGGCAGCAGAACGAGGCCTGATTCCAGGAGCCTATAGTGACGTTAGATTAACCTCGAGGGATTTCTCATGGGCACTGTACCCTAGGACACATCATTCTACATTAAAAGCGAACTAGCCCCGCCATAACATTATACAACACTTTAGATGGTACCCTTATCTATTATTATAAATGTATTCATTGAAACACTAATGCACTCTGTGCAACTTTCGATGTTTTTTTCACCTCGCTTCCTACTTGACTTTAATCGGTATTTACAGGAGTTCCCAACATATTCCCTTATAACATAACCCTTTATGTTCTAAGATATGTCATCCTTTATGGATTTGGAAAACATGTCTGCAGTTCTCTACTAGACATTGCGGACAAAATTTAGTTCAACGTTCTGTGATTCTAAGATATTTAGTCCTTTGTGGAATTTTATAAAAATAATAATAATAAATAAAAATCATTTTTAAGATAAAAAATACATATAGTTTATTAGAATAATACTAATTATAATACTTCATAAGATTTTAAAGTAATAAATTTTAACTATTTTATAGAATACCATTTTATAAATTCATTAGTAACATTTCTTAAACAAGAAATAATTATAAAACCTTAACTCTTATATATTCAAATACTAGTTTCAAAACCATCACTTGGATTTATACAAAACTTAAAATATAAACTATTAACTGTATAACACTATAATAAATCTTAAAACCAAGTAAACCAACAATTTTAATTAAGTTCTAAAACGTCAATAAAAAAATTAAGCTTCTTATTATTTTAACTCAACCAGGTTTAACATAGTTCTGCAACCCTAGCACATTAATATTCTTGTTGTGGTGGTGTCACGACAGATGTCATGGATAGGCTAAAGGTGGGGCCAATATGCTCTAGAGGAATCCAAGGAGGGATAGTGTGGTGATTCCACACACAAATGCCTTGTATTCACTATGCTCGCAAGGTTTACAAATGCTCCTTGAGATGTATTGGGGAGAGGAGGAAGAATGAGCTCTCTTACTCTCACCACTACTTATCTCCAAGGAACCAACTATTCAAATGCCAACCAACCCCTTCTACAGATGCCCTAGCCCTCCTTATAAAGGGGTGACTAGGTCTCCAATTAAGGCATACGTGGAGGCATATTCCCTCTTCTCAAAATAGCAAACCGACTAGGTCACTTTTTGCCATCGTAAGCCATGCAGAGGCTACGTGACCCTCTGCGCCGCCAGCGTCATCCAACACAGGCCGCGTCACCCTTGTCGGCCATGCCTCGGTGGTCCTTCCCTCTGTCCGGTTCGCTCATGCTCCAGCGTACAGTGCCCACCTTTTGACCGGCGAGATACCTTCCTTCTCTTGCAAGCCTGATATAACCCGGATCGTGCCTGGTTAATCCGGCCACATGGGTACCTTCATACAAGTTACATAAATCCTGCCGGCATACAACATACGTCGGCCGAGACTTAGTTAGGTGGACGTCCTCCGGTTCGGGTTACTCCGTAAGTCGGCCTGCCTTGAGGTGACTCGGCCAACATTCGCTTTGACCTTGCCGTAGCTCGGCTAACTCGGCCTCTATACCCCGGCGTGACCCTACCTGGGGTATCCCCCCAACATTAGTCCCTGAAGCTGGTGTGGTCTTAGCAGCTGAGCTACTAAGGCCACGGCAGGTTCAATTTACCGAGCCTTGTGCTCCCTTTTCTGAGTTACCTCATAGCCCGGATTTCATTGGCCAGCTTTCCCTTGGCACATTCCGAGTTTTCACTCGCTGGCCGGGTCACCCTTTAGTTTTCTGGGTTATCCTTACTTCTCTCGTACGCTTCCCCACGTCCCACATGGTGGGTAATCATTATCTTGCCTCATTTTAAGGGCATGCGCCAGTTACTGCACTTAATGTCAGGTGTTATTGTTGCACACGTCGCATCACCACTGCCTCCTCGTTAACTGTATCATCACATCGCATCGTGGGATCTCCTGCACTCTGTGGCCCTTCCTGTGGCTTGCCTCCGATTGGCTGACCCGGCAGATACATGGCCACACCGTGTGGCCTAGACGCATCGCATGATCCCACTACCCCTGCTGGGGCGTGGTTAAATAGGGGAGGGGCACGCCCCTTGGCCATTTTCCCCTTCTCGCGCCCATCTGCCTCTCTGCCTCTTCTTCTTCCTAGCGACAGCGCCGCCGTCGCACGGTGTTTTCTTGCACCTGCCTCGCTGCCACTCCCGCGCAGCTCCACCGCCACGGGTCCGCGCTAGTCCAAATCTCTGCCCCCACCTCCGATAGGGCCGGTGAGGACAGTGACTTAGAGATGACCGAAGAGGAACTCGCCATCGCTGAGGAAGAGATGGAGGAGGGGTGGAAAACGCGGAGCGCGGTGCCTGGGCCGGTTCCTGGGTGTGCCAGGACGACCTGGACTGGCTCTACTACACCTGCCGCATCCCTGAGGGCGTGACTGCCCGCCTCGCCTCCGAGGAGCTCGCTCCCTCACCCAATCCGGGTGAGTTCGTCGTGTTCCTCTCCCATTTTCAGCGCGGCTTCGGCCTTCCCATGAGCGATTTCTTCCATGATTTCCTCAATATCTACGAACTTCAACCACACCATCTCCCGGCGAATGCCATCACATCTCTTTCTTCCTTCGCCTCCACCGTAGAAGGATATGTCGGTCTATGGCCCACCAAGGAGCTATGGATCTGGTTCTTCGGTCTGCGAAGGAACGTGATTCCGAATAAACTGCTTGGCCCGGAGGACAAACATCTGACACAATTCGGTGCTACCTCTATTTCTCCTCGGAAACAATCAGTCTTCCCTTGAGTCATGGGGCTTGACTCCTGCAAGGGCTGGGTCCGGACCTTCTTCTACGTGAGGAATGGCACGGATGAAGATTTGATCCGGCTACGCCCCTATGCTCCGGGTCCTCCTAATCCGAATTTGTGGGACTGAGTTTCAAAGAAACCCACTGTCTTGGCGAATCAAGTCAATAAGCGGTTCTAGGAGTTGAATGATTAGGGGCTGCGCAACGAGGATGCCATGATCACTTTCGTCCGTAGCCGGATCTCCCCTCTCCAGAAGCACACTCACAAGCTTTGCCACATGAGCTGGCGACTTGACCCCAGCCGGACTTCTTCCTTTGAACTGAACAACACCGAGATATTCCGTCGGGTCAAGGCCCTTTTTACGACTGATAAGGACTTCTCCACTGATTGGGAGTGGGGATTGGAGCATTACTGCTGGGACAAGCATCCTCCTACAGTAAGTCTCGTGATTCAATCTTTTTCCGAGTTAAATCCCATGTCGGAGTATGTTGTTTAATTGATTCTTTTGTATTTCTTTCTTAGTTGTTTCTTCAGCAAACCCTCGAAGATGGCACCGAGCCTTCCCTCAAGTGGGCGAAGGATCGACTTGTCTTGGACGAGGAGGAGCCGGATCAGGAGATGTTCCTGCCGTTCCCTAATGCAACCAAGCGACCCACGGGTAACTTATCTTCCTTAAGGGTTTGGCCTGATGATGAAGATGATTCTGATGTTAAGGTGATGGAGGCATTTGACGCTATGCCCATTTCTTACGCTTTTCTGGCTTCAGCTAACCCGGCTGGGCAGATCCATGAAGATCCTCCTCTTGCCACGGGTGAGCCGGTCCCAGTCGCGTCTAAGAAACGGGCTGCCTCTTCTGGACCTCCTAAAACTACCAAGAGGCGAAAGAAGTCCGCAGACAAAGCCGCCACGAAGCCTCCAACTAAGGCCACGACCCGGAGAGCTTGGAAGCCCAAGGAGCCTTTGACTTCTGATGAGTAAGCCACTTTTCTCTTCGTGCAATTCTTTGCTTCGTACTTTTCTATCTACATGCCTTTCTTTTGTTATAACTTATTATTCGTCGTTTAATTCGGCAGGGCTACGGTGGAGGTTCCTCAGAGCGGCTCCAACATCTCCTCTTCCTTCCGGCATAGCCCATCTCCCCCTCGTGGCGACGATACACGCCCGCTGAGCCCCATTCAGGAGGGTTCAGTAGCTGCTCCGGGTTCTAACCCACCTCATCTAGAGGAGGGCAACCTTGGAGCACATGCAAGTGGCTCTGCCGAGGCAGCGGATGCCCCCATCTCCTCATTGGCTCAAATGCGACCTGCCACTTCCGAAGTACGAACAGCACCACCGCCACGACCAGCACCAGCACAAGCTCCAGCGCTAGCACCAGCAGCAGCACCACAAGTACCAGCAGCAGCACCAACTCCTTCCGCCTCGTCCGAGTCTTCCCAGACTCGGCAAGAAGAACCAACTAGCACCAAGTATGCACCCAAGTCCAAATCCGCAGCTCAAACCTCAGCCTCTCAGCAGCAGCCCAAGGGCAAGAAAAGTTCTGACGCCGCCAGAGCAGCATCCATCGAAGCTGGACAGCGCACGCTCGCGTCCATGCTTCCAAAGAAAAACCCACCAAAGAAGGATGCCTCCCCCGGGTCAGCTAGCACGCAACTTGCATTGCACACCAGCCCTGCTGCTGCCTAAGTTGAAAGGAGGGAGGCCCACGCCAAGGGTTTAATTGCACCCCACATGCTTAGTGGAGAGCGCTATCCTCCAACCCTAATCGAATACGTCAACAACTGGAACAAAGTGGAGTTCGTCGATCCCAATGACGATCTTCTAGAGAAGTTTGGGCCCGTCGAGTTTAGCGCGCAAATGAACACAGCAGCCAAGGCTATCAATCTTGCTGGCCGGATGATGGAGGTACGCTACTTTGTCTTTTCTTTAGCGCGGACAAGTGCTTAGAGATATATCTATTAGTCCCCGAGCTTTCGGGGGAGTAACTTGTTACTCGGTCGGATGCTCCTTAGAGAACTAGCGTAGCTCCTTAGTAGCTTCAGATATGCACACACCTGGAGTCGGGTTAAGTTCCGCTTGGCCCGGATTTTGTACACTTCGAATATGCACACACCTAGAGCCGGGTTAAGTTCCACTTGGCCTGGATTTTGTACACTTCGAATATGCACACACCTAGAGCGGGGTTAAGTTCCACTTGGTCCGGATTTTGTACACTTCGAATATGCACACACCTAGAGCCGGGTTAAGTTCCAGATAACCTGGATCTTGTACACTTCGAATATGCACACACCTAGAGCCGGGTTAAGTTCCACTTGGCCTGGATCTTGTACACTTCGAATATGCACACACTTAGAGCCGGGTTAAGTTCCACTTGGCCCGGATTTTGTACACTTCGAATATGCACTCACCTAGAGTCGGGTTAAGTTCCACTTGGCCCGGATTTTCTACACTTCGAATATGCACATAACTAAGTCAACTTTGCTTTTCTCAGGTGACCACCAATCGTCGGAGTGCTGAGTTTCAGCGCCTTTTGGACACGCATAAGGCGCCGCGCTCTAAGCATTCTGTACTTCTCGCTGAGTTTGACAAAAGGGTAAGTTTTCTGTTTGCCTTTTTCCCATCTTTCTTTGCCTTTCCCCGCCAGATTAATTTGTTGTTCGGATTGCGCAGCCGGAGTGGAAGCCGAGAATACCATTATGAGGAAAAACTTGGACGAGATAAAAGGTAACTCGGTTTGGCTAATCTCCTTCTGCGCTCTTTCTCCTTTTCTTCTTGGCTCGGGAGATATTTATGCCTTGGCTCTACCGGGTTAATACACCGTTGCAGCATCCCTTGAAGATAGTGTGCTCGTGCCTGATATGATGCTGCATTTTCTCGAACAAGCAGGGCAACATCAGGCCGAGCTCAAGAAGAAGGATGACGAACTTGCTATTCGCCGGACCAAGGATGATGAAATTGCCAAGCTCAAGGCTGAAATGAAAAAGCCCAAGGCGCTCCACAAGGCTGAGATGGAGAAAGCTGGTCAAGATTTCACCGAGGAACGAGAACGTCTCAACCTTGAAATTGCCAAGGATCAAGAGTTGCTGAAGGACGCCGACGTCAAGCTTGAATCGGCAAATGCTGAACTTGAGAAACTCCGGAAGAGGCGTGCTGATTGTACCACTGAGCTAACCCGGATCCACAGTCATATCTCACGTAAGTTCTTTTCCTTCAGCCGACATTAATCTCTCCGGGTCAACCTCTTTTACTCATTTCACTTGTCTTGTTTTCAGGCAAATTCCCAGAGGGCGAGGCCATTGCGGTTGCTGCAGTTACCAAGTTCCGCCAGCAGAGGGGTACCCCAACTGGTCCTGGCTCTGAAAACATTCCCTATGACATGGAGGACTTGCTGGTCAGCCTATCCTCACGCATCGAGATTGTGAATAACTATGGTTCGGGTCTCCTAGGTGCAGCAGTCCGGATCTTCCGTGCCCTTTGGCCTGGCGAAGATACTCTGGAGGGGTCCACTGCTCTGATTACCAAGTTGATGGACTGCGAGACCCAGCTTGACCTCTGGAGGGAATCCGCCGCACGCGCCGGAGCTGAAACTGTACTCCACTTTGTTCTCACGTGGTATGAAAAGCTAGATCTGAAGCTTCTCGAGCGCTTGCGCACCGGATCAAAGTGGTCGAATGACCCGGATTGGGTAGCCCGGCGCAAGGCTTGCGCCCACAACCTCATCCAGTTTGCTTCCATCCATCAATGGAATGAAGGACCAAGTTTCCTTGGCGCTATTGACGACGAATACGTCGAAGATGGTTCGAGAGACGAGGAAGAGGACGAAGCTTCAGATATCGAAGAAAATGAAGACGATGATGAGGCTGAAGCCGGAGTTCCACCTGCTGGCGCTGAGTTTCCTCCTCCTCCTCCTGCTCCTTGAGCATGAAAAAACACTTTGAAATTTATCAGATCCCCGATATGTCGGGTGCAGATGTATTAAGCACACAGATTATATTTTTCTACTAAGTTTCTCATGCCAGATTAACTTGGGTGTAGTCCCCGAGTTTCATTTTCTTGTTTCTCCAATTTCCTGGCTCGGCTTGTGTCTACCTTGATTTGGTTTTGTGACTTATGAGTTCGAGTTTTCAAAAATTGACTTAATAATACTTGAAAACTTTAGGATTAGCTCAAAATAATCCAGCATAGTAAAAACAAGGTAGATTGAAAGTTAGTCCGAATAACAAACATTGGCTTGATTACGTTCTTCTCCTTAGTCGTTTTTCGTGTGCTACGCAATTCCAAACTTGTTCTCTTGCTTGCCATGAAGCCAAATCTTGTTGGACAACAGCAAATCGAAGAGTTGAGTTTTTGGTGCTCACACACTACTAATCCGGCTTAGGCAGAAGCAACTTAAGCCAATCAACACAAAAATAAATAACGAGTACAGAAGATAACAGATGTTATTAAGGCAGTCCCCGAGTTACTGCTCGAGGTGCCAAGATTTCATTGATAAACTCATTGCCGGCATACATACCGACATATGAGAGACTCGGATACACACACTTATTTGTTAAGTGTAGAACGGACGAAGTAGAGCTACATTCCATGGACACTTAGATTCCTCGCCGGACCTGTCCGCCTTGTTCTTCTCCTGTGGTTTTGCATCGATGAGATAATAAGAGTCATTGTGCAATGCTTTGCTCACAATGAATGGCCCTTCCCATGGGGGGATAACTTATGCATGCCAGCATTACGTTGTACCAACTGGAGTACCAGATCACATTCCCGGAAGACTTGGGGGTTTACTTTCCGGCTATGATAGCGTCGGAGATTTTGCTGATATATGGCGGATCTGGACAATACCAATTCTCTCGCTTCTTCCAGCAGAACAACATCATTTTGTCGGGCTTCCCGCACTTCGGCTTCTGCGTATTGGGTGACCCTAGGCGAATCATGCTCTATGTCGGCTGTTAATACAGCTTCCGCCCCATATACCAGAAAGAATGGCGTATAGCCTGTTGATCGATTTGGAGTTGTTCTTAAACTCCACAGTACCGCTGGTAGTTCTTCTATCCAGCACGCCGCTGATCTTTGCAGTGGCTCAATGAGCCGGGGGTTTATCCTGAATAATACTAATCCGTTGGATCTCTCCACTTTTCCGTTTGATGCGGGGTGGGCTACCGAGGCAACGTCCAGCCGGATCTTCTTATCTCGGCAGAAATGCGCAAATGCTCCTTCAGCAAAATTGGTGCCATTATTTGTTATGATACTGTGAGGATAACCATATCTCAGAATGATATCTTTGAGGAATGTCACGGCCGTAGCTCCATCACATTTTCTTATCGGCTTTACCTCAATCCATTTTGTAAATTTGTCAACCATAACCAAGATATGGGTCATATTTCCTCTTGCTGGTTTAAACGGGCCAACCATATCCAAACACCATATGGAAAATGGCCAGGTAATTGGTATGGTTTTGAGCTCCGACATAGGCATGTGTGTCTTTGTAGCATACCTCTGACAACCATTGCATTTTCTTACTAGATCTTCTGCTTGTTCCAAGGCACCTGGCCAGTAGAACCCATGCCGGAAAGCTTTTGCTACTAAAGCTCTAGATGAGGCGTGATGCCCACATTCCCCTTGATGTATATCACGGAGGATGTTAAGCCCTTCTTCCGGGTCAACACATCGTTGGAGAACGTTTATGACACTCCTCTTGTATAGTTTGGCATTGATAATCGTGTATGCATTCACGCGCCTCTGAATTTGCCTGGAAAGCACCTCTTCACTGGGCAAAGTTCCATCCTTCAGGAATTCAAATATGGGCAGTGCCCAAGCTGGTATAGCTCGCACCGGAAACACATCCTCATCAATCTCCATTTGATCCACCGACATAACCTCGGCCGGATCGCGCTGCGCAGTCCCCAGGTTTCCTGAACCACTTCCCACATCTATGTTCATGGGTACAACTCCGGACTCCGGATCTGCCGGGATGTAGATTGACTCGGATTCTGGGGATGGCCTGATAGATGGTTTTCTGAGGTACTCTAGTGCCACACCCGGAGGAATTGCTTGTCGGGTTGATCCGAGCTTCGACAATACGTCGGCAGCCTCGTTTTCTAGCCGGGGTACATGGTGAAACTCGCATCCCTCGAAGTACCCTGATATCTTTTGCACATGAAATCTGTATAATGCCATGTTCGCATCCAAAGCATCCCATTGCTCCGAGACTTGCTGAACTACCAGATCCAAGTTGCCAAAGCATTGGATCCGACGTATTCCAATTTCTTTTGCCACTTTGAGCCCATGCACAAGCGCTTCATATTCTGCCACATTATTTGATGCTGCGAAATGGATCTGCAGCACATACTTCAATTGGTATTTCTTGGGCGAGGTAAGTATAACTCCGGCGCCTAACCCGGTTTTTGTCTTTGATCCATCAAAATGCATTCTCCAGTAGTTCGGATCTGGTAATGGTGGCTCATATTGCATCTCAGCCCAATCCACGAAAAAGTCGGCCACAGCCTGAGACTTGACCGCATCCCTCCTGTCGTACTGCGGAGCATAAGGGGCTAGCTCAATTGCCCATTTTGTGATCCGGCCGCTTGCGTCCTTGTTACTCATTATCTCGGATATGGGGGCTTCACATATCACTTTGATTGGGTGTTCTTCAAAGTAGTGTTTTAGCTTCTTCGCTGCCATATACACACCATACGCCATCTTCTGATAGTGAGGATAGTTTTGCTTCGATGCCGATAATACCTCGCTTAGGTAATAGACTGGCCTTTGCACTGACTTACCCTCTTCGTCGCTCTCTACCACTACTACTGCACTTACAAATCGGTTGGTTGCGGCTATGTAGAGCAACATTGGCTCTTTTGATAGTGGAGAGGCTAACACTGGTGCAGTGGCTAACATTTTCTTTAACTGGATGAAGGCTTCATTGGCATGTGGTGTCCATACGAACTTGTCCGCCTTTTTCATTAGTTGATAGAGAGGCAATGCCTTTTCTCCCATCCGACATACAAACCGACTTAAAGATGCCAGGCAACCAGTGAACTTCTGGACATCGTTAAGGCATTTCGGCAATTCCATTCGTTCTGTGGCTCGGATCTTAGTTGGGTTAGCTTTGATACCTCGGCTGGAGACAAGAAATCCGAGTAATTTTCCAGCCAGAACAACGAAGGTACACTTCTTCGAATTAAGCTTCATTCGGAACCTCCTAAGATTCGCGAATGTTTGCCTGATATCATCAAGGAGCGTTTTGCTTTCCTTGGTCTTTATAACCACATCATCCACATATACTTGCACATTTCGGCCGATTTGGTCGTGTAAACATCTTTGCATACATCTTTGGTACGTTGCACCTGCATTACGTAAACCAAAAGGCATGGTGTGATAGCAATAAGCCCCATACGGGGTGATAAACGCAGTCTTTATTTGATCATTCGGGTTCAGAGTTATCTGGTGAAAACCAGAATATGCATCTATGAATGACAACAATTCACACCCAACAGTAGAATCTATGACTTGATCTATCCTTGGCAGTGGGAATGGGTCTTTTGGGCACGCCTTATTCAGGTTCATGTAATTGATGCACATACGCCAAACCACTGCCACATTCGGATCATCTTTCTTCTTTTCCACCAGCACCAGATTAGATAGCCAATCTAGGTAAAGCACTTCCATGATAAACCCAGCTGCTAGGAGCCGAGCTATCTCATCTCCAATGACTTTTCTCCTATCTTCGGCGAAGCGGCGGAGAGGTTGCTTCACCGGCTTTGCTCCGGGTCTCACATTCAAAGAGTGCTCGGCCAACTCCCTCGGAACACCTTGCAAGTCCTGTGTGGACCAAGCAAAGATATTACGATTCTCGCGGAGGAAGTTGATGAGCGCGCTTTCTTATTTGTCATTTAACCCGACACCAATCGTTACGGTGTGCTCTAGGAACAGATCATCAATTGTCACTTTTTTTGTATCTTTCGTTGCTTGAAATGAGACACTTCCATGCGGGTTACTCAGCGTTGGCATATGTTGCTGTGCGGACTGAGCCAATGCCGCCACTTCCTGGATCTTTCTCTTTTCTTGTGCGATCACGAGTGACTTGGCCAGGTTAGACCCGGCTGACGCACACTCAATGGAACGTCGGAAATCTCCTGCTATAGTAATTACTCCATTTGGCCCGGGCAGCTTCATCTTCAGGTAACTGATGTGACAACTTGCCATGTTCAGGGCCGGCCTGCCGAGTAACGCGTGATATGTGCTTTCTAGGTTTACCACCTCAAACTCCAAATTTTCAGTTCGGCAGTTATCTCTTGTGCCAAATAACACGTCTACTCGGACCTTGCCAATGGGTTCACAGGAAATGCCTGGCACAATACCATGGAAAGTTGTTCTTGTGGCCTGGAGCATGTTCTCCGAGATACCCAACTTGCGCATTGTATCCACGTACATAATGTTGATGCTGCTGCCATTGTCAATCAGCACCTTGGAAAATCTAACATTGATATTTGGTCTGATGAACGTTGGGTCCAACACCAATGCATACGAACCAGGACTTGGCATGAGCTTGGGATGGTCTTTGATACTCCAGGTAATTTCCTGATCTGACCAAGGCATATACCTCGTCACTGCCGGCATTACCGCATTCACTTCCATATGTCGGTGCTGCAAGCTCTTTCTATCTGTCTCCTCCGTGGTAAACACACAGTAACTCTGGTGATGTTCTCTTTATTCATTTGATTGGGCTGGTGCTAATTTTCCACCTGATGCACGGCATCCCTTCTCTCATGGTTTTCATACCTCGGCGGAGGTGGTGGCAACATTAACTGTTGCGTGTTTGCTCCGGAGAGTAATTGTTGCCGGGGTAACTCCTGCCGAGGTTGATCGTTCCGAGGTGCCTGAGCATTCCCCGAACCACTTTGTTCTATCTTCCTCATCCACTCACATTGCCGAGTCGTGTGACCCGCCGGGTTACTCGGATTTGGCGTGTGAAATTTGCACGGCTGATCCAGCATTGCCTCATACGTATACCTCAGCCGGTCCTTCTTTTCTTGCCACTGTCTCTTTTGCTCAGACGTCCAAGTTTTCTTGCCATCATTTCTTGGGGTCCACTGTTGCCCTCCAGTTTTCTGATGCTGATTACTCCCTGCTCCGAGTTGATCTTGATTTATAGAAGCAACTTGTTGCAAACTGTATCTGTAATCCGGTCTATCATCTCTTCTCTTACCCCGGTAATCATTCCGCCGGGATGACCCGGCTCCATCTCGCTGGTAGTACTCCTCATTTGACTCGTTTGACACAAGCCTAGGTTGGGTCAGATCACCCAAAGCATATGAATCAGCAATTTGGATTGTCTCTGCCAGCGTAGTTGGCATATCCCTTTGTAACCTTTGCCACAACGTGCTTGCATATCTACACCCTTGCGCAAACCAAGCTATGGCCTGTGACTCAATCACGCCCTCGCATGAGTTTCGCACAGTGCATCAGCGGGTTAAGAACTCCCGGTCAGTTTCATTCGGTCTTTGCTTGCACATTGCTAGGGTCTGTGGCCTATTCGGCCTTTGATACGTACTTGAGAAGTTACTGACGAACATTTCCTCAAAATCGATCCAACAGTTGATACTACCGGGTGGTAAATTGTTTAGCCATACCCTCGCTGGCCCTTCCAGCATCTGAGGTACATATCTCATAGCCCGTCTCAAGTTGCCTGTAGCAATTTTCACCGCCGCCGCGTAGTTGATCAACCAATCCTCCGGCTTGGTGCTTCCATCATATGTTTTCGTGCCTCTGGGTAACTGGAAATTAGGTACTGGAGGTTCTTTCATGATCCGGGGCCCAAAGCACGCTGGACCCGGAGGACCTTGTCCCTCAATCTGCTCTGACCTATAGAGCCGATCCAGTTTTAACCTGGCATCGTCAGGCATCAAGTTTCTGCTTCCCAACCTTGACCCTATCACGTGATAATCTGGCCTAGGGTATTCCGTGTTCACCATTTCCGAATCACCATCATTGTATCTATCTTTCTCTTGTGGAGCACCTTTTTGTTGCATACCTTGGCCGACACTTTGCTCTTACCGTGGTATATTCCACTGCTGCGGTTGTCCTGCACCCGCCGGGTTGCGCTGTCCGGCATTGTCGTTACAGGGTTTCCCTGACCGACATTGCCTTGGTCGCGGTTACCTCGGCCAGCTTCACCTCGGCTGACACTTCGTCGATCCTTATTTCCTTGCACTGCTTTTCCTTTCCCTGCTCTTGCCGGGTCATATGGGACTATCTGTTTGTTTCTCCTCGCCGAGGTTACTACTTCCTCTCTTCTTGGGCCATCATGAGGGGATGATGTAGCTCCAGCAGATTTCTCTGGGTTACCTACCGCTGAATAAACGACTTTGGAAGCCCCGGCCCTTGCCGGATTAGCCCTGAGCAACTCTTCATTTTGTCTGTTAGCGATCCGAACTAACTCATTGACCCTCTCTTGCTGTCTTTGTCGGGCTTCACCCGTCAAACCCTCTAACTCGGACGCAGCTGCATCCGCTGCTCTGAGATTCTTTGTCGGGGTACTGTACTTTGGCAGCCCCACGGACAGAACATTCACTAATTCCTCGACTCTAGTATCACCCTCTTTGTTCATTTCACTGATGAGGTTTCTCCCCTTCACTTTTTCAGCATCTACCTTATTTGCTCTTGCGTACTCGCGCAGTGTCATGTTCAACGACTGTTGAGTCGCGGCTATCTTTTTTGCACCCTCTAGTATTTTCTGCCTAGTTTCCTCTAACTCGGCCTGTGCCTAAGCCGGATCTATCACAGGTGCTATGGGACTTGCCAAGCTATCTATCGCTTGCTGCAGCACATTCTCTGGCCTCTCTAGTGGAGGACCTCTACTTTTCCTTGGTGCCTTGGGTGTTACCTCCAGATCTGGTGCCGGATCCTTGCTCGCGCCAGCGCCAGGCACCGTCATCATCACCTCGGCGCGGTTAGAGGAGCGAGTGATACGCGCCCCGTGAGCCGCGCTAAGGGGTGGCTCGCCTCCCTCGACGACGTGCCGCGGGTGAACACACGACACATCGACAGCGACGTAGATCTTGTGTGCGCCAAGCTTGACGAAGAGGCCGTTGCGTGGAAGAGGTCGTTTGCCGAAGCAACTAGCATTGTCGCTGACGTAGTCCAGTGCTCCAAAGCGCTGAACAAGCCTAGAGACGATGCACTCGTCGTTGCCGATGAGGTTTCCCGTCCAGATCTTCACTCCTGCTAGCACCGCTAGCCCCACGGTGGGCGCCAACTGTTGTGGTGGTGTCACGGCAGATGCCATGGATAGGCTAAAGGTGGGGCCAATATGCTCTAGAGGAATCCAGGGAGGGATAGTGTGGTGATTCCACACACAAATGCCTTGTATTCAATAGGCTCGCAAGGTTTACAAATGCTCCTTGAGCTGTATTGGGGAGAGGAGGAAGAAGGAGCTCTCTTACTCTCACCACTACCTATCTCCAAGGAACCAACTATTCAAATGCCAACCAACCCCTTCTACAGATGCCCTAGCCCTCCTTATAAAGGGGTGACTAGGTCTCCAATTAGGGCATACGTGGAGGCATATTCCTGGGAATATGCCTCTTCCCAAAATAGCAAACCGACCGAGTCACTTTTTGCCATCGTAAGCCATGCAGAGGCTACGTGAGCCTCTGCGGCGCCAGCGTCATCCGACACAGGCCGCGTCACCCTTGTCGGCCACGCCTCGGTGGTCCTTCCCTCTGTCCGCTTCGCTCATGCTCTAGCGTACAGTGCCCACCTTTTGACCGGCGAGATACCTTCCTTCTCTTGCAAGCCTGATATAACCCGGATCGTGCCTAGTTAATCCGGCCACGTGGGTACCTGCATACAAGTTACATAAATCCTGCCGGCATACGACATACGTCGGCCGAGACTCAGTTAGGTGGACGTCCTCCGGTCCGGGTTACTCCGTAAGTTGGCATGCCTTGAGGTGACTCAACCAACATTCACTTTGACCTTGCCGTACCTCGGCTAACTCAGCCTCTATACCCCGGTGTGACCCTACCCGGGGGTATCCCCCCAACAGTTCTTATCTAAAATTATTTTCCTTAATAAGTCAAATCAAATTCATAATCACCAAGCATATTTTAAACTTATCATTCACTTAAAATGAATGATCTCATAGAATCAAACATGCGTATTATAAAGCTTAACGCTTTCAAATAGTTTGAACACATCACACCCAGGTGTATTTATATTTTCAAGCTTCCTAAAGTTATGTAGATAGTAAATAAAGTTTGATTATGCTTTATAGTTAACTTTTGTCTGTTTCAATCAAATCATGAGGCATATCAAATTCATATAATCCGAGCCAATACAAACAACATCGATCACATTCTATTAACCCCAAGATTGTTTAAACCTTGGTAAGGAAACTTTTTCCTCAAATGTTATTCGTTTTGCCACTTCAAACAACAATTTTATAAAATAAGATCTTTAACTCTTACCAATCTATCACACCAACATCCATCATAACTACTAGATAGTAAATCATCGCAACCTTAAAGTGTTATTACACTTCACTAGCACACTTTGCATATTAAACATCTAAATTCTTAACTTGAGAAGTAAAACATAAGAACTAATCAAATCTCGAAAAGGTGCCACTATTAGATAAACTCATTCATGTATTGGGGATTTATCTCGGGATTTTACAAAATGCATTACATTACTTATGCATTAGCATGTTGCTTCTTTAAACATTAGTCCTTACTGGACCAATGATGCTATTTACAGAATTTGGATCTTCTAGTATCTCGAAGACCGTGACTGCATAATCTTGCAATCACCAAAGGCAAGTTCATAACTTGCTCATGTCCTTTGATTATTTTCTATCAAATGCTTGTAACTCAACTGTTGTCAACACCTGCATTTCAAAAAGGACAGAAAATACTACTTTCATAATAACATGATTATGGATTATTTACCAAGTGGTAATAATCTATTGAAACGGTTCCAGTGGTAAAGGAACATAATATCTAGGACTTAACAACAAATGTCGCTAGTGATTCTAGCGCCGTATAATACGTGTTAACCATGAGATTTGGAATGGGACAGAGAAGTCAGCTGTATCTTCTTCCTTTCATATGGAGGAAAGATGACCTTATTGTGACATTGAGATTCCTAGTATGGATCCAACATATGGGTGGGCACCCTTAGGCCCCACGATTTTGGTGTCTAGATTATTTATGAGTGGCTGTCGGAGGTATAGTCCAGCCTTTTAGGGAGCTTACCAGGGGCATCACCACTTCATAGAGTCTTCGGGAACTCACCAGGGTTATAGCTTGCCCTAGTTGGAGGCTTAACGGAGGTGTAGTCAGCCCCGGAGGATCGTGCAGACATATGGGATCGCGGAGAGGGCAGTGATTGGCTTGGATCACCTACTGGGCCCCATATCAAGGAATTGTGGACGGGAAAGATCGCCCGGCTGTGCAACAAGGAGTTGGTCTCTCATGGGTAAAGCAACGCACCTCTGTAGAGTGTAAAAAACTGTGGCATGTTACTCCCTGTTCCGGGAAGGAGCTACGAACACAGCAGGAAAGGAACCCCATGAAGGTTCTGGTCAACCTGTGAAGGCTGTCGGACATAGTTTTCAGAATAAAAACAACCTTTGAAAAAATGTTTACGAAAACGTGCATTGCCTACGACCTATGGTCTGTGGTTGTAGAGATAGTGCATTATACACTCCTTTTTAGTGAACTTGCTGAGTACACTCATACTCAACCGTATCATCTTAACCCTTGCTAGATTCAAAAGCCATTGAAGATGCCGTCAACATCAATTACTGCTCAAGAAACCATCATCGACAACTCAAGTTTTTCAATAGCGTCAATAAGGTCAACATACACATCAGAGAAAGTGAAGACAAAGTTCTTAAGTAGACAGGAATAAATTCTCTAGCCATAAAAACCTACTTCTGTTGAGTAATTGCAATAACAATAATAGCAAGCCAAATAGCTTATATGCTAGTCTTAATTACTAAATGTTTCTGAATTATTAATTCTGGTTCTTCTTTGTAAGAGGTTCTTTCTCTCTCTTTAATCTAGCGTGTTCTCTGGATCTTTTGTAAAGAGTCGAGTTGTAATCTATAGTCATGTCTTGGACCTGCTGTGTTTCTGTTGTACCACTCTGAGGGATGTAATACTAGTGAACGGTGTTTCATTGGTGTTATGTCAATGACTATAGACTACATCATACAGTGGTATGCTGGGTCACCGTAGTACTCCTCCTTTAGTAGCTAATGGTAGCCCATCAGCATGTCCTGCGGTGTGCCGGGGGGCAGAGGATTGCCTCACGGAGCTTCTCGGCATCAGGCCTACTCGTTGTCGTTGAGTTTAATCACGACACGTTCACCAGTGTGCTCGTTCACCATGGTTGGTGGTTCGACTGCCCCTCCGTTGTTGACGAGCGTGCCATTGCCACCGTTGGTGGGGCCGCCGTTGGGTGGTCCGCCATTGGGTATGCCGCCGTTGGGCGGATAGGTGCCATATCCATTGCCACCATTTTCGTGATTGGCGGCGGTGTCGCCGACGTTGATGACTGCACATATGAAGTGGTTGGGGAAGCTATTGCTGCCGCAACTTTCGGATCTGGAGCCGCAGACTCCATCTTCCGTTGCTTGGTCACCCAGATCGGATCCACGACTGCTGTCGCTGTCCGTGCTCCCAGCTGCTGCTGAGGTGTTGAGCTCGCTGAGGGTGCCGATTGGTGGCGGGAACCACGATGCTGGAGCAATCGCGGGTGCTGTTGGCTGGTCAGGCATGCGAAGCGTGCCCATCTTACCAACCTAGAAGCAGAAGCTGTCAATCGCCAGACTGATTCCATCGCCCACGGACTCGAAAGCCGGGCGAGTGGCCGGCGTGTGGACGATGAAGTCGAACGCGCCGAAGAGCTGGCGAATCTCTGCTGTTGCGGAGTTATAGATCGCGGTTGATGGGGCCGAAGAAGCCACGACATCAGCACTCCCAATTCCCACAGACGGCGCCAATTGACTAGGGTTTAACTCATCAATGCCTATTGTTATGGACTTGGGTTTTGGAGAAGGAGGGAGCGCTGGAGGCATCAGTCATTTAGCAAACAAGCACACAGGGACGCAAGGTTTACCCAGGTTCAGTCCTCGTAGAGGTCCCTACTCTTGCTTGTCTGCTCTTGAAATTAACGAAGGAATCGAAGATTACAGGGGTGCGCAGACGCAATCTGGCGAGAGTTGTGGAAACTAGGGTTGCGTGTGTCCTCCTCCCCGCCCCTCCTAGCCTTTATATAGATAGGCTAGGTCTCGGGTAGCAGGTCGAGTCGGTTACAGATAAGGGTTTTTCCCTTTGAACTTTCTATCTTAAGCTTCTTCTTGTCTCGCAAGCAATCGAGAGTCCGTGGGCCACTCAAATTCAATATTAGGCCTTGGCATGCCAATGGCTTCCGCCGTATCTGGACCGTATATGCCGAACTCGAGCACCTGCAGGGTATACCCATGTCACTAAGTTTTCTACAAAAGACCACCGTGGAGCTCGGGCTCCATTTGTGGTTTCTGATAAAAAATAGCTTGTTATACTAGGAGCGCCCCTCTTTCTTTTTCAATACACACGGTACAAAAATGCATCTACTACTGTTTTCGGTAAAAAAAAGTTACTACCTTTGTCCCAAGGAATGAGACGTCCTTGTTTTGCGTGTTTTTTCTTTGACCAAATTTTCTCTAAATATATAAACATGCTGGTACAAAATTAGCATCATTGGAAAGCATGTTTCGATATAAATCCCACGATGCTAATTTTACATAATATAATTAAGTTTTAGTTGCTCTATTTATTCGATCAAACTTTTTTTTAAATGCGTGTGCGACTTATTCCTTAAAACAGAAGTATGGTATATTTTGGGACGAAAGAAGTAGTAAATTTCAGAAGATCCGAGCGTGCCCGCAAAGAGGTGGAGGTGGGTAGGGTGGGGCATATTTAGTGTCAACCTATTTTCACGTTTTCTTACATCTACCTCTATACAATACCAATGATACAATACTTCTTAGTACTCTGAATATCAACCAAAAAATAGATTAGGTTTCATCTTCCCAGTTAGATTCCAGGGAGGATGTAAATTATACAATTTTGGATTAATAAAAGTAGGAATGTGAGAAATACAGTTAGTGCAAGACCAATTTACATGAAGATTGTTGCTGAGCAAGCGAAGCGACAAAGGTTATTCTTTCTTCATATATTATAATTAGTCCCACGAGAAATCACTTGCAAATGAATCAGATAAGCCTCAACTTTGATTCTCATGATCTACATACTTAGTTTGTCTTAGCTGAAACTCTGGGGCATAACTGCTATTCTACTCAGAAAAGGTTTTGTACATAGCATGAGTATTTTTTAAATTAATATCTTCATTTTATTTTTTATTAATATCTTTTCAAGTGTACAAAATCATAATGATACGGGTGTTATGCCCAAATATTAATTCAGCGCGTGATCCACTATTCAGAATCACAAGCGTACAGAATAAGACCATGTCTCAATGATTAAAAAAACAAACACATATAAGCCTTGACACGAAATATCGGGAGTAAGCAAAGATTTATTAACCGCTAACAATTGTAATATTATTTGAGGGGATCGCAAGTTAATCCTTTTATCATAATTATGTTCGTCAAGAAAAAGAGAAAGCATGCCAATTTTTTTCTTTGTTTTTGTTTCTTTCGGTGCAACATACGAACAGTTTTCCTAGTTTACTCTAAATATATAAACATGCTGGTATAAAATTAGCATTATTGAAAAGTGTGTTTCGATATGAATCCAATGATGCTAATTTTATACAATATAATCAAGTTTTAGTTGCTTTATTTATTCGATCGAACTTTTTTTAAAATACGTGTGCGACTTATTCCTTAAAACAGAAGTGTGGTATATTTCGAGAAGAAGGGAGCAGTAAATTTGGAGGTCCCAGCGTGCCAGCAAAAGGTGGAGGTGGGTGGGTGTGGGGTGAGGCATATTTTGGTCGATGCGTACCGCGGACTTTGTCAGCAGATACGTTAAAATCGGGGCAACCAGCTGGATTCCCGCACTAACCCTAACCCATCGTTATGGCCGTAAATATTTTTCTTTACCAGGACGCCAGATCCAGATCTGAGACTCGCCCGCCTTTAAAGAGGGCCTCCCGTGCTCAGCCAGTCCTCGCCTCACCAGATCTGGATCTCGCAGGCAGCACGCCTCCTCTAGGTACACCATCTTCTTCTTCCCCTCGTCTAAATTAGGTTCTTTTGCTCATGCTTTTCTAGCATGATGATGATTCAGTAGCGTTGTAGAGTAACTTGGTAGCTGCGGGTTCCTGGTGTTGCTTAGTCGTGTTTGTGCTGCTGTTAAGTTTCTTAGCGAATTTCTTAGTAGTAGCTTTTACCAATGCTTTTTGTTGTGGTAGACAGCAAAATTATTGTGGGATTTGTGGGTTGCGGTATACAAACTTTTCCTTGCATCTTTTTTCTTGCATTCATGTTTTACCAGGTTATAAGTTGTAGCTACCGAACTTTTCCTTGCATCTTTTTTCGAAAAGTGGAAGTACCCGGGATTTCCTTCATTCATGTTTTACTTGAGTAACTACGAGTTGCATCTGGTAGCGTGATGAATATACTGTGTTGACACGCTAGGAACTCTGGGGTTAATGGGTTGTGGTGTACTCCTTTGTGTCTCTGTTGACATGATCTGTCCAGTTTATGTCCTCAGGTGTTGTTGCACACTTTTATCTAGATAAATTGTAGCTACCAATGTTTTTCTAGCATCTATCTGTGCTATTATTGATATGAACAGAAGTCTGTATTTCTTGCCTGCATGATTATTACTTCAGTATCTAGGAGTTGGATCTGGTAGCCTAACGTTCAATACTTTCTTCTCTTGTTTCAGATCTACTAGTATCAGATGAAACGGGTTGGTCCTGTGGATGAAATCTCCAAACCAGCTTTCATAGATCCTAGCGGTTTTGACGTAATAGCATGCCTGGTTTTGCTTTTCATCAAAGCATCTTGAGAGACCAAAATCTGCAATTTTTGGCACCATGTTGTCATCTAGCAGTATATTTGCAGGTTTGAGATCTAAGTGAAGAATCAGAATCTTAGTGGAGATAATGTAAACCCTCACAAATTCCCTTGATTATTTCATAGCGCTCTCTCCGTTCAGCTCTCTCCATTCAGGTATGGTAACTCTTATTTTTATTTGTTGTAATGATGGGTAATCTGAAATCTCAATTTGATACTGATAATAATTGTTTCTAACTGTAGGAATGAGCATCGGACAATTGAAATGAAGTTGTCTAGCACACATATGCATGAGAAGTCCCACCAAGTTGTTGGACTAAAAAAATGAAAAAAATAGTGTTGACACACATGCAAGACATAAACATATAGCAGAAAATTTGTCTAAGTGAGATGAATGCTCTGCTCTTAGTGTCTATCTAGATGGAGACTTCATGCCCCTATAAAAGGTAGGGTCATATGTCACATGATATTGCTTTCTATCTTCTGTTTGTCAATAGATGTTGAGATTGCTTACATGCTTCCATTTGTTTCAAGCATTCCACTCATATAATAGGAAGTACTCCCTATGTCATCTTGTGCTACCCTTCTTGAAGATTATAAGGGTTTCATGTATGTCAAATATTTAACTCTTTTCTCTTCTTTAAAGGTACATGAATCTGCATGGAGAAAAGGGCTATCAAATAATCAAGGAATTTGAGAGGATTTACACCATCTTTGCAAGAATTGCATGGTTTACTTAGATATCAAAACCTACAAATATATTTCTGGATAACAATTTAGTTCCAAACGTTGCTGATTTTTGTCTCTCAAGTTGCTTGGAGGAAAATCAAAACCAAGCTGTTGCTTCAAAACAGTTTGGATCTATGTGGTCTATTGAGATTGGCATGGATAGTTCATTGGTTGTGCAGGTAAGCTCACTAATGACACATGGCATGCTCCACTAACCTCATTTTCTTGCAGCCAGCGCTTCTCCATTTCTGCCTCTGTCGATCCGAGCTGGTTGATGGGGTGAACCATTGTGGTTGATTGGTTAACAGAAAATGGTTCAGTTGGGAACAGTGAAGTTCACCTATCAAGGTATATGCTGTTTCTGTTGATGCTTTTCCTGCCCTTCAAAGAGACTTTGTTAAAGAGTTACATCTATCAGTTGTCTTACCAATGCTTATTAAATTGGATGCAGATATTTTGTGAAACCGGCTGTCCTTAGATATGGTGGCTGAACTAGGGGATATCCTGGCACAAGCTTAGGTATGACCATAACAATCTTCCACAGTTGTTTTCAGACGTAGCCATGTCCTAGTTCTTAAGAGTGCCATGTTTTATGCTTCTGTTACAGGGAGCAACACCAGGATTCAGGGGAAGCATCCCAGGAAAAAGGATGAGCAAGGCACTGGAAGATTGACCTGACCCTCTGCTCATACTCCATGGCATGAAGTTACCTTTTCGGGTGAGCTGGGATCGGTGTCTAGTTTAGAGAAAGTATCACAGCTTGAGAATGGCCATTTTGTTGGCACTTCTTGTGGCCTGATTTTGGCTCAGCTTCGTGGATCAATATCAGCCTTAGCCTTAAGTAGAGCAAATTGGAATTGTTGTGTTGGCATGCGGATTGATGGATGTAAGGATGTACTGGTTATAACCTAATACAGCCTGAAAGAAGGTTTCGTACTATCACACTTCGTGTGCCTGGTGTGGTTCTTTGTTTTGTTTTACTACCTCATCTTTACTCCTCTATGAGGGCTCTGTTTTAACCATTTTTTTTCAAACCATGCAGGAGTGCTGCATGTGTTAAATTTGATAGTATGAAAAAAGCCAACGATTGGCTGAAGTTTACAGAGTGGCCTGAGACCAATACTAGAAAAATATGGCACACAACATTAGGAAAGGTAGCTGACCTAGAGTCCTTACTGGACTAACAATCCCAAAATTTATCCCTCATCTAACAGGAAATGACCTGCACTGGCTATAACCCATTGCTTTGTGGACTTGATGTGATCTATGAGGATGTTTAAAGGTTTAGCCACCTTCTCAAAAACCCTGGTATTTCTTTCTCTCCGAACAGACCAGGTGATCAACGTAACTCGAGAGTGCTTCTTCCTAGTCTTCCCTTTGAGTGTTCTCTCCTTGTTGCCCCCATTTTTGCAGAGGGGTGTTAGTTGTAGGAGAGTCCCCAGATGATATTAACACGACCGCACAACCAATGAAAAAATGTTGGACAATTTATTCTGCGGCATTAGAGTACACATTTTTCATTACGAGGGAGGAGCCCGCGTTTTCCAGACTGTCTGCAGTCCAGATTCTCTCCGGAACAAAGAACCATGTCGCCAGCTTGTAACAAAGAGGAGCCTAAGATTTCCAAATGGCAGTGCCAACCTCCCAATCGATTTTCCGTTTGCCTCACACGACCATGTCCATTTATCCTCCTCTTCCGAATTAATGTGCAGAGAGCTGCACTCTTCCCACAATGTGGGCACCTGCATGAACATCTGAACTGTACTTGTCTTTTTATGTCTTCCATAGTTCCATCCAGTTTCCATGAGTATATGATCTGATCTGCACCGTCTCTCACTTTGCCAAATCCAGCACTCGCCACTGCCGCCTCTATAAACTCGTAACTCTCTGCCTTTCGGTTATCTCTATGACTCTATCTCTGGGTTTGGTTTACCGAACATGAAGAAGTTGGGAGTTGAAGAGGACATTATTTGGAAGATTTATTTTAAGCTTATATGGATGCAAAAACACCCAACAAGTTACTAAATCTGTTTGTATATACCGTATCAAACACTTCACAGAAACATGCACATTTTCCTACAGATTGCACTTATTTGTCTTTAATAAGAATCAGAGTGGTAAAATTGTCTGACTGCAGAGCCTTACTATCCCTGCCATTTGGTCTCACCCACGTTTCAGATCACGGTTCTCAAACTGGTTTAGCCGAACCAGGTAGTAGCAACGGATCGCCAGTCGCCAGTCGCCAATCGACGTTTCGCCCCACCCAAACCAAACCCTCGCCACCCGTCTCCATCGCAGCTGATTGACGACGTTGTTGATGAAGATCCTCCTCCGAATCTTGTCGGGGGACCCCGCGTGCCTCGCTCACGTGTCCCTCGTCTGCAAGCCCTAGCGCCGCCTCCTCTCCGACCCCGCCTTCCGCCGCCGCTACCGCCTTCTCCACGAAACGCCCCCGCTGCTTGGATTGATCCACCGCTTGAACAGAGACACGCCCTACACCTCCCGATTTGTCTCCGTCTCCTACCTCCGCCCTGCCAATGTCAAGACTATGACAGAGCATGCACGAGGCCCAATATCTTCCTTAGCGGGATGTGTTGCCTATATTAGCTAGAACTGTGTTGCCTATATACTTGTACGACCGACAAATAATGGAGGGATTTGAATGAGTAATCTGAACTCTCCCCAACCTCGTCCTCCGAGTCCCTAGTATCCTTGCTTCTATTTATAGCTCGAACCCCAACTTCCCTCTCAAATGCTCTTTCCCTAGCTATGATCATCCAGGTTCGTTGCAAAATTGGTATCAGAGCCAATCCCATCTACCAAATCCACGCCGGCGCTACGGAGGAACCAGAATTAGGAGAAAATCCAAGCTCAGATCTCGGAGACCATGGCGGGAGTGATCGAGCAGACATCCGGCCTCACCGACATGATGAAGCAACTCCTGGACAGCTTCAACGACCTCAAGGACACGCAGATCGAGACGCGGGAGGCGTTACGTGCGATCCAGAACTAGACAGAGGCTATGGAGGCGCGAACGGTAGATTTCGAGAAGCGCGCGGCATCGGCTCCACCAAGCCCTACACCTCTACCCAACATTAGGCTATGCATGCCCATCGACAACACCGTCACTCGGCAATCATGGAGTAGGGTCTCATGACCACGACACTCCAAATTTGTTTCGGGGTGATGCTCCCAGTGTTGGGGATATACTTTCCAGGTATAGCCACGGTGATCCACTGACCAGGGTGACCCACTTCCGGGTTAGAGCTATACTCCACGGGCGACCCAGTCAGGGAGAGAAGATTGAAGCCCATCCGGCTACGGGAAGGCCCAAGAAGACTTTCTGACTTAGGCCTGTAGGAATACTTGTAGTCCAAGATGTACTCTATATCACCTCTATGTCGTAGGCGGATAGGAGTCTCCTCTAAACCCTAGGACATATGACTATATAATCCGTCATAGGGACCAGCCTTTAGGGCACAACCACAATACCACAATCTTAACTTGCACATGCGAAATCAACTCTTGTAATATGTTGTACTTTCGGCTTTACCGATATACTGGATTGCTAGCAGGAGTAGGATCCATCCACCATAGTCGGATCTGAACCTGGATATGCTTGTGTGCTCACCGTCCCGGACAACCATACGTCTCACACCCCACCTTTTCCCACGTCTCGAGGATCCCCTCATGACGTACTTGTCTTCAATCCGACGATAGTTAGCACCCACCATGGGGCAAGTGACCTTCGGATCTATATTTCGGGCGGAATCCGCACGTGCGGGAATCGGTGAAACAATCATCGTTGGTCGCATCCTCTATGCTATTGATATCCCTCTCATCCTCCTCGACGAGACCTGGATTCCGACTAGGGAGGCCATGCCGAGCTACACCATCCTGCTAATCAGCGAGATCGACATCTACCTCGGTTTTATTGAACCCACCCCAACGGTGATGATAGAGGCGGAATAAACTTTTGGATCCACTTTGTCCATAGAGGCCGCAGAGTTCCGAATCTCGGGAAACCCTAATCCCACCCAACCCGCCCCTGAGGCGGAGATCATGGAGAAAGAGAAGGTCGAATCTAAAGAAGATCTCCCTCAGGAGATCGAATCTCAGGAAGACCAAATATGCAATAGCTCCAGATCTGATTCTACCGATGCAGGAGCAGTAAAATCGTTTTTGAGGCACACAATGAGGCGGATGATGCTACGCCCCAATGTCAATCTGGACGCCATCCTCGAGACTATCAAAAGTTTCGAGGAAGCCAATGCCGAAATTCTCATCCACCTCAGAGCGCACGGATCTCACTTTGTCGGCTATGTCGGCTCTGGAGACGACAACAACCCAATTTTGGATGCCATCAGAACAGAACACTGATACACCGGCATCTCCAGGAGAGTCCATGACGTCGGCAGGGTTTCGGGCGTACGAAGAAGAATTCCAAGAAGAAATCAACTCTAGAGCTGCGCGGGAAGGAAAATGGTCACACTCAAGTCCATACAACAACATCGATGAGGACTACAACGAGGAACATCCCGAGTCACAAAATGACATGGATCTCGGAGAAAATCCCGGGGTCCCGGTGTCCGAAAG
Source organism: Avena eriantha (assembly GCA_910589775.1). Lineage (NCBI taxonomy): Eukaryota > Viridiplantae > Streptophyta > Magnoliopsida > Poales > Poaceae > Avena > Avena eriantha. Next base: position 256,843,387 of record OU342743.1, on the reverse strand, counting down.
TACTGACGGAAGTTTATCCCCAGGAAACGGATCCAAAGCCGTCTTTGTCACTAGTGCCGAAAGGACCGACAAGGCAAGGAAGAAGAAGAAAAACAAGACTCCGAAAGAAACCTTTCGGCCGAAGAGGAAGAAGTTGATGAGAGTATCCAGATGGAGGATTCAGACGACGCTCTGATCCCCCAGGAAACAAAAAAAAATCTCCGGTGGATGGCCACGTGGTTACCCCCAGTGCCCGGGAAATCTATGGAGAAGCACTAACAATGCTGATCCCAACCACTTCGGAGCTTACCCCGGATGAATTGGAGCAAAGGGCCAAAGCCCTAGAGGCATACCGCTTACGACTCCTGGACGAAGCAACACATCTCGTCGAGGAGAAGTAGCGCATCAACAACAACATTGCAGATACAGAGCAGTTTAACCGTTTAACTCCCTACAACATCAGAAGACTCGAAACGGCCCCGTGCTGCAAGCACGAGCACCAAGGACTAGCCACCGTGCCGTCCTCCCGGCCACTGCAGCCGCTGAATCGCAGGATCTCGGGGCCGCCGCTCCGGTGCATATCTCCGCCAAGATCCTGGAGCCGCCACCTCGGCTAACTTCTCCTCCAGCAACGGCTTGCTATACTAGGACGCCACCCCGCACCGGCTAGGAGCTCTCGCTACACAAGGAGAGGAGGAACCCGCTGACGCCCTCCGCGCGACGAGATGAGATCTTGTCGCTGCCGTCAACCGCACGGTCTTTGCCAGCGGTGTCGTCCGGCAGCGGCAGGGATGGGCGGAGGTGGATGGGGGGAGTGGCGGGTTTGCCCCGAGCCATTTTCATGGGAACCACGCGAGGCTCCTCAGCTAAGAGTTAGAATAGGAATGTCTGCTATTGTCTACATGGTCCATGTCAAAACAGGGCGGTCTCATGATAAATTACTTCCGTACACGGACTTCTACATTCCAAGTACAGCGATGTGCCTATCAACTGCTTTAAATCCTTGAACTGTTATTGGCAATGTCTAGCCTGAAACTAATATGTTATAGTACTTTGGGATACATGGGATTATGTTTTTATTTGTGAAGAGTGTGAATTAGACACTTCCAAACCCAGTTACGCAGGTCTGCATGGCTGTAATCTCTGTTTTTATCATTTCGGATGATCCTAGCATACAGCAGGTGGTTTTATCTTTTCGGATGGCGCTAGCGATAGTGGTGGATTGCCATGGGCAGTGGAGGTGGGTGCTGCCAACTGCTAGTTGTTACATCTTCCTAGCCGGTTACCTTTGGGTGCTGTTGGATATTAAATTAAGTACTACTTCAACCGATTCTAAAATATAATATGTTTTAACTTTTGTAAAGCGAATGTATCTAGATCCTTGGTGTGTAGGTTCAGAATGAATATACACATAAAAGGCGTCTAAATACATTTGTTTCACAGAACCTAAAACATCTTATATTTTGATGATTACCGGATAGAATAGCATAAAACAAAAGAAAATTGAGAAAGTTGGGAGGCTCAAGGAAAATAACCTAACTATAGAGAAGTGGTCTGATAGGCGAGAGATATATCTCGGTTTGAACCATGCAAAGTCGGCTTTGGCGAGGAACCACTAATTGGTGGAGTCGAATCAAAATACTGATTGGCTGGCATATATGTATGTCGGCCGTACGGGAGATGTTTCGTATAAGAACCTGATGTGGCCTTTTCAGCCGGCGCTACTAGGACCGCAATAGTTTCGGGGACTAATGTCGGGTGATGACCCCCGATAGGGTCAAGTTGTGGTATAAAAATAAGGTTGACCAAGACTAGGATTGATAATTGTGGGTCGGATGACATTGGCGAGATACCCAAGTCGGGTCAAGCCGGCATACCTTGGCCGACATACTTTGTATGTCGGCATAACATGTATGTTGATTCTTCTATGCAGGTTACTCCAAGCCGGGTTATTTGGGTTGAGGTCGAAATAGAGGTCGGTATACGCCATGAGGGTGTATGCCGACCTCAAGGTCAATGTCGTCGGATTGAGGACAAGTACGCCATGAGCGGGTCCTCGAGGCATGCGGAAGAGAGGGGTGTGAGACGTACGGTATTCCGGGACGGTGAGCACACAAGTTTACCCAGGTTCAAATCCGCCGGCTTTGGACGGATCCTACTCCTGCTAGCAATCCAGTAATACGGCAGAGCCGGAATATGGGTTACAAGGGTTTCGCCTGTGCAAGTTGAGGGTCTAAAGTATTGGGTTATTGCCCTAAAGGCTCTCCCTAGGACGACTTATATAGATATCCGGCCTAGGGTTTACAGGAGAGATCAATCCAGCTACGACTAAGAGTTGGTTACAGAGTACATCTTGAACTACAAGTAATATCATGGGCCTAAATCGGTAAGTCTTCTGGGCCTTCCCGTAGCCGGATTGGACTCCGTCTTCTCTCTCTAACTGGGCCGCCTGTGAAGCAAAGCTCTAACCCGAAGTGGGCCACCCTGGTCAGTGAGGAACTGTGAGGATACCCGGAAAGTATATCCCCAACAGCAGCCCCCGGAGGCCTCCAAGATCCAAAGTCGGATTTTATCATCGTCTAGCTTGATCTTCGGCTTGCAGAATCTTGAAGGGTTTCTGAAACTTCACAACAAAAAATACGATCCGGGTCTTAAAAGTAAGTCGGACCTTTCAATTGGTTACTCGGATTTTCCAGCTCGCTTTTAAACTAAGCCGGAACTTGATCTCTAACGCCACCTGACACAAGCATGGTCAAGTCACGTCATCTGACAGACGTTCCGTCAGCACGACCGTTGGTGGGTCCGCGGTTCGTGGAACTGAGACGCCGTTTCAATGCGTGCGTGAAGATCGAGGCGGCGCAATCATCGCGCGGGCCCTTCCCAGTTCTTTCCACGACGTGTGGCGGTTACACTGTAGCGTTTGCATGAATCTTGGCGCAGGTAGGTGGATATAAGGGGTTTAGATTTCTTCTTCTCCTCTCCACCAGTCCTTTGCCGTTCCTTTCCTCCCAATTCCCCTGCGTGCTCAGAGCCTCCTCGTCCTCCTCCCACAGAGCTCCTAGCGCCGCCCCTTTTAGGTCACTTTCTCACCGCAGAAAAATGGCTTCATCATCTTCTTCCTCTAGTTTGGCTGCGGCAGCGGCGGCGGCGGCGGAAGCAGCTGCGGAGAAGGAGAGCTTCCGGGGAATCTGGATCCCCTGCGCCCTTGACGAGGACGGCCTCAAGAACATGGAGAAGGAGGGGCTTCTCGCTGCCGGCGACTGGCGGACCGGCCTCGGCGAAACCGTCCCCAACCCGCGCGAGGGCGAGCGTGTCCACTTCGGCACTCATCTGGACCGAGGTCTATCTTTTCCTCCCTTGGAGTTCTTCTCCGAGGTGATAGATCACTATGGAGTTCAACTCCACAATCTTCCTCCCAATTCTCTTCTAGAAATGAGCGCATATGCTGCGCTTTGCGAGGGCTTTCTCGGCATTAGGCCGAGTTTGCTTCTCTTCCGGTATTATTTTCATGTCCGGAGAAATTCCATCACTGCTGGGGTTCCTTATATCACTGGCACCATTAGCTTTTCTGTTAGACGAGACCGGGCATATCCCAAAATTTCTGCTAGTGACTCGGTCAAACAATGGCCATCCACTTTCTTCTACCATAGGGATATTCCGGCTCCCGGCAAAGCTACTGCTTTGCCAGTTTTTGTCAACGGAGCCGCCACAGCCCAGCCTTCCTGGGACGAGGCTGCTCCGGCTCTCACCGATGATCTGATCCTCGCTAAGAGGCGGATCGAGTATTTGATCAAGCACAAGGGTCTGAAGGGATCCGACTTAGTCCATTGCTGGGTCTCACGTCGGATCCAACCACTTCAGTACCATGGGGATAGACTGATGCACTCCATCACGTCTTCTAAAAAAGACTCCCTCCGCATCATCCCCAAAGCCTATACCGCTCAGGATTACATAAGCCAGATCAAGTGGCTGATCAAGGAGCGAATCGAGAGGAAAATTCCGGAGGTTTCTCTGCATATGCACACGGCGGAAAACCCCGTGGTGCTGGTAAGCTTCCATCAATACACCTTTTATGTGTTTCAATCTCTAAGTTATATACTGCAATGCTGATATGTTTTCTTGTTTTCAGCTTGCTGACCTCCCCGAGTCGGAGCTTGCTCCACTCGAAGGATATCCTCCTGAGTTTTCTCAGAAGACCGAAGTAGTCCCATTGCCAGATCTTGCGCTCAAGAAGCGTAAAGCTCCGACAGTGGAAGTTGGCACAAAGGAGGTGCCAGTCGTGAAAAGGTAACCTTTTGTCACAACATTTTCGCCTTTGTACTTTACTCAAATTTCTTTCCGAGATGTAATGTTTCCGACTTTACTACTTTCTCAGAGAAAAATCGATCATCAAGGGCAAGGGGAAAGGGATTCCTTCGAAGCCCTTGCGACAAACAAAGCTTACCATAGCTTCCCCTACCACGGCTCCTCTGACTCCTGCCCCTCAACCTTCTGCAACACCGGCGATTACTCCTTCTCCGGTTGTTGCAGAAGATCCTGCTCCTCCAACGGCGCCTGTGATCCTTGGGTCACACACTGACGTCACCGTGGGTGCGTCAGCTCAAGATAAGGGTGAACCATCTTCGGGTAATGATCCCTTGGCTGAAGTCTTCGCCAACAACCTCCTCAGCAATCCCGGACTTGCCAAGTTTGGCTTATCCTGGAAATCTGCAGAGGAGATCCAGCGGCTGGCCAGGCAAGTCCTGGACAAAAGCCATCTATCCCCCGAAGAGGAAGCGCAAGAAGCAGAGGACGTCAAGTTCTCTGACCTTGTCGCTCAAGTCCGCCTTTGCGACAAGAGGATCAGGGCTGGCGAGCTTCCAACAGCCCCAGTAATTCCTCTTACCCTCGCCGAGAAGGTGGCAGCTGAAGTGAACGCGGGGTTAGACAAACTCACACGCGAGCAATATGTAAGTTGGAATTCCAACTCTTGTTTTTACATTATGTTATATCATATCCTCTAGCCCCCAAGCATGAAGTAAGATATAGAAATCCGGGTTTATGCTTTCATTAGGATGCCAAAGAACGAACTATTATAGCCCCCAAGGCTCGTGCTGATAATTAGCAAAAAAATTAGCCCGAGTCTTAAGTAGCTTTCTGACTTTGGGTATTCTGACTTACAGAAAGTATGTTCCTATAACCAGGAATTATTAACCAATGTCTGTGATAAGCGGAGAGAGATCAAAGCTCTTCGGCTTAAAAATGCTGAGCTCAAGGTAGTCAAGGATGAAGCTGAAGGTAAACATTCCGAGATTCAAACCTTGTATTTTGCTTTTTCAATGTCGAATTGTTCTGAACTGTTATTCTTTTTGACTTACAGCATTGGTGAAACAATCCATCGCTATGATTGAAGAGGCCGAGAACCTCAAAACCCTGGTGGTGAAGAACAAGGGACTTCGCCAAGAGCTGGATAAGCTCAAGGCGGATCATGAAACGAGCATAGCTCAAGTCCTGGAATCCTCCTCCATGGCCACTGAAGAGCGCGATCGCAAGATTGTCGCTCAAGATAAAGTTATCTCGAACCTCAAGAATGAGCTTGGTAGAGAGAAGGACATATCCCAGGCGCTCCGGGCTGAACTCCAGAGTCTCCGGGAGGAGAAGGCCAAGATTGATGACGTCATTCTTGGTATGTTTCCCCTCTCTGACTTATCTTTTCTTCGACTTCTATCATTGTCGGTTTTTTTTCTTATCTTCATTTTGTGCATAGGTCCTCTAAACTTGACGGACTCTTCCTCGTCCAAGCCCCGCACCCACCGGCTTACCCAAGTCGGTGATCTTCTTCATGACTACCGCCAGTCCCTTGAGGACATTGGCGAGTCTCTCAGGATTCCGGACATGCCAAGCATGTCGGACTTCCAGGTGCGGGAGAAGGCCAAGGAGATGCCGTAGCTTGTTCGGGACTGGAACATGTCCTACGCGTGGACTGCTGCGCAGAACGCTCTCACCATGGTCATGAGCCACCATGGAAACATGGAGATATGGCAAGTGACCAGAGGATACTGCAAGGTAGACGAAGACGGCCAGGAGCAAGACCTTCAAGCCATCATGCACTCCTGCGCCGGATATGGGTGCCACGTAGCTGATCTGACCAGCTACGAGATTCCCTTCTTCACCCGCGTGTCTACTCCACCACCTCCTCCAGAAGAAGCCGAAGAAGTTTCTGACGATGAACGGACCACCTTGGATCCGGACATTACGGAACGATATTAAGGCGGAGTAACTAGCGAGTCGGCAGCTGCTTCATCTCCTCCTGCATCATAAACCACAAACTTATGTATTATTCTGTGAAAGAACATGATGCGTTTGTAAATATTAAGTACTATGACTTTTGCTAGTGCTAAGCTTTTTAATCTATTCAGCACTTTTGCCTTAGACTTTTTTTTGTGTGCCTGAAATGTTTACATAAGCACTTGAAATTTTCCGTGTCTACTTATCGTTTATCTGGCTTTCCGCCTCGTCCCTTTCATGAGCCGGCTAAACCTTCAGCCAGAAACTTTGCCGAGCAACGGAGCTCAATTGCTAAACTAGTTTAAACTCGAAAACAAAGCCAGCTTCCAGTACCAACAATTCACTACTCGCATCCAGCAATCGGACAAATAACCAAAGTAAAGACTAGAATTTTTAGAGTTATACCCGAAGGTAGCAGTTTTAGAATCGGAAATCTAAACCAGAACGAACATGAGCATAAAGTACTTTCAAGCATTCTGAGATTTTAGACTATGACATGATCATTAGGAAATAAGATGGTAAAAACTTCTCAGGAAAAACTTTGAGGTAACCAAAACTTTTATTTCTCACAGAACATGTACATATGTATGATTACAAAGAAGGATAAACTAAGAATAAAAGGGACGCAGCTGAGCAATATTCCACGGTCTGTCTAACTCATCTGGATTTGTACTACCTCCAGCTCTCTTTCTCTTCTTAGTAGCAGGTCTTTCTTTGACTGGCCTCATGTCAGTTAAGTAGTACGATCCATTGTGCAATACTCGACTAACTAAAAAGGGCCCTTCCCATACTGGGGAAAGTTTGTGCTTTCTTTGTTGCACAAGCCGGAGAACTAAATCACCTTTATTAAAAGATCTAGTTCGGACTCTCTGGCTATGATACTTGCGTAACTTCTGCTGATAGGCTGTAGATCTCATTCCAGCAACGACGCGAACTTCTTCGACTAAGTCGAGATCATTTTGTCGAGAAATCTCAGCATCCTCTTTGATATACGCGGCCACTCTAGGAGAAGTATGAATTAAATCACAAGGAAGAACTGCTTCCGCGCCATAGACCAAGAAGAAAGGTGTATATCCTGTTGACCTGTTCGGAGTTGTTCGTAAACTCCAAATTACAGAGGGTAGTTCCTCTGGCCAAGCCGCCGCAGCACGTCTCAGTGGTGCTTCGAGTCTTGGTTTCAAGCCTTGTAGAATTAAACCATTTGCTCTTTCGACTTATCTGTTAGCCTGTGGATGTGCGACTGATGCAATGTCAAGCCGGATATTTTGCTCGTCGCAGAATTCAGCCAATTCTCCCATAGAAAAGTTACTCCCGTTGTCTGTGATAATACTATGCGGATAACCATACCGGATTATAACATCCTCGACAAATCTTTTGGCTGTTGCTCCATCACAACTAGTGACAGGTTTAGCCTCGATCCATTTTGTGAATTTATCCACCATCACTAAGAGGTGAGTAAATCCACTTGGAGCTCGTTTAAAAGGTCCTACCATATCAAGCCCCCAGACCGCAAAAGGCCATGTTATAGGTATTGTTCGCAGCTGATCAGCCAGAATATGAGCTTGCTTGGCGTACTTTTGGCAGCCTTTGCATGTCTTGACTAATCGTTCGGCATCTGCCTGAGCTGTAAGCCAGAAAAATCCATGTCGAAAAGCTTTTGCCACTAAAGATTTGGCTGTAGCGTGGTGACCACACTCTCCTTCGTGGATTTCCCTTAAGATTTCCACTCCTTCTTCCGGAGATACACAGCGCTGAAAACCCCTAGAAACACTCCGTTTATGGAGCTCACCTTTAACAATAGTATAGGCTTTTGCTCGTCGGATAATATGTCGGCTCAACACCTCGTCTTCAGGTAATTTGCCATCTACCAAGTAATCGAGGTAGGGTTGAGTCCAGCTGGGAATTACAGCCAGAACTGCTATCAAAGGTGAGTCGGATTTGGTTGGATATTCCTCATCTACTCCCTTTATCGAGGGAACTTTGAGGTGCTCTAAAAATGCGCCATCCGGGACCTCTTTCCGCGCAGAGCCTATTCGAGATAGTGCATCTGCTTCCTCGTTTTCTGCTCAAGGGATGTGTTGAACTTCAAACCCTTCGAACGATTTAGATAAATCATCTACGATAGCTTTATATGCTGCCATGTGCTTATTTGCATTACAAATATCTGAGACTTGCTAAGCAACAAGATCCGAATCTCCGTAACACATCAAACGTCGGATGCCAATATCCTTAGCAATCTGGATTCCATGCAGCAGTGCTTCATACTCGGCAATGTTGTTTGTCGCTGTGAAGTGGATCAGCAACATGTATAAAAGTTTATCTCCTTGGGGTGATTTGAGCACCACGCCAGCCCCCGAGCCCCCTCGAGCCTTAGACCCATCGAAAAAGAGGGTCCAATATTCCGACTCAGGGAGGACCATGTTTTCCTTGGTCTGTGTCCAATCAGCGACAAAGTCGGCAAGGATCTAGGATTTGATTGCTGCCCGAGGTTTGTACTCAATATCGAAAGCTGCAAACTCTATGCCCCATTTGGCGACGCGTCCTGTGGCATCGCTATTGTTGATTATATCTCTCATGGGAGCTTTGCTCACCACGGTAATTGGATGCTCCTGAAAATAGTGTCGTAACTTACGAGATGCTAGAAAAACACCGTAAGCCAACTTTTGATAGTGCGGATACCGCTGTTTTGATTCTGTCAGGACCTCGCTGAAAAAGTCTGTCATTTACTCCTTCGCAGGAGTTCTTGGTGTCAATCCATCGTCCGAGGTAATCCCGACAAGTTTCTCCGGCTTTCTGGGTGCAACGCTGTAGGTCTCCAACCATACAGGGCCTCCGATATGTGCCTTCGAAATTCCGAAAGAACGCACTTTGTAAATCATACCAGTTGTGGATGGTGTTCTCCGGAAGTTCATTGAGCCATGATCGTGCCGTCTTCCGCAATATAAGTGGGAGATATCGGGTAGCAACCAGGCCGTTTCCGCCTTTGGCGATGCAACAAGCTTGGAAGAAATCCTGTAACCAGGTGTCTGGCCGAGCAATGCCATCGTAGGCTTGGATATGTCTTGAGATAGTGAATCCTTCCGGGAACTTTGTAGCTCTGATGCGTGGTCCGAAGCATTTTGGGCCCACGTATACATCATCGTTTTCGTAGCGCTGAGCCTCTATATTGGAGTTGATCATGTGCCTTGCGTAGTTTGGGGATAGGGATCGTCCCGAATGTCGGCTGTGGCTGCGGTGCCTTGGAGACGGACTTCGGCTTCTGCCACCACCTCTCCGCCATGTCGTCCTCCTTGACCTCCTTGGGGGTCGTTGTGATAACTGTGCTGTGGAGAGGGTGGTGCAGCTGGGTTGTTTCCGGCTGATCGCCGGCCTCCGTCCGGAGCGTCATTATTCCGGTTCCGGGGAGGTTCTTGACTATGACGAGCCCCATGCCGGCTTGTGCCAACGTGGTTTCTGTCGTTCCTTCGTCCGTCGTTCCCACCATGGTGAGGCTCAGCCGGACGGTTTTCATGTCTAGGAGGTGGCATTCTCTGACGATCCTCCTCCCGACGTTTCTCTTTATCTTCTCCCTTTCGGGGAGGATTCCTCGAATTCAGTGCAGCGATCGCGTCTTTCTCGGCTACTGGAGCGACGTTGCTCCAGTTATGTGTAGCCCTGCGGTGCTGCCCCGATGATCCGGTTCTTGAATAATTGTCTTCCCTGCGTTCGGGGTGATGATACTACGTCCGAACGTAGTGGGATCTTACGTCAGCCCATGCCGGATCTGTGCGACATTGGTCGGAATCCGAGACCAGCTTTTGACTTCCAGACAGGGCGACCTTTTGCTGCTCCAGTCCCTTATTAAGTAGCTTGATACCCAAACGTATCTCCTCTGGTCCTGGATTAGCCGATAGAATTTCGCGAGCTGCCACGGTATTTTGCACTGGTGTTGGGTAAACCCAATCTCCGTTGCTATCCTTCCATGGCTTTCCCATCTCATCTCCAAAAAGGACGGCACGGACATGTGGGAATTGGTTGTCATCTATGTGACGCTTCCGTGTCTTTTGATGTAGACGGGACATGTACTCCTTGTTTGACATGCGCTTCTTCTCCACCTCGATGTTTTTGGCTTCATCAAGGAGTTGTTGACGACGCGCTTCTAGGGCCTGGGCCCTTTCGTCCAGCTCATCTGCAGTAAGTTCTGCAACTGTAGGGATAGGTGTGGTTAATGCGGCATCGATGAGTTTACGCGCACCTTCAGTGATCACGTGTCCATCCACCGATGCTTCTTTTTTCGGCTCGTTTGGGATTAGTGCTCCATCCGAGTCTTCCTCGTATTCCTCGGCAATCACCTCCTATGCCAGAGAGTCTTTTGCCGGGGTCTTGTTCTTCTTCTTTGCCTTCTTGGCAGCGCTGGTAGCAAAGACGGCTTTGGGTCCGTTTCCCGGAGTCAAGCTCTGATCGGTACTTTCGGACATCTGGACTTCGGGATTGTCTCCGACGTCCATGTCATCCTGCGCTTTGGGAGAGTGTTCCCCGGATCCTTCATCCATGGCTTCTCCCTCCTCTGCAGCTTTAGAGTTGTACTCCTCTTCATATTCCACGGAGAACTTTCGGAAATCTGCCGACGTCATGGATTCATCCGAGGATGCGGGAACGTCGGCGCTTGTTCCAATTGCCTCCAGCACCGAGTCGGTGTTTTCTCCAGCATCGGCAAAGCTGGATCCGGATCCAACATATCCGACGAAGTGTGATGCGTGCTTCCCGAGGTACCTGAGGAAAGGCCTATCTGTCCCGGCATCGTCAGAGCCGGAATCAGTGTCGTTGATACGCTCCTCCTGGATTTCGACTTCCACGGGTGGGTCGATCTGGGATCCGGCTTCTCCGGGGAGATCCACTCTAGATTCAGCTTGGACCGTGAGGTCTTCTTCAGGCTCAAATTTCTCCACTATCTCCACAACTGGTGCGGCTTGCGTGGGATTAGGGTTTTCTGAGATCCGGAACTCTGCCGCCTCCGCGGACAAAGGGGACCCAGAAGATTCTTCTGCCTCTATGATCACCGCTGGGGTGGGTTGGGCAGGTTCAACGAAACCGATGTAAACATCGATCTCGCCAAAAGACATGATTGTATAGGCAGTCACAGCCTCCCTAGCCGGAATCCAAGTCTCGTCGAGAACGATGAGAGGGACGTCGCTGGCGTAGAGGATGCGACCGACGGCGATGGTCTCGCTGATTCTGATTCTTGCAGATTCCGCTCGGAACGCAGGTCCGAAGCTCACTTGCCCCACGGTGGGCGCCAACTGGCACAGGCGAAACCCTTGTAACCCATATTCCGGCTCTGCCGTATTACTGGATTGCTAGCAGGAGTAGGATTCGTCCAAAGCCGGCAGATTCGAACCTGGGTAAAATTGTGTGCTCACCGTCCCGGAATACCGTACGTCTCACACCCCTCTCTTCCGCACACCTCGAGGACCCCCTCATGGCGTACTTGTCCTCAATCCGATGACAGTCAACGCCTCTATCTCACCAAGGATTCTCGGAGGAGATAACCGTGCTCAGTCAGGCGCGCCCTTAAATCCCGGAGGTAGGTCACGTTGAGGATTTCCTGTAGGGGATAGTGTCAGAGGACCATTAGCGGTCATGGGCACGTCAAGTCCCATCACTGACAAGAAGAACATCTGGGCCTAGCCAATGACTTATGCAAGAGCATATTCTGGGCATATTTCATGCCACCTCATCCCTAACTGTAACTGGGCACCCCTTTATAAGGTGTGTCAGGGTCTCCAAGAGGTGGATTGGTTCATTTACTTACTAGTTCATATCGTGTAGTTCTGAGAGAGGCAGGAGCACTTTATTATTATTTCCTCTCGCTTACAACTTAAGGAGCCATTGTAATTTGTCCAGTGATCATATTATGAGATCTAGCATGCAAGAGTAGGGGTATTATCTCACCAGGAGAACTCTGAACCTAGGTACACCATGTGTTCCGTGTGTGTTCTGTGTGCGGTATCCACCGCAATATCCCTCCACGGATCCTCTAGAGCTCATCCGACTTCTACTTTAGCCATCCTACACTAGTGGAAAATGGGCATTTTGTCCCGGTTTCTAAGGGGCTTTAGTCCCTGTTACCCAACCGGGACGGGGCAATCGGGACTAAAGACACAACCCTTTAGTCCCGGTTGGGCTACAAACTAGGACAAAAGGTGATATGGGGTGGCCCGATCTTCTCAGTAAGAGGATGGCGATGAATATGGTGGATGGTAGATAACTAGTGCGTAGCTATGATCTCTCCCGCTCGATCCCTGATGCCAGTGCAACCGATCTCGAACCTTGTAGGATATTCACAACACCACACTCTTGCGCACGCAGCCATGACCACGAACGGTAGTATGCAATCTACTAATTCCCAATGGAACAACAGATCACACTCAAATATAGTTGGTAGATTCGAACACAGGGTAATTCCAGAGGTTCTATGAAAGAAACAACTCCAAAATATTTTAACGTGGTCTAAAACCTAACTAGGGGTCGTCCTAGGGCTTATAAGGGCAGCTGGGGCGGCCAGAAACCGAAACTAAACGCAAACAACTCAAACTGATACAAACCGACTCGGACCAGATTCGGTCGGCGGGCGGACACTCCGGTCGAAATCGGCCGGACAGTCCGGTCAGGCCGGACACTCCGGGTGAAGTGTGCCGGACATTCCGGTCTGGCCGGAAACTTTGAAGTTTCCGGGTGATGTCTGGGTAAGTATCCGAACTGGCAGACAGAATGTCCACGCCAGTTTGCCTCTCGACCAGGCCGGACAGTCCGGGTGGATCCGGCCGGACACTCCGGTCGTGGCAGATCTTTTTGCCTCCGTCTTGATGATCTTCTCTTGCGCCTTCCTCCCGCTCCTCCCTCGCGCATCCTTGGGCGATCATCATGTTGGGCTTCTCTTGTAGCCCTTCTCCTCCTCGCGCCATGCTTGTTTTTCCAACGAACCTGATCATACATAAATGCATAGACTTAGGCAGTATAAAGTTCTCATCAATCAATGTACCAGATTCGTTTAGGAGTAAATTCACCTGTTGTTCCAGTAGCTTAGCACGAGCTCTTGTAATAGGTCCAATTCTAATCTCATTGGACTGATCCTTTCTTGCAACAGTTGTAGCATCTTCAGTAGTCATTGAGGTAGGTGTAATTGTAGGGATATCCTCATCAAAAGGTCCTCACGAGGCCGCGTCCCGCATGCGGGACTTTTAGTCCCGGTTCGTATTCTCACGAGGCTGCGTCGAGCATGCGGGACCTTTAGTTTCGGTTCGGAATACAAACCGGGACTGAAGATTTTTTTTCAATTTTTTCTTGAACTTTTGAATTATCTAACTCGTTAAACTCTCAGATCTCTCATTTTTAACACTAACTATATACTTAATCTTAGGTCAAATTACACTTATAGTCAAAACTTTCCGGTCGGTCACCCATCCTAGCACTACTCCACCCCTAGCATGCTTAACTTCCTCATTCCATCTCTCCCACCTCGCGTTAAGGACCCTTATATCTTGTTGTCAAGACTAGTATATCAATCCTATTAATTTATATCAATATGTCAATTGTTTTTATTTTTTGAAATTACGAAAAAATATTTAAGTAAATAATAATAAATAAGTAATAATAATATTTTATTACAATGAAAATAAAAAAACTAATTAAATTAATATTTTATTCATTTTTGCCATTTATTCATTTAATATGACATAAATAATATCTTCAAATCTGTAAATCAAAATTCGACAAATAATATATCCATTATTATCAGAAAAATATGAGGAATTCAAATATGACACAAAAAACTACTAAAAAAGTTTAATTTTTGAAGAGCCATTCTCCTGCCGCGGCAGGATTTATGCCTGTTTTCCTACCGCAGCAGAACTTGAGAATCTTTTTTTGTCCATTTTTTTAATCCTGGTTGATAATACGAACCGAGATTAAAGATTATCCATTTAGTCCCGGTTGGTGATACGAACCGGGACTAAAGGGGTCGGTACCGACCGCAGCCTAAAGATCCCATTTGACCCGGGATTCCGTTAGAACCGGGACTAATGTGAGCATTAGTCCTGAGTCCGACCACAGCCTGGACTAATACTCTAAACTAGGTGGACGAAAGGCTTTTTTTTCTACTAATGCCTGACACCACTTTAATTCTTTCGTTTAGCAAGGATTGCTCAAGGAGCCGTTTCCTACTACAACACCGGTGTTTTGCATCATCGGAATGTCGCAGGCATGTGAGGACAACCCACATGGCAGATGTTGTTTGCAACCTTTCTGTTGTGAAGCGCAGGGGCAACCCCGGTTTTACCAATGGCTCAAATTATTGCTAGTCGTACTCAGGTACCGCCAGGCTGCTAGCCACGCGTGTAAGAAACAAGGCAAGAGAATCCAAGTTCTTTTTTTTTCTGACGGAAGAGAATCCAAGTTCTTACTCTACCCTTGTCCAAAACTGGATTGGAGTTTCCTCCGGCTTGGTGCTGATTCCGTGGAAACAATATAATGATAATATAGCTGTGTAGGAGGATGATAGTGATTTACTGTTGTTTCAAAATAGACGCCGTGTTTGACACCTGTATTGGTCAATGGGAATGATAGTTTTATTATTACACTGAATGCCTTGTATTTTCTCAATTAACAAAGATAACTACTCCCTCCGGTCTGGTTTATTAGACACGCACGTAGTTTAAAAACAATTTTGACCAATAATTTTGGTCAACAAATTTTACATAACATGTCACAAAAATTATACCATTGGATTCATTTTTAAAAGTAGTTTACAAAGGTATATTTTTTGAGACATATATTACACATTTTATTGGTTAAAATTAATGGTCAAAGATTTTCTTAAACTACGTGTGTGTCTAATAAACCGGACCAGAGGGAGTAGGTCGTTTCAGACATCGAGCTCCTGTGATACCTTTTCTATACCACAGAACATATATATATGTGATTTGAGGACATATCTTCTAATCCCTTTGTGATGCAATCACCTTTCAGTTTGGATCTAGAATTATTTAGAAATTTCTAGTCGCCTTTTTTATGTCACAAAGTTTAACTTTGGTATGTGCTCGGAGAAAAAGAACAATATGAGGGAACATTGTATTTTTTATTATTAGTAATAATAATAATAGTAATTTTCTTTGCACTTTTATATATTTTAAATTTTAACCTATTTATTCTAGTTAACAGCATACCCCCTCTTCCTCAAAGAAAGATGTGTACAATATAGACACATACAATCTTGAGTGAGGAATTCAAAGTGTCAAATGTAGGAGTACAACTACCTCACTGGACATTTAATATTTATTAAAGCGTATATAATAAACTATACGGTCCGGCGCGCTCCACCGCACCAACTACAACTGGTTTTTGCGTGTCACTCTTCGTGTTTTATGGTTTGAACCACTTTTGATTGGTTGTTTATTTCTTATGCCGTATCTTTTTTGCGTATAATGGGGAGGAGTACTTGTGCTTCGGTGAAAGAAGGAAACTAGCAAAAAAGGTAGATATCAGAATCTCCTACTTACCTCGCGCTCCCCCCCTCCGAGGGCAACGGGCGTGGCCCCTTCCTCTCCGGCCTCCCAGCCGCCTCCTCCCTCCCTCCCTCACTTCCGCCGCCGCTAGGGGTCGCCAGGCGACGCCCAGGCGGCGCCCGCGGCGGCGGTTGTCCTCTCCCGTGCCATAAGAGGCGGTCGAGGCCGACCCCCTCTCCGACGATGGTGCTCTTCGGGAAGATACGGCCCGAGCTTCCCTCGGGTGGCGGTCGACGGTTGTGCTGAGGCCTAGCGGCGGAGCAGCGATGACACGACTGGTGCCAGTGGTGGACACGGGTGTCGGTGGACACGAGTGTTGTCTTCCTAGCCTAGATCGGGGCCCCTGGGCCCAATCTGGGCTCCGGCGGACCGATACATTCTCCTTTGCGCCCCTGACACCGCTGGTGTGGCCGTCGCAGCGGTAGGCATGACGTTTGACCTCGGTTCCCCCGGCTAAGATCCTGACCCCTCGGGCCTGATCTGGACTTCGGCGGGCCAACGCGTCCGCCTCTACAATGCCTCCTGTAGGTGGTAGCGATTGCGAAGCTCATGGTAGGGACTTTATGGGCCACTAGGGCCCGACCGGACCCGTATGGGCTTGGTGTGTCCCTGCGGCCCTGTCCGGACGATGGCTGCCTCTCGGCAACGGAGGTGGGTTCCTCTCGCTGGTTGTAGTGTTGTTGTCCCCAACACGAGCGATGTTTGGTGCCGCCGTCTCGCGGGCTGCGTTCCGGCATGCACGATGAGATGATGACGATGGTAACGGCAAGACCGTGGTGGCGCGAGTTAGTGGGCGGCGAGCTTGGTGGTGGTGGTGGTGGGGGGGAGAGGGGGGGGGGGGGGGTGCTTCAAATCGCTCGGGGTTGTTCCTGGATGGGGTTAGGGAGAAATCCTTGTCGGTCCATCCGACTCGGCGCGGTGCCGCCTTCGAGGGAAACCCTAGGTCTAGTCCACTGGACCGGACAGCAGCGCCGTGTCGATGACACAACCTTCTTGAAGGAGCTCTTGTATCAGCTGGTTGCTTTATTTATAAAGCAGGAACAGATTTGAGTAGTTTTCTCCCCGTTGACTAGGGACAAACATGCGACACACCGAGCAAACAAATTCAAGCCACCCGCATAGCAGTGGATCCAGTTCAGATCCGCTAAGTTTGATTGACTTTGAATCACTAAAACGCAGACCCCGCATGTCAGTGAATTAAAGTCACCTGACTTGAGCCAATTCTCGACCCAGTGGAACACACAAAAGAATTACCTAGGCTAACACGCACGACCCCGCACCGCAGACTCATAAGGATGGAGAATGCCCCCACAAGTCACAATCGCCCCGCCGAGCCCCATAAACTTGGAGAGTAGTATAATAATAGGCAAAAGACGGCGATAAGCCCATAAATCATGCTCAGAACCATATCTACACAATGAATATAGTATTTTTTATGAATATTAGCATTGTTTAAATCTGAATTTGTGTTTTTCGTAACAGGACGTTCGTCACGGCATGCATCATCAGTCACAGCATGCATCATTGTAGATGTTTACATTATAGTCTCGCCGTCACAGCTCTGCTGCCTCCTCGATATATACATACGGTCTCGTGCTCTCCACACGCCTATGCTTTTTTGTGCGTGTGGCTGTTGCACGCCTCGATCTGCTCCCTGGAAATATGGCCACCAACGGTGAGACCAAGCTCGCCGTACTAAACCCCAGTCACCCGATCACCGTAGCCGTAGCGGTGTCCATGGAATCCGGTGGTGCAGCCAGCTACGACGATCTGTCGTCATCGTCGCGGCAAGGCCAGTGGCTGCGCGCCGCGGTCCTCGGCGCCAGCGACGGCCTCGTCTCCACGTCCGCGCTCATGCTCGGCATCGGTGCGGCGCGACCCGCCGACCCGCGTGCGGCGATCCTGTCGGGCGTGGCGGGCCTCGTCGCCGGCGCGTGCAGCATGGCCATCGGCGAGTACGTGTCGGTCCACGCGCAGCTCGACGTGGAGCTGGCCGGGCTCAAGCGAGTCGAGGAGGCTCGCGGGTACCCAGTGGACCGTGCCGGCCTGCCGAACCCAGGCCATGCATCGGCGGCCTCGGCGCTGTCGTTCGCTGCTGGTGCGGCCATTCCGCTGCTGGCGGCGTGGTTCGTGTCGAGCTACAGGGCGCGGGTCGTCGCGGTCGTGGCGACGGCGACCATAGCGCTGGCGGTGTTTGGTGCCCTTGGGGCGGTGCAAGGCGGAGCTCCGGCTGGGCGGGCTGGGTTGAGGGCGGCACTGGGAGGATTAGTGGCGATGGGGATCACCTATGGACTTATGAAGTTGTTCCAGACCCATTCAGTTTGATATTGGTTGTGTCACGCACCCGCATACGTGCCTTTGATATAGGTTTGGTTTGGTTTGGTTGAGAAAAACGTTCATGGGCGTATTCTTGTAGGCCCCAATCCGTACGTTAGAAATCACAATTATAGAATTGTACGAATAACAATGTTTATATATACTGTAGTGTTTTTAATTAAGCAAAAGCCTTGCCATTTTCGTTGGTTAAGACAAAGCTTTTTACCCGCAAACAAAAGACAGTTTTTAAACACTTGCCTAGGACAAGTTCTAGGTCTTCATGCAAAGGTATACTCTTTCGGGATCTTATCGAATTTCGCTCCCCAACCAAGTTCCAAGTTGCTGCCTCCTGTTTGATCTTATCGATTGTGATAGCCACGGTGCAGGAGTAGTGTAATAAGATCCTCACATTGCGATACTTTCCCATAATACGATCATGATCATCGAGGCCGTGACTTTCCTGCATTTACTTTTTTTTTCAAACGTCTTCTTTCTCCACCCACTCGGAGGAGTGTCATTGGAACAAAGCGTCCGAAACGATAGAGAGAAAGAGATTGACGAAATATCATGGATGTATTATTGAGCCTCATGACGAGTATATATAAACATAGACGGGATTATCTTAAAGTACAAGTCAAGTAAGGACTATATGAAAACGTATCCTGTCTATCCTATACACTACAGGAATGGGCGCAGGCCCCCGATGGCCGGGCGCTACGCTGATGGACAAACGTCGGAGCCGTCAGCGTAGACCGCGACCAGACTAACCCCCGAGCAGTCGTCGGTGTAGCACAGCCATCGGCGTAGGCTATGCTATGCCGACGGCTACCTTCGGCGTAAGGGGTGGACGCGTGGCCCCCGAAGACCAGGTCGTGACGTTGTTCTCACGACGTCAGCCATAGGCCGATGGCCCCCCTTGGCATAGCTACTTTCCGTTTTCATGTCAGACATATGCCGACGACCCCCCCTCGGCGTAGCGCCTTCCCGATTTCGTGTTGCCCTATGCCGACGGCGAACCTCGGCGTAGCACCTTCCAATTTTGTTAACTTACATTTTATTTGTATTTATTTATTAGTACCAATTATTTAAACATGGTTTTATTTTTTATTAACTGGACGGATTCGTACCCTCCAAATAATAGTCTCCACGCCCACATGAAATGACATTGCGAATCTTCATATTCAGCATTCACAATCAAGATATTAGTTATCTTGTTCAAGTTTTCGACATAGTTCTACTAGCAATAAGATAATATCACTAATACATCTCACTCAATCAAACTGGACGTCGACTCCTGGGTCTAGAGCCGCAGGCGGTGAACACCCAAAGAGAAGGAACCATCACACGAGCATAGCAAGGGTGAGATCCCTGAATAAACTGCCAGGTATTGGAGAACCTGGCGTCCAACGCAACCATATATCGACGGACATGCTCGTCCTCCTCCCTGACACGATTCCGTACCACCTCCTTAGGGGATGGCTCCCTCTGCACCTATAGTGGACCACTCGACCGCCACCAAAAAAGCTCCGGGTCAACGACGGGATTCGGATTTCTCACCAAGCTATGCATCCCGGAAGGTAGCACCTCCCAGTGCCAGCCCGACGGAGCCCAGTTTCGGACATGTCCGGCAGAGCCCAGTCCTCCATCGTTGCCTCCGAGTCAATGTCGAGGATGCAGGTTGGGCATCCTAAAGTATGCATTTGATCGAAATAACAAATTCCTAAGTGTGCTTGCTCCAAAATGCATCTAATTAACAAAAAAACACGGGCTTGGAGATTACCTATGGGTGGGGCCGGCGGGCGGCTTCGGGTGGCAGCGACTTCGAGCGGGCGAAGGGCTCCAGGTGGCGGCGGCTTCGAGCAGGCGACAACTTCTGGTGGCGGTGGCTTCGGGCTTCGGGTGGCGGTAGCGGGGGGCGCCATCGGGAGCTTTGGGCAGGAGGAGGAGGCGGAGGGAGGGAGCAGGAGGCGCGGGTTGGAGGAGAGTGGCGGCGGCAAGAAGAGTGGAATGAGAGAGGAGACGGGGGTATTTGACCTAAACAAACCTAAACCACTAGATATTCTTGGGCCGAGCCTTGGTTTTCTTGGGCTGAGCCTTAGTTGGTCCAAGCCTTGGTCAAACGGAGGCAAACCGGTGGAACCTTGGACCTAGCCTTTTGTGGATCTTTACGTGGAAACTCCCTCCACGGGACAACCGAAGCCTATTTTATGGCAAGTAGGCTCAACCTTTGTTTTCCATATACATATGTCCTAAACAAACTAAAACAACTAGAAAAGTCCACCGGGCTGTCCGTACGGAGGAAAGCTATAGGGGTAGACCTGTGGGGCCCCCAGTCTAGGGTTTCCCTGGAGGAAGACCGTCGGAGCGTCAGAATCACATGAAAACTTCCATGTGTTCCTAACATATGTGTGTGACGGTGGTGCAAGGTTGGTAGGTGCCATGTGTAGGACCCAACCCCGAGACTGAAACCACCCACGCACCCAGCCCCGCGACCCCGACCCCACCACCCTTGACGCGTCCTCTCCCTCATATCCCCAGCCCCCACTATTAAAGTATTTTAAATAGTAAATATATTTAATAAAATAGATTGAAAACTGAAATTAAAATAAAATAATAATAATAATAATAATAATAATAATAAATGGTAGGTCTATGCCGACGACTGCCGTCGGTGTAGCCTTCTCCATTTTCTTACACTGACGGGGTAGGCAAACCCTAGATCGAGTCAACAGGGGCTGGCCGGACCGGACATGACCAGCCCCTAGACACACCCCGCGCGCCTCTTCTCCCGTGTCGCTTATCCCCTACCACCGTCGATTGCCTCCCGGAGCACCGCTGCCGCCTCTTCGAGCCCCGCCGCCTCGAGGTCGCCTCCTCCGCCCCGAGCTCGGTGCCCTGAGGTTGTCTCCTCCAGCCCGTGCCCGCCGCCCACCCGAGTATCGCCTCCACCCGAGCCCCAGGTGCCTCCACCCCGCCTCCCGCCGCCTCCCCAAGCCCCGCCTCTACCCCGAGCCCTGCCTCCCGTCGGCCCGAGCTCTCCTCCATCCGGCCCGAGCTCACCTCCGCCGCCTCGAGCTCACCTCCGCCGCCTCAAGCTCGCCTCCATCCACCCCGAGCTCGCCTCCACTGCCCCGAGCTCTCCTCGTGCCGCCCCGAGCCCCACAGGTACCTCCTCCACTCCCCTCTTCCTCTCATCCTCTCAACTTTCTCTCTTAGCTCATAGTGACCTAGCATATGCTCAATGCAGTGGTGGATTTAGGTTTCTAAATTGACCTCTAGATGATCTAGATGAGGCACCAATGCTAGATGATGCTAGATTTAGTCAATTGAGATGCAAAAAATGATTTGCACCAACTATGCTTTCCATTGTTTAGAAATGTATTGGAAAATAATTAGAAATATTTTCCATTGTTTGCAGATGATTTGGACAATATGGTTAACCATATAGCCTATATATTGATGATTTACTGCTGTGGTGCCTCATAAGAGTGTGGATAATATAATTTTTTTATAAATAGAAATAAAATTGTTTAGAAATAGAATTGGTAGAAATAGGACTAGAAATAGTATGTGAGGAGTAGTGAATGAGCATAAATATACATGTTGTGAATAAAGTGTTATCTTTATGTAATTGTACAGACTTTGTGGTGTTTCAGGAGTGACCGTCGTTGCGGGAGATGGTGTAGGAGACATCTCGAAAACCGTCTCCGAGTTCCATCGCCAACCTCGAAACTCGGTTGTTCGACTACTTCCTCTACCGTTGAAGGTGAGAATTCGTTTGCCTCTCTTGTACCTAGGTTTATTTTCGTGTCTAGATCACCAAGTCAAGTCGCGTTACCTAGGCGTATTCCCGACCATAAGCGTTACGCGAATTAATATGCATTAGTGCTCTCGCATATTAATAACCATAATTCTTACGGATTTTATCGGGCAGTCAGCGGATTAGTAGTTGGGTACGGTTGTCCCTGGCTCTATATCGATCCGAGATAGGATTTTGGCGTCGCCTCCTCATTGTTCTCTGGATGCACATTCTCTCGGCTTTTTGTCGAGACATGTATCGGGAGAGCAGCGGGGAGGTGCTGCCGAAATTCTGCTCGGATCGGGGTAGAGCCAGGGAGAACTTACCCAATCTACGGATCTGGCGGCTGGTTAGGACCCTCTTTTCCTATTAGACATGTAGGTTGATGCATGCGTAAAAATATGAAGCATTTAATCTCCCGTTTGATACAAAGTGCTATATTTGTTGTTTGGCTCCCACCAAAGCAGAAGAGAATGACTGATAATGCGTGGATGTACAATGGTCATATTAGTGCGACTAATAAAACAGAAGAGTGGACACAGAACACTCATTTGTTAGTGAATGAGTTAGCGTGTGGTTCAAAGGCAATGGTTCTGGCACTTTGTGTTGGAGATATGCCCAAGAGGCAATAATAAAAGTGGTTATTATTATATCTTTGTGTTTATGATAAATGTTTACATCCCATGCTATAACTATATTATAAGGAAACACTAATACATGTGTGTTTTGTAAACATAAAAGAGTCCCTAGTAAGCCTCTTGTTGAACTAGCTTGTTGATTAATTGATGATCATGGTTTCCTGATCATGGACATTGGATGTGATTAATAACAAGGTTATATCATTAGGAGAATGATGTGATGGACACACACCCATAGTAAGCGTAGCATAAGATCAAGTCATTAAGTTCGTATTGCTATAAGCTTTCAAATGCATAGTAACCTAATCCTTCGACCATGAGGTTATGTTAATCACCATCACCGGATGGATACTTTGATGACATCAAACACCGCTTCGTAACTGGGTGGTTATAAAGGTGTCATTGGGTATTCTGAAAGTATGTGTTGAAGCACATGGACCAAGATTGGGATTTGTCCATCCATATGACGGATAGATATGCTCTGGGCCCTCTCGGTGGAATGTCATCTAGTTAGCTTGCAAGCATGTGACTGGGTCACAAGGGATGACATAACATGGAACGAGTAAAGAGTACTTATCAGTAACGAGGTAGAACTAGGTATGGAGATACCGACGATCAAACCTCGGATAAGTAGAGTATCGCGTGACAAAGGGAATTGGTTTCGTATGTTAATGCTTCTATCGATCACGAAGTCATCGTTGAGTATGTGGGAGCCATTATGGATCTCCAGGTCCCACTGATGGTTATTAATAGGAGATGTGTCTCTATCATGTCTACATATTCACGAACCGTAGGGTGACACACTTAAGGTTTGAAGTTGTTTTAAGTAGATATGGAATGTGCGTTGGAGACCGAATGTTGTTCGGAGTCTCGGATTGGATCCGGGACATCACGAGGTGATCCGGAATTGTCCGGAGAATAAGATTCATATATTGGGGATCATTTTCTGAGTTAGGAAATGTTTTGGAGTATTTGTATGAGGATTCTAGAAGGTTTCGGAATGTTCCGGAAGGTTCTGGAAGATTTCTTAGAGTTTGCTTGAAAACCAAGAAAGGATCAAGGAGTCCTTGTGGGGCAAGACAAGGAGTCGTGGGGGAGGAGGACTCCTCCCCCCTCCCAATCCGCCGGCCAAGGAAGGGAGGGGAGTCCTACTAGGACTCCTCCTCCCATGGCGCCTCCCTCCTTTAAATAGAGGGGTGGAGGCGCCACCCCCTTGCCCCCTCCACTACTTCAAACCCTAGCCGCCTCTCTCCTCCTCCTTTCTTCTGCTCAGGCTTAGGCGAAGCCCTACAGAATTCTCTACTCCACCACCACCACCACGCCGTCGTGCTGCTGGGATTCCGTGGAGAAGATCTACTACCTCCGCTGCTCGCTGGAACGAGGAGAGGAAGGTCTGCTTCGACTCCGCACGTGTGACCGACTGTGGAAGCGCTGCCGGAACACGGCGCCGGAAGGATCGTCCACTCGATCTTGAGATCGGCAAGTGATCGACTACATCAACCACGAGATCCAATCTCGTAACGCTTTCGGATCTACAAGGGTTAGTACAGATCTATCTCGTTGCACATGTCTAATAGATTAGATCTTGGCTTTTATCTAGATTAGATCTGGGTTTTGTTCGTTCTTGCGGTAGAATTTTTTTGTTTTCCCTGCTACGAACCTATCAGTGGTATCAGAGCCGTGTCTATGCGTAGATCTGTTGCACGAGTAGAACACAATGGTTTTGTGGGCGTTGGTGCTCGTGCCGTCTTTTGCTTTCTGTACTTTGCATCTTGCGGTATGGTGGGATGAAGCGGCTCGGGCTAACCTTACATGTCATCGCACATGAGACTTGCTCCACGCTTGACGTGTAACTTGCTTTGCACAAGTGGCTTTGCGGGTGTCTGTCTCTCTCACCATAGTATAGATCCAATTTACACTTTGCACTTGATAGCACTTGTATCAACATTGTGGTTCAGTTTCGTAGGTAAGATCCGTTCTTATTCGAAAGCCCCAAACCACGTAAAACATGCAAATAAAATTAGAGGCGTCTAACTTGTTTTTGCAGGGGTTTTGTGATGTGATATGGCCATCATGTGATTATGATTGTATTTGATGTATGCAATGATCCTTGTTGTAATATGGCAACCGGCAGGAGCCTAATGGTTGTCTTTAATTCTGTTAAGACCTGCATGTCTATTCATCTTGTAATAGCTTTATTCAAAGTAGTTGTAATAGTTGCTAGTGATGATGGACAACCATGAAGCGGCGCCACTGACCTTGACGCAATGCTGGTGATGATGGAGATCATGTCCATGCTTTGGAGATGGAGATCAAAGGCGCAAGAAGAAAGGGTCATATCATATCACACTAATTATGAATTGCCTGTGATGTTAATCCTTTATGCATCTTGTATTGCTTTGATCGCGACGGTAGCATTATAAGATGATCCCTCTCACTAAATATCAAATAATAAAGTGTTCACCCTTAGTTGGCACCATTGCTAAGACTCGTCGTTTCGAAGCATCTCGTGATGATCGGATGTGATAGATTCTACGTGTGCATACAACGGGTGCAAGCCAGATTTGCACATGCGGAAACTAAGGTTAATCTTGACGAGCCTAGCATGTACATACATGGTCTCGGAACACGAAATACCGAAAGGTAGAGCATGAGTCATATAAATGATATGATGAACATGAAGATTGTTCGCCGATGAAACTACATCTTCTGTCGTGAAGATCAGACTTGGTGTAGGGGATTTGGTTCGTGTAATCACTAAGACAACGTGAGGGATGTTGTTTTGAGTGGGAGTTCACCTAGTTAATTCAAGAATTAAATTTGAACTCAATTTATCATAAACTTAGTCTAAACTACTTGCAAATTGTTGTAGATTGTGGCGAACCTCTCCATCAATTTCAATGTGTTCCTAGAGAAAGAAAAGCTTAAGAACAATGGAAGCAACTTCACGGACTGGTTTCGTGGACTGAAGATCGTCCTCAGGGCTGGTCAGTTGACCTATGTGCTCGAAGCACCGCTGGGTGACCCACCTGCAGAAGATGCCACCGATGACGTAAAGAATGTTTACGCCACTCAGAAAAATCATTACTCCACAGTTCAGTGTGCCATCCTGTACGGTTTAGAAGCGGAGCTTCAGAAGCGCTTTGAGCATCACGACCCGTTCGAGATCATTAAGGAGCTCAGGCTGATTTTTTAGACTCACACGGCCGTGGAGAGCTATGAGGCCTCCGAAAAGTTCTTTAACTGTAAGATGGAAGAGGGTAGCTCCGTTAGCGAGCACGTGCTCACCATGTCTGAGCAAGCAAACGAGCTCCAAGAGTTGGGGATAACGATTCCTAATGAGTTAGGGATTCACCGTGTCCTCCAATCACTGCCACCAAGTTACAAGAACTTTGTGATGAACTACAATATGCACTGCATGAACAAAACGTTGCCTGAACTATCGTTCATGCTGAAAACTGCTAAAGTGGAGATCAAGAAGGAGCACCAAGTGTTGATGGTCAATAAGACCACCAATTTCAAGAAACAGGGCAAGCCTAAGAAAAAGGGCAACTTCAAGAAGGACGGTAAGAAAGCTGCCGCACCTGCTAAGAAGCCCAAGGCTGGTCCTAAACCTGAAACTGAATGCTTCTACTGCAAGGGTGCTGGTCACTGGAAGCGTAACTGCCCCAAGTACCTGGCGGATCTGAAGAACGGCAACATCAAGAAGAAAGGTATATTCGATATACACGTTATTGATGTGTATCTTACTAGTAATCGTAGTAGTGCCTAGGTATTTGATACTGGTTCGGTTGCTCATATTTGTAACTCGAAACAAGAGCTGCGGAATAAGCGAAGACTGGCGAGAGACAAGGTGACGATGCGCGTTGGAAATGGCTCCAAGGTTGATCGCCGTCGGCACGCTCCCTCTACATCTACCTTCGGGATTAGTTTTAAATTTGAATAATTGTTATTTGGTGCTTGCGTTAAGCATGAACATTATATCTGGATCTTGTTTATTACGAGACGGTTACTCTTTTAAGTCTGAGAATAAAGGTTGTTCGATTTATATGAGTAATATCTTTTATGGTAATGCACCTGAGATGAATGGTTTATTCTTACTGAATCTCGATAGCGGTGATACACATGTTCACAACATAGATGCTAAACGAACAAAATTAAATGATAATTCTACATACATGTGGCACTGTCGTCTTGGTCACATTGGAGTGAAGCGTATGAAGAAACTCCATTCTGATGGACTTCTTGAATCACTTGATTTTGAATCACTTGAAAGATGCGAAGCATGTCTAATGGGAAAAATGACTAAGACTCCATTCTCTGGAATAATGGAGCGAGCTACAGACTTATTGGAAATAATACATACTGATGTGTGCGGTCCAATGAGTGTAGCATCGCGTGGTGGATATCGTTATGTTCTCACTTTCACAGATGACTTAAGTAGATATGGGTATGTCTACTTTATGAAACATAAGTCCAAAACTTTCGAGAAGTTTAAGGAATTTCAAAGTGAAGTGGAAAATCATTGTAACAAGAAGATTAAGTTTCTGCGTTCTGACCGCGAAGGTGAATATCTGAGTTATGAGTTTGGCATGCATTTAAAGAAATGTGGAATACTTTCGCAATTGACACCGCCGGGAACACCACAGCGTAATGGTGTGTCCGAACGTCGTAATCGAACCCTCTTAGATATGGTTCGGTCTATGATGTCTCTTACAGATTTACCGCTATCGTTTTGGGGCTATGCATTAGAGACAGCCGCATTCACTTTAAATAGGGCACCATCTAAATCCGTTGAAACGACACCGTACGAATTGTGGTTTGGTAAGAAACCTAAGTTGTCGTTCCTTAAAGTTTGGGGTTACAAAGCATATGTAAAGAAGTTACAATCTGATAAGCTTGAACCCAAAGCGGAGAAATGCGTCTTCATAGGATACCCTAAAGAAACAATTGGGTATACCTTCTATCATAGATCCGAAGGCAAAGTTTTCGTTGCCAAGAATGGATCCTTTCTTGAGAAGGAGTTTCTCTTGAAGGAAGTGACTGGAAGGAAAGTAGAACTCGATGAGGTTATTGAACCTTCTTTCGGATTTGAGAGTAGCGCAGCACCGGAAGATGTTTTTGTGCCGCCTACACCAATTGGAGAGGAAGCTAATGATGGTAATCATGAAACTTCGAACGAAGTTGCTGCTGAACCTCGCAGGTCAACGAGGGTTCGTACCACTCCTGATTGGTATGACTCTGCCTTGAACGTCATGTTGGTGCACAACACTGATGACCCTGCGATGTATGAAGAAGCTATGGTAAGCCCAGATTCCGACAAATGTCTAGATGCCATGAAATCCGAAATGGGATCCATGTACGAAAACCAAGTATGGACTTTGGTGGACTTACCGGATGGCCGTAAGGCTGTTGAGAACAAATGGATTTTCAAAAGAAAAACAGATGCTGATGGTAATGTTACTGTCTATAAAGCTCGACTTGTCGCGAAAGGGTTCCGACAAATTCAAGGAGTTGACTACGATGAGACTTTCTGACCAGTAGCGAAGCTAAAGTCTGTGAGGATTTTGTTAGCAATTGCTGCATATTTCAATTATGAGATTTGGCAGATGGATGTCAAAACGGCGTTCCTTAATGGTGACATTGAGGAAGAGTTATATATGGTACAACCCAAGGGTTTTGTCGATCCTAAAGATGCTGACAAGGTATGCAAAGTTCAGCGCTCCATTTATGGACTGAAGCAAGCATCCCGGAGTTGGAATCAACGTTTTGATAAAGTAATCAAAAACTTTGGATTTATACAAACTTATGGAGAAGCTTGTATTTACAAGAAAGTGAGTGGGAGCTCTGTAGCATTCCTAGTACTATATGTAGATGACATATTGTTGATTGGGAATGATATAGAACTTCTTAATAGTGTCAAAGCCTATTTGAATAATAGTTTTTCAATGAAAGATCTTGGCGAAGCGGCATATATTCTAGGCATCAAGATTTATAGAGATAGATCAAGACGCCTAATAACGCTTTCACAAAGTACATACTTGGACAAAGTTCTAAAGAAGTTTAGAATGGAAGAGAGCAAGAAAGGGTTCGTGCCCATGTTGTCAGGTAAGACCTTGAGTAAGACTCAAAGTCCAGCTACGGCATAAGATAGAGAGAAAATGAATAATATTCCCTATGCCTCGGCCATAGATTCTATCATGTATGCCATGCTGTGTACAAGACCGGATATAGAACATGCTGTTAGTTTGACTAGCAGATATCAAAGTGATCCTGAAATGAAGCACTGGACAGCGGTCAAGAATATCCTAAAGTACCTGAATATGACTAAGGATATGGTTCTTTCTTATGGAGGTGATGAACAGCTTGTTGTAAACGGTTACACTGATGCTAGTTGGAACACCGATCCAGATGACTCAAAGTCACAGTATGGGTACGTATTTATTTTGAATGGTGCTGCAGTGAGATGGAGGAGTGCCAAGCAAAGCGTTGTGGCAAAATCTTCAACTGAATCGGAATACATAGCTGCTTCGGAGGCTGCACAAGAAGCCATATGGATGAAGGAGTTCATTACTGAACTTGGCATGGTTTCCAGTGCGTTGGACCTGATGGCCATCTACTGTGACAACACAGGTGCCATAGCTAATGCACAGGAGCCAAGGTCACATAGCAAGCTGAAGCACATCAACCTACGTTTCCATGCTATTCGCGAGTATGTCCAAGATGGTGACATAAAGATTTGCAAAGTACACACTGATCTGAATGTGGCAGATCCGTTGACTAAACCTCTCCCTAGGGCAAAGCATGACCAACACCAGAACGCCATGGGTGTTAGGTATATTACCATGTAATCTAGATTATTGACTCGAGTGCAAGTGGGAGACTGTTGGAGATATGCCCAAGAGGCAATAATAAAAGTGGTTATTATTATATCTTTGTGTTTATGATGAATGTTTACATCCCATGCTATAACTGTATTATAAGGAAACACTAATACATGTGTGTTTTGTAAACATAAAAGAGTCCCTAGTAAGCCTCTTGTTGAACTAGCTTGTTGATTAATTGATGATCATGGTTTCCTGATCATGGACATTGGATGTGATTAATAACAAGGTTATATCATTAGGAGAATGATGTGATGGACACACACCCATAGTAAGCGTAGCATAAGATCAAGTCATTAAGTTCGTATTGCTATAAGCTTTCAAATGCATAGTAACCTAATCCTTCGACCATGAGGTTATGTTAATCACCATCACCGGATGGATACTTTGATGACATCAAACACCGCTTCGTAACTGGGTGGTTATAAAGGTGTCATTGGGTATTCTGAAAGTATGTGTTGAAGCGCATGGACCAAGATTGGGATTTGTCCATCCATATGACGGATAGATATGCTCTGGGCCCTCTCGGTGGAATGTCATCTAGTTAGCTTGCAAGCATGTGACTGGGTCACAAGGGATGACATAACATGGAACGAGTAAAGAGTACTTATCAGTAACGAGGTAGAACTAGGTATGGAGATACCGACGATCAAACCTCGGATAAGTAGAGTATCGCGTGACAAAGGGAATTGGTTTCGTATGTTAATGCTTCTATCGATCACGAAGTCATCGTTGAGTATGTGGGAGCCATTATGGATCTCCAGGTCCCACTGATGGTTATTAATAGGAGATGTGTCTCTATCATGTCTACATATTCACGAACCGTAGGGTGACACACTTAAGGTTTGAAGTTGTTTTAAGTAGATATGGAATGTGCGTTGGAGACCGAATGTTGTTCGGAGTCTCGGATTGGATCCAGGACATCACGAGGAGATCCGGAATTGTCCGGAGAATAAGATTCATATATTGGGGATCATTTTCTGAGTTAGGAAATGTTTTGGAGTATTTGTATGAGGATTCTAGAAGGTTTCGGAATGTTCCGAAAGGTTCTGGAAGATTTCTTGGAGTTTGCTTGAAAACCAAGAAAGGATCAAGGAGTCCTTGTGGGGCAAGACAAGGAGTCGTGGGGGAGGAGGACTCCTCCCCCCTCCCAATCCGCCGGCCAAGGAAGGGAGGGGAGTCCTACTAGGACTCCTCCTCCCATGGCGCCTCCCTCCTTTAAATAGAGGGGTGGAGGCGCCACCCCCCTTGCCCCCTCCACTACTTAAAACCCTAGCCGCCTCTCTCCTCCTCCTTTCTTCTGCTCAGGCTTAGGCGAAGCCCTGCAGAATTCTCTACTCCACCACCACCACCACGCCGTCGTGCTGCTGGGATTCCGTGGAGAAGATCTACTACCTCCAGAACCAGGGTCTGCTTCGACTCCGCACGTGTGACCGACTGCGGAAGCACTGCCGGAACGCGACGCCGGAAGGATCATCCACTCGATCTTGAGATCAGCAAGTGATCGACTACATCATCCACGAGATCCAATCTCGTAACGCTTTCAGATCTACAAGGGTTAGTACAGATCTATCTCGTTGCACATGTCTAATAGATTAGATCTTGGCTTTTATCTAGATTAGATCTGGGTTTTGTTCGTTCTTGCGGTAGAATTTTTTTGTTTTCCCTGCTACGAACCTATCACTTTGTCCCTGCGCTCGTTGAAATAAGTGTCATCGTCAGGGAAAGGATGACATGTATAGACACCTTCTGCAATATGAGTACATGCCTCACTATGTCACGCATGTCAACTTTGCTCGGTACGAACGTGACAGAGGTGAGGTTATGTGGCAGTGGCTCAATGGTAATGAGCACGATGTGATTAAAAACTGGCTAGATGATCTCATCAATGCCGATCGACCGGATTTTCCACCCCATGGGAGGAACCACCAGAACCAGAGGAACCTCCAGAACCAGAGTAACTGAAGCCAACCGCGAAGGCCTTCCTTGATATGATGGCCGCGGCTAAGAGGTCTTTGTACGAGGGTGCAAAGATTCCTTAGCTTGATGCCATCTATCATTGTCTAGCTGATAAGTGCTAGTACTCCGCCACCCGTGCTAACTTTCAAGCTAATATGAGAACATCCGGTAACATTTTGTCCAGAGGGCATTGTTTGCCTAAAACCTTTCACGAAACAAAAGAAACTCATGAAGGAGCTCAACATGGATTGTGAAAAGATAGATTGCTATCCAAAATGTTGCCTTTTATTTTGGAAACAGTTTGCGGGTGACAAGTACTGCTCCATTTGTGGGGCCTCTAGGTATGAAGAGGTAAAGGGAAAGGATGGTCAGACGAGGCAGTCGAAGGTCGCTATGAAGATTCTTGGGTACCTCCCATTCATAAAACGAATCGAGCGGCTTTACTTGAGCAAGGAGACTGCCACACAGAAGACTTGGCACAAGAAGAGGAAGGTGAGGAGACTGCCAGACAGATGAACAGATTCTTCACTTAATTGTTTTCTTAATTGCATTATGCCTTTATGCTTAGTGTCTACATCTTATTATGTCTTTGTGCTTAATTGTTTTCTCTTACTCAATGCAGGTGATTGAACAATAGGAGCAGCGGCAAGGCAAGCTTGACGTCCTTGATTAATGCGCTGAAACAGTGCAAGAAAAATGCTACATGGAGTGGGAGATAACCAACTCCCAATCTGTGTTACCCCGATCTTGGCGGTGCAGGAGGAGGATGAGGTCAAGGAGGAGGACGAGGTGGCGGGGGAGGAGACGTGGAATTTGACCCACCACCCTCCACTTCTGGCGACATGGCTCCTCAGTTGTTCTTGGAGGGGCCGTTTAGAGATGAGGCGGAGGCGGAGGAGGAGACCGAGACGGAGTCTAAAGACCAGGCGGACTCTAGACACGAGTCGGTGGAGCATGTGCCGCGGAGATTACCCAAAATCATGGGGAAGCGGGAGTCCCTGACGAGAGGAAGGAGCCTAGAACCCAGGAGGTGAAAGCCCTTATTATTCTAGATAGCGTTGAGTAAGTGTACTAATTTTGCAATTTTAAACATGTAATTTTATGTTGGTCATAAATAATTTGGCATGTGTACCAATGTTTGATTATTGTGCAGCAATTGGACATTTTCTAAGGGGACCAAGCCCGGACTTCCTAATAGCATGGTTGGAGCTCTTATTAAAAAGTTTTGGCCGGGCTATTACACTTCCCCCGAGGGTGTTAGGAAGCTAGCCACTACTTGGATGGACTATCGGGGTGCAATTATCCCGGGCAATAGGATAACTGCTAAGGATGTGATCACCACATTTTAGGTAATACATATTTCTCGAGTTTCGTTCATAGTTGATGACCCCACCATGCTAACTCATGACTCTCATAATTTTTTTATGCATGATTGAAGTACTTTTATCATGTGGATGAGGCGAAACAGGATAAGGGGAACATGACTTTGCTTGGGGCTTGTATTAAGTTGACACCGCAGGTGTGGTACAACCAAAAGGTCACAACCGCTAGTCACTTCTGGGCTGACAAGGCCATGAGGATCAAGAAGGACGACATTATCGGTAAGAAGCCTAATCCCGAGTACTCGATGACGCGGGATGAGTACATGTCAGTGAGTAAAATGTCATTGAGATTCTACATTGCTGATAAGTTGCCAGTGCATTATCTGGAGTTGAGTATTGCATTTTCAGGTTGTCCCCGATTGGGCTGAGCTGCATCGAGGCACATGGGAGGAGCTGGTTATGACGAAGTGGCTCAGAGAAGACGAAGAGTTTGCAGCCGTGTCGAGGCGGAACATGGAGAACCTAGGCGTGGGTGAAACACACTGCGCGGGAAACCGCAACTTTTACTGAGGTGAGGGTGTTGTGGCTATGCAAACTGGACAGAGTATTAATTTAGGACCCATACCTCCCATGTCGGGGCCGGCACCATTCTTGCCATCGAGGGACAATTTTGCTAGGACATACTACACATCGTCACCGGTAAGTTCTTTGCCAAAACCACCGGTTACCGCTTTACTTCGCCTCACAAGTTGCTAACATGTAGGGAACGGAAAATTCCGAGAACGAGCACTTTGGTCATGCCTCACCGGGTAGCCGTGAGATAATCACACCCACCCACCCCGATGGTCCTTCTACTGGCCGTTCTGTGGGTGGTTCTCCTGATCCTTCTACTGGTACTTCGCTGACAACTCCCTCGCTCGATGGTTCTTCTGCTACTTCTACTGGACTACAACCTTGCCGCAGGTCGCCTATTCTCACCGTGGGAGATCAGGGGTTCACCCCGTCTCCTCCATAGTTGTAGGGATGATGTTGATGGATTTGTGATTACTATGATACATGTTTGATTTTGTGATCGTGTTTGAATGATGAAACTTATTGTGCATTTGGGAATATTGCTGCTTTGAATGATGAATCTTATTGTGAAATATTGCTGCTTTAAATGTGTCAATTGATAAAACTGCCGCTGTGAAATATTTCTGGTTTTTCTACAAAAAACCTAGGCTGGGCCTACGCCGAGGGCAGCCATCAGCGTAGCATGGACCTACGACCAAATGGTCACAGCTACGCCGAGGGCAAGGCCGTCAGCATAGGGCCAGCCTAGGCGTTCCAGCGACCATCATGTCGTATCACTGAGCCGAGGGCGTGGCCGTCGACACATGCGCCGAGCTATGCCGAGGGCCGTACCGTCGGCCCAGCACCATGCCTGGGGCACCTAGAGGCTGCCACGTAGTGTCGCTACACCGAGGGCAGCTGTCGACGTAGGCCTTGCTCCATTAGCCTGCCGTCGGATGGTAGTTGTGGGCCCACCACGTGCTGCGCTTACAGTATCTATGTCGATGGTCATGACTTGGCCATCGGGCTAGCTTACACCGATGGATTTTTGATACGTCGACAACCTCCGTGGCTCCACTGAGGGAGGTCTTTGCCGAGGAGTCTACGCCGAGGGCAGCCATCGACGTAGCCTACACCGACGGCTATATGGCCTACGCCGACGGCTTTTGTCCCTCGGCTTACCGATCCATTCATGTAGTGATACTGCCAAAATAAACTTATACGCAATACTCTAACATCCCCCGTAGTCATAGCGATAGCGTCATGAACAACTGGAACGTCGCGGATCAGACTGAGGATAAACCGAAGTAGCATCTAGTAGGCTGACATCCCCCGGCAGTTCGAGTGGGAATGTCATGGATGGTGTCGCATCGCGTTATCTTGGACTATAGAGGAAGCCGATGAGAAGTTCAAACAAGGTGGTAGCCCTTTGTGCCGATGTCGGGGGAGCCGAGAGAATGTGGCGGTGCCATGCTTAATGTAGTCGTGCGAGGGGTCGCCATGGTCGATGCCGTGGTCAGGATTACCGGTGTCGAGGTAGCCACACATGAAGCCCTATGCACATAGTGCGCGAGGATGATGACGAAGACACATCAAGGCAGTTGTCGAAAGTGGTGATGCTGGAGAAGATGCAGTCCGAGCCATCGAAGATAAGGTGCATCCATAGTTTTTCCAGAACCAAGTACACAAAGAGGAAATCATCGGTGACGAGGTTGAGGTAGTCGTAGAGGTCAATGCCAAAAAATACATTGTTGATGATGATGTAGACGAGGCGCCGATCAAAGTTTGCCAAACTCAGGAACGCGTTAAGGACGAAGGCACGTACCCATGTTGCCAGTACCTAGAGTGCGAGGACAGGAACCATCATGAACTTGTGCTGCAGTATCGTAGGGGACGAGATGATGATGGCAACAAGGTCATTGTGGACGAAGATGTAGAAGGCAGCGAAACTAGCAGCGACCCGGAGTGGTCATGTTGGACGCCTAGAGAAGCGCGGTGGCGGTACTCGATGTAAGCGAAGAAAAATCAAACATGACGAAGACCATGCGCGGACGTAGGCGACCCACACCGTGGGATGAGGCATGAAGATATCCTGGGGTGTCAGTGCGTAGGGACGGTGATGTAGACTGCGTGGAACGACTCTACAACTCGATGGGGCGGCATAGCTGCATGGATCGAGTTAATGAAACGGCTGGAGGCCACCGGCACGCACACGCTTGTGAGGCACGTTGGTAGCCAGTAGGCAAGGACCAAGGCTGCGACCCGAAGGGGCAACGCAGCGAAAACTCATAGCTCAATCGATGGTAGGCGCGTGCTCGGGGACTGATACGTTGCTAACGTATCCATTAGTTTTGATGTTCCATGCTTGGTTTTATCTACTTTCTTATGTTTTGTCTATACTTTGGAGTACTTTCTATACACTTTCTTGGACTAACCTATCAACAAGAGCCATAGTACCAGCTGCCTGTTTTCTGCTGTTTTTGGTTCCAGGAAAGTCAGAAAATGAATATTCTCGGAATTGGACGGGACAAAAGCCAAAGTTAGTTTTTCACCGAGGGACACAAGGAGCTAGAATACGATACGGAGAGGGGCCAGGGGGCTGCCACACCACCTGGCCGCGCGGCCTAGCCTAGCCCGCGCTAGGGGTGGTCTGGCCGTCTCCGGCACCCCCTCGGCCTCTCCTTTCGCCTATATATTGCCTCCAATACAAAAACCCTAAGTACCCGATCAAAATTCCACAAAAGAGTCTGTAGCCACCATCATCTCCATCCCTAGATCGGGAGGGATCTGAAGCTCTTCCTGACACCCTGCTAGAGGGGAGAATTCACCCTGGAGGCTTTCTTCATCACCATGCAAGCCTCCGGTGTGATGTGTGAGTAGTTCATCTCTGGAATACGGGTCCATGTAGTAGCTAGATGGCTGGTTCTCCTCCTTTGTGCTATCATGTTTAGATCTTGTGAGCTCCGTTCATGATCAAGATCATCTATTTGTAATTCCTACATGTTGTTTTTGCGGGGATCTGATGGATATTGAGATGCTATTTCAGATTGATTATTGATTCTATCATGTCTTTGTTATTTGTGATCTTGTATGCTTTCCGTTGTTAGTAGCTATCTTGGCCAAGTAGATGCTAGCAACACCAAGAGTTAGTATTTATGCTCGATAGTGGGTTCATGCCTCTAGTAATCTGGGGAAGTGACAGAAATCTCTAAGGTACTAGATATGTTGTTGCTACTAGGGAGAAAACAACAATCCTTTGTTCATAGAAAAATCATATTGTTTACTTTACACGCAATGCGTAATGCAATTATCCGTTGCTTGCAACTTAATACTGGAGGGGGTTCAGATGATAACCTGAAGGTGGATTATTAGTCATAGATGCAGTTGGATTACGGTCTATGTATAATGTTGTAATGCCCATCAAGTCTCAAAGGAGTCAAGATGAGTAGTATATGCATATTGCTTTCTCGATGTTTGTCAATTGCCCTGCTGTAATTTGTTCACCCAACATGTCATCTATCTTAAGGAGAGCCACCACTAGTGAACTATGGACCCCGGTCCTTTCTTTTATCATCAATATACAATCAACTGTTTACTGCTTTCTGTTTACTTTCTGCAAGCTACTACTTTCTTCCACGTAATACGTTTAATCCTTTGTTTTCAGCAAAACCGGTGAGATTGACAATCTCACTGTAAGTTGGGGACGGAGTTCTGTGGTTGTGTTGTGCATGTCTCCATGTTGTTGCTGACACCGGTAGTGCCCTGCCAAAGTCCAGCTAGCAACACCTTTGAGGTGTTTCCTTGCTCCTACTGGATTGATAACCTTGGTTTCATAACTGAGGGAAACTTACTGCTATGCTCATCATACCTTCCTCTTGGGGTTCCCCAACAAGCTCGTTATTACACGAGTCAGCAGGGACATGCTTGGCATAGACTGGCGCGTGATCGATTGATCAGATGACGGTGCACCGTATGCGCCATGGCGTTGACGATGCGTAGATCATAGTTGATGGTGGTGTTGTCAGTGAAATCCTAGTGACAAAGACAATCCAAGAGGAACAGCCACGACAGGCTACTAAGGAAGGCATAGCAGCCGGCCGAGGTGCGCGGCGGCCTGCCGTGAGGCCACGAGATCCTGCCGAGGCACACGCGGCAGCGGAGGAGGCAGGCGCACGAGCGCAGTGTAGATCATAGATGCCGATGGTTGGAGTAGAGGCACAACAAGGAGGACGGCGGTGGATGACTCAATCCGATCTATGTCCGGTAAACAATAAAAATAAAATACTGATCGAGCGACCGGCGGAGAGAAAAATGATTTAGAGATCGGAAAAAAGACTCAACAGGGCAGACGATCAAGGATTGGCGGACAAGCCCTGCTAGGATTCACACAGCCCCTGCGGATATCATGGAGAGCACCCCCGCGCGAGGAGGCATGGCGGAAGCATGTCGGTGGCGGCTAGGGTTAGGATCTATTTTTGACTGGTACCATGTAGAACGATAGAGAGGAAGAGATTGGCGGAATATCATGGATGTATGATTGAGCCTCATGGACGAGTATATATAGAGCTGTCATAATAAAATTATACGCAATACTCTAACAGAAACCATATCATGGATGGAAGCCACACCAAAAGAGGATATCCATCCAGGCCACCCCCTCCGCTGAAGGTGGTCCACTGTGCAAATCCTATTTTGCATGACCAAGCAAGCAAATGATTTACATTTAGGAGGATCCCAAGTTTTCCAAACTGAGGCGATGAGGTTGAGATGATGCCTTCAAATTGTTTTTCGTAGGCCGATGAGACAAAGTATTTTCGTTCATTTTTAAATTTCCCATGAATGTTGTCAAGAACTTCATGGGATATGTGGACATCGGATATCAATTCTCAAAGGGTAAAAAATGTTCGATGTGGTCAATGTCCGTGTAGTATGTTAAGTTGGTTGACTAAATATTTTCTCAAGCTCCATTCCTAACATATCAATTCTCCCTTTTTGTATCCTCAAATAGCTTTGAGGGCAATGCCATTTGAGTGCAGACCGACTAGCAAAGATGATGTCCCAATTTTTTTGTTTCACGATTCCTCACAGTGACAACAGTGGCAGCCACAAAAAGTCCGCGACCATGATCATTGCTAGGGTTCCCGAGCCTAATCTATGCTATGGTGTCACTGATCCATTCAAGCGATAACCATATTTATCTTGGGGAGGAATCAAACATTTCAAGGTGCAAAATACCAAGGCCACCTAGCTTGGTTGGACGGCAAACCATTTCCCAATTTACATTGCACTTCTCTTTGTCATCCCGCCCACAAGTACACATGTAGAAGAGCAATGATAATTTTTGTTGACCCCTTTTGGTAAATCTATGGAAGTTAAGTGGCAGATGACATCACAAACAACACCATGTGGCCGACCATGTTGAGATCTGAAAGAGCATGTGGGCCCCATGTGTGGTTTTGGTTAATTAATGACAATTTTTATGGACTAATGGTTGCATTAAGTTTCACTTGTAGGATTTGTCCATTGGCATAAGATGGAGCATATGTTGGCTTCAAGGTAGAATAAATGAAGAATAAGCAATTTCCAAGGGCTTTTGGCCTATTGGAATCATGTTGAATAAGAATAATAAATAAAAGAAGATCAAGAGTGTCTTGAAGAAGAAGATGGAGTTCCTCATGTGTATCTTCAAGACATCATCCCAATGAAATTAGAATAAATGATGTGCAAGCTAAATATACGCCATCTCTAGAACATCTCATGCTTGAAGCTTACCATCCTCGGTGATCATGGATCTATGAAGATAAGTTCTAAGAAAGTGTTTCCCATGTGTATGGGGAGCAATTCGCAAGTCTCCATCAAGTGGGCGCGAGCAAGATCAAGTGGAATGCTTAATGAAAAGTTATGATCTTGATAGGTTTTCCCTTTTACCGGTCTCATGTTGAGAGACCTAGTTTAGGATAGATAGCCGTACTATCAAGAGGGGCTCTCAAGTGAGTAACTCGATCGTATCTTTCGGAGAGAGCTCAAACCTTTGCATACTTAGCATCATATTTTTGGTTGTTATTTTTATCTTATCCAAGTGAGGTTCTAGAGATTATGGTAATATTCATAACAAGTTCTAGTTCATCAAAAACAGATTTCTCTTGTATATCTTATTGCGTTTTTTATCTTGCGGGTTGTCCAACTCCACACCTTGGGAGATATCTCACATATATAAACTAGATATTTTCTCCCTTGGTGGTATCCAATATTTCCATTTTTTGTATGCTACTTTTTTGTATCTTTCCAACAAAATTGGTTTCAACCTATTCAGAGTTTCCAAGTTCAAGTTATTGCATTTTGCATTTTGGAGGTTTTACCAGTTCGTCTCTTTTAGAGAGGTCAAAACTTTCGTATTGTGGTTTTCTATAAGTGGTTGCACAATGATGTTTCTCTGCATGATCTTGCAGATCTTGTTGTTCTCATCGAAACAAGCCCAAGATCATCGAAATCGCAGTCCGGATGCAAAAGTTATTGTCGTTTTCGTTCAGGGAACCCCAGGGAATGTCCGGTAGTGCCGGGAATTTCTGGTAGTACCGAGAATCGCGTTTTTGGGCTGTAGCGGTTGGATTTTGGGGGGACCTATTTTTTTGAGAAATTCCACCGATCTATTAATAATCATCAACATCAGTACAAAAAGTCCTAAAAGTAATAAAAATTTCAAATAGGTCAATGGACCACCTAGCAACGACTACAAACACTGACACGAGCCGAAGGCGCGCTGCCGTCCTTGCCCCTCCATCACCGGATCTAGGCAAAGCATGTCGTAGTAGAGCTTGTTGTAGTAGACAGACGGGAAGTCGTCGTGCTAAGTCCCCAAAGTACCAGCGCACCAGAGAAGCAACCATCGTCGAAACTGACCAACATAGATCAGAAGAGATTGACCTCAAAACACAAAAACAAAAAACAACCAGATCCCGAGGGATCGTTCGGACACATGACTCCGCACGCCCTTCGCTGATGCCATAAGCACCACCGGAGCGAGGATAGGATGAGGAGTACCTTATTCTAACTTCAGGACGTAGCCGCTGCCTCACCATCCTAAAAAGACACTGAACAAAACACTAAGACCTCCCGTCGACGAGAGGTCGTGGTCTGCCACGTCTCCATGGCACTAAGTCCGTCGGATATGGAACGGACCAGTGGCGTCCCCAGCGGAGGGAAGGAACCCTAGATGGATTTTGCCGCCGCTACCTCTTGGGAGAGCTCTCTTGGTCCCGTACCGGTTAGGTTTGGGGGGGGGCTATTTAAGGGGCCTTCTTCCCCAGTGGTTCCCCAACTATTCCTGCAAGTTTTCTCCTCCATTGTTGACCTTCCCAAGCTTGTTATCTATCAATCCATCCAATGATTCTTGCATCTTTGAGGGAAAAGAGAGAGGAGATCTAGATCTACATTTTTGCCAATCAATCTCCCCTCTAAGTGAGGGGAACCCATTGGATCTAGATCTTGGAGTATTTTGTGGATTTCCTCTTGTGTTCTTCCTCTCTTATTCCCCCAATAGCTTTTGTAGCTTTGGTAGAATTTAGGCCTGAAGGACTTGCCATTGCATTAGGTGCATCGGTTTGAGTTCTCCTCAGAGGATTTAGTTAGTGAAATCAGGAATCTTGTTACTCTTGGGTTCTTGGAACCCTAGACGGTGTAGTGGCCTTTGTGGTGAGTTTTTGGGGCCTCCAATTAAGTTGTGGAGCTCTCTCCAAGTTAGTGGCCTTGGTGGTGATTATTGGGAGCCTCCAATTAAGTTGTGGAGCTTGCCCCAATCTTGTACGGGTTTGGTGACCACCCTCAAGTGTCTCATTGTGGATCGGGTGCTCGAGAGAATAGGGTGAGGCCTCTTGTGGCGTTGGTGGTCTTAGTACCGTCCACCCCTCCAACAAGACATACTCCCTTGTTGGCAGGAACTCAGTAAACCATCGGCGTCTCTAAGTGCCTCGGTTTATCTCTATACCGGATCCCTTTACTTACACACTATACATTGTGATAGCCTTCATGCTTGAACTAATCTTTCTTGCTATCACTTTGTTGCTTGTCTATCTTAGCATAAGTTGTTGGTGCATATAGGTGAACCATAGTATATATAGGCTTTGCGCTTGACAAAAGAAAATGCTAGTTTTATTCTGCCTTTGTTAAGCCCATCTCATAGAAGTTTTTAGCCGCCTATTCACCCCCCTCTAGGCAGCATTCGTGATCTTTCAACATCCTTCTAATTACCCATGCCAAACTTGTCGGCGATACAATCTTCCAAATGTTTAAAGTCTACCCTTGTAAGACAGGATACACCCTCCCAAGTAACATATGGGGAAGGTGATTCTTGTGGCCTCTATAATGGTAATTGTCCCTATGTGTGGTTTTGGTAATTAATGATAATCCCTATGGTCTAATTTTTTATTGAGTTTTATATATAGGAATATTCCATAAGTCAAGTTTGTAGTCCATGTCTTGGATTCGAGTATGGATGCCATGAAGATAAAGATATACTTTGAGTATTGGCATCAAGATCATCGAGTTGAATAGAATAATATTATATGATCAAGTTTTTGAGAGTTTGATCAAGAGAAGAATTCAAGATATGGCTCTAAGTCGGCGTCATCATTGTATCATGAATTGATATATGATTGACTAAGATTTAGAGCATGCAATAAAATTAAGAGTTCTCTATGTACCTCAAGACATTTAGATAGAGCGTGAGAACACTTGGTTAACCAATACAAAGAGTGAATATTGGATTCAAGTTGGTCAACACATGAAGCATAAAGAATGTACCACACGGGATCTTGTGGTAAGGTAAGATTTGTTTTTTTTTGCTTGATGAACTAACCCATTATATATGTGTCTTTGTGTTGTCTATGTGGGTTAGGTATCTTTCCATAGGCATGCATCAAAAGTAAAGATTTTATATAGCCGGTGAGAGGATGACAAGTGGTAATCGTCATCAAGGTTAAGAAGTGCAAGTTCAATATATGCATCTCAAAAAGACCATACTTGAAGCTTGTCATCCATTTGGTGATAATGGAGATGTGAATATGTGCCTTAATGAAGATATCCCATAGTGGTGTATGGGGGAGTAAATTATGAGTCTTCACGAAGCAACATTTATCAAGTGAAGCATTCCGGCTTGAATGGAACTTGAGGAGTTGTCATCAAGATCAAGCGGTATGCGCAAGGCAAAGGTAAAGCCTTACTAGGTTTTCCTTTTACCGGTCTCAAGGTGGTTGTTGGGAGACTAGGTTATAGGATAGATAGCCGTACTATCAAGAGGGACTTTTGGTTGGGTAACTTGATCACATCATCTTAGGGAGCTTAATCATTTTCATACCTTGCATCTCCATATGTTTTTTGCTTCTTGGTGTTTATCTATGTGAGGTTCTTGAGCTTGTTGCTAGCTATTCAATAAGCCCAAGTTCATCGAAAATGGAATTCATATGTTTCTTCTATTGCTTTTTCGAGTTTGGAGGTTTTACCGGTTCTTCAGTTATGGAGGTTTCATACCTCTCCTTATTTACTATTTTACCTCTTGTTCTTTCAAAAATTTATCACATTTTACACACATACCTCTCATATCGCATACAAATATGATATCAACATGAACTCAAATATTGAATTATTAATTGTACAATACAAAAATAATCTAAATTACAATAATTGTCCAAATCAAATAATTAAACAATAATCCAATACAAGAATAGTTCTGAATGCAAATAATACCTCAAATGACACATAGATGAATAAAATTTGAAATGAATAAATGTGGCAGTCTACTGCCCCTACAGCTACCCTGGTCCACCTCAAGCTCTCCTCTCTGGCCTATATAATACTCCTGAAACCCTAATACTCGGGGAGCGACCACAGAAAGATTCTGCCGCCTCTGCGGGGCAGAAAACACCGAGAGAGAAAGATCTCTCCGGCAGATAGATTTTTGCCGGGGGAATTCCTTCCCGGAGAGGGGAGATCTTCGCCATCAACACCACTATCAAGCTGGACTTCATCAGGATCATTATCATCATCATCATCATCATCATCATCATCACCATCACCATCAGAACCATCATCACCATCTCCATATTTCTGTAACAATTGGGTTGAATCTTGCATAGTTCTTAGGGGAAACTTTCCCGGTATTGATTACTCTTTGTAGTTGATGCTATTGAGTGGAACCATTGAATTATTGTTTATGTTCATATTGTTATACATCATTATTCCATCTCTGATCATGATCCATATGATGTCTTGTGAGTAGTTCGTTTTGTTCTTGAGGACATGGGACAAGTCATGTTGTTAGAAGTGGAGTTGTGTTGAGAAAGATTCAATAGTTTGAT
Organism: Avena eriantha; assembly: GCA_910589775.1. NCBI lineage: Eukaryota > Viridiplantae > Streptophyta > Magnoliopsida > Poales > Poaceae > Avena > Avena eriantha. Next base: position 256,799,777 of record OU342743.1, on the reverse strand, counting down.
ATTTAAGTTATGGTGTACTTCTTCTAGTGGTGTCATGTGAACGTCGACTACACGACACTTCACCTATATGGGCCTAGGGGAATGCATTGTGTATTTAGCTACTAATCGTAGGGGTTCTCGCAGTGCCGGAAACCTAACCCCCGTTAGGAAACCATTGCACAAGGGACGTCAGGGTCTTAGAGTTTAAAGCTGTGGTTAGGTTTCTACCTTAATTACTTTCTTGTACTTACGGATGTTTGCAAGGGGTATAATCACAAGTATGTATTAGTCCTAGGAAGGTCGGTACATTAGCACAGGTTCACCCACACAACACTTAGCAAACCAGAGAAGATTAATCAACTATATGAAGCGAAAGCACTTGACAGTTTTCCCGTTTGTCCTCGAGAACGTTTGGTCATCTTAAGTAATACAACTGACTTGTCCTTTGCTGCATAAAGGATTGGGCCACTTGCTGCATTTATTCTTATTGTCTTTCATTTACTCGTACTTTATTTACTTGCATTATCAAAAAACCCCTAAAAATCCGTTTGCTAAGTATTTGCAGAGAATTCCTGATCCATACCACTAGCCAGCACCTTCTGCTCCTCGTTGGGTTCGACACTCTTACTTATCGAAAATACTGCGATACACCCCCTATACTTGTGGGTCATCAAGACTATTTTCGGGTGCCGTTGCCGGGGAGTGAAGCGCTATTGGAGAGTGGAACTGGTAAAGGAAACTTCTACTGTGAGTATTGTTTACTTCTGCTAGTTGCTTTATTTTCAATATGGATAATTCACTGAGTTTCTTATTTCGTAATGCTACTACCACTGCCAAGGTAGTAGATGAACCACCACCTACCGAGAATGGTAATTTTAAAATACCTACAAGAATTATTGATCGTGTTATGGATAACTACTATGTTGGGGATGGAACTGTCCATCTCGGTGATCATTTGCTCTTTATACACGAATTATGCGGGTTGTTCAAGTGTGCGGGTATTACTACAGATCAAGTCAAGAAAAAGTTATTCTCATTATCACTGAAAGGAAGAGCTGAGGACTGGTCTAAGCTGCTGAAGAATGGTCAAGCTCTGGAATGGGAGGAAATAATACCTCTCTTTTATTCAAAGTTTTATCCTCCTAGTGAGATTCATAAAGATCGGAATCAAATATACAACTTTTGGCCTCTTGATGGAGAGAGTACATCTCAAGCTTGGGGGAGACTGAAGTTACTAATGCTCAAATGTCCCATTCATGAGCTCCCCAACAATATTATTATCAATAAATTTTATGCAAGGGTCCCTCTTCATGATAAGGATTTATTGGATGCTTCTTGTGCTGGATCATTCACTCGCATGGAAGAAGAAGCTAAATGAGATCTTCCGGACCGTATTCAAGACAATGCCGAAGCATGGGAGAATGACAAAGGTAGAAAGTCAGGTATAAATTATGATTATGAATGCATTGAATCTTTTATGGGAACTGATGACTTTCAAAATATGGGAGAGGGAGACAACCAACTCCCTACCATACCACTGAGTTTCCCCGATGCTTCAATCTTTTATGGGAACTGATGACTTTCAAAATATTAAAAATGCTTATGGTCTAGACTCTCAAGCTATTGCTTCTTATTTTAAGGCTTTTGCTTCCTACATTGAAGTGCCTAAAAAGAAGTGGAATAAGTATCCTGAACCTTATGAAGATATTACTAAGAGTGTTCCTGCAAGAAATACTGAAGTTTGTACTGCTAATCATGTCTTATGTGAACCTTACATTGAGAAAATGCCTTTCCCAGTTAAGATAAAGGAACACTCTATGATAGCTAGTATGGTTGATGAAAGTACAAATAAAGCTGTTGAACCTGATAACCAAATGGTTGATGAACCCATAATAGTAAATGTGAAAGACTTTGTTACTAAATATGTAGAAGAGGGACACACTATCCTTTGTAAGGATACCTCTAATATTGTTTCACAAAGTAGTGTTATGAGAGCTAGTGTTCCTGTGTTTTCTGTTAGAATAAGTGATCATTGTTACGATGGCCCTTGTGATAGTTATATTGTTAAGTTTATGCATGATACTGAAAGTTACTATGAGAGTGGGAAAAGTGTTCTTATGTATCTCAATAATTTCAAGTTTCCTCTTTTATGCTTAAAGTTTTTATGTTGCACTTCTTTTGCCTTCCTATGCTAGTAGCCTCTGGTTTCAACAACTTGTTTGTTTACAAAGTTCCTTTGCATAGGAAGTGGGTTAGACTTAAACATATGTATTTTTGATTCTTAATGCTCTCTTTCACTTCAATTCATATTCTTATGTGAGCATCATTGAAATTATCATGTCCATCTTAATGGCTATAAAGAAAGAGCTTTTTGGGAGACAACCCAATTTATTTGTGTTTTCAGTTGTTTTTGTTTCTTTGAGTCTTGGAAGTTATTACTTCGGTAATAACCTCTTATTATCCTTTTTGTTTGGTTTTTGTGTCAAGATCAACCTCTAATGAGAGAGAAGTAAGATTTGGGGAAGTTGCTCTCCTGAAACAGATTTTTGTGCTTCACCGTAAAAATTCGTGAGAGATCTCTGTATGTAGGATTGAGCTGTAATGTTTTGTGCTTATGACCCAGGTTGTTATTTAACTTTCGTTAGTTTTGCACTTTTTGAGTTGAGCGACAGAAGAGTTTTGAAAAAATTGATCTTTACCTGCTGGTATGTTTTGACAGATTTTTCCACTCTTGCATTTGCTTCTTTAATCGATTTCCTTTTTGAATTATTTTTGGGTTTTTAGAAGGAGTTGCTACAGTAGCTCATGTTTTGATGGTTTTCAGTTGAAATTAGACTTAAAAGTTTATTATCACTTCACTTATACTAATGTTGCTAATGAGAACTGTGTGAAGTTTTGTGTGAAAGAAATTCCCAGGTAGGTGGAGAAAATGGTGTAATGAGAAAGTGAAAGGTTTCATGACTCATAATAAGTGTATGAAGATGAAGATATTGATGTTATTCAAGTGGTGACTCCGGAAGAATCCACTAAATACCAAATTCAGAGACCTGTAGAGTCCGTTTTCGAATAGGTAACAGTTCTGGTAAGAAAAGTTCTGTGAAAGATATGTTCAGTTATATTTTGCAGTTTTTAGCCAATAAGGAAAGTTATGAAGCGAAAGAGGGACGGAAACGGAGCCAGGGTGGCTCACACCAGCCTATGGCGCGGGCCCACCCCTGGCCGCACCACCAGGTGGTGTGGCCACACCGGACTCCGTGTCTGGCCCGTTTTCTCCCAGTACCTTCCTTTTGTTATGAAACTTCGTAATATATAATCCCCCGGATCTCCCGAGGTTTTTATATCGTGTTCTCGTCGTTTTTTTGTTTCGATCTGTTTCTTACAGGCAGAGTCCTAGAGTTGGAGCCACAATGTCTTCCTCTGGGTCAGACAAGGAGGACTCCTCTGCGGATATCATCAACCCCTACATGAGAGAGTTCAAGATTCATCCCAAGGAATTGTTGCTTGAAGATGGAGAGGTAAGGATAAAGGAGGTTCAAGGCCCTAAAGGTAAAGGAAGTCTGGAAGACAGGCTGGAAGCACTGGAGCAAGAAGTCTTTAGGTACAACAAGATGGCAGAACGCGAAGTGGATATCATCCATAAGAATTGTTCCGAACTCATCGTCGAGCACCAAAAGGAGACCGTGGAGCTCAAGAATGAAGTCCTTTCACTCTGCCAAACAACCAACAAACTGCAAGCACAGCTCTACGACGTTCAAAATCAAAACTGTGAGTACGAGGTTACGTTTAAACGCATAAGTGCTGCTGTAAGTTTCAGGATGCTGGAGACCACGATGTCCTTTGTTGATGGGGAGCCCTTACCTTGGAATTTGGATGATGCCGAGAGGACACCACCACCACCAAAGGAGTAATTCGTCATCAGGTTTGGCATCCCCTTGGTTTGTTCCAAGCTTGGGGGAGTGCCGCGGTATCACATCACTATCTTCTATCTTTTTACCTTTTTAGTAGAGTCATATCATGAATAGAGAAGTTATCATGTAGGATGTTTTGCATTATGGAAGTGTCCCCTCTCTCGTTAGATATGTATCCCTTGGTGTGAGTTGCCGTTATGGAATATTAATGAGAAGTTCTATCATTTAATATTTTGCATATCTTATATTAGTTTTCAATTCGTGGTTATATGATTGATCTTGTTGTTAGTATTGGTAGCACTTTGGGATCATTGAGTTAATTTAGTTGGTTTTGGCAAACCTGGCTCGGTCAGTAGCAACACTATTTTTGAGAGTTGAATGAAAAGATAAAAGTGCCTCTAAAGAAAAATAATTTCATCATCTTTCTTTCTTGATTTGCTCATAAGTCTAGTATTCTCTAGTTAAGATCTTTTGTGCTTCCAAGGAAGATTTCATGTTTGTCTTTATCATTTGTATGTTTGTTTGTTTCCTTCAACTCTTATACTTGCTACCCAGCCTTGCTAGCCAAAAAAACCTGTACTGAGAGGGAATTCTTCTCGTGCATCCAATCCTTACACCAAACCCATGCCATTTGTGTCCACCATACCTACCTATTAGCATTATTGCTATTCCAAGTAAATTCATGTTTCTATCTACCTTCCAAAATAAATTTGTGATGTGAAAATTAGTGATTAAAGCTCTCACGAACTTAAAGGCACACTTTATTTTCTTGCACTTAATAAACTTGAACCATTGTGCCCATCTATGTTGTGTATATGCTTGCGCTTTGTGAGTTGTGAATTAGCAGAACCATGCTGTCGTGGGGAACGCTTTCAACATTGCACTGGTACTTTGTACCTAGTTAATATCATGTTATTTTGTATATGGATCTCATCGATGTGAAATGAAAGGGGAGCTTGTAAGTCCATTGAGTTATGCATGTGTGTTAGAGAAACGCCTGGGCCGCCGGTCTAATCCATGTCGTCATGGTGGAAACCTGCAGCGTAACCATAATGAGCATCTATGAAGCATTCTCATTATAAAAAAAGAGATAGAGATTGAGAAAAACAGAAAAAGAAAAAAAAAGATGATAAAAGAGGAAAGAGAGAAAGAAGGACCATATTCCCATGGTCAATAAGAAGATTGATGAGATGCTCATTGTCTGTTTGCCTTGTCATTTTGATATGGGGATTTTTCCATATCATCGGACAAGGGGTACCACGTTGGCGGTTCTCTATGATACACATGTGCTTACTATGACAAGAACTTACCGGTGACTAAACTTGAGTAGCATGAGGAGCGGCCCTCGTATTCAAGGGACATGAGATTTTCAATTTACAACTTGTCAAACATATCCTCATATTTGATCACTTTAACCTTAATCACCTAAAGATGCCTATGATAGGGGCAATGAGAGATGAAAGCTAATAAGTATCATAATTTTTGGGAGCTCTTTATGAAACTTGAAATCCCTGCTTCCCTCTGCGAAGGGTCTTTCTTTTACTTTTTAGTTGAGTTAGTAAACCTATTCCCTTCTATCTCAGCAAGTATTTTGAGTTGTTGTGTTTCATTCATTCATATGATGATTTATTCAATCATGTTCCTTATGTTCCTTGTTTTGCACATTGCTCTTATCTTGGTGAATACTACTTTGAAAGCTATCATTGAAAATCAGTTATTTGTGAACTCCACCAAATTATCAACTATTCTTCGACCAAGAGCTAAGTTTGCCATTACCAATTATGATTTACTTTATGTATCTTTATTGTGTTTCCTTTACTTATCGCAAGTTAAGTTATATAATAGTGAGTTGTCTTCTATTATGATCTATGTATTGATGAATGTGATGCTTCTTGTCCGTATTCTTTTTATCGACTCTTCACTCCATAAACCCGAGGCCATGTTTATTGAGCTCAGTTTCGCTTGGGGACAAACGAAGTCTAAACTTGGGGGAGTTGATACGTCCATTTTGCATCACTATTCTATATCATAATTTACAGTTATTCATTGATATATTTCATATTAAGAGATGATACTTATGTAATTTCATCTATTTTAGCATTGTTGATGACTTTGGAGCATGGACCGCTGCAGTCAGGATTCTGATGGAAAAGGTGCTGTTTGGAGGCAAAATTCGTGAAGATCAGAAAATCCGAGAAAATATATGGAAACTCCTATTTTTCCAGAAGACGAAGACTTCTAGAAGAAGGAGTGGAGATGGCCCATAGGGGGCCCACACCACCCCCTGGCGCGGGTCAGCCTAGGTCATGCCACCAGGTGGTGTGGCCACCCTGGTCCACCTCCAGCTCTCCCCTCTGGCGTATATAATCCTCCTGAAACCCTAATACTCGGGGAGCGACCACAAAAAGATTCCGCCACCTCTGTGAGGCGAAAAACACTGAGAGAGAAAGATCTCTCCGGCAGACAGATTTCTGCCGGGGGAATTCCTTCCCGGAGAGGGGAGATCATCGCCATTAACACCACCATCAAGCTGGACTTCATCGGGATCATCATCATCACCACCACCATCATCACCATCAGAACCGTCATCACCATCTCCATATTGCTGTAACAATTGGGTTGAATCTTGCATAGTTCTTAGGGGAAACTTTCCCGATATTGATTACTCTTTGTAGTTGATGCTATTAAGTGGAACCATTGAATTATTGTTTATGTTCAGATTGTTATACATCATTATTCCATCTCTGATCATGATCCATATGATGTCTTGTGAGTAGTTCGTTTTGTTCTTGAGGACATGGGAGAAGTCATGTTGTTAGTAGTGGAGTTGTGTTGAGAAAGATTCAATTGTTTGATATTTAAGTTGTGGTGTACTTCTTCTAGTGGTGTCATGTGAATATCGACTATATGACACTTCACCTATATGGGCCTAGGGGATTGCATTGTGTATTTGGCTACTAATCGTAGGGGTTGTCAGAGTGCCGGAAACCTAAACCCCCGTTAGGAAACCATTGCACAAGGGACGTCAGGGTCTTAGAGTTTAAAGCTGTGGTTAGGTTTCTACCTTAATTACTTTCTTGTACTTACGGATGTTTGCAAGGGGTATAATCACAAGTATGTATTAGTCCTAGGAAGGTCGGTACATTAGCATAGGTTCACCCACACAACACTTAGCAAACTAGAGAAGATTAATCAACTATATGAAGCGAAAGCACTTGACAGTCTTCCCGTGTGTCCTCGAGAACGTTTGGTCATCTTAAGTAATACAACCGCCTTGTCCTTTGCTGCATAAAGGACTTGGGCCACTTGCTGCATTTATTCTTATTGTCTTTCATTTACTCGTACTTTATTTACTTGCATTATCAAAAACCCCAAAAAATCCATTTGCTAAGTATTTGCAGAGAATTCCTGATCCATACCACTAGCCAGCACCTTCTGATCCTCGTTCGGTTCGACACTCTTACTTATCGAAAATACTACGATACACCCCCTATACTTGTGGGTCATCAACAATCTATACTTCCTAGCATGCCAACCCAACCTCTTCTCTCATTCATTGCCATCAACCTAATTATATCCTCCTCGTTTGGTTCTCTAAGATACACCATATCAAATATTCGGATCATCACCTTCACAAATCTACGAATACTTTCAATAGAAGTATCTTCGCATATGTGAAGATACTTATCGGCATAGTCGGCCAAAATTCCATATGCAAGGACTCTCTTCGCTGCAGAGATATTTTGATACATGTGGGTGAAGTATCGAGAATTGGCCTCACAAGCTTGCACTATCTTGACAAAAAGAGATCGTCGCATTCGGTACAGTCTACGAAAGAGGTGAGGTGGATAGGTTGGGACCTCAGTGAAATAATCTCACATGAGCAAATTGTTGTCGAGCTTGCGGTTGCGAGGGATGCAAAGGTGGCCGACTTTGGAGCCTCACCGCCTCTTTATCTTGCCATCCTCGTGCTCCTTCATGGCGAGAAAAACCACCAACATTTGCTCCCGGTGGTTATCGAGCAGCGTCTCAGTGTCCGAGTCATTGGACGATGACGAGTCGTCGAACAATTTTTTTTCACACAGGCTCAAATCCATCTATAAATCGCGAAGAAATTCATCACAACCCACACAGATATTCAACCAAGTCGCACACCAAATTGCTAGCTCAGAGAAGAGAGGAATTTACCGTGGCGGCGCTTCGGAGGCGTGGATGATGCGCAGACGAGTCGCGGGGAGGGGCGAGCTTGGCACGTCGGATTCTTGGCGGCAGAGAAGGTGTGTCGTGATGGCTGTGATATACAACACTTTTTAGCAATATAAATTGTGTCATTTGCTTATCATATCATGCTCCATCTAACTATTGCTATGCCTCATATGCATGATTACTTGTTTTTATTAAATTCAATATGATCTTTGGACATTTAGTAGTTTAGGTATAATTGTATCCCTCTTCCTTGTCTTTGACATGTGTGTAGGTGTTGATGATGGTTATGGACAAAACAAAGGTAAAAGGAACAAGACAGCATAGTATGGAGGAGCTGTAGGGACCAGACTTAGCCATTTGAGGTGTTGGAAAAGTGAATTTTTCCAACTTCTCAAAATAAATATCCAATAAAACAGGGTTGTAGCCCTCGACGATACGAACTCAACGAGCCCAAGAACAACCAAAACGGAGTTCGTATGAAAAAACGGCGGCCAAAATACGAAATCATACACAGAATTTAACGAGCAACTATACGTCTGAAGCTATATTTTTGGTCGTATAGCTCCACCCGTATAGTTGCCAAAAAGGTCGGAAACGACGGGATTTCGCTCTAGAAAAGCTCCAGAACCTTCCCCAAGTCATATGACGGTATTAGGGGAACCCTAGGGCACCCCCAAGGCCTATATAAAGGAGGGAGGACCCAACGAAGCCATCATATATACACAGGACACCATATACAAGATCTAGATCCCATCTACTGCCTCCACGGCGGTGCCCTACCGCCATGCTGCCTCCATAGCCTCTACAGCTCCACCAAGATCTAGATCTACATCAACACCATCAAGCCATCCAAGCAAGAAGAGGAGGAGAAGGAGGATGCCACCATCACCACGCCGACGCCACCATCACCGTGCCGTCATCACCATCTCCATCGCCGCTACTCCTTCATCCTTCCCCATCATGATCTCAGTGATGGGTTGTAACATGGCTTGAACCCCCTTTTATTAATGTTATGATCATTTGAGTAATTGAAGTGTGGTGTGTTCTTGTTAATTAATATGTTTGTGCTTTCTCTTTATATTGTTCTATTCATGATATTATTCTAGTGATTGGAGACGTCCAATCCATTGTTGAGGAGTTTACTAGGGATTCACGAAGTGTCACAAAACTTATCATTAGTCTCTACTCGTTCCATGGGCCTGACAAGTCCGTGGGTAGAACTAATAGGCTATTTGCTATAAGTGATTTGCGGAGGCAATAACAGCTTAGGGTGCACCGCCCATTAAGATTTAATTTCCTCAAGATCACTCATGATATATATAGGTATAGTGTTGCGAATTGCTTGACCCCAAAGTGACATACGGGATATTTTGTGACTAGCACACTTTCTTAGGAGTACGGTTGTCCATAGAACTTAATGCCTTTGATCTGGTTTACCTTGATTGATCTTGTTACCTTAATACACTATTATCTTATGGATGACCCATGTCCGGAGAGGGTGTGGACAATTGAATTGTCTAGTTACTACTTACCAACGGTGGGAGACAACGGTGTATGAGGGACCGCCAACATTATAGTTAACACCTATTCCATAAGCACTTATCATGCACACCGGTATACAAAAAATTACTTGAGGAATCATAGCATTAATATTTCATCTCATTGCATTCATCTATTTTTAGTTTTACTTTTGTTCTAGTTTTCTTCCAGTTCTAGTAGTAGTTATTATAAAATATCTTGAATTCATTTATCCTAGGAACTTATAGAATAAGCTATTTCCAAACCATGGTTTGGGTGCGTACGTGGTCGCATTGAAAACACGACTGCGAGGGTCGTGTTCGCCGAGCTCCCATCGGGACAAACTCTTAAATATTTGCTCCTGCAAGTACTACCAATAACCCTGTTTTGGTGCAGGAACTCGGTTCATCAAATTGGCGCCGTTGCCGGGGAGCAAAGCATTCGGTTATCTACTCTCAGATAGTTTCTCTCTGTTTGTTGCTATTATCTTACTGCTTTCTTTTATATTGAAAACAATAAAAAATTATAAAACAAAAATTTTATGAAAACTGTTGCTACTAATCATGTCTTTTAAGATAAATTTTGTTCAACAGATAATACAAGCATTGGAGGATATAAAGGATTCAAGTTCATCAAGCCTGGTTGCTAGACATGAGCTGATAAAGAAATTGCTAGACTAATTGGAAAGGCATTCATTATGTTTGCGTGCTAATGATGGATCTTATTGCACAATTTGTATAACAGATGACCACCTTAATTTTCAATGTAAGTATTCCAACAATCCTACTCTAGCAAATTATAATAGAGATAAACCCTATGCTAGTTTGGAAGTACTATAATACGTTCTTTTCAAAGGTGCATCTGAAATGGTATTTAGACTAGGAAGTATTGATATTGAAAGTGAAGGAGTTGATGGAGTTTTTAATTTATTATACCTCATATTCCTCTTTTGCGAAAATAATTTAAGTGGAGAGGAAAAGGAGCACAAGGAAGAGGAGGAAGAATGGATTGATCACCCGCTCACACCTTCAACTCCTACTTTTGATTCTATCATTGCTATTAAAACACTAGTCGATGAAAAGGAGGAACAAAAAGGTGAGGTTGACAAAGAGAGTCACAATACAACTTTTGTTTGTGATGCCTCTCACTCTAGTAGTGATTTTTATGATGCTAAAATTGTTGATAATTGTTCTGCGGAGGCCTTGTGCCTAGACACTCATATGGAGAGCATTAAAAATAATGAACTAGAGATAGAACCTTGCTATACTAACATGCAGGGTCCTGAACTCCCTGCTATGAAGGAAGAATACTATGAAGTGTTCCCCAACACAGGTAACTAAGGTAAAGATTTAAGAATTTTATATGAATCTCTAATCCTCTCATTGCAGCTATACACAGAGGCATGTTCACCAAGCTTGGTGCATCAACACTCGCTTGAAAGCGAGAACTTGTTCATCTACATGATGCCGATGCACCGTAAGCGGGTACGACTCCGACTGAACTCTACTTCAAGATGCTCCAAACTGGTATGTACAACCTCACCTCGAGTCAATATCCCTTGGGATCCAGGTGGTTAATGTATGGAGCATCCTAGCCTGACTTTATGGCTTAAAAGAGAGCGCTTCTCGGGAGGCAACCCGGAAGTCATTAGGCATCTTTCTTAGTTTTGTGTATCGAGTCTAGTTGCATTCATGTTGCATTGGCACTTTTATTCTTCACATGTCTTGCTATTAGAGTAATCTTGTGGTAGTTTTCAAAAGGTAAAATTTATTGTCACTATATTATGTGTTGCAAAAAGGAAGAGAAAATCAGTTTTAGGTGAATCCTTCAATTGTATGTATTTGTTGGTCGAAAATTAAAGTTATTATTTTACCATCAAAACAAGGTATTTTACTAAGTTACAGGATAAGAAAGAATTCACAAAGAAATAGAAATTTTCTAATGAATATAGAAGGTTTAACGACCAACTATATGGCAGGAATAAAACTTCCGGCCGTATAGTTCTGATCGTATAGATATCTTTGCCATCAAATTTTTTCTTTCATATGTACTGAGAGTTTAACGACCAACAATACGGCGGGAATAAAAATTCTGTTCGTATAGCTCTAGTCGTATAGATATCGGTGCCTCCATATAATTTTTTTCTAATATACTGAGAGTTTAACGACCAACTATACGGTGGGAATAAAAATTCCGGTCGTATAGTTCTGGTTGTATAGATATCTATGCGTTTGTATATTTTCTTTCCCAGGGACAAATAGTTTGACGACCAATTATACAGCGGGAATATTTTTTTATGGCCATATAGTTGTGCCCATATAGATGTGCCACCAGGAAGAAACCCTAAAATTTTGACAGAAGGCCAACTATACAGCGGGAACACATTGTTTGAGTCGTATAGCTGCACCGTATAGTTGGAAAAACCCCTCAAATGCCAACTAGAAGGTAACCATTGCTCAAAATTTCATTCTTTATTCTTCCTTCTTCTTCTAAAAACCTCGAAGCACCACCTGGGAGCTTCTCCCATGTTTTAGAGAAGCCAAGCGTATGTAAACAATAAAGTTCTATCTCAGAAATTCCTTAAGTTGTAATTATCTTTAGTAGTTCATGTTTTCTTTTCGTTTTCTTTCATTAGTTGGGTGAACGAACTTCGTTCGTACCCCAAACCATTATCTTTTATTTTGTGTGTTATTTTCGCAGGGACTTGAACATTGTGTGACGACGTGTACGGTAGTGCCAACCATGCAAACACTCGCATGAGCCACCTGGTTACTTCAATTCAACGTTTCAACAATCAGTGTTTGGTAAAACCTTCCAACTCGAACCTCTTTTAAATAAGCACATAGGGGATGCACACCCGTGTCTCGTATCATGTTTCACTTGCACCTCATCACAATCTAGGAGAGGCCAATTCTAGAACTAGTTTGTTGACTTAGGCGTGGTGCTTAGGTTGATGAACCGACTCAGTGGGACTTGTATCTTTATCACTTGTGAGCTAAACCCGTGTCTTCAAAAACACAAACAAATTTGTCTTCTTTCTAGTCTTGTTCCTACCAGGTTCTTAAAGAAGGTATACACCAGATCGTGAAGCATTCATTGAAGCAAAGGTTCTTTGTCCATCAAAGTGGAGGTTTGATACGTTGTAAACATATCTATCATTTTTGATGTTCCATGCTTGTTTTATATCTACTTTCTTATGTTTTGTCCACACTTTGGAGTATTTTTACACATTTTCTGGAACTAACCTATTAACAAGATGCCACAGTGCCAGTTGCCTGTTTTCTGCTGTTTTTGGTTTCAGAAAATCTAGTAAGGAAATATTCTCAGAATTGGATCGGACAAAAGCCGAAGTCAATATTTTACCCGAAGCAACACGGAGTCCGGAGGGGAGACGAAGTGGCGCACCAGGGCGGCCACACCTGGTGGCGGCGCGGTCTAGGGAGGTCACGCCACCAGGGGTGTGGACCCCCTGGTGCTCCACCGACCTTGCCCCTTAGCCTATATAATCCTCCTGGGACGAAAACCCTAAGTACCCGATCAAAATTCCACGAAAGAGTCTGTAGCCGCCAGGACCCGGAGTACCAAGTTTCTCAAGATCCAGTGGAGCAACCATACTGAAGAAGAAGCTACTTGGGAGCGAGAAGATTACATTAGGACTGAGTTTCCAAATCTCTTTAGTTCCTAGTTTTCCTTAAATCTCGGGACGAGATTTTGTTTAAGGAGGGAACATTTGTAACACCCCAAAAATATTAATCAAGATTATCAAATTCTAATCACCCAAGTTTAGGGTTAACAAAAACTTTTATTACTAAATTGAATATGAATGTACGTGTGATTTGCATTAGTGTATGATTGATTGAAATTGCCATGTGTGTTTGCTACAAATGATAAGAAATGGTTTGAATACTACATCATCTAGGCTAATTACAAACAAATTCAAAAGAAAAGAAATTCAAATATGAATCATATGAGCAAATGGTCATTTTGACCAAAATTAACCACTAGGCCACTTTGTGAGTTCCTAGTAAAGAATTTCTAAAAGAAACATTTCCATTTCTTTTCACCCCTTGCTAGACCAAGTAAAAGTGAACCCAAGCCTACTTTACAAACTCACAGAAACTATTTTTAAATCTATTTAAAGGACAATTAAAAATTGAATCAAGTGTATGTACTAAGATCACTATTTTGCAAAAACCACTCAAATCATTTCACCTTGAATTTTCCAAGCAACCATAGACACTCAAGCAAGTGCTTAAAATACTCATCAAATTTCATTCAAAAATTTCAAATTTGAATTCATGCAGCCATTTGGTCAAACACATTGCAAACATAGAAAACTACTACCTAACTTCCATTGTTTGGAGCAGTGATCACTCAACCATTTGTCCCCTCTTCACTCCCCTGGTCTCCCCCAGCACCTAGCAGCGCAACAGACCACTTCCCCCTTTGCCGTTGCGCTAGTGCAGCGCCACCCAATGCTCACAGCGCTAGTCGACCAGGGACAGCTCGCCACAGACCGCGTCGCCCTCTCCCACGACGACCAGGAGACAAGCAACCGTCCACCGCCACCATTTGTCCACCTCTCGACCACATGCCAGCCGTGGACCACCCAGAATCGTCGCGCCCATTTTCTCTGTGCCATGCCGAGAGCACGCCAGAGCGCCGCAACCGATCAGCGCACACACACCACGCCTCGCCCTCTCCGCGCGTGCCCACACTCGCCATGACCCTAGCTACCTCCCAGACATGCCCGTTCACCGCCGCGTGACCCGTACCCACTGTGCACCATCTCGAACGCCACCGCTCCCTCGCAGAGCACCGCCCGCACCCGACCATTCCCGATCGCCCCTTGCTGCGCCATTAAGCCTGTGACGACCGCCAGGGAGCGCCGCGTCACCCCCTACCCTTAGCCATGCCGCTAGCACCCTGTATTTCCATCACCGACGTGCCCGAGCCATCCCGCAATGTCCCCCTCGCCGGTGTATAAATAGAGGCCACCTCCGCCTCAATTCACCACCCCATCCTACTCCCCACTCTTCACAGAACCTCCCACACCTCTCCCCAGAGCAAGGCGAGCACCACATCGCCGGAATTTAGCTAGAGCCCACCGCTGTAGAGGAAGAAGGGAGCCGTTGATTGGGCTGCCCTAGGAGCCACCGCGACCACCATTCGAATCGCCGTTGTCTACAACGTCATTCGCCGACCTTAGCTGGAGCCCTGGTGAGCCTCACACGACCCCTACCGCCGCGTTAGGGTTAGAAACTCACCGGAGCTGTTCATCATAGACGAGGAACCTCAACTGTTAGATCATGTTTTAATCGCACGACCTAGATTGAAACGTACCGATTCGGGTTAGATGAGTCACTAACTAGTGGGACCCCCTGTCAGCTGCCCGCTGCGCCCGTGCAGTGCAGCTGGGCCAGCCCATTTGCTTTCCCGCGCAGAGCCCATAGATTCAAATAGAATTTTTCCATTTTAGTTAAAACTAGATTCTGTCAATAGATTCAAAAATCAATTCAAAGAGATTCACTGAACCAAATTGCATGATTCCAATTTTGTTAGAAATATATTCAAGTTATCTATCCAAGCCTGTTGGATTCAAACCATTTGAAATTATAGATCACCTATACCAAAAATAACAAGACAGAGACCTTTCCAACTTCAAACATTTTTCAAAAATCAACCATAAATTCTTTTGAGTTGATTCCAATCTCAAAAATCACATTTGGCAAGATCAATCTGAATATGTAAAAATATTTAGGTTTACATGCAGTGACATTGGACTAGTACCAAAAGAATGCTATATAGGCATTTCTAGTCACTTTAATTCTATTAAATGATAATCTTAAACTTTATAAAATATGACCAACACTTTAAATCACATTCCCAAGTATTAGAATATGTGGTGATGACATGTGTCAACATGATTCCATATTTTAATTGGAGAATATTAAATCTTAACTATTTTCAATGAGTAGAATTTACTTTTCTAAAATAAGATAAATAAGACTAGGTCTTTATTTCATGTGATGTTTGTGATGATGCTAGATCATCTAGTGTGAGCCTTAGTGTGCTAAGTAGAAATAGTTAAGTATTGTTTTGTGATTGTGTACCTAGTATTCATTTATAGACGCTAGTACCGACCTGGGATACGCGCAGGAGGAGTACTACCAAGAAGAAGAAGAAAACTTCAACCACTACACTACTCAAGGCAAGCTAACACTTGCAAGTTTCTTAACTATGCAAGCCATCACTAATTGCAAGCTAGAACTATGCAAGTTAACACTCGCCCACTTCATAACCTATGCAAGATGCATTAGGCATGCCTGGTTATACAACTTTGATTATACCAATCCCAAGTTTTACTTGCAAACTCTATTCATTTACTTTTACCAAAGTTCTTTACTTTTAGTTAGTGCTTTGTGAGTATTGTTACAATAGTATAGATACCATAAAGAGTATAAAACTAGGCCTAAGTAGTTATACTTAGATGTCATCAAAAGGCATAAACTAGAGCTGGATAGTTACATTTGATTAGCACCCCTCATTAGTAAATACCCTCCACTTTAGTGGTTAGTGCTAAGCATAAAAGTGGATCACTTTAGATGGGAATAATTGGTGAAAATGATTATGAAAACCTTGGAATGATGATTCATTCTATTGAAATGTTTTGACATGTGTTGAGAAACACAATGATTGATGATGAAAATGTTGAGGCATGAGCCTTAACCCTTTATAAAAACTGATGGTTGGGTTCAGATGCGATACCATTCCAATTTTACCGTACAACCACAATACCCGGATTGGGTAGGGCTTAACTGGAAGTTTATATGCCTTAGTATGGGTTCCCTTGCGAAAGAGGTTGAGCTGAGGCTACCTCGTGATAAATGTCCACCTATGTAGTGCCCAGGATGGCAGATGGCCATGTCTAGGAGGCCAAGCTCATAGGGGAGGTGCCTATACTAGAGTGTGTAATTGAAAGGTTATGATTGATTATTTGCATACTAAGTATGATGATTCAGGGTTATCCCTGATGGATGTATCGAATTTTGTGGTAAAAGTGTACCACCTCTGCAGAGTGTCAAACTATTTGAATAGCCGCGTCTGCGGTCATGGACAGTTGGAGTGGCCATACTGTTCCATTGTCAGATGTTTTCAAAATGACTTGTGAATTGAACTATGACCTTGACTTGACCACAACAGGGTTGTGGATATGAAAACTAGGTTCCCGCTTAGGTGATGTAGAAAATTAAATTAGTTTTCCTTACTTCTTAACTTAGTATGAAATAAACCTGGCCTTTTGCAAATAAACCTAGAGCTTAAGATTCCTACTAGAACTACCTTACTTGTTAGTGATAGTTTGCGAGTAGTTAAAGAGTACTCATGGCTTTGTCCCTGGCTATTCCCGTGGCCATACTATGAGGAGGACTACTAGGAAGATGGACAACAGGAGGTCTATGACAACTAGGATCACCCCCCCATCGTTAGCATTGTCTGTGACTCTGAAGATGGAGCCCCTACTACGTTTAATTTCCGCTGCTTTGATTGTATTAAGACTGGATCATGAGATCCTTTATTTGTAAGACCTTTATTATGGTTTGTAATGGATGATGTACTGTGATACCAATCTGTTATGTCTCGCAAAAATGGTAATCCTGGGATTGTGATGTATGGCATAACAGGCATCTGGGATTAAAAATCTGGGTATTGAGATCTATGTATAATGTTGTAATGCCCAATCAAATCTCATAGGAGTCAAGATGATTATTATATGCATGTATGCTTTCTCGATTTCTGTCAATTGCCTTGTCGTAATTTGTTCACCCAACATGTCATCTATCTCAAGGAGAATCACCTCTAGTGAACTATGGACCCCGGTCCATTCTTTTACCATCAATCTACAATCTATGTATTTTTTACTGTTTACTTTCTGCAAGCAATTACTATCTTCCACACAATACGTTTAATCCTTTGTTTTTAGCAAAACCGGTGAGATTGACAACCTCACTGTAAGTTGGGGGCAAAGTTCTGTGGTTGTGTTGTGCAGGATTTCAAGTTGGAAACAACACCTTGGAGGTGTTTCCTTGATCCTAATGGTTCAATAACCTTGGTTTCATAATTGAGGGAAAACTTGCTGTTGTGCTCATCATACATTCCTCTTGGGGTTCCCCAACGAGCTTGAATATATTTTGAGCCATCAAGCCTTTTTTCTGGCGCCATTGTCGGGGAGTCAAGGACATCTTCACAAGGGGAGTCCTTCATAACCAATATCTTTACTTTGTTTTTTGTTTTTCTTAGTTTATTTATGCTTTGTTTGCTTGTTTCTTTCTATAAAAAAACAAAAAAAATTAGTTCCTGTTGTAGTTGTTATTTCTGTTGGTCTGTTACTGTCTTGCTTTATCATGCTTTCCATCAATCGTGGGTTTCTTTGAAACTACATCTTATTGGCAAGATGGGTTCGTGGAACAACAAAAATATTATGAGGAACACCGCTTGTCACAAAAAGGGAAACTCTTATGGGAGCAAATTGATAAATTGTGTACCATTGCTAGAAACATGTGCTCTACTTATAATGTTACTTATTGCTTTGATAAATCGTGTTGCTGTAGGAGGTATAAACACCTCCCTTTTCAATGTGAGTATAATGATGATGTTACCATATCTTCTTATGTTAAGAGAAATTATGAATTTTATGATGTGGAACAAATTGAAGAATTTATTGCTTGAAAGGGTGCATTCAAACTTGCTTATTTGCTTGAAAATACTGATGATACACCTTATAAATATGAGGTTTATGATATACTTAAATTTTTCTTTGATAATTACAAGGTAGAAAATGGATATATTCTTGAATATCTTAATAGATGCTCTCCACCAACGGAAGAGACTAATGCCTTGCAGGAGCCTATGGAAGAAGAAATTGCTAAAACTGAAAGCTCATTGGTTGAAAAAGAGGAGGAGAGTGATGATCAAGAGGAGGAAGAATGGATCTACCCATCCCTACCTTCTAATGAGAGTAACTCTTTACCCATTACATTATTTGATTGTCCTCCATGCTTACCAAAGGAGGATGAATGTTATGTTCCTATGGATTCTTTTGAATTTTTTTTATAATAAAGCTCTAGACGATGGTCCTATATTGGTTGATAATATTAATTGTACTACTATTAAAAATGAGATTGATCAGTCATCTTGTTATAAAATTGTTAAAAGTGGGTCTGAAGGTTTTAATCCCACTATTTTTGAGCTTGATAAAAATTATGTGTTTGTAGATCATGAAAAAAAGCTTTATGTGATAGTTATATTGTTGAGTTTATTCATGAGGCTACTGAAAATTATTATGAGAGAGGAAAATATGGTTGTAAAAGTTTTCATGGTACTGAAACACCTCTCTATTTGCTGAAAGTTTTGAAGTTACTCTCGTTTTATCTTCCTATGCTTGTCAATTTGTTCTTTGTGAATTTATTTGCGTATAAGATTCCTATGCATAGGAAATGGGTTAGACTTAAATGTGTTTTGAATTTTCTTCTTGATGCTCTCTTTTACTTCAATTCATATTTCTTATGTGAGCATCATCAAAATTCTTATGCCTATCTCAAAGGCGTTAAACAAATAATTATTGGGAGATAACCCAAATTTTAGTCAATAAATTTTTCTTTTGCTGAGTCTTGGAAGTTATTGCTTCAGTAATAACCTCTCCTTATCCTTTTTGTATGGTTTTTGTGCCAAGAATAACCTCTAATAAGAGAGAAATAATGCTTGGGAAAGTTGCTGTCCCGAAGCAGATTTTTGTGCTTCGCTGTAAAAATTCGTGAAAAATCTCGGTATGTCGGATTGAGCTGTAATATTTTGTGCTTCTGACCCAGGTTGTTATACAACTTTAGTAAGTTTAACACTTTTCGATTTGAGAAACAGAAGGTCTTCGAAAAATCGGTTTTTACCTGCTGGTCTGTTTTGACAGATTTCTGCCATTATTTGCATTTGCCTCTTAATCTCTTTCTCTTTAAGTTCCTGCCAAAATTCTTGAACTTTTAAAAGGAAGTGCTACAGTATATTTTAATTTAATAGAAGTTTTACTTGTGTGGAAACTGAACCAAAAGACTTATTATCTTGAGTGCACTAATGTTGCTAATGAAGATTATGTGAAGTTTTGTATGAAGGAAATTTTAAGGTGTAGAAAAGAGTAATGTGATAAGATGAAGTATGGACAAAAGCTCAAGCTTGGGGATGCCACCCGTGTCACCCCAAGAAATATTCAAGAAGTACAAGCGTCAAAGCTTGGGGATGCCCAAGGCATCCCCTTCTTCATCAATAAAAATCTCAGGTTTCTTCCAAACACTTCATTTTTATTGTTTTATGCACAATTGTGTTGTTCTTGGAGCGTCTTCATTTTTGTTTTTAGTTTTCATTTGGTTAGTTTGCTTGAATAAATTGTTTGGAACCCCACATTCATACATAGTTTCAAATAGGTTGATTTGGATTGGAAAAGATTAGGAAAGTTCATGCTTATAGGTGGTATAAAAGGAGCTTGTTTTTGACTATGGCTTAGGCTTTGTCATGTCATGCTTGATATTGTTTTGACTTTATGCTTAGTGATTATTGTTGTAGCATGAGTTATTACAAACAATTTAGATTTCTTAATGTGCCTTAAAAGAATCATGCATTGTTTTAGCATATAAAAGCATAATATTGTGGTATTCTCCTTTGATGCTTTATTTGGGTTGACTTGGCGCATGCTCACACCATGTTAATACTATACCAAGTCACCATAGCCTCTATGATCATTTAGTTTTCAACTTGTAATATCACTTCATGCTTTAATTAATGATGTTTTGCCGCTTTGCATGATTATGGTCATTATTGCTCTCTTAGTTGGTCGCTCCCTGTCTTTTGCGAGCCTCCATACCAAGTATGAGTTCCACTCATGCATCCAAATCCAAATAAAACCAAGTTATTCCAAAAGAGTCCACCATACCTACCTATTAGCATTTTCTATTCCAAGTATATTCATGTTTTTATCTACCTTCCGAATTAAACTTGTTATGTGAAAATTAGTGATTAAAGCTCTCACGAACTTGATGACACACTTTACTTTTCTTGCACCTAAATAAACTTGAACCATTGTGCCCATCTATGTTGTGTATATGCTTGCGTTTTGTAAGTTGTGAATTAGCAGAACCATGCTATCATGGGGAACGCTTTCAACATTGAACTTTATTTAGTTGATATCATGTTCTTTTGCTTATGGATCCCGACGGTGTGAAATGAAAGGGGAGCTTGTAAGGCTCATGGAGTTTCTATATGTGTTAGAGAAATGCCTGGGCGGCTAGTCTAATCCATGCCTAATCATGGTGGAAACCTGTAGCGTAACCATAGTGAGCAATCTATGAAGCATCCTCTATAAAAAAACCTATGCAAATAGGAAAGAAAAAAAGAGAGAAAAAAGAAAAAATATAGCCTATGCAAATAGGAAATAAAAGGATTGCTGAGATGCCCATTGTCTGCTTGTCTTGTCATTTTGATATGAGGATTCTTCCGTATCATCGGGCAAGGGGTACCCCGTTGGTGGTTCTCTATGATACACATGTACTTACAATGACAAGAACTTACCTGTGACTAAACTTGAGTAGCATGAGGAACGGTACTCGTAAGTAAGGGGCATGAGATTTTCAGCTTATAACTTGTCAAGCATGTCCTCATATTTGTTCACTTTAACCATAATCACCTAAAGATGCTTATGATAGGGGCAATGAGAGCTGAAAGCTAATAAGTACCATAATTTTTGGAAGCTCTTTATGTGACTTGAATCCCTGCTTCCTTCTATGAAGGGCCTTTCTTTTTTACTTTTATGTTGAGTCTCCATCTTCTATATTTATGCACATATTGAGAGAGGACGAGCATGAGTTAAGCTTGGGGATGTTGATACGTCGTAAATGTATCTATAATTTTTGATGCTCCATGCTTGTTTTATATCTACTTTCTTATGTTTTGTCCACACTGTGGAGTATTTTTACACATTTTCTAGAACTAACCTATTAACAAGATGCCACAGTGCCAGTTGCTTGTTTTCTGCTGTTTTTGGTTTCAGAAAAGCTAGTAAGGAAATATTCTTGGAATTGGACCAGACAAAAGCCGAAGTCAATATTTTACCCGAAGCAACATGGAGTCCGGAGGGGAGACGAAGTAGCGCAACAGGGCGGCCACACCTGGTGGTGGCGCGACCTAGGGGGCTCGCACCACCAGGGGGTGTGCCCCCTGGTGCTCCACCGACCTTGCCCCTTCGCCTATATAATCCTCCCAAGACGAAAACCCTAAGTACCCGATCAAAATTCCACGAAAGAGTCTGTAGCCGCCGCCATCTCCATCCCTAGATCGGGAGGGATCTGAAGCTCTTCCCGACACCCTGCTGGAGGGGAGAGATCACCCTGGAGGCCTTCTTCATCACCATGACTGTCTCCGGTGTGATGCATGAGTAGTTCATCATGAACTACGGGTGCATGTAGTAGCTATATGGTTGGTTCTCCTCCTTTGTGCTACCATGTTTAGATCTTGTGAGCTCCGTTCATGATCAAGATCATCTATTTGTAATCTTGCATGTTGTGTTTGCGGGGATCCGATGGATATTGAGATGCTATTTCAGATTGATTATTGATTCTATCATGTCTATGTTATTTGTGATCTTGCATGCTTTCCATTGTTAGTAGCTATTTGGTCGAGTAGATGCTAGCAACTCCAAGAGGGAGTATTTATGCTCGATAGTGGGTTCATGCCTCTAGGAATCTGGGGAAGTGACAAAAATCTCTAAGGTACTAGATGTGCTGTTGCTACTAGGGAGAAAACAACAATCCTTTGTTCATGGAGCAATCATATTGTTTACTTTACACACTTTACTTAATGCAATTATCTGTTGCTTGCAACTTAATACTAGAGAGGGTTCGGATGATAACCTGAAGGTGGATTATTAGTCATAGATGCAGTTGGATTACGGTCTATGTATAATGTTGTAATGTCCAATCAAATCTCATAGGAGTCAATATGATTAGTATATGCATGTATGATTTCTCGGTGTCTGTCAATTTTCCCGCTGTAATTTGTTTACCCAACATGTCATCTATCTTAAGGAGAATCACCTCTAGTGAACTATGGACCTCGGTCCATTCTTTTACCATCAATCTACAATTTATTTACTATTTACTGTTTACTTTCTACAAGCAATTACTATCTTCCACACAATACGTTTAATCCTTTGTTTTCAGCAAAACCGATGAGATTGACAACCTCACTGTAAGTTGGGGGAAAAGTTCTGTAGTTGTGTTGTGCAGGATTCCAAGTTGGAAACAACACCTTGGAGTTCTTTCCTTGCTCCTACTGGTTTGATAACCTTGGTTTCATAACTGAGGGAAAACTTGTTGTTGTTCTCATCATACCTTCCTCTTGGGGTTCCCCAACGAGCTTGAATATATTTTGAGCCATCAAGGTTAAAAGAACCTCAATGGTAAAGTGTCTCACCCTTGCTTTAACTTAAGCTTCGGGAGGTAACCACTTCTTATACTCTCTTTTGATAACTGCATTTCTCTTTTGTTTTCATGATTTTCTTAAATGGATACATGGAAAATTCTTAGCTTGGGGAGGTTATTTTGCATGCACAGAGTCTTGTGCAAAGTTCTTTATCTTAATTTTTTTTCATGCTATTGTGTATCTCTCTGTTTTTGAATTCTTGCTTAGGTGAGTTTTTGTTCATATTTATATAAGGGATATACTTGCTCATGTTGGGCCCCATAGGAGACAAGCCATAGCTTTGATGCACCTTGTTCAACTTTTATCTAGCTTGTGAAAAATATTGTGATCCTCTAAATATACATTGCCATGTTCTCTACATTTTGAAAAAAAAAATCTTCGAAACTTAGTTGTCACTGTTCAGAATTGTCTTAAGTGAATGGTCATGGAGTACCACGACCCCATAGTGTTGGAAATGATGGTCCTAATAGATTCTTACTAGGTGAGTTGTCAAATAAGAAATGATGTTTCAAAGTTTCGAGATTACATATGCCAATTTTTTTCTTGGAAATCAAAGTGAGATATTGCTTTATGCGTGTCTTGCGCCACTGTCACACAAAATGGGATGCTAACAACTCCGCTGGTCTTTAAACGATCCAAAAAGAGGAAACTCTTGGAGTTTGGCTATGAGTTGCCCAACATATGTAGAAAAAATGCTATATTTGGGTATGCATTGGTATTCTCATGGGTCTGCGTTAAAAGCAAAAGTCGGAATACTCCTATGACCGCTATGATAAATCATTATACCGAAAAGGGAAACCTTGGTAATGGTCACTAGTGTTCTTCCTAGCGTGCACAGTCTCGATTGAACATATACCACTCTTTTGGCATGGTCTCGTTACTAAGAAATATATTTTCTATGAGCTCAACAATCAAAGTTTGCACTTGAGAGACTTAAATAGATGGCATGAGTGGGCAGCATTGGAAACTCTATTTCTATTTATGATTGACAACTAACCGTGTTCAGCTTTGCCGTATACAAATAAAAATACAAAGATACAATAAAGTGCGTATAGAAGGATCACAAGTTTACTTGCAAGCTAGATTTAACTTTGACATGGGGCATAGAAGTTTTTGACTAATCTCTAGTGGTTTGGAATAATATAACTAAGCTTATATTGCCTTGTATGATTATGTGCTCTCTTACATTGAGCTTGTAGGAAAAACAAGGATATGATGCATTGATTTCCAATGATAAGTAAGATCACATCCATTAAGTTATCGATCCCTTTTGCTCGAGGACAAGCAAGATCTAGCTTGGGGAAGTTGATGACTGTGATATACAACACTTTTTAGCAATATAAATTGTGTCATTTCCTTATCATATCATGCTCCATCTAACTATTGCTATGCCTGATATGCATGATTACTTATTTTTATTAAATTCAATATGAGCTTTGGACATTTAGTAGTTTAGTAGAATTGTATCCCTCTTCCTCGTCTTTGACATGTATGTAGGTGTTGATGATGATTATGGACAAAACAAAGGCAAAAGGAACAAAGAGAGCATAGTATGGAGGAGTTGTAGGGACCAGACTTAGCCATTTGAGGTGTTGAAAAAGTGAATTTTTTCAACTTCTCAAAATAAATATCCAAGACCACAGGGTTATAGCTCTCGATGATACGAACTCAACGAGCCCAAGAACATCCAAAACGGAGTTCGTATGAAGAAATATCGGCCAAAATACTAAATCATGCAGAGAATTTAACGAGCAACTATACGACCGGAGCTATATTTTTGGTCGTATAGCTCTGCCCGTATAGTTGCCAAAAAGGTCGGAAACGACGGGATTTCACCCCAGAAAAGCTCCAGAACCTTCTCTAAGTCATATGACGGTATTGGGGAAACCCTAGGGCACCCCCAAGGCCTATATAAAGGAGGGAGGACCCAAGGAAGCCATCATATATACACAAGACACCATATACAAGATCTAGATCCCATCTACCGCCTCCACGGCGGGGCCCTGCCGCCGTGCCGCCTCCATAGCCTCTACAGCTCCAGCAAGATCTAGATCTTCATCAACACCATCAAGCCATCCAAGCAAGAAGAGAAGGAGGAGGACGCCTCCATCACCACGCCGATGTCACCATCACCCGCGTCGTCATCACCATCTCCATCGGCGCTACTCCTTCATCCTTCCCTATCATGATCTCCGTGATGGGTTGTAACATGGCTTGAACCCCCTTTTATTAATGTTATGATGATTTGAGTAATTGAAGTGTGGTGTGTTCTTGTTAATTAATATGTTTGTGCTTTCTCTTTACATTGTTCTATTCATGATATTATTCTAGTGATTGGAGACGTCCAATCCATTATTGAAGAGTTTACCAAGGATTCACGGAGTGTCACAAAACTTATTATTAGTCTCTACTCGTTCCATGGGCCTGACAAGTCTGTGGGTAGAACTAATAGGCTATTTGCTATAAGTGATTTGCGGAGGCAATACAGCTTAGGATGCACCGCCCATTAAGATTTAATTTCCTCAAGATCACTCATGATATAGATAGGGTATAGTGTTGCGAATTGCTTGACCCCAAAGTGACATGCGGATATCTTGTGACTAGCACACTTGCTTAGAAGTACGGTTGTCCATAGAACTTAATGCCTTTGATCTGGTTTACCTTGATTGGTCTTGTTACCTTAATATATTATTCTCTTACGGATGACCCATGTCCGGAGAGGGTGTGGACAATTGAGTTGTCTAGTTGTCACTTACCAACGGTGGGAGACAACGATATATGAGGGACCGCCACAATTATAGTTAACAGCTATTCCATAAACACTTATCATGCACACCGGTATACACAACATTACTTGAGGAATCATATCATTAATATTCATCTCATTGCATTCATCTATTTTTAGTTTTACTTTTATTCTAGTTTTCTTCCCGTTCTAGTACTAGTTATTACAAAACATCTTAAATTCATTTATCCTAGCAACTTATAGAATAGGCTATTTCCAAACCATGATTTGGGTGCGTACGTGGTCGCATTGACAACGCGGCTGCGAGGGTCGTGTTCGCTGAGCTCCCATCGGGACAAACTCTTAAATATTTGCTACTGCAAATACTGTAATAACCCTATTTTGATGCAGGAACTCAGCCCATCATGTCACGGCCTCAAGCCGGCAGCCCCGAGCTCGGTGCGGGATCCATGGCGGTCGTGGTCTTTCGGCTCTCTGCCCTGGTTAGGATCTCCGTCCCGCGGCGCCCTTCGGCCTACAACAGGTGCGGAACGGTCGCGGTGGGCGGCAGGCGACTTCTCCGCAGCAAGAATCGGTGGGACGCTGCCGGAATCGAGGACGGCACGCGGCGGAAACTGTTCGCTACATAGGAGGGGAAAAATAGAAGTGCCGGCTAAAACTTCCGTCCCGCCAAGGGTTTCCACGGGATAGAGGGCACCGTTAGGATAGACAAAAAAACCCTCGTATTTGTAGGTTGGGGGTGCAGTTTTTTCGTCCTCCTAAAATATTAAAGGGCAGTCTTCTTCATGGTATCTGGTCAAGTGGGTATCTGGTCAAGCCACTTTTTCCATCTGAAACGGTAAACTGACCGTTATTTTGAGCATCCTCACCCACCTTTTTCATTTGAAACGGTAAACTGACCATTATTTTAAGCATCCTCATGATATAAAGGGTCTGCTAGAGATGCTCTTGGAGCAAAAGCTCAAGGCCCGGAAACAGTCTAGCTCAAGGTCAAACAACACTCCGGCGTGGTGGAAGGCCGCCTGGTACCGTGATGGTCATGGCTTCAGCTTTGTGTATCTAGTAAGCACTGATCGATTGGAATAAGCTACTCTCCCGCGCAACAAAATTTCCGTTTATTCACCATAACGCGAAGTTCAACCTAGCAGAAAATCGACTAGTAACACAGGAAGCAAGATCTGAACACTGATTCTTTTTGAGGGGCTGAACACTGAAAATATGTACACGGCGTTATCCTGTTCATCCTAATAAGAACGAATCTATTTTTAGCCCGTAAGGGATGGTTTGAAGTACATGCAGATGGGTGGGTCAATCTCAATCCTCAGAATGGACATGATCGCTGAAGGGACGCTCCAGATCCCATCGCCGCAAATCAAACCAGAAGCAATCGCGGCAGCAAAATCCTGAGAATCCTTGCGGTTCACCCTCTCCCAGACAAACAGGATAACCGTCCCGACAAGCATGTCGATGGCAAAGTAGGCTCCGACATAGAAGGGAATAGCCATGGCCATCGGAAGTGGGATGAATTTGGAGACACTTTTCTGAGTGACATCCCGCAGGAGGTCGATCCCTATGGCCGCGACGAAGAAGAAAGAGCAGATCCCAAGGCAGTGCTGAGGCAGTGCCGAGAATCCCTCAACACCCAGAATCGACATCTCACGGTATATGACAGCATACGGAGCTTTGAACACGCCATCAGGATCGCCAATGTCGAAAGCCGTCCAGTAAACCCAGAAGGTGAGAGGAGCAATGACGCAGCCAAGGGCAGTCCCGATCAGCTGTGACAGGAACATGGACCTTGGTGAAGAGAGGGTCAGGTATCCGGTCTTGAAGTCCTGCATGAGATCAGCGGCGGTGAAAACGACGGACATCATGACACCACAGGCTGCTAACCCGGCGATGACTCCTCCATCGTGGCCAACCCATGAGGCGAAAATGAAGAGGCCGATTTCCCCGTACGTCGATGCAAGATTCCAGTCCGTTAGTCCATTGCCATAGGAGTTGCAGAAAGCGAGCAGGGGAGCAACAACGCAGGCAGAGAGGACAAGGTACCACTTGAGCTATGGGAAGATCATCGGTACAGTTGCACTTGATATTGCCGCAAGGCCCACGTAACCAGAGCCTGCCAACCATGGAGGAATACTGTCTTTCACAAAAACTGCACTCCAAAGCTTTTCCTCGGCTGATAATTTAGATCCTTCACCATCTGCAAAAATAAAACGGCACCATGATCAGATTCTTTATATGATTATTATTGGTGGGTGATGAAATACGTTGTACAATAAGAACATGACATACCATCCTCAACATGGACAAAGGGAAGTCTTCCTTGCTTTGACCGTGCATTCATTATTTCCATGATAGAAGCATAGATGATCTTGATGAGGTTATAAAGACCATCCCCAAGTATCACAGACAAATATATGAAAACCTGGAAATCAGGGCACGGAGACTATTTAGTTTTTTGCTTAACATCGACTTGCAAAGACTGATCAGTCTGTGAATAACGATTACTTAAATGAGATAGGGTGTAATAAAAGTTCCCATCATCCCAATATTAACCTAATTTCATGGTGGTTGCCATCACTGTCTTCACTGCATAACATGAGTTATCGGTATTACTCCCATATTCACATCACCAGCTTATATTTGGCTCAGATTTTACTGGGCTAACTTAGTATATGGAGAGGAAATTAGCGTTTTTCATTTATCAAGGCATGTGATTTCATAATATGGTTCTACATCTATGGAGAAATGAACATTACAGGTGGATTCTCAAGATAAAGTATAAAATTGACTATTTGTTCCTGAGATAAACAAATACTCCCTCCGTCCCAAAATAACTGACTTGAGTTTGTCTAGATTCGCATGTATCTATATACTAAAATATGTCTAGATACATCCGAATCTATACAAACCCACGTCGCTCATTTTGGGACGGAGGGAGTATTATCTTTCATCACCATACCTTGTATCCATAAAGTCCTTTGAAGTCGTTGCTTCCAAGGTTGTCTAGGTACCAGTCCCCTGCTTTTGTGGATATGCATGGCCAAAGCAATCCCCAAGATACGATGGCTCCAAGAAATGTAGAGCAGTTAACAATAGGTGGACAGATAAGACCACATCCAATATAGGTTGGATTGAAGTCAAAATAAAACCTAAAAAAGTTGGAACAGATAAGTTTCTTAGAGAGCATACATTGGGTATACAATGTTAAAGAAAGAGTAGTTTTACATGAACAGGTAAGAGCTTGTTTGGTTAGACTAGGATCATGCCCAATCCCTTCGGAGTCTGGATTAGCTGGAAAATTGAACCAAAATCCACCAACCATACGAAGGGATTGGGTTTAATCTGGCCTTGCCTATCCAGTATCCACCAAGCCCTAAAGGGGATGCGGAAGGGGTGTTTCTTTCAGCACTCAAACTAATACCTATCTGCATTTTCAGTTATGCCTTATGAAGGAATGGCCAAAATAAGAAGCAATAAACTTACGTGTTCTTAAATGCTGCAAGTCCAAGAGAAGGGAAATTATCAAAGCCACAAGTATCCCCAACACCACTAAAGAACCACTTAAAACAGTTCCACAGAAAACTAATGCTTAAAAACTTTCCAAGACACCTAACTTGTTTTCTGCAACCATAAAACGGAAGTTAGTATTGTCAAAATTACAGAAGTGCACTGACTGAGAGAATATGTTACCAACTGGGAAAATCAGTAATGAAGGCATCAAAGGTCAGTACAATCAAGTATATGACGCATGATTAGCAGTCCAAACAGGACAATCTAGTATTATTCTAATCATCTTGAGATCCATTCTGGATGCATACATTACAGATTTCATTGCACACTAACTTTCGAGAATAATAAGATATTACATATTCACATAGCAGAACTGCTAGTCCAAACTTGCAAATTCAGTAGAGACTAAACTGCTAGATAAATAGAACCTTATGATTGTCCATTTCTATTACTGCATTACAAGGACAAGATATAAATAATTGCCATATACACATTTCTTTCCTCATTAAATTCTGTCAAAATAACAGCTAATATATCCCCCTAAGTGATTGATAGGATTAGATGGTATCTAATTGGCAGAAGACTATCTGTAACTTTACTAAATATTCTGGCAACTAGAAGAATATCCATTGATGGCTGGGAGGTGGTATTGAACTACATAAAGCCATAGATAATCTATGATTAACTTGGATAACCTAATAAACAGTAAAAGGCCATAGGCCAAAAGCAATTATTCTTCTATTACATTAAGACTACTAATTATGCAATTGTTTAAAAGATTATGTTATGCATTTGACTGTGAAAAGGTAAGAAAGGGATTTAAAGAACTGAAGTGTGAGAAGAAGAAACATGGCAGATTGAACCTGCAAAGCATACCTAATTTAACTTAAAGAGCGATGATGATCTATTTCCTACTCTGCAAGCTCAGCACCTGTAGTAGTGTGGAAGCTATTTATCAACATGGCAGTGGCTGTTCCACTGGGATAGGTCAGCTTATAATCAATAATCATCACCTAGCAAGCACCAAAACAGAACTTCAGTTTTTGCATAAGCCACATTGTTAACTCCACTTCATAAGAATAGTAAAACATAAATTCCAATGATAGAATCAAGTACCTTGCGAAGTGCAACAAGACTAAATAGGCCGTGGAAGCTAACGACAAACATGAAGCCGATCATCCAGCCGAGCGAAGGATTGATGACATCCACCGCCCTATTACCAGGATAATCAGTCCCGATAAGCTCATAAGTTTTCTGATCCATCGCAAGCATATATGACCCGCCCCTTGCATCAACAGAAAGAGTAATTGATAATGTGAACTCAATGGAAGGGGGGGGGGGGGGGGGGGGGGGTAAACATCATTACATTTATGCTTCAAAGTTAAATTTGACAAAGATTCATCAAGTTCACAAGGTAATGGCAAATTCACCCTACTAACAAGTTTTTCACCAACAAAAAAGTTTTTACTAATTTTTTCTTGAGCACCTAATATCGTTTTTAGATAATATATAAAACCCAGTGGTGTTGTGAAACGAAATCTTATCTGTTCTCAAATTCCTAGCACTGTTCAAGCTAAATCTACACGAAATGGTGGCTTTGACTGGTCAAAGCAAAAGCAGAAGCGTAAGTTTAACCAGGCGACCACATACATGATACATACCACTGCAGGCGAGGCCGTAGCAGGCGACGACGCACGTCTGGATAACCGTATTCTCCTGCTTTGTGAAGGGCTTGGAGACGATGCTCAACCTCTCGAGCGCCGCCGTCCAGGTCCGTACGAGGAAGTATCCGAGTAGGACTGCGGCGACATTGAGCGAGGGGACAATCCCTACGGTGAGATTGAGCTTGTGCGTGATGAGGCAGAAGAGCACGCCTAGGATGGCGCTGACGGTGATCCCGCCGGCCGTCACCTGCTCCTGCCACGGCGGCACCGCCTCCGCCGCCGGGGCCTCGCCGGCTGAGACGGCGAGGAGTGGGCCGGTGATCTCGACCGCGTCCGCCTCTGAGCCCATCGTCGGCGCTGGTGTTTCGTTTCGCTCCCTTGGCCCTCAGATTCGAAAGGTGCTTCCCAACGTTTAAGCAAACTAGTACTGTATGTTTTTTTTACATCCGAGTGTTACGGGCTCCTTTTTACGGATTTGTCTTACGGAATGAGGTTGCAATCAGTCATACGCCGGCATCCGCTTTCTCAGGAGCAACCGCACGGAGCAGTTCAATTGAATCTGGCCATGTTGCATCCGTAAGTTTAGAGTAGTCCGTAGATGTAGGATTATCGCAAAAGAAACTATTCGGATCCCTTGGCAGTTAAAATCAAAGTGTTCCTGTTTTCCGCCTTGAACAGTTCAGCCAATTTGTCGAGCAATTTCTATCTCAATTTTCTCTCATTCTTGGAGCATCACTATGTCTTTGTGTTCTTCATTTCTTACATGTCTTGCTCATGAACTTTGCTTCTCCTTAGCACAAACTCTATACCACACAAGCTCTCTAGCTGGCTGCCGATGCGGAAGCCACCAACGCAAGCGATTCAAGCAACACATGTCTGCACTTTCCACCAGCTCACATTTTGGACTGCTTTGTGAGCTTCCAATCCACTCCTCCCGCCAATGCGGCTAAAATATCTATAACTGCTCTCTCTTGGGTTCATTTTCCTCTCTTCTGTGCTATAAAATAACAACAACAATGCTCCCTGCAACACCAAGTTAACCACGTACAAGAGAAATGTGTATTCCTATGCACCAAGCCACCAAGCTGCCGCTTGCTTCAATTATGTCCTCCTCACTAAGCCGTTATTGTTTCCAACCTACTGCAGCACCACTAGTTCTTCTCGCCGCAAGCCACTAGTCTAGCATTTTCTTCTTCCTAGCCACCACTGGGCCTCACCTATAGCTTGCCTCCTGCTCCACCGTTGTGTCTCCCGCTGTGCACCTCCACGCATGCGAGCTCAAGAGTTCCAGTACTTGCCGATTCACCGTCGGCCACCTCTAGCAATCAGCAGCACCTTGCGCTCTGATACCATGTAGTTTTGGGGATATTTTTTGGGATGGGGTTGTCCCTTGGGTCTCCACCCTCTCATATATATAACACGACTTGGACTTACATGTTCACTCATACACTCGAATAATCTAGACTCTAGTAGGATACTATTACTATATTAACACTCTCTGAGATACTCTAAACTCTATTAGAGTACTACTACATTAACTCTCTCTGGAATACTCTAGACTCCAACGGTTTTGAATCATAGTCCAAAGATTGATGAGCTCTGTAATTGCCCGTAGATCAGGGGCTCCGCGTATACCAGCTATCCACGAATCATTCTGCAAGGCCGCCGCCACTGATTTATGCTTTGCTCCTCGCGCGGTCACAAAGCCAACAACGCAGGAGCAATTTGACTATGGCTTTGGCCTTCGATCCATCTGTCTGCCCAAAAGTTTATCCTATTTCCTTTGAGTGCTCACACAACACTCCACCATTTCCAAACAGTGGTAGCTAGTGGTTGCTCTCATTATAGGATGCACATTTATAAAAATAGTGTCTGTCTTTTCAACGATTGGTTCCTTTGCCTTGCACATTCGTTTTTTGTAATTTGCACAAGTTTTTCTTAGTTACAACCGTCTTGAGTTTATGGTTCTGAAGTGTGAATCAAGATGAATGGTGCAGACAGTGGTAGTTTCCCCCTCTGTCCTCTCCGTAAACTACATCAAACAATACTTTTTGTTCACAGATGAACTAGAACAAGAGACCAGAAAAATTAAGCTTGTCGTAGACTGTAACAACTCGACCTAAAGCACCCACCTCACCTCCTATCGCACTATACCAAAACGCAATGTAAGCCACACGATGAAGACGCGCCAGTCCACTAGTTACACCAATTGATAGATAGTTATCGTTTTTATGGAACACGCTGAGAATTAGGCACAAAACTTTATGCTAGAAACTTACGGGTTGAGGAAACTTGAGAACATGACGACCTAGTCATAAACCAGCAGATTCTCTTTTCTGTAAAAAGTTACTGGTAGCAGTTTTATTGCCGGCCCAATCATCAACTAGCACATTCATGGGTTTAGGAAAAACCACAAACGGTAAATAACTTAAGGTCATGCGTCCAGACCCCTAGCGCACAGTTTCGCGAGAGTCGAATTGCATCTACTCCCTCCGTCCCAAAAACGATGTCTCAAGTTTGTTTGAATTTGGATGTATCTATATACTCCCTCCATCCCAAGCCTTAAGGCATATAACTTTTTTGAAAAGTCAAGCCATGTAAAGTTTGACCAAACTTTTAGAAAAAACTATCAAGAACTATTATATTATATAGATATCATGTGAAAAATGTTTCATGATGTATGAAAGAGTATGGATTACGTAGTGTAAATATTAATATTTTTCTCTAAAAACTTGGTCAAACATTAGTTGGTTTGATTTTTGAAAAAAGTTATATGCCTTAACCCATAGGACGGCGGTAGTACTAAATAGTGTCTAGATACATCTAAATTTAGATAAACTTAAGACATTCTTTTTAGGACGGAGGGAGTACATCAGCACCTTGAGTATCAATAATGAACTTGATTGAAACCATTTGACCACAGCTAAACGTACCAGTTCAACTCCACACAAACCGCACAACTGGGTGCTCATCCCAGGCAGACCAGCTGTACGGGAAGGAATGTAACCATAATAAATGGCACAGTTCAAACGAAGTGCGGCATCACCATGTTCCCCTGTCATGACCGTCTGAGATGAAGAGAATTCTTGATAAACTTATTAGTACTAGGCCAATTCAATGCATGATGCGGCATCACTGTGTTACTCCGTTCTGTTCCTTAGCAGCAGTAGTACCGTCGCTCCTGCATTTTTTTTGGGAAATTTAGTTAGCTTGTACGAATCCCAGATAGGCAAATATCTTGGGAAGGGAAAGAGAAGTCACGAAACTATCAAATTGTTTGGACCTGCTCCAACTTTGGTACCCTCCATCAACATAAACAGCAAAGTAGAAATGGATTTACGCATTTAAATATATATATTAACTAAATCACTTTGAGAAAATATTACTCTCGCAGGCTTTACATCGGGATGAATAGCTAATACAATACCTATAGTAAGAATAGCTAATAACAAACAAAATGTAGGGAGTAGTTTATATATCCTTCCACGAACCTACAGTTTGGTCGACACTGAAGCATTTATATTCACAATCACGTACAGCACAAGGGAAAATGACAAGTTACACGGTAAGAATTATGACTTTGGTCTGCAAGTAAGATAAATGTAGTTTTAGGAAACCGACACTCACTAGTCACTTGTATGCATAAAAATCATCTGATGTTCCCACGAAAAGTGTCTTAATTTTCCACTGGGTGGTATATGTAAGATTTTATACTTTGCATGTCTAGCTATTAATCGGTAAACCTAAGAGCAGCAGCTTAAAAAGTTATAAATCACAAAGTATGTGCATGCCCAGGCTTGGACCTCAGGTTAGGGTAGACTTAATGTACCCAGGCCTGACTATGTGCATGTCCAAT
This sequence comes from Avena eriantha, assembly GCA_910589775.1. Classification (NCBI taxonomy): domain Eukaryota; kingdom Viridiplantae; phylum Streptophyta; class Magnoliopsida; order Poales; family Poaceae; genus Avena; species Avena eriantha. The sequence continues at coordinate 256,764,863 of OU342743.1, read as the reverse complement.
TTCCGGTGCCAATGGTCGCAGAGCTAGCAGCAGGGAATGCAGACCAAAGTGACCTAGATATGGGCCCTATGAGCTCGATCTAGGTCCGGGCAGGCTGGTCAGCTCGCGAGGTGGACTCTCTTCCTGGAGTGCGGCAATGGAGGTGACCTCGTCTGGGTGGTGGCGTTGGCACAGTTGTGCTGCAACACGATGGCGGAAGCTTCATGGGTCTGTTCCGGGCCCGGTCGGACCTATGGCACCTAAGGTGAGGGTAGCAGCGATGGCCTACGTGCTGCAGCGTGGCGGCGGGGACTTTACGGACCCATCCTAGGTCACTGCCGCCGCGTCCGGTCGATACCCACCTTTGGCGGCAGAGGACGCCCTCTAGGTGGGTGTGTTGCTGCCACTCTCCGGTGCCAATGGTCGCCTGGTGTGCTCCTGCCACCGCATCCGGTCGGCTACCACGCTAGCGCTGGAGGTGGTTCCCTCCCACACAGCTACAACACTGCCATTCCTTGATCCGGTTGTTTCTGTTCTCCGTCCTTTAGGCCTTGTTTCGGTTTACAATGAGACGATGAAGTTGGCGTCAAGACCGTGGCGGCGTGTGTTGGTGGGCGGCGTCGATGGGTGGAAGACTATAGAGAGTTGGGGGATAGTGGTTCTTTGGGGGTCGGGAGAAATCCCTGTCGGTCTTCCGACACCGGCGGGGTGACGCCTGCGGGTGTCGCCATTCCTTCTTGAAGGGCGCCGGGTGTACCCCCTTCCCACTTACCTCCACGTATGGGGAAACCCTAGATCAATCTGGCCGACAGCGTCATCGTCGTCGCTTACCTTCCTAAAGGTGTTGCTTGTTACGCGACGATCCGTAGCTCTAGGTGCGTAGTGGGTCATCTTCGGTAATCGCAGCGGTTGCGAGCCATCTAGTCAATTTGCTTACGTTGGCATTGTTTTCTTTTTTTGTTTCTCTTTTGTTTGGGTTTGCTTGTGCTGAGACCCCAGCAATTGTTCCGTTGTATCAGGTGTTTGCTATATTAATATAGCGGGGTGAAAGTCTATTTCGAGGAGGGACGCCACTAAGGTACTAAAAGATGATTTATTCTAAGCCCCTTTCATCTTATCTTCTTTGTATAGGTCCATACTCCCAGTTTAAGCCATTGACATCCCATGACTCAGAACTCAAACCCTCCATCGATATGGTTAGTTAAAAATTTAGTACGGATTAATAAGTACAATAGTATTTTTTCTGATAAAGAGAATATATTAATATCGCGAATATATCAATTACACCTAACAAATACGAAAGTACCTTTTAAGATAAATTCAGCGCATTTTACTTTAACGTTAACAAAATCCAAAAAAAGTATATGCTGTGTATGGTACTTTTTTTTTTGAGATAAACTCACAAATGTCCTTTCTAAGTACTCATCTAAATTGAATTCTGAAGATGCTAGTAGTCAAATATTTAACTAGGTATGTCTCTAAACGAGTGCATCACTAAGAGCTAGTGAAATCCAAAAGTATATGTTAAGAAACAGGCAGAGAAGAGAGATATAACATATACCCTGTTAACATCTTGCACGGTAGCATGCTCGCAAACCGAGGCAGTATCCAAAGAATCCACCTATTACCATCCACCCAAGCCACAAGACCAACATCCCAAGAGCCTCGGCGATCTTAAAGGAAAGGAGCAGGGCAAGTGAACAACAAGCAACCGAGCATATACTAGCAGTCACACCGAACGTGTCCATGGATACAAAAGCTCCTCCCAAGAAGAAATCAAGCATGTAGACAATCCAAAGACCACCTACTACAAATATCTCCCATGTGAGCTCCACCACGACTGCGAGCACATCCATGCGAGTCATGTTGTGGCCGCTGTAAGGAACAAGAAAAACAACCCACGCCATGCGGGCCAAAATAGGTGTGGTCATCACGACTGTGGTGACGCACATGAGTAAAGCTCTTTCCTTGAAATCCTTGGTGTTGAATTGGGTAGTGCACAGAGCGCTGGCGGTCTGCTCGAACCCGGTGAGGTGTAGATGCTCAGCCACGGCATACCCCAGCATGCCGGCGACATAGATCATCCCCGCGTACAAGGATAGCAGTCCGTTCACGGGACCGATCAGGTGAACGACGGTGCATGCCAGCAAAAAGATGTATGTGATACGAAAGAAAGCGGTGGTGATTCCTGTCGTCGTCGACAGCGTGATGATCCAGAGGAACATATAGAGGCAGGCGAGGTGGGCAAAGGTCCATAGGAGAGCCTGCGGCTTGTCAGCGGCCAGCCACAGTGGCAACACGGCGTACATCGGCGATGCAAGGCACATGAGTGTCACCGTGCCAGTTGGGTCCAGCCGGAGTATGAAGTCGGTCGTCTCGTCGCCGGATATGAACTCGTCCCTCTCGCGGCGTAGTAGTTTCTCCTTCTCCGTCTCAGCGGACTCCTTGATCTTGCTTGCATCAATCTCACCATTCGAGTTCTCTACTGCAGAACTCTCCATCTGGGAGGTGGACATCTCCACCGCGGTGGACTTGTTGATCTTACTGGCATCAACCTCAGCACTGGAATTCTCTGCATAATAATCTACCTGGGAGTGCTTCTCAATCCCAGCAGATTTCACCATCGCATCGGACATCCTTCACCTCGGTGGATTTGTCCATCTCGGCAGAAGGCTCCTTACTTTCAGGCGACTGTTTGATCTCGCTCTTCTCGGGCGACTGTTTGAGCTTGCTCCTAAGCTCCACGGCCGAAACTTGGCCGGAGTACGCTACGGCCTCGATCTCCGTAGCCAGAACTTGGACCGAGGGCACAACGGACTCCATCTCGCCCGTGGGAAACACGCCCTCGATGGATGGAGGCTGGACTTTGACCGGAGCGGCGGCGCCGTCGGTCGATTGGGGCGGCTGTGCCATTGGGGAGGGAAGAGAGGGGAGGGTCTCTGGGCCGCTAGAGTTTAGGGAAGTCACGGGCGCTGTATCCGAGAGTTTTTCGACCGAGAGCACCACGCACGGACGGGAGCACCTATCAGCGTCAAGAAGCGAGCATGCCGACCCGTCCTGGTTCTATTACGTGGGCAGGGTATGCGTCACCGCGTTCCGTAGAATAGAGTTTAGGGTACGCAGGTTTAGGTGAACTCGATACAGGAGTCAATCAGGAGTCAGCGATTTATACTTGGGAAGAATACATATGGCGTATATATTTCGTATGATTCGTACATATACTTAGGGGGGCTTTGCCGTGTTCCAAATGAACCGGAACACGGCAAAAAATACACTGCTGTGTGTGTCCTCGAAAGCACACGGCAAAGTTTAGCATCACAGCAGAGTTCTAAGAAAACAGCAGAGTTCTAAGAAAGAACACGACAAAGAAAATAGCACGACAAAGAGCAATGGGTGGAACACGGCGAAGAATCCCTACACGCCAAAGGACACAAGCCACACGGCAAAGAGGTGGGACCATGGCTCTCCCGTCGCACTTAACGGAGCAGCACTGACGGTGACTTATTTGTTGTGTCTGGTATTAGAGGGTACACGGCAAAGACCAGCTTGGTCGTGTATATTTCTAGGGACACACGGCAATGACCAGATTTGCCGTGTATATTTCCAGAGAAACACGGCAAAGACTGGATTTCTTCTCAGCTCAAAAGGCGTGGTGTGCTATGATTATGAACAAACGAACACTCGCCCAGTGGCAAGATTTGCACGCTTTTTCTACCCCGCTCCCCGGCAAGTTTGGGTCTTTTTTGGATAAAACATGTCTTTAGCACACGGCAAAACCCACACACCGTCATCTCCACCCCAATCTGTCAAGTCACTATTCTTTGCCATGTAGCGAAAAAACACACGGCAAAGACTCTTTTCCGTGTCTATTGTGCAAGACACTTTGCCGTAGCGCATGCTGCCGTGTGGTTTTTGCCGTGTGTATACACACGAAAAAGCCTTTGTCGTATTCCGGGGACTCTTTGTCGTGTGCGGATGCCCACACGGCAAAGAACTAGTCTGTGGTAGTGTATACAAAACATGTATCCGGAAACGTACAGATATGGGTACTGTGCCACCGACCAACTAGCTATTGATATAGACATTGGAAAGAACGGATCCACACCTCCATCGTTGTTGTTACGCATGTACCAGAATAACAATGGCGGCATAGTTTTCGAATCGGCGAGAGCAGTTGAGGATTTGGGAATAGCGGCGACAACACGGTGTTCAATTTGCTGTTCATCGTCCTCTTCCTCTGAATATTTCACATCCATAGTTCTTACCGGGGGTATGGAATCTACAAACCTTGTTCGATTTGATTTTGGGATATTCGTTCCGTACCTACAGTCCGATTGCATATTTCGTGCCCAATTTGATTCTATTACTAAGTACCGCGGTTTGATTTATATACACGGGTATATGAATTTGGATCAGAGTAGTAAGTTTTGAACCCAGTAGCTTACACAGTTTCTTGTAAATTGTTGATGGAATCAAAAGCAAATGGTGAGTCCTCCTTAGATAAACCATGTTTAACCCTGCCTGCAAAGAGACCGCACATGATACTACCAAGAATTTTATCAAGTATAGTAGCAGAACAACACGAAACAACTATCAGCGTCAAGAAGAGCATGCCGATCCGTCCTGGTTCAGTTGTGTGGGCAGGGTATGCGTCACGGCATTATGTAGAATAGAGTTTTTTTTGACGACTTGTAGAATAGAGTTTACTAGGGTTCAGCTCGTTCTACACACTTGTTCCAGGGGTTTCCGCTCGAGCGATCGGTTGTGCTTGTCGTGTCGACCAGGATCACATCATACCATCGGATGGATTTATGTGCCCCGATAAGGTGTTAAAAGTGGAATCTCACCAAAATCCTACTTTCGCTTCATTTTGAAATTTCTAGTGTAAAATTAGAAATATCAAAATGAATTAGAAGTGAGACTTTGATCAGATCCCACTTGACACCCTAACCCAAAGCTATTACATGACACAGGAACTGGACGGTGCAGATGACTACAACCAATGAAACATAAATGTATTTTTTTTTGAAAATTCCACTGATATATTAATAATCATCAACAATAGTATAAAGAGCTCTAAAAGTAATAAAAAATTACATATAGGTCCTTAAACCACCTAGGAACAACTACATACATTAGCATGAGTCGAAGGCGTGTCGCTGTCCTCGCCACTCCTCCGGAGCAAACCAAAGCTGCTTGTAGTTGATAGACGGGAACTTGTCGTGATAAGCCTCCAAAAGACCAGCACACCAAAATAGCAACCATCGGTGATGATAACAATTGTAGATCGGAAGAGATTGATCTGAAGCCACACGAACATAGACGAAAATCGATGAAATCTCGGAAGATCCTCCGGACACACAACTCCGTGTGCCCTTCGCCAGCGCTAGATGCACCACCGAATCGGTGATAGAGCAGAGAGGATCTTATTCTGACAACAGATGTAGCCACAACCGCACCATCCCGACAAAGACACAAAATCTTGCTAAAATAAGAAATGTAGACCCTCCCGCCAACGAGAGGCTGGAATCCGCCACCCTCGAACAGTCGGACAACATAGAATCAAGGAAGAGCTACCAGATATCATTTATTCATCGAAAGAACTTCAGATAACCCCCCTATCTATTGGGTTTGGAACGCCCTCCAATGTTTAAACTGGGACAATTAACCCCTATCTTTGCAAAATCGGACAACTAACACCCCCCCATGTTCTAATGGTTGTTTTTGCCACAATGGACTCGGTTTATGCCACGTTGGCACCTGGTCTGCACCGGTCTGGTCAAGACCCATCTCCCACTTGGTATGGTCGAGAAGGACACTGATCACCCCACACCGCGCCTAGTCGAGAAGGTCGTCGATCGCCCTGCACCACCCGGTGATCGTTGCCCCACACTGCTTCTCTCTCGAAGAAGGCCACGAGGTAAGCGACAACCCTCCCTCACCGCTCTCCACCCTAGCCGTGGCCTAACCCTGTCCGATCTCCAGCATAGCCGTGGTGACTCCACCTCCTGGACGGCAGCGACTACATCACTATGTTTAGGGCATAAGATTTCGAGTGTTAGGGCATATGAATTGGAGTAGGTACCCAATTCTTCCATTGTCATAGAGTGGTTAATTTGTCAAAGTTTAGTCAGTAGAAACTTCAAACTTTTAAGTTTAGTTCTAATTGTTTCAAGGTTCAGTTAGTTCACTTAGTGCAAAGTTTGAATTTTTTAATTTAGTTCTGTGAAATGGTGTTGTAAGATATACTTTGTTATTTCAAGTTACTAAGTTATGGCGTGGTGTCAACAAGAGTGATGTAAATATAGCGATGTATCCACGTCCCTGTAGAACAATACATGGATGTTGTGTAATCTATACTTTCCTCAGAGTCAACAATATTGTATTGTTTAGGAGAGTATAATGGATTTACCATGTAAACATTTGATCTCACTTTCTTGCAAAGAACTATTCATATGTATTCTCTGAAAAGTCTGAACCCATATTATCCGCAAATATTTCAAACAGTTGTCCATTGCACATTTCTTTTCTAGCATTATAGTATGACTACTAAATCAGGCAAGAGTTCTTCAGTATGTTTGTCCCGAAGAGAGTGCGGGTCCTTGTTAAGATGTGAAGATGGATTTATCTTTTGGTTTGAGGCCATGTTTAGGTGATTAGATTATGAAGTCAAAGTATTCCATTAAATGGTTACTGCATTTTTTACTTTCAATAAAGTGTGTTTTTTATTTTTCACCTCCTCAAGAACACATGGTTCTAGCTAATGAATGTATGAATTGTTCACGTTGCTTCTCTTATTATAAATTCACTTATTTTTTCTGTTCCTTTTTGTAGGATGGAGCATTTGATTGTATAGTTCCATTATCGTGGGAGGTTGGAACCCGATGGGAAGAATTGGATGTACACATGGGGATGAGTGGTTGGTCAATTGTGCTAGTTCCAGACCTGACACTAGCAGAGTCGAAGAGGCACTTGGTTGATTATATGGTGTTTTCAGATGAAGATTTGGAGGATACAAGTCTCAGCTAGAGACTCATTGAAAAGGAGAAATTTTTCAATTTCATGTGTAGACTTGTTGACAACACAAATGTGAGCAGTATGGCTAAGCATATGGTTGGTCAAACAAGCAATAGTCAATTATGGATTAAAAAATTCAAAGACATCATATTTCCCAAGGATGAGAGGACAAGAGTTTCAGCCAAATGCAGTTGGCTTAGTAGTAATTGGAGCATATATGGCTCACTAGTACCCAACATGCCGACATGGTTCACAGTTAGCAGGTACAACAATGTGCACATTGTATACCAAGGAGGACTAATGAGTTGGTTACTAGTATAGTAATAGTAGATAAATATTTTAGGCAGATCAACAATAACCTTTTTTTGGAGGATTGAGAAGATGCAAGAGGTAGTATTGGAAGATTTGTGTGTTGATGTTACTGAATTAAAATACAAAAGTTAAGATTGTTATGGAGAGGATTCTTGATGGCACAAATGGAGAATATTATAGAGTGCATGACTACCATATGGAACTAGTTAGAAGCAATCCTAGAAGCACAATGACTGTCATTTTAAATCTTAATGCAACTGATAGGCATGTATTTAAAAGAATGCATGTCTTCCTGTAAATTTGAAAGGGAGGTTTTCTTGCTAGTTGTAGGAGAGTTATTACGGTGACCCAACATACCACTGCATGATGTAGTACACTATAGTCGTCGACATAACACCAATAAAACACCGTTCACTAGTATTACATCCCTTAGAGTGGTACAACAGAAACACAATAGGTCCAAGATATGACTATAGATTACAACTCAACTCTTTACAAAAGATCCAGAGAACACTCTAGGTTAAAGAGAGAGAAAGAAACTTCTTACAAAGAAGAACTAGAATTAAGAACTCAGAACTATCTAGCTAATAAGACTAGCATCTAAACTATTTGGCTTGCAATTGCTGCTAGAGCAATGCTCTACAGAAATGGGTGTTATGGCTAGAGAATCTACTTTTATCTACTTAAGAACTTTGTCTTCACTTCGGTTGATGTATATGTTGACTTCATTGACTTTATTGAAGAACTTGAGCTGTCAATGATGGTTTCTTGAGCAGAAATTGATGTTGACATCGTCTTCAACGGCTTAAAACCTAGCAAGGGTTATGAAGGTACGGTTGAGTACGAGCGTACTCAGCAAGTTCACTAAAGGAGTGTTTGATGCACTATCTCTACAGCCATAGACCAAAGGTCGTAGGCAATGCAGGTTTTCATAAACATTTCTTCAAAGATTGCTTTTATTCTGAAAACTATGTACGACAACCTTCACAAGTTGACCAGAACCTTCGTGGGGTTCCTTTTCTGCTGCGTTCGTAGCTCCTTTCTGGAACAGGGAGTAACATGGCATAGTTCTTACACTCTGCAGAGGTGCGTTGCTTTACCCATGAGAGACCAAATCCTTGTTGCACAACCGGACAGCTTATTCTTGTCCACAATTTCATGATGTGGGGCCTAGTAGATGATCCAAGCAATTCACTGCCCCATTCGCGACCCCACATGTCCCCTTGGTGTACGCCATGCCCACATCTTGAATTACGGAAATGGTTAGTACAGACTATCGGATGCCAGAACTATCGTGGGACGTTGAGGGTTCCCACCTATATGCTGCATATCCTCTACGAATTACCAATTAATGCACGCTACGAGGATAACGGCCACGACCTGGCCATCCGGATGCATGCGAGAGGAAGAAGATACAGCTGACTTCTCCATCCCATTCCAAATCTCATGGTTAACGCGTAATATATGGCGCTAGAATCACTGGCGATATTGGTTGTTAAGTCCTAGATATTATGTTCCTTTACCACTGGAACTCTATCAGTAGATTGTTACCTCTTGGTAAATAATCCATAATCATATTCTTACAAAAATAGTGTTCTTTGACCTTTTTGAAATGCAGGTGATGACAACATTTGAGTTACAAGCATTTGATAGAAAATAATCAAAGGACATGAGCAAGTTGTGAACTTGCCTTTTGTGATTGCAAGATTATGCACTCACGGTCTTCAGGATATTAGAAGATCTAAATTCTGAAAGTAACATCATTGGTCCGGTAAGGACTAATGTTTAAAGACGCAAGATGCAATTATGCATAAGTAATGTAATGCGGTTTGATAAACACGAATCCTCGGAATAATCGTATCTAATCTAGGTTTGGAGTTTGTGATGAGTTCTTTGGAATGTTTATACTTTTATATCAATTTCACACTTGTGCTTCTTATTAAGGCTTGTGAGAGTGTGTGTGAAACAATATGTAAATACGACAAGTAACATGCAATACTAAATCACTCAAATGGGTCATGGTATCTAAAATATTTCTTAAGCAAGATTAAGAATCAATTAGAGCCTTTATAGAAATGCTTTAAGGATTACTTTTAATGTTTCTTAAAAGAATAACTTTTGAGGAAAAGATTACTTTTACAAAGTAAAGGCAGTTAAACTTAAAGTTAACACTCTTAGGATTCCTTTCCAATTATAATTACAAAAAAGGAAAGCATCACTAGATTTGAATAACCTCAACACTTGTAGTGGAGACTTATATGTCTTGAATAGGGTATTAAATTCTATTTTTTTCACTTCTTAATGTTTTATAAAGAGGGAATAAAAGTATTATTGCTTTTATTGAAGTAGTGTTTTCTTAAACTTATAAGTGAATAGGATCACTTACTTATATTTTAAATGGTAGTTTTAGTAAGTACAACTTAAAATGGTTAGACCTATCTTGAATTCACTTAAACATCAATAGACTTGTTTTTACAATTTTAGCCTTTAAACAAATAATGCTAAAGGCAAAGTAAAGATTTTTGTATTTTTTAATTCATTAAGCCATTAGAAATAATAGTTTTCATCAAGATTTAATAAATATTTTCATTTTTTTACTTTAAATGTAAAGATTTATATTTTTAATGTGTGTATTTTATTTTTGTGACCATTTTGGTATATTATAAGTATTTTTGTGATTTTTAAATAAAAATATATGATTTTTATAGGTTTTATCACTTTATAAATACTAAATAAATAGCAAACGTTGAGTTAAGTATCACAAAAATGTAGAAAATAAGTTTATGAATGTATATTTTGTTTTTTCTAAGAATTTTGATATATTATACTTATTTTTGTAAATTTAAAATAATAAAATATATTTATTTAAGATTTATTCCTAATAGGCTATTTGTTAATATATATAATTATATTATTTATGTTGGAAATTAAAATACGATAATAGGTTTAGAATGTAGATTTTATTTTTCTGAACATTTTGATATATAAAATATATTTTCCTGAATTATGAAATAAAAGATATGGTTTTCATAAATATTAATTAATTTCTGATATTATTAAACCTTTTTATTGCATCATGATGACATTAGCATGACACATACATGCGGTTAGACTTTTTATACCCAGCCTACTCTACCCAGAGCCACTAAATGGTGGGACCTATGCCACGTCATACCCCAGGTATTTATTCATTACCGAAAATATAAACTAATAAATAAAACCGTGTTATGACATCAGCATGCTGACATCACCCGAGGGTGATCTTCTCAGATCGAGACTCAATCTGTGGATTGAGTGTGCATGAGCATGCGGTGATAGTCGTGTTCGCTAGAGGAGAGAAGGGCGAGTGGATCCGTGGGCACAGGGTGGCTAGAGAAGCTCTAGAATGGCGGGGAGGAAGAGACCAAGAGCTAGGGTTTCGGTTCCTGGGCGCAGGAAAGAGAGAGAGGGAATGGGTGGCGTGAAGGGCTTCTCCACACGGTGTCGGGCCTTCTTCTAGGGTTGCTTAAGCGGTGGCGCGCATCTTGGCGCTCGTCGGCGCAGCGGAGCTCGACAGCGAGCTGCTTCTCACATCCGTCGACGGAGACGATGACGAACAGAAGAAGCGAAGCAGTATGGGCTGGTCTTGGGTCGCGCATGAGCTAAGGCGGGCTGCAACAACGTTTGTGTGATGGGCTATTGCTACCGCCTATGGGCGACAGACAATGACGAGGAGATTTGGGCCACAGGCCAGAATTGTCCTGGTCTGCTTATTTTCTCTTTCTGTATCTTTTTCTATTATCTATTTTCACAAAATATTTTTAAATGCAAATGGTTCAAGGTTTCAAATACACTGAATTTTGTTAGTTTACCAAAAAAAACTATAGGGTTTATTGTAGGTATTTGGTTGTATATTCTTTCTAGTATTGGTAAGAAATTATACTCATTAATGAAATGTAGATGAAGGAACTATTTAGTAATTTAGGGTTTAAGATTTTGTTTCTTATTTAGAACCTTCTTCAAACCATACTTTTATTTATCTATTGAGAGTTGTGGTGGTGAATAATGGTTGTAAATTCCCTTTACCTGATATTCCATGAACTTATTAGAGGATAACTCCTATATATTCGTAAAACTTGGTCCTCATTATATGTATAGCCTTAAGGAAACTTTCTAATGGTGATCCTACATTACTATTTTATATATAAAATCCTAAGGGATTACTATGATTAACATTAATCCCCTGAGCCTAGGTGATATCATGACATCTCGTTAGTACAACTATTATAGAAGTTAGGGTTTTGAATTACAAGCATCTATCATGAGTTTTGAGAAGATTTAATCGACTCACATTATGTTATGGATATGGATGAACATTAAGAGCTAGGATGAATTGCCTTCATGTTTGGTGGCCATAGGTGATAACTCAACTTAGAGTGAGCTATTGAGATTGCTATACTAAAGTGATCATGATGGTATCTTGATGGTATATGAGACTAGGTATTTATTAGTGTTTAAGACAATCAGATGGACAAGGCTTCCATCTATAAACACTCATCTGGTTCTCTAATTGTCTCTTAGAAGCTTTAATTGTCCAAAGGATAATATTCAATGGTTACGGAGAAATAGGAAATGGTTCCACTACCAAATTTGATTCAGGGGTTTTAGACAAAGAGGTAGACATGGGTCTTGTCCTGGTTGATATGATATTGGTTAGGCTTCTAAAGAATCCTTACCTTAATACCTCACTAAGGTTATCTTTAGATAACAAATCCCTCTCCTAAATATACTCTATAAAACTCTCTTACCTTGGTCACAAAGATCACTTCTTCCTGAATAGGTTAATCATCTGACTCCACAATATCCATCATTATATGATGACATGGTCATGCCACTTCAACATTACTCCTTCATCCTTCTCCTAGTACATATGACTTCCATTTCTAAATTACCTTTGAGGAAGTCATTCATCTAATTAGTTCTAACTCCATTAATCCACTCTTGCACATTCTTACTTTACTACACCACTTGCACTTCTTAACTACCCTGTATGAATCCATCAATGCAACTATTACTAACTCCATCCATAAACTCCTTTATAATAATCTTGCCTCTACTTTCAAGGCTTGTAAGATTATAGTTCCCTCTATATATCACATGTGATAACAATCCTATAGAATAGGTATGGTACTACTCTCCATAAAACTCATATTATACACTTCATCAAACTCTAGCTTGACTTCTCATGATCAAGCTAGATGATTCAGCTTACTAGGGTTTTACCTAATTTGGTATACTCACAACTCTTCTTTATCAGCTGGTCATCTTGATACGTCCATTTTGCACCACTATTCTATATCATAATTTACTGTTATTCATTGATATATTTCATATTAAGAGATGATACTTATGTTATTTCATCTGTTTTTGCATGGTTGATGACTTTTGGAGCATGGACCGCTACAGTCAGGATTCTGATGGAAAATATGTTGTTTGGAGACGAAATTCGCGAAGATCAGAAAATCCAGGAAAATACATGGAAATCCTATTTTTCCAGAAGATGAAGGAAGCCACAAAGGGAGGCTCAGATGGGCCACAGGGGGCCCACACCACCCCCTGGCGCGGGTCAACCTAGGCCACGCCACCAGGTGGTGTGGCCGCCCTGGTCCACCCCTAGCTCTCCCCTCTGGCGTATATTATCCTCCCCATACCCTAAGACTCGGGGAGCAACAACAGAAAGATTCCGCCGCCTCTGCGGGGCGGAAAACACCGAGAGAGAAAGATCGTGACCATCAACACCACCATCAAGCTGGACTTCATCGGGATCATCATCATCACCATCATCATCACCAGCACCCTCATCACCATCTCCATATCGCTGTAACAATTGGGTTGAATCTTGCATAGTTCTTAGGGGAAACTTTCCCAGTGTTGATTACTCTTTGTAGTTGATGCTATTGAGTGAACCGTTGAATTATTGTTTATGTTCAGATTTTTATACATCATTATTCCATCTCTGATCATGATCCATATGATGTCTTGTGAGTAGTTCGTTTTGTTCTTAAGGACACGGGAGAAGTCATGTTGTTAGTAGTGGAATTGTGTTGAGAAAGATTCAATAGTTTGATATTTAAGTTGCGGTGTACTTCTTCTAGTGGTGTCATGTGAACGTCGACTACATGACACTTCACCTATATGGGCCTAGGGGAATACATTGTGTATTTGGCTACTAATCGTAGAGGTTGCCGGAGTGACAGAAACCTGAACCCCCGTTAGGAAACCATTGCACAAGGGACGTCAGGGTCTTAGAGTTTAAAGCTGTGGTTAGGTTTCTACCTTAATTACTTTCTTGTACTTACGGATGTTTGCAAGGGGTATAATCACAAGTATGTATTAGTCCTAGGAAGGTCGGTACATTAGCACAGGTTCACCCACACAACACTTAGCAAGCTAAAGAAGATTAATCAACTATATGAAGCGAAAGCACTTGACAGTCTTCCCATGTGTCCTCGAGAACGTTTGGTCATCTTAAGTAATACAACCGGCTTGTCCTTTGCTGAATAAAGGATTGGACCACTTGTTGCATTTATTCCTACTTTCTTTTATTTACTCGTACTTTGTTTACGTGCTTTATCAAAAAACCCTAAAAATCCGTTTGCTAAGTATTTGCAAAGAATTCCTGATCCATACCACTAGCCAGCACCTTCTGCTCCTTGTTGGGTTCGAAACTCTTACTTATCGAAAATACTGCGATACACCCCCTATACTTGTGGGTGATCACATCTATTCTCAAATGACTTGAGAATAATGAACACCAATCTTTGATCAAGCAAAGCTTAGGCTTCTAATTGTTTGATCAAGATCTATTAACACTAAGAAGTATACTTGTAATAGTCTTTCTATAAGATTTATCTTGTTAGGGACACTTACTTTAGGTTTAGACCTACTTGGCCTAACAAGGTTATTACTTGATACTCTAACACTACTAGCTTTCTCATAGCTTCATAATTACTATCTAAACTCTTGGGTTTAGGTGCTTCTTCTAGTTTACTCACGAGTGAGCTATCTCCTCCAACATCAGATGGTTTGATCTCCACTAAGGATCTCATCCCGTTGATGATGGCACACTTTACCATAACTAGTTCCTTCTTATTAATTTACTTAAGGTCTTTGGGAAAGTCAATATAATAAGTCAAAATTAAGAGTCAATAAGTGCTAGGTCAAGAATTGATCACTCAACCTTGATGATCAATTAACACTAGGACTTGGTTAAATTGATATGTCACCTACTAACAAGGCAACAAAATATATGAGATGAATGGTCTTGGCTTGACTTCCCTTTCTACTCTATTTGTGATAAGAGTTAATGTTTAAGAACTGCCATAATACCCATGGTAGGAATAACTATGACAAACATGTGTATAAAGGCTTATTTATAGGGTTTCTTTACTTAAGTTATATACTTAACTTGGTATTCAGGATTTGTGGTAGATAATACCTTGATATCATCTTTAAAATATTAAGTATTCATCCTTGAGTTGTTGTATGGAATACCATGTAATGATCTCTAGAAGATCAAGTACTCCTCATTAAGTAGTGTGTTGTGACTTAGTTTTATTACATTTGATCTACCCTTAGATCAAATTATATTACCCAAAGGTAAGTTTTAGCAAAGGTCATATTGAAACTTATCGCAGTCAACTTGATGATCTGCTTCAGTTCCACCAAGTTAAGAGAAGCTTTAATCACTTTGACAAGTTTTATTTAAAAGCGCGAAAATTATCCAGATTTTCTATGCATGAATGCAATGCACATGCCTGATCTCAGCTTATTTCCAAGCTCTAATGCTGGGATGTTACAGACTCTCCCCCTTAAAATAAACTTCGTCCCTGAAGTTCGTACTCTCTTACGTTTCGGCATGAGGTATTTGACTTGTATTGATTGCAACATTTCTCAACTCCATTGTGATCACCAATGGGGATAATTGTGATATCCCGTATACGGATCTTTTTCCTTGAATTCTCTTCATACTTGGCAACTTCCAACTGTCATTTCCAATATGTAGCATCACTCCTTCTGCTACAATCCCTTGGTTTATGTCTTCACAGTACTACTTAGGATTAGTTTTGGACACATTTAATTCATTCCGATCAGGCTTTCCTACTACTTTACACTAGACTATTTTAGTAGGCTCTCCTCCTTCTTACGGACAACTTACCAGTTGTTTCCCCTTTAGAACTAGTCCACTAGGGTTAAACAGTTATGTCTACTTTGATCATTTATCCGGACATACTCTTAAGAATACTCTTTATATGTATGAGTTCTTATATCCTTATGAGAATAAGGCTTAACCTTATGATCGTTTAGTACTACTTCTCCAACCTTTAGTCAAAAAGTTAGATAATAACACTTCAGTGTTTATTGTTTACTCTCCCCCTTGGGGTTTCCTAATGGTCTCTAATCTGCATGTATAATACCCATTAGCTCAATAGTAAGGATATTGGTCTCCATCTAGCTTATATCTTACCTATATAAGGTATCATGAAAGAATTTGTGGTACACCCACACAATTGTGGATCTCTGAAATGAATCTTCCAACGTTACTTGTCTTACTTTCACCTTCTTCGACATTATTCCTCACGGATAAACCCAATTTCACGAAGCGTCTCGAAAAATGATCGCCTTAATTTCATAATTCCTTAGGTCTAACTTAACTTAGGACAAGTTTTATACTCTTTAAATTACAAAAATATGACCTAATTAGCTAAACTGCTAGGATGCCAGCTACGATTACGAACTACGGATACCAGCTGTGGATCCTCCTTGGTGTATGAATTACCCTACGGGTTTTCGAATTCTTACTAGAATTCTCTCTGAGTTGTCAGAGCTTGAATACCACCCTTATTCCAAGACTTCTTCTTTACACCCTTTTCAAGTTATTTCCACGAACTGGGTACAATTACTTCATTATCTTCTTAGCAACAACATCGACTTTGATTGAACGAAGGTTCATTATGGCATATTGCTCCATCCCTTTTCTATACTAATCTTCCTTCTCATGGCCAACCAATAATGATCTAGACTTGATTCCAACTTCAAAATAGTGTTGATACACCTTATATTTGGCTTCCTTCTTCCTGCAGTCTTCATCATGATCTTCGGAACTCGTCACTCCCTTACACGAACTCCCTTTTCTATCTAGATCTATAACATCAAGTAATAACTTGTTGATGCAACATGCATTTGCACACCAGGTCAAACTTCATGCACAGATCTAGTCAATCAAGAAGATCCAAGAAAAATCAAGAAATCCAAATGTGGTACATATAACACACATCATTCTAAGCCCGGAATATAGTAATTGAGTATAATACCTCTAGAATTTAGGCTTAGCTATGTAATATATGACACCTCCTAGTATAGGTTTACATCGCGATACTTAGCACTTAGGGTTAAACTATTTTTTGTCTCAATATCTACCCAAATTGCTCAGTTGCAATAGGATAATCTTGAGCTAAGTGGTCTCACTTTGGTTCTGACTAACCTCTTACCTTTCTTTCGGGACTACTAAATACTATCAATTTTCCATTCTATTATAAACTATCCTCACTAATCTCTCGAAACTACTAACAACATTGTAGTTACTACCTTAATCCAAAAATTATTGTAATAGTATAATACCTATGACTTCTATCATAGATCTACATTGTTCTTTACTCACTGTTATTACAAGATTTATTATTGAGTACTTGTCCTCATTACAGACTTATCATGGTCTCGGAGCTATTCTTACCATGAACTTGTTAAGATTTACCTAGTCATCATGATTAAAGAGTTAATCTCACCATCATGACTCTTGTTTTTAGCTCACTATTAATGATTCTTCACAAAATTCTACTCCATCACATGGAATTATCAATTGAATCTCACATGATTTTCTTCCTGTTGTATCAATACATGCTCTAATGGTCTACCTTAAGTGGTACAGTGGTATTAACTAGTGATAAGGTTCTTCGAATTTACATGAATTCAAAATATAGGCTCCTTCACTAATACTACTCCACATGATATCCTAATCTTGGTCGTAACCTTCTTTGATATTTTAACTGACTAAAGATATGTTAGTGGTGTTATACCTATTTAGATCTACACTGAAATGACATTTCTCTTGAAAAGATGGATAACTAATCCTTAAGAAAGATGATAAAAACATACAACTTAAGTGCGACAAGGCTTATCCTCAAGTGGATATCCATCACAAGTCTTGGTTTAGATAAGATGGCTCCTATAGTCACTATCCAACCTACAGATCTTCCAAAAAGGGTTTTAATCCTAAGGTCAAAGCATATGCTCTGATACCAGCTACGGTGACCCAACATACCAGTTCATGATGTAGTACACTATAGTCGTCGACATAACACCAATGAAACACCGTTCACTAGTATTACATCCCTCAGAGTGGTACAATAGAAACACAGCAGGTCCAAGACATGACTACAGATTACAACTCAAGTCTTTACAAAAGATCCAGAGAACACTCTAGGGTAAAGAGAGAGAAAGAAACTTCTTACAAAGAAGAACCAGAATTAAGAACTCGGAACTATCTAGCTAATAAGACTAGCATCTAAACTATCTGGCTTGCAATTGCTGCTAGAGCAATGCTCTACAAAAATGAGTGTTATGGCTAGAGAATCTACATTTATCTACTTAAGAACTTTGTGTTGGGGATATACTTTCCCGTATCCTCACAGTTCCTCACTAACTAGTGTGGCCCACTTCGGGTTAGAGCTTTGCTTCACGGGCGGCCCAGTCAGGGAGAAAAGACAGAGTCCAATCCGGCTACGAGGAGGCCCAGAAGACTTACCGACTTAGGCCCATATTGTTACTTGTAATTCAAGATGTACTCTATAACCGACTCTTAGTCGTAGCCGGATAGATCTCTCCTGTAAACCCTAGGCCGGATATCTATATAAGCCATCGTAGGGAGAGCCTTTAGGGCACAACTCAATAGTCTACATCTCAACTCGCACAGGTGAAACCTTGTAACCCATATTCCGGCTCTACCTTACTACTGGATTGCTAGAAGGAGTAGGATCCATCCAAAGCCGGCGGATTCGAACCTGGGTAAACTTATGTGCTCACCGTCCTGGAATACCGTACGTCTCACACCCCTCTCTTTCGCACGCCTCGAGGACCCCCTCATGGCGTACTTGTCATCAATCCGACGACAGTTGGCGCCCACCGTGGGGCAAGTGAGCTTCAGATCTGCGTTCCGAGTGGAATCTGCAAGAATCGAAATCGGCGAGGCTATCACCGTCGGTCGCATCCTCTACGCCAGTGACGTCCCTCTCATCGTTCTCGACGAGACCTGGATTCTGGCTAGGGAGGCTGTGACTGCCTACACCATCATGTCTTTCGGCGAGATCGATGTTTACATCGGTTTCGCTGAACCTGCCCCACCCACCCCAGCGGTGATGATAGAGGCAGAAGAATCTTCTGGGTCCCCTTTGTCTGCGGAGATAGCAGAGTTCCAGATCTGAGAAAACCCTAATCCCACCCAGCCCGCACTAGTTGCGGAGATAGTGGAGAAATCCAAACCTGAAGAAGACCTAGCGGCCAAAGTCGAATCTGGAGTGGATCTCCTCGGAGAGGCTGAATCCCAGATCGACCCACCCGTGGAAGTCGAAATCCAGGAGGAGCATATCAACGACACTGATTCCAGCTCTGATGACGCTGGGACAGACATGCCTTTTCTAAGGTACACACTGCAACGTATGATAATGCAAAACTCAAGCGTAGATGCAATTCTCGAGACCATCAAAAGTTTCGAAGAAGCTCATCGCGAGAGCCACAGGTACCTCAGGAAGCATGCATTACACTTCATCAGATATGTGGGATCCGGATCCGGCTCTGCCGATGCTGGAGAGAACACCGACTCTGTGCTGGAGGCAATTGGAACAAACGCCGACGTACCTGCATCCTTGGATTAATCGATGACGTCAGCAGATTTCCGAAAGTTCTCCGTGGAATATGAAGAGGAGTACAACTCCAAAGCTGCAGAAGAAGGATAAGCCATGGATGAAGGATCCGGGGAACACTCTCCCAAAGCGCAGGATGACATGGAAATCGGAGATAATCCCAAGATCCAGAGGTCTAAAAGTACCGACCAGAGCTTGACTCTAGGAAATGGACCCAAAGTCGTCTTTGCTACCGGCACTGCCAACAAGGCAAAGAAGAAGAACAAGAAGAACAAGACCCCAGCAAAAGACCCTCTGATAGAGGAGGTGATTGTCGAGGAATACGAGGAAGACTCGGATGGAGCACTTATCCTAGAAGAGCCGAAAACGAAGAATCGGTGGATGGACACGTGATCACTGAAGGTGCGCGTAAACTCATCGATGCTGCATTAACCACACCTATCCCTACAGCTGCAGAACTTACTGCTGAAGAGCTGGACGAAAGGGCCCAAGCCCTAGAAGCGCGTCGTCAACAACTCCTGGATGAAGCCAAAAACATCGAGGAGGAGAAGAAACGCATGGAAACTAAGGAGAATTACATCTCTTTGTTGCACTAGAAGACACGGAAACGTTACACACGTGACGGTCAATTTCCGGAAGTGAACAAGGTTCTCTTTGAAGGAGATCCAGGGATGCCTCGTCTCGACAGCAAAGGAGATCTGGTGTACCCAACACCGGTACAGAACACTGTCGCAGCTCGGGATATCCTGTCGAATAACCCAGGCCAGAACAAGTTCGATTGGGCATCAAGCTACTCACCAAGGGTCTGGAGCAACAAATGGCTGCGAAATCCGGAAGTGGAAAGCTGGTCTCCAAATCCGACCAATGTCACACGGACTCAGCCTGGAATGAAATAAGGCCCCAGCGTGTTCCGGAACAGCATCACCATTCCGACCGACAAGAAGACAACTACTCCAGAATGAAATAATCAGGACAGCATCACAGATCTGCACGTGACTGGCACAACGTCTCTCTAGCGGCCGAGCAAGAGGCCATTGTTGCACTGTATCCGAGGAATCCTCCCCGACGAGAGTCGAACAATCAAAGGGGAGAAGATAAGGAGAAACGTCGGGAGGAGGATCATCAAAAAATGCCACCTCCTAGACATGCAAGCCATCCGGCTGAGCCTCACCATAGTGGGAACGACGGACGAAGGAATGACAGAAACCATGCCGAGACAAGCCGATAGGGGGCTCGTCGTAGTGAAGACCCTCCCTAGAACCGGAATATTGACGCTCCGGACAGAGGTCGGCGAACAGCCGGAAACAATCTAGCTACCCCACCCTCTCCACCAAGCAGTCATCACAATGGCTCTCAAGGGGGACAAGGAGGGCGACATGGCGGAGGAGGTGGTGGTAGAAGCCGGAGTCTGGCTCCAAGGCACCGCAGTCAGAGCCGTCACTCTGGGAGATGATCTTTGTCTCCAAGTGACACGTGACACAGGATCAACTCCAACATAGAGGCGCGGCGCTACGAAAACGATGATATCTACGTGGGCCCGAAGTGCTTCGGACCACGCATTAGAGCTACAAGATTCCCGCAAGGATTTGCTATCTCACGACATATCCAAGCTTACGACGGCATTGCACGGCCAGATACCTGGCTACAGAACTTCTTCCAAGCTTGCTGCATCACCAAAGGCGGAAACAGTCTGGTCGCAACCCGATATCTCCCACTCATGTTGCGGAAGACGACACGATCATGGCTTAATGAACTTCCGGAGAACACCATCCATAACTGGTATGACATGCAAAGCGCGTTCTTTCGGAATTTCGAAGGCACATACCGGAGGCCCTGTACGGTCAGAGACCTACAGCGTTGCACCTAGAAGGCCGGAGAAACTTGCCTGGATTACCTCGGACGATGGATCGACACCAAGAACTCCTGTGAAGGAGTAAATGATCAAACTACGATTGAAGCTTTCATTGCAGGTCTCCCAATTGGTCTACTGCGTCATCGCTTGAAGTGTGACAAAGTCACTGATTTGGGAGAGATGATAGAAACAGCGAGCAAGTATGCAGATGCCAACGATGATGCAGAGGGATTACTCAATGCCCTAGCTGTGCCACAGTCGGCAAAACAACCAAAGCAACAAGCTCAAAAGCGCAAGAATACCTCGGAAGAAAAACCAAACGCGGAAACGGCAGTGGTCACTGCTACTTTCGGGTCTAGAGGACGAGGAGGACGCGGCAGAGGCCGTGGGCATGTCCGTGGAACTTCGAGAGTTCAAGGTAGAGGAGACCAGCAACCGGGCAAAACCTACTCTTGGGCCGACATTGCAAATAACCCATGTGTGCATCACTTAGACGCTAGTGTGGGCTCTTCCCACACCAATGCTGAATGTCGTTTCAATGACGACATCAAAAGAGATGACACCGCTGGCTACAAAGCTAAGCAGAAGAAGGGAAAGAAGAATCCCAAAAAAGATAAGGACACCAAGGAAGATTCCGACATGGGGGAAGCTGATGCTTCAAATTCCAAGCCGGAAGGGAAGAAAAAATTTCCGACCAAGAAAGACACTTATGTCACCTTCCTCGGATCTCAACCAGCAAAGGTCAAGAAAGCAGTTCTACATGAGCTCAATGCAATAGTTCCGGAGGTCCCTCAGTTCTTGGACTGGTCGGAAGTGGCAATCACATTTAACCGTGCTGATCATCCGCCTAAGCTACATAGGCGAGGAAAATATGCATTAATCGCCAATCCACTTATTGACGGTTATGGTTTCTCCAAGACCCTCATGGACGGTGGCAGCAGCATTAACATCTTATATGTCGAAACGCTATGCCGGATGAAGATCTCGGAGACCCAGCTGAACCATAGGTTTGTGATCTTTCACGGAGTTGTCCCAGGAAGACAAGCAAATTCCCTGGGAGAGATTACTTTGGATGTTACTTTTGGAACTTCAAAGAACTTTCGGACGGAAGCACTTTCCTTCGAAGTGGTCCCGTTCAAGAGCGCATACCACGCTATATTCGGACGTCCGGCTTACTGGGCTTTCATGGCTCGTCCGTGTTACATTTACAATATGATGAAAATTCTAGGTCCCAATGGCGTGATCACCATCAGGGAGACCCGAAGAAAGCACGAGAGTGCGAGGATGAAAATGCCGCCTTTGTTAAAGCCGTGCTGCACGCCTAGGAGTACCAGGAGATCAAGAAGAGCATAGATCCGTCCGAGATGCCCGCAACGAAGAAGGAGGTGACAAAGCCGAACCCGGAGTTCAAGGCGTCAAAAGAGACGAAGAAGACGCCGTTGAAGGATGATGACCCCTCCAAGGTGACCCAGATAGGCGTAGGCCTAGGTAGCGCATAGGAAAGCGTGCTCGTCAAGTTCCTCCAAGCAAATCAAGATATCTCCGCATGGTAGCCATCTGACATGACCGGAGTACCTAGGGAACTTGCCGAGCACTCTCTAAATGTAAATCCGGATGCTAAACCCGTGAAACAGTCCTTGCGACGGTTCGGAGATGTAAAGCGTAAGGCAATAGCTAAGGAACTAGCATGGCTCGAGTTAGCCGGATTCATAGAAGAGGTCATCCATACTGATTGGTCGGCCAATCCTGTAATGGTCCCTAAAAAGGACACCACTGATTTAAGGATGTGTGTTGATTATACTGCCTTGAATTCCCAAAGATCCGTTCGCTCTGCCTAGGATTGATCAAGTTATCGATTCTACGGCAGGCTCGGAACTCCTCTGTTTTCTCGACGCATATTCCGGTTATCACCAAATTCGGATGAAGGAATCTGACAAAATAAAAACTTCATTCATAACCCCTTTCAGAACCTTCTGTTTTGTTACGATGCCCTTTGGGCTGAAGAACGCAGGAGCTACATACCAGCGCACAATGCAACGTTGCCTCCATGATCAATCAGATGCAATGTACGTGCATATGTGGATGATATTGCGGTGATGTCCAAAAAGAAGGAAACATTAATTTCCGACTTGGAGGAAACGTTCGCCAATCTACGAAAATACAACATAATGCTTAATCCGAGGAAGTGTTTCTTTGGATCCCAGCCGGAAAATTGTTAGGTTTCATCGTGTCTCAAAGAGGCATAGAGGTGAACCGAGACAAAATCAAGGCTATAGTCAATATTTCTAGGCCAACTCGCGCGAAGGACGTACAAAGACTAACTGGTTGCATCGCTGTAGTCAGTCGGTTCATAAGCCGGCTCGGTGAGAGAGCTTCACCATTATACAAGCCCTTGAAAAAGACCAAGGATTTTGTGTGGACCGACAAAGCTGAAGCTGCACTACATGACCTAAAGAAAGTACTCTCATCTGCTCCTATCCTTGCTGCGCCGGAACCACAGGAACCGGTGTTGCTTTATCTCGCTGCGATGAACAAAGTCGTTAGTATTGTCATGGTAGTGGAGAGACCGGAGGAAAATCAGGAACACTCGGTGCAGCACCCAACTTACTTTGTCAGCGAGGTCTTGACAGAATCAAAACAGCGATATCCGCACTATCAAAAGCTAGCTTATGGAGTGTTCTTGGCATCTCGTAAGTTACGACATTATTTTCAGGAGCATCCAATTACCGTGGTGAGCACAGCTCCCATGAGAGATATAATCAACAATAGTGACGCCACAGGACGCGTCGCCAAATGGGGCATAGAGGTCTCAGCTTTCGATATTGAGTACAAACCTTGGACAGTAATCAAATCCCAAATCCTTGCCAACTTTGTTGCTGATTGGACAGAGACGAAGGAGAATATGACCCTCCCTGAGTCAGAATATTGGACCCTCTACTTTGATGGGTCTAAGGCTCGAGGGGGCTCGGGGGCTGGCGTGGTGCTCAAATCATCCCAAGGAGATAAACTTCTATACGTGTTGCAGATCCACTTCATAGCGACAAATAATATTGCCGAGTATGAAGCACTGTTATATGATATCCGGATTGCTAAAGATATTGGCATCCGACGACTGATGTGTTACGAAGATTCAGATCTTGTTGCTCAGCAAGTGTCGGATATTTGTAATGCAAATAAACACATGGCAGCATATAAAGCTGTCGTCGATGATTTATCTAAATCGTTCGAAGGGTTTGAGGTTCAACACATCTCTCGAGAAGAAAATGAGGAAGCAGATGCACTATCTCGGATAGGCTCTGCACGGAAAGAGGTCCCGAATGGCGCTTTTCTAGAGCACCTCAAAGTTCCTTCAATAAAAGGAGTGGACGAGGAATATCCGACCAAATCCGACTCACCCTTGATAGCAGTTCTAGCTGTAATTCCCAGCTGGACTCAACCCTACCTTGATTATTTGGTAGATGGCAAATTACCCGAAGACGAAGTTCTAAGCCGACAGATAATCCGACGAGGAAAATCCTATACTGTGATCAGTGGTGAGCTCTATAAGCGGAGTGTTTCTGGGGGTTTTCAGCGCTGCGTATCTCCGAAAGAAGGAGTGGAAATCCTAAGAAAAATCCACGAAGGCGAGTGTGGTCACCACGCTGCAGCCAAATCTTTAGTGGCAAAAGCTTTTCGACATGGTTTTTTCTGGCTTACTGCCAAGGCAGATGCCGAACGGCTGGTCAAGACGTGCAAAGGCTGCCAAAAGTACGCCAAACAAGCTCACGTTCTGGCTGATCAGCTGCGAACAATACCTATAACATGGTTGTTCACGGTCTAGGGGCTTGATATGGTAAGACCATTTAAACGAGCTCCAAGTGGGTTTACTCACCTCTTAGTGATGGTGGATAAGTTCACCAAATGGATCGAGGCAAAACCTGTCACTAGTTGTGATGGAGCAATAGCCAAAAGATTTGTCGAGGATGTTATAATCCGGTATGGTTATCCACATAGCATTATCACGGACAATGGGAGTAATTTCTCTATGGGAGAATTGGCCGAATTCTGCGATGAAAAAAATATCCGGCTTGACATTGCGTCAGTCGCACATCCACAGGCTAATGGACAAGTTGAAAGAGCAAATGGTTTAATCTTACAAGGCCTAAAACCGAGACTCGAAGCACCACTACGACGTGCTGCAGGGGCTTGGGTAGAGGAATTACCCTCTGTAATATGGAGTTTACGAACAACTCCGAACAGGTCAACCAGATACACACCTTTATTCTTGGTCTATGGTACAGAAGCAGTTCTTCCTAGTGATTTAATTCACACTTCTCCTAGAGTGGCTACATATATCAAAGAAGATGCCGAGATTTCTCGACAAAATGATCTCGACTTGGTCGAAGAAGTTCGCGTCGTTGCTGAAATGAGATCAACAGCCTATCAGCAGAAGTTACGCAAGTATCATAGCTAGAGAGTCTAAAACAGATATTTCAACAAAGGTGATTTGGTTCTCCAGCTTGTGCAACAAAGAAAGCACAAACTTTCCCCAGTATGGGAAGGGCCCTTTCTAGTTAGTCGAGTATTGCACAATGGTTCGTACTACTTGACTGACATGAGGCCAATCAAAGAAAGACCTGCTACTAAGAAGAGAAAGAGAGCTAGAGGCAGTACAAATCCGGATGAGTTAGATAGACCATGGAATATTGCTCAGCTACGTCCCTTTTATTCTTAGTTTATCCTTCTTTCTAATCATACATATGTACATGTTCTGTGAGAAATAGAAGTCTTGGTTGCCTCAAGTTTTTTCTGAGAAGTTTTTACCATCTTATTTCCGAATGATCATGTCATAATCAAAAATCCCAGAATACTTGAAAGTACTTTATGCTCATGTTTGTTCTGGTTTAGATTTCCGATTCTAAAAATGCTACCTTCGGGTATAACCCTAAAGTTTCTAGTCTATACTTTGGTTATTTGTCTGATTGCTGGATGCGGGTATTTTCCGAGTAGTGAATTGTTGGTACTAGAAGCCGGCTTTGTTTCCAAGTTTAAACTGGTTTAGCAATTGAGCTCCGTTGCTCGGCAAAGTTTCCATGCAGAAGGTTTAGCCGGCTCACGAAAGGGACAAGGCGGAAAGCTAGATAAACGATAAGTATAGAAGAAAAAGTATATGTGCTTATGCACACAAAAATTTAAAGTCAAAATTGTTGAATAGATCAAAAGCTTGGCACTAGCAAAATTATAGTACTGCATATTTACAGACCCATCATGTTTTTCAGAATAATACAATTGTTTCTGGCAATCTATGATGCAGGAGGAGAGGAAGGAGCTGCCGGCTCGCTAGATATATCACCTTGATATCGTTCCGAGATGTCCACATCTGATACGGTGTGGTCATCGTCAGAAACTTCTGCTGATTCTTCGGGAGGCGGAGGCGGCGTGTCCACACGGGTGAAGAAGGGAGTGTCGTAGCTGGTTAGATCAGCTACATGGCACCCATATTCGGCGCAGGAGTCCATGATTGCCTTGATGTCTTGCTCCTGTTCGTCTTCGTCCACCTTGCAGTACCCTCTGGTCACTTGCCAGATCTCCATGCTTCCATGGTGGCTCATGACCATGGTGAGAGCATTTTGCGCTACGGATCGCGCATAGGACATGTTCCAATCCTAGAAAAGTTGTGGCATATCCTTCGCCTTGTCCCGCACTTGAAAATCTGACATGCTATGCATGTCCGGAATCTTGATAGCTTTTCCAATATCCTCAAGGGATTGGCGGAAGTCATGAAGCAGGTCACCGACTTGTGTAAGCCGGTGGGTGCGGGGCTCAGCGGAGGTGGAATCCGTCTACTTCAGAGGACCTATACACAAAACAGTTAAGAAAATCCAACATTGAAAGAAGTCAAAGAAAATAGAAAAATCAGACAGATGGAACATACCAAAGATGACGTCGTCAACTTTGATCTTCTCGTCCCGAAGACTCTAGAGTTCAGCCCGGAGCACCTCGGAAAGGTCCTTCTCTCTGCACAACTCATTATTGAGGTCCGAGATTTTCTGATCCTGAGCAGCAATCTTACGATCACGCTCGTTAGTAGCCATGGACGAGGACTCGAGAACTTGAGCTATGCTCTTCTCATGATCCGCCTTGAGCTTATCCAGCTCTTGGCGAAGCTCTTTGTTCTCCACCACCAAGATTTTGAGGTTCTCGGCCTCTTCAATCATAGCGCAGGACTGTTTTACCAGCGCTGTAAGTCAAAAAGAACAACAGTTTAGTAAAAATTCGACTATGAAAACATGAAAGACAAGGTTTGAGTCTCAGAATGTTTACCTTAGGCCTCATCCTTGGAGACCTTAAGCTCAGCATTCTTAAGTCGGAGAGCTTTGATCTCTCTCCGCTTGTTGCAGACATTTTTCAACAAATCCTGGTTATAGGAATATACTTTCTGTAAGTCAGAATACCCAAAGTCAAAAGTCTACTAAAGACTCGGGCAAATATTTTTACTAATATCAGCACGAGCCTTGGGGGCTACACTAGTTCATTCTTTGGCATCCTAAGGAAGCATAAACCCAGATTATATATCCTACTTCATGCTTGGGGGCTAGAGGATATGATATGAAATAAAGGGAAAACATGAGTTAGAATTCTGACTTACATATTCTTCGCGAGTAAGTTTATCCAAACTCGCATTCACTTCAACAACAACCTTCTCGGCGAGAGTCAGAGGAATCACTGGAGCAGTTGGAAGCTCATCGGACCTTATCCTCTCATTGCAAAAACGCACTTGTTCAAGAAGGTCAGAGTGCCTGATGTCCTCTGCCTCTTGCGCTTCTTCTTCAGCAGATAGATTTCTTTTCTCCAGGCATTGGCTGGCCAGCCACTGAATCTCTTCCACAGATTTCTGAGATAGGCCAAACTTGGCAAGTCCCGGATTGCTGAGAAGGTTTTTGACAAAGGTTTCTACCGAGGGATCATTACCCGAAGAGGGTTCACCCTTATCTATACCTGACTCACCATGGTGAGGTCAGTTTGCGATTCAAGGATCGCAGGCTCCGTTGAAGGAGCCGGATCTTCTATGATCATCAGCGTTGCGGAAGGTTGAGGGGCAGGAGTCGGAGGAGCCACGACAGGAGAAGCTATGGTAAGCTTCGTCTGTCACAAGGGCTTCGAAGAAGTTCCCTTCCCCTTGCCCTTGATGAGCTGCTTAGCTCTGAGAATGTAATAGAGTCGAAAACATTACATCTCGGAAGAAAATTCGAGTAAGGTACAAAGGCGGAAGTTGTGTTGAAAGTTACCTCTTCACAATAGGCACCTCCTTTGTGCCAACAACCACTGTTGGAGCCTTCCGCTTCTTGGGCACAATGTTCGACAATGGGACCAATTCCACCTCCTGAGAAAACTCTGGAGGATATCCCTCGAGTGGAGCAAATTTCGACTCGGGGAGGTCAGCAAGCTAAAACGAAGAAAACATATCAGTATTGCGATATAACAGAAAGAATGAAACACCTAAAAAGGTTTATTGTTAGAAGCTTACCGGCACAACGGGGTTTTCCGTTGTGTGCATATCTAGAGAAACCTCTGGGATCCTCCTCTCGATCTGCTCCTTAATCAGCCATTTAATCTGTCTTATATAACCTTGCGAGGTATAGGCTCTAGGGCTGATGCAGAGGGAATCCTTTTTGGACGACGTGATGGAGTGCATCAGTCGGTCTCCGTGGTACTGAACGGGTTGGATCCGGCATGACACCCAACATTGGACCAAGTCGGATCCCTTCAGTCCCTTGTGTTTTATCAGATATTCAATCCGCGTTTTAGCAAGGATCAAATCATCACTGAGAACCGGAGGGGCCTCATCCTAAGACGGTTGGGCCGTGGCAGCTCCATCGACAAAAATCGGCAAAGCGGTATCTTTGTCAGGAGCCGGAATGTCCTTATGATAGAAGAAAGTGGCTGTCCATTGTTTGACCGAGTCACTGGCAGAAATTCAAGGATAACTGTGCTCACGTCTAAGAGAAAGGCTAATGGTACCGGTAATGTTGGGATTACCGGCAGTGATAGAGCTTCTACAGACATGGAAGTGGAAACGAAATAAGGCGAGACTCGGCCTAATGCCGAGATACCCCTCGCACAAGGCTGCGTAAGAACTCATCTGTAAGACAGAATTCGGGGGAAGATGGTGGAGTTGCACACCGTAGTGATCTATCACCTCAAAAAAGAATTCCGAGGGAGGAAAGGACAAACCTCTATCGAGGTGGGTGCCGAAGCATACCCGCTCGCCGGCGCACGGGTTGGGGATGGTCTCTCCGATGCCACTCCGCCAGTTGCCGGCACGGAGGAGCCCTTCTATTTCCATGTCGGGGAGCTTCTTATCGTCAAGCACGCAGGGGATCCAAACCCCGCGGTAGCTTTCCTTCTCCGCTGCCGCCTCCATCGTCGCTACCGCCGCCAAACCGGAAGAGGATGAGGAAGCCATTTCTCCGGTGCGCCAGTGACCTAAGATGGGCGGTGCTGGGAGTTTTTGGGGAAAGCAGAGGAGCTCTGTGCGCGAGGGAGATGTGAAGGAGAAGGAAACGGCGATGGAACAGGTGAAGAAGATGAGGGAATGAAGAGGAATCCTCACCCCTTATAACCACCTAACCGCGCCAAGATTCGTGCAAATGACACTGTATAACCGCCACGTGTCGTGGAAGGAACTGGGAAGGACCCACGCGATGATTACGTCGCCTCAATCTCCGTGTACGCATTGAAACGGTGCCTCGGTTCCGCGAACGGCGGACCCACCAACGGTCGTGCTGACAGGATGTTTTGTCAGATGACGTGACTTGACCATGACTGGTGTCAGGTGGCGTTAGTGACCAAGTTCCGGCTTAGTTTGAAAATCAAGCTGAGAAATTCGAGTAACATGTTGATAGGTCCGACTTATTTTTAAGACCCGGATCGTATTTTTTGTTGAGAAGTTTCAGGAACCCTTCAAGATTCTACAAGCCTGATACGTCCATTTTGCATCACTATTCTATGTCTTAATTCACTATTATTCATTGATATATTTCGTCTTGAGAGGTGATACTTATGTTATTTCATCTATTTTTGCATGGTTGATGACTTTTGGAGCATGGACCGCTGCAGTTAGGATTCTGATGGAAAAGGTGCTGTTTGGAGGCAAAATTTGTGAAGATCAGAAAATCCGGGAAGATATACGGAAAATCCTATTTTTCCAGAAGACTAAGGATGCCAGAAGATGAAGTAGAGGTGGGCCACAGGGGGCCCACACCACCCCATGGCGCGGGCAGGCCTAGGCCGCGCCTGGAGGTGGTGTGGCTGCCCTAGCCCACTCCAGCCTCTTCCCTCTGGCGTATATCATCCCCACGAAACCCTAAGACTTGGGGGGCGACCACAGAAAGATTTTGCCGCCTCTGCGGGGCGGAAAACACCGAGAGAGAAAGATCTCTCCGGCAGACAGATTTCTGCCGGGGGAATTCCTTCCCGGAGAGGGGAGATCGTCGCCATCAACACCAACATCAAGCTGGACTTCATCAGGATCATCATCATCATCACCATCAACACCCTCATCACCATCTCCATATTGCTGTAACAATTGGTTGAATCTTGCTATAGTTCATAGGGGAAACTTTCCCGTTATTGATTACTCTTTGTAGTTGATGCTATTGAGTGAACCATTGAATTATTGTTTATGTTCAGATTGTTATACATCATTATTCCTTCTCTGATCATGATCCATATGATGTCTTGTGAGTAGTTCGTTTTGTTCTTGAGGACATGGGAGAAGTCTTGTTGTTAGTAGTGGAGTTGCGTTGAGAAAGATTCAATAGATTGTTATTTAAGTTGTGGTGTACTTCTTCTAGTGGTGTCATGTGAACGTCGACTACATGACACTTCACCTATATGGGCCTAGGGGAATGCATTGTGTATTTGGCTACTAATTGTAGGGGTTGCCAGAGTGACAGAAACCTGAACCCCCGTTAGGAAACCATTGCACAAGGTACGTAAGGGTCTTAGAGTTTAAAGTTGTGGTTAGGTTTCTACCTTAATTACTTTCTTGTACTTACTGATGTTTGCAAGGGGTATAATCACAAGTATGTATTAGTCTTGGATGGGCGGTACATTAGCACAGGTTCACCCACACAACACTTAGCAAGCTAGAGAAGATTAATCGACTATATGAAGCGAAAGCACTTGACAGTCTTCCCATGTGTCCTCGAGAACGTTTGGTCATCTTAAGAAATACAACCAGCTTGTCCTTTGCTGCATAAAGGATTGGGCCACTTGCTGCATTTATTCGTACTGTCTTTTATTTACTCGTACTTTGTTTACTTGCTTTATCAAAACCCCCTAAAAATCCGTTTGCTAAGTATTTGCAGAGAATTCCTGATCCATACCACTAGCCAGCACCTTCTGCTCCTCGTTGGGTTTGACACTCTTACTTATCGAAAATACTGCGATACACCCCCTATACTTGTGGGGCATCAAGACTATTTTCTAGCGCCATTGCCGAGGAGTGAAGCGCTATTGGAGAGTGGAACTGGTAAATGAAACTTCTGCTGTGAGTATTGTTTACTTCTGCTAGTTGCTTTATTTTCGTTATGGATAATTCGCTGAGTTTCTTATTTGGTAATGCTACTACCACAGGTAAGGTAGTAGATAATCCACCACCTGCTGAGAATGATGTTTTCAAAATACCTACAAGAATTATTGATCGTGTTATGGATAACTACTATGTTGGGGATGGAACTATCCATCGCGGTGATCATTTACTCTTTATACACGAATTATGCGGGTTGTTCAAGTGTGCAGGTATTAGTACAGATCAAGTTAAGAAGAAGTTATTCTCATTATCACTGAAAGGAAGAGCTGAGGAATGGTATAAGCCGCTGAAGAATGGTCAAGCTCTGTAATGGGAGGAAATAGTGCCTCTCTTTTATTGAAAGTTTTATCCTCCTAGTGAGATTCATAAAGATCGGAATCAAATATACAACTTTTGGCCTCTTGATGGAGAGAGTACAGCTCAAGCTTGGGGGAGATTGAAGTTACTAATGCTCAAATGTCCCATTCATGAGCTCCCCAACAATATTATTATCAACAACTTTTATGCAAGGCTCCCTCTACATGATAAGGATTTATTGGATGCCTCTTGTGCTGGATCATTCACTCGTATGGAAGAAGAAGCTAAATGGGATCTTCTGGACCGTATTCAAGACAATGCTGAAGCTTGGGAGAATGATAAAGGTAGAAAGTCAGGTATAAATTATGATTATGAATGCATTGAATCTTTTATGGGAACTGACGACTTTCAAAATATTAAAAATGCTTATGGTCTAGAATCTCAAGCTATTGCTTCTTATTTTAAGGCTTTTGCTTCTTATATTGAAGTGCCTAAAAAGTAGTGGAATAAGTATCATGAACCTTATAAAGATATTGCTAAGAGTGTTCCTGCAAGAAGTACTGAAGTTTATACTGCTAATCATGTTTTACCTGAACCTTATATTGAGAAAATGCCTTTTCCAGTTAAGGTAAAGGAACATTCTATGATGGCTAATATGGTAGATGAAAATATGAATAAAGTTGTTGAACCTGATAAACAAATGGTTAATGAACCTATAATAGCAAGTGTGAAAGACTTTGTCACTAAGTATGAGGAAGAGGGACACACTATCCATTGTAAGGATACCTCTAATATTGTTTCACATAGTAGTGTTATGAGAGCTAGTATTCCTGTGTTTTCTGTTAGAATAAGTGATCATTGCTATGATAGTCCTTGTGATAGCTATATTGTTAAGTTTATGCATGATACTGAAAGTTATTATGAGAGAGGGAAAAGTGTTCTTATGCATCTCAATAATATCAAGTTTCCCTATTTTATGCTGAAAGTTATTATGAGAGAGGGAAAAGTGTTCTTATGCATCTCAATAATATCAAGTTTCCCTGTTTTATGCTGAAAGTTTTTACGTTGCACTTCTTTTGCCTTCTTATGCAAGTTGCCTCTGGTTTCAACAGCTTGTTTGTTTACAAAATTCCCTTTCATAGGAAGTGGGTTAGACTTAAATGTGTGTGTGTGTTTTTGCTTCTTAATGCTCTCTTTCACTTCAATCCATATCCCTATGAGAGCTTCTTCAAAATTATCATGCCCATCTTAATGGATATAAAGAACGAGCTTTATGGAGACAACCCAATTTGTTTTTGCTTTTAGTTTGTTTTTGTTTCTTTGAGTCTTGGAAGTTATTACTTCGGTAATAACCGCTCCTTATCTGTTTTGTTTGGTTTTTCTGTCAAGATCAACCTCTAATGAGAGAGAAGTAAGATTTGGGGAAGTTGCTATCCCGAAACAGATTTTTGTACTTCACCGTAAAAATTCGTGAGAGATCTCTGTATGTCGGATTGAGCTGTAATATTTTGAGCTTCTGCCACAGGTTGTTATTTAACTTTCGTTAGTTTTGCACTTTTTGATTTGAGCAGCAGACGATTTTCGAAAAATTTGATCTTTACCTGCTGGTCTGTTTTGACAGATTTTGCCCATCTTGCATTTGCTTCTCTATTCGATTTCCTTTTTGAATTCTTTTTGGTTTTCAGAAGGAGTTGCTACAGTAGCTTTTGTTTTGATGGTTTTCAGTTGAAGTTGGACTCAAAAGGTTTTATCACTTCACTTATACTAATGTTTCTAATAAGAATAGTGTGAAGTTTTGTGTGAAAGAAATTTCCAGGAAATGGAGATAATGGTGTAATAAGGAAGATAAAGGTTTTATGACTCAAGTAATAGGTGTTTGAAGATGAAGATATTGATGTTATTCAAGTGGTGACTCCGGAAGAATCTATTATATACCAAATTCAGAGACCTGCAGAGTCTGTTTCCAACTAGGTAACAGTTCTGGTAAGAAAAGTTCCGCGAAAATACAATCCAACTATATGTTTGCAGTTTTCAGTCAATAAGGAAATCTACGAAGCGAAAAAGGGACGGAAATGAAGCCAGGGTGGCTCACACCACCCTGTGGCGCGGGCCCTCCCCTGGTCGCGCCACCAGGTGGTGAGTCCACCTCGGACTCCGCCTCCGACCCGTTTTCACCCAGTACCTTCCTTTTGATATGAAACTTCGTAATATATGACCCCCCGGATCCCCCGGGGTCCGTATATCGTGTTTTCGTCGTGTTTTTGTTTCGATCTGTTTCTGCCAGGACATACTCTTTGAAGGATTAGAAGCACAATGGTGTCCGCCAAGGATAAAGGGAATAGGCTTGTGGAGGAAGACCTCCAAGACCTGAAGCAGGGGCTGGTACCTTTTGTTACTTGCCCTGCATCAACGGAAGCCCTACGAGTCACTAAGGAGTTCTGCGATAAGTACCGAGACTTGCAGAGGAAGGTGGACATGCTTCAATGGGTGAATAATAGGCTTCGCAAGATGCTGGAAGATTTCCTCACGACAACTAAGAAAATATTACCACCACCTCTGAAGGAGTAATTCGTCATCAGGTTTGGCATCCCCTTGGTTTGTTCCAAGCTTGGGGGAGTGCCGCGGTATCACATCATTATCTTCTATCTTTTTACCTTATTAGTAGAGTCATATCATGAATAAAGGAGTTATTATGTAGTATGGTTTGCATTATGGAAGTGTCCCCTCTCTCGTTAGATATGTATCCCGTGGTGTGAGTTTCCGTTATGGAATATTAATGAGAAGTTCTATCATTTACTCTTTTGCATAGCTTATGTTAGTTTTCAATTCGTGGTTATATGATTGATCTTGTTGTTAGTATTGGTAGCACTCTTGGATCATTGAGTTAATTTAATTGGTTTTGGCAAACCTGGCTCGGTCAGTAGCAACACCTTTTTGAGAGTTGAAAAGAAAAAGATAGAAGTACTCTAAAGAAAAATAATTTCATCATCTTTCTTTCTTGATTTGCTCATAAGTCTAGTATTCTCTAGTTAAGATCTTTTGTGCTTCCAAGGAAGATTGCATGTTTTTTTATCACTTGTATGTTTGTTTGTTTCCTTCAACTCTTATACTTGCTACCCAGCCTTGCTAGCCAAAAACCTGTACTGAGAGGGTATTCTTCTCGTCCATCCACCTCCTTTAAACCAAAACTTTTGCCATTTGTGTCCACCATACCTACCTAGTAGCATTATTGCTATTCCAAGTAAATTCTTGTTTTATCTACCTCCCAAATTAAACTTGTTATGTGAAAATTAGTGATTAAAGCTCTCATGAACTTGATGGCACACTTTACTTTCTTGCACTTAATAAACTGGAACCATTGTGCTCACCTATGTTGCGTATATTCTTGCGCTTTGTAAGTTGTGAATTAGCCAAACCATGCTGTCATGGGGAACGCTTTCAACATTGCACTGGTACTTTGTACCAAGTTGATATCATGTCCTTTTGTCTATGGATGTTGTCGGTGTGAAATGAAAGGGGAGCTTGTAAGTCCATGGATTTATGCTTGTGTGTTAGAGAAACGCCTGGGCCGCTGGTCTAATCCATGCTGACATGGTGGAAACCTGCAGCATAACCATAACGAGTATCTATGAAGCATTCTTCTTATTAAAAAGAAGAGATAGAGATTAAGAAAAAATAAAAAAGAGATATTATGAAAAGAGGAAAGAGAGAAAAAAGAACCATATTCCCATGGTAAATAAGAAGATTGTTGAGATACTTGTTGTCTGCTTGCCTTGTCATTTTGATATGGGGATTCTTCCGTATCATCAAGCAAGGGGTACCCCGTTGGCGGTTCTCAATGATACACATATGCTTACGATGACAAGAACTTACCGGTGACTAAACTTGAGTAGCATGAGGAGCGGCCCTCGTATTCAAGGGACATGAGCTTCTCAACTTACAACTTGTCAATGCATATCCTCATTTTTGATCACTTTAACCTTAATCACCTAAAGATGCCTATGATAGGGGCAATGAGAGCTGAAAGCTAGTAAGTATCATAATTTTTGGGAGCTCTTTATGAGACTTGCAATCCCTGCTTCCCTCTGCGAAGGGCCTTTCTTTTACTTTGTAGTTGAGTCAGTAAACCTATTCCTCCCTATCTCAACAAGTATTTTGAGTTTTTGTGTTTCATTCATTCATATGATGATTTATGCAATCATGTTTCTTATATTCCTTGTTTTTCACATTGCTCTTATCTTGATGTTTACTACTTTGAAAGCTTTCATTGAAAATCAGCTATTTGTGAACTCCATCATATTATCAACTATTCTTCAACCAAGAGCTAAGTTTGCCATTACCAATTCTGATTCACTTTATGTATCTTTATTGTGTTTCCTTTACTCATTACAAGTTGAGTTATATAATAGTGAGTTGTCTTCTATTTATGATCTATGTATTTGATGAATGTGATCCTTCTTGTCCGTATTCTTTTATCGAATCTTCACTCCATAAACCTAAGATCATGTTTATTGAGCTCAGTTTTGCTTGGGGACAAGCGAAGTCTAAGCTTGGGGGGAGTTGATACGTCCATTTTGCATCACTATTCTATGTCTTAATTCACTATTATTCATTGATATATTTTGTATTGAGAGGTGATACTTACGTTATTTCATCTATTTTTGCCTGGTTGATGACTTTTGGAGCATGGACCGCTGCAGTCAGGATTCTGATGGAAAAGGAGTTGTTTGGAGGCAAAATTCGTGAAGATTAGAAAATCTGGGAAAATATACGGAAAATCCTATTTTTCCAGAAGACTAAGGATGCCAGAAGATGGAGTGGAGGTGGGCCACAGGGGGCCCACACCACCCCATGGCGCGGGCAGGCCTAGGCCGCGCCTGGAGGTGGTGTGGCCGCCCTGGCCCACTCTAGCCTCTTCCCTCTGGCGTATATTATCCCCACAAAACCCTAAGACTCGGGGGGCGACCACAGAAAGATTCCGCCGCCTCTGCGGGGCGGAAAACACCGAGAGACAAAGATCTCTCCGGCAACAGATTTCTGCCAGGGGAATTCCTTCCCGGAGAGGGGAGATCATCGCCATCAACACCAACATCAAACTGGACTTCATCGGGATCATCATCATCATCACCATCAGCACCCTCATCACCATCTCCATATTGTTGTAACAATTGGTTGAATCTTGCTATAGTTCATAGGGGAAACTTTCCCGGGGTTGATTACTCTTTGTAGTTGATGCTATTGAGTGAACCATTGAATTATTGTTTATGTTCAGATTGTTATACATCATTATTCCATCTCTGATCATGATCCATATGATGTCTTGTGAGTAGTTCCTTTTGTTCTTGAGGACATGGGAGAAGTCTTGTTGTTAGTAGTGGAGTTGCGTTGAGAAAGATTCAATAGGTTGTTATTTAAGTTGTGGTGTACTTCTTCTAGTGGTGTCATGTGAACGTCGACTACATGACACTTCACCTATATGGGCCTAGGGGAACGCATTGTGTATTTGGCTACTAATCGTTGGTGTTGTCGAAGTGACAGAAACCTGAACCCCCGTTAGGAAACCATTGCACAAGGGACGTAAGGGTCTTAGAGTTTAAAGCTGTGGTTAGGTTTCTACCTTAATTACTTTCCTGTACTTACTGATGTTTGCAAGGGGTATAATCACAAGTATGTATTAGTCTTGGATGGGGCGGTACATTAGCACATGTTCACCCACACAACACTTAGCAAGCTAGAGATGATTAATCGACTATATGAAGCGAAAGCACTTGACAGTCTTCCCATGTGTCCTCCAGAACGTTTGGTCATCTTAAGAAATACAACCGGCTTGTCCTTTGCTGCATAAAGGATTGGGCCACTTGCTGCATTTATTCCTACTGTCTTTTATTTACTCGTACTTTGTTTACTTGCTTTATCAAAAACCCCTAAAAATCCGTTTGCTAAGTATTTGCAGAGAATTCCTGATCCATACCACTAGCCAGCACCTTCTGCTCCTCGTTGGGTTCGACACTCTTACTTATCGAAAATACTATGATACACCCCCTATACTTGTGGGTCATCAAAGCCGAAGATCAAGCTAGAAGATGATAAATCTGACATTGGATCTTGGAGACTTCCGGGGGCTGTTGTTGGGGATATACTTTCCGGGTATCCTCACAGTTCCTCACTGACCAGGGTGGCCCACTTCAAGTTAGAGCTTTGCTTCACGGGCGGCCTAGTCAGGGAGAAAAGACGGAGTCCAATCCGGCTACGGGGAGGCCCAGAAGACTTACCGACTTAGGCCCATATTGTTACTGGTAGTTCAAGATGTACTCTGTAACCGACTCTTAGTCGTAGCCGGATAGATCTCTCCTGTAAACCCTAGGCCGGATATCTATATAACCCATCCTAGGGAGAGCTATTAGGGCACAAATCAATAGTCTACAATCTCAACTCGCACAGGCGAAACCTTGTAACCCATATTCCGGCTCTGTCGTACTACTGGATTGCTAGCAGGAGTAGGATCCATCCAAAGCCGGCGGATTCGAACCTGGGTAAACTTGTGTGCTCACCGTCCTGGAATATCGTACGTCTCACACCCCTCTCTTTCGCACGCCTCGAGGACCCCCTCATGGCGTACTTGTCATCAATCCGACGACACTTTGTCTTCACTTCGGTTGATGTATATGTTGACTTCATTGACTCTATTGAAGAACTTGAGCTGTCGATGATGGTTTCTTGAGTAGAAATTGATGTTGACGTCGTCTTCAATGGCTTAAAACCTAGCAAGGGTTAAGAAGGTACGGTTGAGTACGAGCGTACTCAGCAAGTTCACTAAAAAGGAGTGTTTGATGCACTATCTCTACAGCCACCGACCAAAGGTCGTAGGCAATGCAAGTTTTCGTAAACATTTCTTCAAAGGTTGCTTTTATTATGAAAACTATGTCTGACAGCCTTCACAGGTTGACCAGAACCTTCGTGGGGTTCCTTTTCTACCGCGTTCGTAGCTCCTTCCTGGAACAGGCAGTAACATGTCATAGTTCTTACACTCTGCATAGGTGCATTGCTTTACCCATTAGAGACAAAATCCTTGTTGCACAACCAAGAAGCTTATTCCTGTCCATAATTCCGTGATGTGGGGCCCAATAGATGATCCAAGCCAATCACTGCCCCCTTCGTGACCCCGCATGTCCCCGTGGTGTACGCCATGCCCACATCTTGAATTACGGCAATGGTTAGTACAAACCGTTAGATGCTAGAACTATCGTGGGACGTTGAGGGTTCCCACCCATATGCTGCATATCCTCTATGAATTACCAATTAATGCATGCTACGAGGATAACAACCACGACCTCGCCATCTGGATGCATGTGAGAGGAAGAAGATACAGTTGACTTTTCCGCCCCATTCCAAATCTCATGGTTAACCCGTAATATATGACGCTAGAATCACTGGCGACATTGGTTGTTAAGTCCTAGATATTATGTTCCTTTACCACTGGAACTATATCAGTAGATTATTACCTCTTGGTAAATAATCCATAATCATATTATTACGGAAATAGTGTTTTCTGACCTTTTTTAAATGCAGGCGATGACAACATTTGAGTTACAAGCATTTGATAGAAAATAATCAAAGGACATGAGCAAGTTGTGAACTTGCCTTTTGTGATTGCAAGATTATGCACTCATGGTCTTCCAGACATTAGAAGATCCAAATTCTGAAAGTAACATCATTGGTACGGTAACGACTAATGTTCAAAGATGCAAGATGCAATTATGCATAAGTAATGTAATGTGGTTTGATAAACGTGAATCCCTAGAATAATCATATCTAATCTAGGTTTGGAGTTTGTGATGAGTTCTTTGGAATGTTTACACTTTTATATCAATTTCATACTTATGCTTCTTATTAAGGCTTGTGAGAGTGTGTGTGTGAAACAATATGTAAATACAACAAGTAGCATGCAATACTAAATCACTCAAATGGGTCATGGTATTTAAAATATTTCTTAAGCAAGATTAAGAATCAATTAGAGCCTTTATAGAAATGCTTTAAGGATTACTTTTAATGTTTCTTAAAAGAATAACTTTTGAGGAAAATATTACTTTTACAAAGTAAAGGCAGTTAAACTTAAAGTTAACACTCTTAGGGTTCCTTTCCAATTATAATTACTAAAAAGGAAAGCATCACTAGATTTGAATAACCTTAACACTTGTAGTGGAGACTTATATGTCTTGAATAGGGTATTAAATTCTATGTTGTTCACTTCTTAATGTTTTATAAATAGGGAATAAAAGTATTATTACTTTTATAGAAGTAGTGTTTTCTTAAAGTTATAAGTAAATAGGATCACTTACTTATTTTTTAAATGGTAGTTTTAGTAAGTACAACTGAAAATGGTTAGACCTATCTTGAATTCACTTAAACATCAATTAGACTTGTTTTTACACTTCTATCCTTTAATCAAATAATGCTAAAGGCAAAGTAAAGATTTTTGTATTTTTTAATTCATTAAGACATTAGAAAATAGTTTTAATCAAGATTTAATACTTATTTTCATTTATTTTACTTTAAATGTGAAGATTTATATTTTTAATGTGTATATTTTATTTTTGTGATCATTTTGGTATATTATAAGTATTTTTGTGATTTTTAAATAATAAGATATGATTTTTATAGATTTTATCACTTTATAAATACTAAATAAATAACAAACATTTAGTTAAGTATCACAAAAATGTAAAAAATAAGTTTATGAATGTATATTTTGTTTTTATAAGAATTTTGATATATTATACTTATTTTTCTGAATTTAAAATAATAAAATATATTTATTTAAGATTTATTCCTAATAGGATATTTGTTAATATTTATAGTTATCTTACTTAAGTTGGAAATTAAAATACGATAAATAGGTTTAGAATATAAATTTTATTTTTCTGAACATTTTGATATATAATATATTTTCTGAATTATAAAACAAAAGATATGTTTTTTATAAATATTAATTAATTTCTGAAATTGTTAAACCTTTTTATTGCATGATGATGACATCAGCTTGACACTGACATGCGGTTAGACTTTTATACCGAGCCTATTCTACC
Source organism: Avena eriantha (assembly GCA_910589775.1). Classification (NCBI taxonomy): domain Eukaryota; kingdom Viridiplantae; phylum Streptophyta; class Magnoliopsida; order Poales; family Poaceae; genus Avena; species Avena eriantha. The sequence goes on along the minus strand of OU342743.1, from coordinate 256,723,787 downwards.
CCAGAGCCACTGACTCGTGGGACCTATGCCACGTCATACCCCAGGTATTTATTCATTACCGAAAATATAAACTAATAAATAAAACTGCGTTATGACATCAGCATGATGTCATGCTGACATCACCCGAGGGTGATCTTCTCAGATCGAGGCTCAATCTGTGGATTGAGAGTGAGTGGGCATGCGGTGATAGTCGCGTTTTCTAGAGGAGAGAAGGGCGAGTCGATCCGTGGGCATAGGGTGGCTAGGGAAGCTCTAGAACGGTGGGGGGAAGAGAACCAGAGCTAGGGTTTCGGTTCCTAGGCACATGAAAGAGAGAGAGGGAATAGGGTGGCGTGTAGGGCTTCTCCACACGGCATTGGGCCTTCTTATAGGGTTGCTGAAGCGGTGGCGCGCATCTTGGCGCTCGTCGGAGCGGCGGAGCTCGACAACAAGCTACTTCTCGCATCCGTCGACGGAGACGACGAAGAACAGAAGAAGCGAAGCGGTATGGGATGGTCTTTGGCCGTGCATGAGCTAAGTCGGGTTGCATCAACGTTTGTGTAATGGGTTATTGCTACCCCCTATGGGCGACAATCAGTGACGAGGAGATTTGGGCCACGGGCCAGAAATGCCCTGATCTGCTTCCTTTCCCTTTCTATATCTTTCTCTATTATATGTTTTGACAAAATATTTTTAAATGCAAATGGTTCTCGGTTTCAAATACTCAGAATTTTGTTAGTTTACCAAAAAACTACAGGGTTTATTATAGGTATTTGGTTGTATATTCTTTCTAGTATTGGTAAGAAATTATACTCATTAATGAAATGTAGATGAAGGAACTAATTAGTAATTTAGGGTTTAAGATTTTGTTTCTTATTTAGAACCTTCTTCAAACCATACTTTTATTTATCTATCTATTGAGAGTTGTGGTGGTGAATAATGGTTGTAAATTCCCTTTACCTAATATACCATGAACTTATTAGAGGATAACTCCTATATATTCGTAAAACTTGGTCCTCATTACATTAGACTTAAGGAAAATTTCTAATGGTGATCCTACATTACTATTTTATATATAAAATCCTAAAGGATTACTATGATTAACATTAATCCCCTCAGCCCAGGTGATATCATGACATCTCGTTATTACAACTATTGTAGAAGTTAGGGTTTTGAATTACAAGAATCTATCATGAGTTTTGAGAAGATTTAATCGACTCACATTATGTTATGGATATGGATGAATATTAAGAGCTAGGATGAATTGCCTTCATGTTTTGTGGCCATAGGTGATAACTCAACTTAGAGTGAGCTATTGAGATTGCTATACTAAAGTGATCTTGATGGTATATGAGACTAGGTCTTTATTAGGGTTTAAGACAATTAGATGGACAAGGCTTCCATCTATAAACACTCATCTGGTTCTCTAATTATCTCTTGGAAGCTTTAATTGTCCAAAGGATAATATTCAATGGTTACCAAGAAATAGGAAATGGTTCCACTACCAATTTGATTCAAGGGTTTTAGACAAAGAGGTAGACATGGGTCTTGTCCTGGTTGATATGATCTTGGTTAGGCTTCTAAAGAATCCTTACCTTAATACCTCACTAAGGTTATCTTTAGATAAGAAATTCCCCTCCTAAATATACTCTATAAAACTCTCTTACCTTGGTCACAAAGATCACTTCTTCCTGAATAGGTGAATCATCTGACTCCACCATATCCATCATTATATGATGACATGGTCATGCCACTTCAACATTACTCCTTCATCCTTCTCCTAGTACATATGACTTCCATTTCTAAAATACCTTTGAGGAAGTCATTCATCTAATTAGTTGCAACTTCATTAATCCAGTCTTGCACATTCTTACTTTACTACACCACTTGCACTTCTTAACTACCCTGGATGAATCCATCAATGCAATTATTACTAACTCCATCCATAAAATCCTTTATAATAATCTTGCCTCTACTTTCAAGGCTTGCAATACTATAGTTCCCTCTATATATTACATGTGATAACAATCCTCTAGAATAGGTATGGTACTACTCTCCATATAACTCATATTATACACTTCATCAAACTCTAGCTTGACTTCTCATGATCAAGCTAGATGATTCAACTTACTAGGGTTTTGCCTAATTTGGTATACTCACAACTCTTCTTTATTAGTTGGTCATGTATTCTCAAATGACTTGAGAATAATGACCACCAATCTTTGATCAAGCAAAGCTTAGGCTTCTAATTATTTGATCAAGATCTATTAACATTAAGCAGTAGACTTGTACTAGTCTTTCTATAAGATTTATCTTGTTAAGGACACTTACTTTAGGTTTATACATACTTGGCTTAACAAGGTTATTACTTGATACTCTAACACTACTAGATTTCTGATAGCTTCATAATTACTATCTAAACTCTTGGGTTTAGGTGCTTCTTGTAGTTTACTCATGAGTGAGCTATCTCCTCCAACATCAGATGGTTTGATCTCCACTAAGGATCTCATTCCGTTGATGATGGCACACTCTACGATAACTAGTTCCTTCTTATTAATTTACTTAAGGTCTTTGGGAAAGTCAATATAATAAGTCAAAATTAAGAGTCAATAAGTGCTAGGTCAAGAATTGATCACTCAACCTTGATGATCAATTGACACTAGAACTTGGTTAAATAGATATGTCACCTACTAATAAGGCAACAAAATATATGATATGAATGGTCTTGGCTTGACTTCCCTTTCTACTCTATTTGTGATAAGAGTTAATGTTTAAGAACTACCATGATACCCATGGTAGGAATAACTATGACAAACATGTGTTTCAAGGTTTAGTTATGGGGTTTCTTTACTTAAGTTATATACTTAACTTGGTATTCAGGGTCTGTGGTAGATAATACCTTGATCTCATATTTAGAATATTAAGTATTCATCCTTGAGTTGTTGTATGGAATACCATGTAATGATCTCTAGAAGATCAAGTACTCCTCATTAAGTAGTGTGTTGTGACTTAGTTTTATTACATTTGATCTACCCTTAGATCAAATTATATTACCCAAAGGTAAGTTTTAGCAAAGGTCATATTGAAACTTATCACAGTCAACTTGATGGTCTACTTCAGTTCGACCAAGTTAAGAGAAGCTTCAATCACTTTGACAAGTTTTATTTAAAAGCGCAAAAATTATCCAGATTTTCTATGCATGAATGCAATGCACACGCCTGATCTCAGCTTATTTCCAAGCTCTAATGATGGGATGTTACAGTTGTTGGGCTTGATGGATGCTTCCTAAAACGTATAGTTACTAGACAGATCTTGTGTGCAATTGGTAGACATCCAAACAACCAAATGTACACAATTGTTGTTGGAAATATGCCCTAGAGGCAATAATAAAGTTGTTATTATCATATTTCCTTGTTCATGATAAGTGTTTATTCTCCATGCTATATTTGTATTAACTGGAAACTAAATACATGTGTGGATATATAAACAACACAGTGTCCCTAGTAAGCTTCACTTGATAACGGGGTCATAACATTAGGAGAAGGACAGATCCAATAATAAGCATAGGTGTTGTCGTGTCACTTAGTTTGATTTCTATTGCTTTTGTATATGTCAAGTATCGTATCCTTAGACCATGAGATTGTGTTACTCTCGGGTATCGGAGGAATACTTTGTGGACATGAAATTTCACTTCCTAATTGGGTATTATAAAAATGGCTTTTAGGTATCTATGATGGTACTTGTTTAATGAATCAAGAGTGGAATTTGTCACTCCAAGTGAAAAAGAGATATATGTGGGACCTCTCGGTAGTGTAGCATCCTAAATCTTGTAAGCATGTGACTAATGTTTTTAGTCACGGCGATCCTACACCACGGAACAAATAAAGAGAACTTGCTGGTAACGGGATGAACTAGGTATGTATGATGATACCGACGATTGAATCTCGGGCAAGTGATATATCGCGAGACAAAGGGAATTGTATACCGGATTAATGGAATCCTCGACATCGTGGTTCAACTGATAATGATATTCGTTGAATCTGTGGGAGTCATTATGGGCATCTAAGTCCCATTAATGATTATTTGCTGGAGAGGAGTCTTGATCATCTGCGCATGTTCTCGAACCCGTAGGGTCACACACTTAACGTTCTATGTCGCTAGGGTTTGATGAGATAAATATATGGTGTTATCAAATTTTGATTCGGGTCCCGGATAGGATCCCTAACATCATGAGGAACTTCGGAATGGTCCGGAGATAAATAAAAACATATGGGAAAGTATTTTCAGGGTTACTAGAAAAGTTCAGGATTTTTTGGTATTGTATAGGAGGTTCTAGAAGGTTTCGAAGGGTCCCATAGTGGGACCCACCTATCCCGAACAACCCATATGGACTGAGGGGTGACACATAGTTCCACATGGTCTAGGTGCACTGTTCCCCTTAGCCCATGCGGCTGGGATAAGAGGATAGGATCAAATCTCTTAAGAATACGGTGTTAACATGGGGGGCGAGGGAGGCACCCCCTTGTTTGGCTGACCCTAGCACTTGGAGGAGGGGACAATCCATTCCCCCATTCTTATATAAGAGGGAGGAAAGGGCTGGGGCGTGGTACTTGACTCGCTAGCCGCCGCCCCCCTCTCTCCCTCCCATACAACCCCTTCTCTACACATATTTTTGGCGAAGCTCCGCTGGTTTCTCACCATTTATTCAACCATCACACCATCGTGCTACGGAGATCTCATCCACCTCCCCCTCACCTTGCTGGATCAAGTTGGAGGATACAACATCAAGCTGTACATGTGGATACCGCGGAGGTGCTACCCATGTGGTATTTCATCGAATTGATCTGATGTCGTGTACATCTACATCAACCACAATCTTCGAGATTGTTTAAAGCTTTGGATCTTCGAGGGTATGTAGATCTGACCTAATTCTAGTTACTAGAATCTCATGGATCGGATCTTGTTGGGTTCCATCCGCTCTTCCATATGATTTTTTTTATTTTTCATGTTGTGAATCCCATTAGTGGTATCAGAGTCTAGATCTATGCGCAAATGCTTTGTACGAGTAGATGTGGCATCTCGCTGAAACCACTACTAGAAAATCGCGGTGTTTTTGTGCATTGCATCGTCATGACCGCATGCTCATGTCATCATGCCACATTGCATTTGAGCATCGTCATCATCATGCATGGTTTTGTCTAAAACTATTTTCAAAAAGTCTATTTTTGTTTTCTAAATACCCGTCTTTAATTCAAATCGAAAACCCTAGGCTTGTCAGGAATATTTTGTTTCGTCTACAATCGGATTTCAAAAGCCTCGTTTTAAACAAATAAAATAGTTATATTATTTTTAGGGGGCAGCCCACCAGGCCCGAAAGCCCGGCCGGCCACCCCCAAACCCTATCTAAAACGCCCTCTACCCCAACCCTAATCTACCCAGCCACCTAGCTGTCCCTAGCCTATCCCGCACATAGCCACCGCCGCCACGCCTGCCCCTGGGCCCACTTTCCACCGACCACACCCATCCCACCACCAGCCACTCCCTCCCAGCCTCCACCTCACCTGAGCCACTCGTAGCTCGACACCTCACCGCACCCCTCCACATTTTCCCTCCTAGCCACGCACACCCCCACATACCGCTGCGTGCCACACACCCAGCCCCGCGTTGACGCAACCGTCGTGGACACGCAAGCGTGTGCGCACGTCCCGCTGCAGCGATGGAACCCCGCGACACGACTGCTAGCCGGCCCCACCACTCCCCCGCTCCGACCGTTACGACAGACGCGCCCTCAACCTCGATCCCCACTCCACCTACCCCCACTCCTCCCTAGATCCCGCACCGCCGCCGCCTGGCTCGCCAGCGCCGCCGCCGCGTGCCCCAGCGTCGCTCGCCACGGGCAGCGACCAGGCCCTGCTCCGGCGCCCCCTCGTCACCGCTCAAGCCCGCGTGCTCCGCCGCCCTCTCCCACGGCCACGTCCTCTGCATCGCCCCGACTCCCTCCTGATGTGCCGCTCTCCTCTCCTCTGCGCACAGGGACGCCGCCTACCTCGAACCCCTCTCCGCCACCGTCTGCTCGTCGCCGGCCTCGGAGCCTGCCGCCAGGATCCGCGACCGTGCGGCGCGCCGCACCTGGACGCTACTCCGTCCAGCAAGCCCCGCCGTCGTGGCCACCTTCCCCAACCTCGCTCCTCTCGGTCTCCTCGCCTGGCGTGCCGCCCACCTCTGCTGCTCAAGGAAGCAGCGCCATTGCCGGCCTCTTCCACCATCGTCCCCGACCTAGGCCGCCCTCCTCTCTCTGCAACCAAGCGCCATGCTTCCCCTGGTTTCCGTCTGCAGCCATGGTCACGCCTCTCCACCGGCCTCCCTCCTTGTCCACCTCGGCTGCCTCCATCTAGGTGCCTTGAGCCCCACCAGCTATGGCCTTCTCCTCCGAGCCCGACAAGCCCCGCCACCGCAGGATCTGCTGCCTCCAGCACCCGTCTCGCCACCTCCCTCCCGCGTCCTTCGGCCGCCAGTGCCGTGCCGGACATCCTCGCCAGCGGCCCTACCTCGACCCCGGCCGCGTCAATGCCGCTCCGTCCCTGCCGCTTGGAACTCCAAGGCCCTGATGGGGAGGATACTCCTTTCTCCTCGTCGTCCAGTCAAGTTCGTCGCCTCCTACTCGAGGCACTGCCCTAGCTAATTAATATGATTGCTTTCGTGCCTCGTTCTGCAGCATCTCCAGGGACCCTTGTTGCCTTTCATGTGTGTATACGTGTACCTGTCGTGATCCTCGCTGCCTCATGCTGGTTCTGTTTTTGTTGGTCAAGATCTCCAACAACTTCGGAAGAGGCCGATGCGGATTTGAAGACACCAAGCTCGACCTTATCTCGCCAAGTACTTCATACACGGACGCCCAGGGTCATTGTGGTACTAAACCAGTTCCTCACCGGATGGATGTGACCCGAAGACCATCGGTCAAGTTCACCACCGACAAAGGACGGATGACAAGACTCCAACCGGAGATCGGAGGTGAGGGTGCCGGAACGACAAGATCTATTTAACGGGCACCGAGCGTCAAGATCGCCTTCATGGAAAACCGCAAGACCCCTTCCCGGGATTCGAAGACCGAACCTTGGCATGCCAAGTTCTTGGACCCCGAGGACCGATCCATCGGATACGACAAGACCTCCTTCTCTGAACCACCAAGTACTTCCTCTCAGACGCCAAGACACGAACCTGAAGGCCGCCAAGATCGCCACTAGAACGACAAGTTCTTCATCCCGCATGCCAAGACCGACCCGATACGCGGACCCGACAAGATCTTCGCGACGACAAGATCGACGCCGACCAGGGCAAGTCCGATAAGCCGCCAACGCCAAACCAAGTCCTTCTTCCCGGAACGCCAAGTCCTTCTTCCTGGAACACCAAGCTCTCCTTCTGTTGTCCGAGAACGATCCCGTCGAACCGAACCCCAGACCCCCGGAAACCAAGATCTTCCGAACCCAGATGTGTGACCCTAAGCCCCTATTTTTATAATATGACATTACCAACTGTCGCATATTAAATTGTTCATGCATGCATACTTGTCTGTGGTTTGGGGGCATTATGCCGATTCACCTCATAATTAAATATGGAGTCAATATGCGGGATACTTTTGTCTTATTCCAGACTCCATTTAAATTGGTGTAGCGAACCGATACCATGTTTTGCATTGTTAAGACAACATTTAATTTGCGGGGTTTCTAAATAACTTGAACCGTGTAATTAATTATCAGGACCCTGGTTCCGCTTAATATCGCCTAATTGAACTGCATCTGTGCCATGCCATGCATCATATCATAATCATGCCGGATCTTTTGCCGTAGTATTAAATAGTGCATCCGGTGTTTCTTTTAGTGCTTTGCTTCTTCGCGGATTAGACCGATGAGTGGATGCGAGTATCGACAAGTTCTTCAGATAATGTCTCTTCGGCTATGTTTCCCAGGCGAGCATCTCTCCCCCTTCTACCTATTTTGCATTTATAGTCTTTATTTCCTCCTGTTGATCTATTGCTATCCGCGTCACGATGCTTTAGATTCCGTACACCAGCTATAGCTCGTGCAGCCTCTATATTGCCTTGGACACCTCCTATTACCTGTGTTGGGTAGATAGCTGGCCTTGCGAGTCATAGTTGCTTGCTCAGGTGCGATCTTGTGTTGTTAAGTACCACAGTTGTTGGAATGCTGGCAGATGCTTAATGGTGGAGTTGATCATGGCTTTAATTACAACTTGATATTAAATTGCTAGATATAACTTATGCAGAGGCATCGATGGGCAATAGATGTTATTTGGTTCTTCCACGCTCACTTGTGTCCCGTAGGACCCCGAGTACTTGATACCTGTTCCTTGACTATCGCACTATCCGCATATGGGACCATGAATCCCCTTAGCCAGAGCTTGATTCATTTCTTATTTTTTGGGGCCACAAACTAGTTTGGCGCTTTATTACTATCCTGTACTTATGCCATGTTTTACTGCTTTATTTAAGATTGTGCGTGGAGCACCTGTACTGTTTCGGATCGTGCCACGTTTTCGCGGTATCGACAAGCCTAGTCACACTTTCGGGTTCCCAGTCGTTTACAGCCGTCGTCACAAACCCTGGGTCTGTTCCGGAGCCGGCCAACTTTGTTGCGGGTAGCTTAGTGGGGTGGCCCCCTGAAATATTTTATGAATCTTGTGATCGCTTTGTCTTGAAAGCCTCGTTGGGTTTTGAGTTGGTTTTTCCGAGGTTGATCGTGTGTGTGTTGCTATTTGTGTACCCCTGCAGGGTAAATCTTTCTAAAAGCCGTGTCCGCGGTTATGGACGACTTGGAGCACAGTATCTCGATCATAGACAAGCATAACTAAAGTAGTGTTATAAATTTGACTTAATATGTGCCTAGTAATCAGCTTCACTACAATGGAATGGATAATAAAAATGCCAACAACTGGTGGATCTATGGTGATCTGTGTCATACTATACCTGCCTAGTAAGTATTGCAACTCCAATGGAATGTGATAAAAGTGCCAACAACTGCTGGGTTTTGGGATTCCTCGGGACAATTATATCTGACTAGTAAATGTTCCAACTACAACGGAATGCTAACTAAAACTGCCGACTACTTACGCTATCAGGATGAATCATGCTATATATCTGACTAGTAAATGCTACAACTAAAATGGAATGAGTAAAACTGCCAACTGTGTGAGTTCCTTGGCCCGACTTCCTCGTTTGGTCTCGAGGGGGAAAATACCAGGATGGGTATGTTTGGTGTTAGCTTCAGGTAGGATCCGAATAGGTCTTTCTTACCCCTCTCTAATAGCCGCCAGTGATACCGAGTCTCTATAGGTTGTTTAGTGCCGCTGCGCTGCCGCTTTAGCCCACCATACCTATGTAGGCGAGAGCCGCCGAATTCTAGCCTCGCCATGTACTGGCCTCAGTACTGACGGTCCTCTTTTTCCTTTGCCCTTTGTCGGCACCCCTTTTGTTTTAGCAGGGCTGAGATCGACGTCGTTAGCAGGGTTACCCTTCCGGCTTGGCCTGGGCAGGCTTATGGATGCCATTGGTTATTCTTTAGGGCTCTTAGCCCCATTTGCATCTTGTCTGTACTCGGACGCTGTAACGTTTTCAAGGTGATTTGGATCTTTGTATTGTATATCTGTATTCTTGACTCGTGGAGTCATGTTGTATATATATATCTGTTCTGTGGCTTCCATCGTGGACTATTATGTAATGATATTACTTCGTTCTCCACCCGCACGAAAGTGCTTGGTGGGCGTCCTTGAATCGTTTCTATGCGGGTTTGGCGGGAAACGCTAAAACTTGCATAGTGCCGATTCGAGGGTGTTATAGAGTAGTATCAGAGCTCAGCAGTTATGATACCCCACTTGTCCAGTCTGTAGGATAACCTAGCTAACGACCGAAGTAGAGTGTCAAACTATTTTTGCAAAATCGGTTGGATAGATTTGATTAGGTATGCTTTTACTCCTTACCCCTCTGCTATTCTCCCCTTACCTCTGCGTGTTTTGAATCTGCTCTCTTCCCATTCTTCAAGTCCAGGAATTCTCGTGGTCGGGTTTCCCTCATACCTTCAGGGTTTCGCTTCCTCCTGTGATAACGGTGTTCTACAATCCGGACTTTGCGCCATCTGAGGAACCCTTCTTTTGTTGGACTTCTCGTTGTCCTTTCTTTGTGCCTTTCAGAGTTTCGAAAACGACGACCTCATCTACGCCAGATCCGATGCAGAGCATGCATCACTTCTTTGTTCTGAACCTCGTTTGTCGAGATCTTCAGTCTAATTCCGAGAGTTGGTTGGATAATTCACCTATTCGTGTGCAGAGTAATGGTTTGGGTGTGCGATGGACTGATCACCATCTGACTACTCTTACCATTCGTTTTTGTATATTGAATCGGCGGACCCAGCAATTTTACTCCGTCCACGGAAGCTAGAGGTGGCTTTATTTGTTGATACCTCTACCTTTGCCCTTTGTTCCCGGAGTGTTCTCTCGACGATCCTGGACAACGACCTCTTGTTAGTGGTGTCGCGAGGATCAACACAAAGCGTGAAGATTCAGATCGCCGACCTTCTTCCCGGTACCATGAGGCGGATCTCAAGGGCGAGATCCCTTGTTAGTGGTGTCAAATTATGGCATCCCGCTAAAACCACTACTAGAAAATAGCGGTGTTTTTGTGCATTGCACCGTCATGACCGCATGCTCATGTCATCATGCCACATTGCATTTGAGCATCGTCATCATCATGCATGGTTTTGTCTAAAACTATTTTCGAAAAGTCTATTTTTGTTTTCTAAATACCCGTCTTTAATTCAAATCGAAAACCCCGGGCTTGTCAGGAATATTTTGTTTCGTCTACAATCGGATTTCAAAAGCCTCGTTTTAAACAAATAAAATAGTTATATTATTTTTAGGGGAAGCCCGCCAGGCCCGAAAGCCTGGCCGGCCACCCCCAAACCCTATCTAAAACGCCCTCTACCCCAACCCTAATCTACCCAGCCACCCAGCTGTCCCTAGCCCATCCCGCACACAGCCACCGCAGGCACGCCTGCCCCTGGGCCCACCTTCCACCAACCACACCCATCCCACCACCAGCCACTCCCTCCCAGCGTCCACCTCACCTGAGCCACCCGCAGCTCGACACCTCACCGCACCCCTCCACCTTTTCCCTCCCAGCCACGCACACCCCGACATACCGCTGCGTGCCACACACCCAGCCCCGCGCTGACGCAACCGTCGCGAACACGCAAGCGTGTGCGCACGTCCCGCTGCAGCGATGGAACCCTGCGACATTGGAATCCCGCGACACGACTGCTAGCCGGCCCCACCACTCCCCCGCTCCGACCATCGTGGCAGACGCGCCCTCAACCTCGATCCCCACTCCTCCCCAGATCTCGCACCGCCGCCACCCGGCTCGCCAGCGCCGCCACCACGTGCCCTAGTGTCGCTCGCCACGGGCAGCGACGAAGCCCTACTCTGGCGCCCCCTCGTCACCGCTCGAGCCCGCGTGCTCTGCCGCCCTCTCCCATGGCCATGTCCTCTGCATCGCCCCGAATCCCTCCCGATGCGCCGCTCGCCTCTCCTCTGCGCGCAGGGACGCCGCCTACCTCGAACCCCTCTCCGCCACCGTCTCCTTGTCGCCGGCCTCAGAGCCCGCCGCCAGGATCCGTGACCGTGCGGCGCGCCGCACCCGGCCGCTACTTCGTCTAGCATGCCCCGCCGCCGTGGCCACCTTCCCCAACCTCGCCCCTCTCGTTCTCCCCGCCTGGCGCGCCGCCCACCTCTGCGGCTCGAGGAAGCAGCGCCGTTGCCGGCCTCTTCCACCATCGTCCCTGACCCAGGCCGCCCTCCTCTCTCTGCAACCAAGCGCCACGCCTCCCCTGGTTTCCGTCTGCAGCCATGGTCCCACCTCTCAGCCGGCCACCCTCCTCGTCCACCTCGGCTGCCTCCATCTAGGTGCCTCGAGTCTCGCCCGCTATGGCCTTCTCCTCCGAGCCCGACAAGCCCCGCCACCGCAGGATCTGCCGCCTCCAGCGCCCGTCTCGCCACCTCCCTCCCGCGTCGTTCGGCCGCTGGTGCCGTGCCGGACATCCTCGCCAGCGGCCCCACCTCGACCCCGGTCGCGTCAATGCCGCTCCGTCCCTACCGCTTGGAACTCCAAGGCCCCGATGGGGAGGATACTCCTCTGTCCTCGACGTCCCGTCAAGTTCGTCGCCTCCTACTCGAGGCACTGCCCTAGCTAATTAATATGATTGCTTTCGTGCCTCGTTCTGTGGCATCTCCAGGGACCCTTGCTGCCTTTCATGTGTGTATACGTGTACCTGCCGTGATCCGTGCTGGTTCTGTTTTTGTTGGTCAAGATCTCCAACAACTTCGGAAGAGGCCGATGCGGATTTGAAGACACCAAGCCCGACCTTATCTCGCCAAGTACTTCATACACAGATGCCCAGGGTCATCGTGGTACTAAACCAGTTCGTCACCGGATGGATGTGACCCGAAGACCATCGGTCAAGTTCGCCACCAACAAAGGACGGACGACAAGACTCCAACCGGAGATCGGAGGTGAGGGTGCCGGAACGACAAGATCTACTTCACGGGCACCGAGCGTCAAGATTGCCTTCATGGAAAACCGCGAGACCCCTTTCTAGGATTCGAAGACCGAACCCTAGCGCGCCAAGTTCTTCGACCCCGAGGACCGATCCATCGGATGCGACAAGACCTCCTTCTCGGAACCACCAAGTACTTCCTCTCAGACGCCAAGACACGAACCTGAAGGCCGCCAAGATCGCCACTGGAATGACAAGTTCTTCATCCCGCACGCCAAGACCGACCCGATACGCGGACCCGACAAGATCTTTGCGATGACAAGATCGACGCCGACCAGGGCGAGTCCGATAAGCCGCCGACGCCAAACCAAGTCCTTCTTCCCGGAACGCCAAGTCCTTCTTCCTGGAACACCAAGCTCTCCTTCCGTTGTCCGAGAACGATCCTGTCGAACCGAACCCCTAGATCCGGACCCTGAGACCGGACCCCGGACCCCCGGAAACCAAGATCTTCTGAACCCAGATGTGTGACCCTAAGCCCCTATTTTTATAATATGACATTACCAACTGTCGCATATTAAATTGTTCATGCATGCATACTTGTCTGTGGTTTGGGGGCATTATGCCGATTCACCTCATAATTAAATATGTAGTCAATATGCGGGATACTTTTGTCTTATTCCGGACTCCATTTAAATTGGTGTAGCGAACCGATACCATGTTTTGCATTGTTAAGACAACATTTAATTTGCGGGGTTTCTAAATAACTTGAACTGTGTAATTAATTATCAGGACCCCGGTTCTGCTTAATATCTCCTAATTGCACCGCATCTGTGTCATGCCATGCATCATATCATAATCATGCCGGATCTTTTGCCGTAGTATTAAATAGTGCATCCGGTGTTTCTTTTAGTGATTTGCTTCTTCGCGGATTAGGCCGATGAGTGGATGCGAGTATCGACAAGTTCTTTAGATAATGTCTCTTCGGCTATGTTTCCCAGGAGAGCATCTCTCCCCCTTCTACCTATTTTGCATTTATAGTCTTTATTTCCTCCTGTTGATCTATTGCTATCCGTGTCGCGATGCTTTAGATTCCGTACACCAGTTATATCCCGTGCAGCCTCTATATTGCTTTGGACACCTCCTATTACCTGTGTTGGGTAGATAGCTGGCCTTGCGAGTCGTAGTTGCTTGCTCAGGTGCGATCTCGTGTTGTCAAGTACCACAGTTGTTGGAATGCTGGTAGATGCTTAATGGTGGAGTTGATCATGGCTTTAATTACAACTTGATATTAAATTTCTAGATATAACTAATGCAGAGGCATCGGTGGGTAATAGATGTTATTTGGTTCTTCCACGCTCACTTGTGTCCCGTAGGAACCTGAGTACTTGATACCTGTTCCTTGACTATCGCACTATCCGCATATGGGACCATGAATCCCCTTAGCCAGAGCTTGATTCATTTCTTATTTCTTGGGGCCACAAACTAGTTTGGGGTTTTATTACTATTATGTACTTATGCCATGTTTTACTGCTTTATTTAAGATTGTGCGTGCAGCACCTGTACTGTTTTGGATCGTGCCATATTTTCGCGGTATCGACAAGCCTAGTCACACTTTCGGGTTTCTAGTCGTTTACAGCCGTCGTCACAAACCCTGGGTCCGTTCCAGAGCCGGCCAACTTTGTTGCGGGTAGCTTAGTGGGCTGCCCCCCTGAAATATTTTATGAATCTTGTGATCGCTTTGTCGTGAAAGCCTCGTTGGTTTTTCTGAGGTTGATCGTGTGTGTGTTGCTATTTGTGCACCCCTGCAGGGTAAATCTTTCTAAAAGCCATGTCCGCGGTTATGGACGACTTGGAGCACAGTATCTCGATCATAGACAAGCATAATTAAAGTAGTGTTATAAATTGGACTTAATATGTGACTAGTAATCAGCTTCACTACAATGGAATGGATAATAAAAATGCCAACAACTGGTGGATCTATGGTGATCTGTGTCATACTATCCCTACCTAGTAAGTATTGCAACTCCAATGGAATGTGATAAAAGTGCCAACAACTGCTGGGTTTTGGGATTCCTCAGGACAATTATATCTGACTAGTAAATGTTCCAACTGCAACGGAATGCTAAGTAAAATTGCCCATTACTTACGCTATTAGGCTGACTCATGCTATATATCTGACTAGTAAATGCTACAAATAAAATGGAATGAGTAAAACTGCCAACTGTGTGAGTTCCTTGGCCCGACTTCCTCGTTTGGTCTCGAGGGGGAAATACTAGGATGGGTATGTTTGGTGTTAGCTTCAGGTAGGATCTGAATAGGTCTTTCTTACCCCTCTCTAATAGCCGCCAGTGATACCGAGTCTCTATAGGTTGTTTAGTGCCGCTGCGCTGCCGCTTCAGCCCACCATACCTATGTAGGCGAGAGCCACCGAATTCTAGCCTCGCCGTGTACTGGCCTCAGTTCTAACGCTCCTCTTTTTTCCTTTGCCCTTTGTCGGCACCCCTTTTGTTTTAGCAGGGTTGAGATCGACGTCGTTAGCAGGGTTACCCTTCCGGCTTGGCCTGGGCAGGGTTATGGACGCCATTGGTTATTCTTCAGGGCTCTTAGCCCCATTTGCATCTTGTCCGTACTCGGACGCTGTAACGTTTTCAAGGTGATTTGGATCTTTATATTGTATATCTGTATTCTTGACTTGTGGAGTCGTGTTGTATATATATCTGTTATGTGGGTTCCATCGTGGACTATTGTGTAATAATATTACTTCGTTCTCCACCCGCACGAAAGTGCTTGGTGGGTGTCCTTGAATCCTTTCTATGCGGGTTTGACGGGAAACGCTAAAACTTGCATAGTGCCGATTCGAGGGTGTTACAGTAGAACACAATGAAGTAGTGGGCATTGATTGATCATGTTGATATCATCACGCATGTGCTAGTTAATATTACAGGATAGTGGGATGAAGTGGCCTAGACCAACCTCACACTTACTCTTACGCGAGACTAGTTACACACTCAATTGTATTGCATAAGTGGCCAGCAGGTGTCTGTATCTCCTACTATAGTTAATATTGATTTTACAACGGAGGACTCGAAAGGTTTTAGTAGAGACAATATGATTGTCACCGTTGTGGCTTTGCTTAGGTAAGAGCGGTTCTTATTTGTTGCCCATAGAGGCCACGTAAAATATGCAAGAACAAAGGAGAGGACGTCTACTTGCTGTTGCAGGGCATGTGATGTGGTACGGCTAAAACTGTGATGAGTTTGCAATGATCATGTTTTGTAATCTTTCGTGACTTGTATGTCGATGAGTATGGCAACCGACATGAGCCATATGGTTTTTGTCTTTATTGTATATATGGCATGCGTGTCAATTTTTACGCCATGTAATTGCTTTACTTTATCGCTATGACTATTGTAGTTGCAACATATGATGGAGACAACATGTGCGGTGTCACAGACCTTGGTGCCATGCTGGTAGAGATGTGGATCTGATTGAATTCTCTTTACTAGTATCTCATAGACCGGATATTGTTGGGTTCCATCCGCCCTTCTATATGATTTTTTTTGTTTTTCATGCTACGAATCCCATCAATTTCATGGGCTACAGTGTAAGGGGAAAATCATGACATCTGGTATTGTTTTTGTCACTAATTCAGAAGGACATGCATATAAATAACCAAGGTGATGGATGGGTTATCATATCTGATCATATATATATATATGCAAATTGGATCAGCAGTTGAGGTTCCAGCTTCCACTTCTTCTTTGTTCAGTCCATGTGGCACCAATGCATTTTCTCTGATTACTATCAAGATGAGGATCTTCTCGTCCTAAAAAATCTCTTTCATCTTCAAAACCTTTGCCATGATGGTAACAATCTCTGATCCATCTAAGCATGTTCTCTTTTCTCTGATTAATACGCGGTATCTTTGTAACTATAACCACCAAATTACTCAATAAGTGCCACCAAATTCAAACAATGTTCTGTAGATTGTCCTCACCATGGAAATTAAATCTAATTTTCCAGATATCATCATCCAAACTACACTTTAACAAGTTATCCATGTTAGAGATCAGTGTTTATTTTTAGTTTCTCTACATTCAGTATATATTTTATCACAGATTACCTATTTAGTATCATTGCCCTAGCCACTACTGCACAGTTCATTCCCAAATCCATTTCACAGATGCAGTTCTGCCCTAAGCAGTGGGAATCAAAGATTAAGTATTATTAGATGACAGAGAAGGGGGAGTGAGAGATTACTCGATGCCACCGAGCGAGGACCCCCAGTGGTGGCTCGTCTTTGCTAGTGAATCGAGAACCACCCTTGCCAAAGCGGTGGTGGCTCCAATGGATCTCGCCGGCGAGCCAACACCATCTCGTGATGATGGCGGGGATAAGGGGGCGCATGCGCCTCCGCCGCCGCTAGAATTTGCAGTGCCACTGGTGATTAAAGGGGCACCGCCATCAGGGTCGCCGGTCATTGACTAGCGCGCACAGGGGAGAGAGCAAGAGCACGCGCAGAAGGGGGAAACTGAAACCTAATTCCCCTCTATCGGATAGGTTGTTAACGGCGTGTAACGGCGGCGGTCGGGAGGCCTCTCCGCTTTGCCACGTCAGCTTCCTGGTGGGGTAACCATGTCAGAAACAACATCAATTCGATGGAAATCGGAGTTCCGTGTGAATTGCAAAAAATCTGCAGAAAAATTATCACGTCTTGCGAAATTACTTTCGAACATTTGACAGGAAAGTGATGGTTTTATGCTAAAAACTCCTTTGTCTAACCAGAGTCCACCATGTCCTAAACCAGTCTCCACGTGCCCAAAGCCACATATTAGCGCCCGGGGTTTAGTTGTCCGGTTTTGCAAAGACGTGGGGGTTAATTGTCAAACATAGAGGGGGTTAGCGTAGATAGGGGGTTATATGGAGTTTTTTCTTTATTCATCAGACACAACAACCTACGAACACAAATTCAGCTGCACTGTACAAGAGCTGAGCTCATAGCATACTCCATTGTACTGTAGAAGATTTTACTGTACTATAAGCTGGCAGAGCAGATGCTTCAAATTAAATGGACGCTCTTTAGGTCAGATTTCGAAGAGAAATTGTCCATAGAAGATCTGCATCGGACTGCACTGTTACTTTGTCCGAATCCACGATGTTCGACGTGCTAATCATGCTCCCGAATTTCATCTTTGCATCACCTGCAAGTACAAAAGGTTAGCCCAAACTTTTCCCATGCTTGCAGCAACAAGGTCAATAAAAAAAAACCGGCAAGGTCTTGACAATTGAAATACTCCGTAATCTATATCTATACCTAATAATAAAGGACGGATTGTTTCTTCCGGTCCAACACTTTTTTGGACCTCTTTACCCTCTCACCGAATACTAGACACCGTTGCCACCGTACCCAACATGTACCCGTACCCAACATGTACCGGTTCGGTGTTCTTTTTCTTCCCTCCTCGCTAGCAAATCCGCATCGCGCCGCCAGGGCACTATTCTCCCTCTCGCGCGAGCTTATCTCTTCTCTCCCTCTGTTCCGGTACGGACTCACGTTAAAGCACGCGACCATGGAGAACCCGATATGATGGAATTCTTTGCTCCAAGATGCAACAGCGGTGGTCGTGGAACCCCGAGCAGGGTTGCTCGTCGCCGGTCGGGCGAGCATCCATCCAACACACGTTAAAGCACGCGACCATGGAGAACCCGATATGATGGAATTCTTTGCTCCAAGATGCAACAGCGGTGGTCGTGGAACCACGAGCAAGGTTGCTCGTCGCCGGTCAGGCGAGCATCCATCCAACACCCCTTGTTGGACCAGCTCCTGTCGTGCCGAAGCTCCGGCCCGCGACCGCATCGGCGAAGCTCCGGCCCGCGACCGCGTCGGCAAAGCTCCGGTGAGGCGCAGCGGTACTGATTCGATCTGCCCGAGACGCGCACTTACCCATGGATATATGCCTACCCTATTGAATAATACCTGTTTGTTTTGGGTACGGGCAATTAGAATTCTGATGGGTATTGGCGATTTTGGGTTTGGATTTTGACTAACCAATAACCTTCCCAACGGCAGCCTTATCTGGATCTACGGGAATCTGCAGTTCAGTGCCTCCGAGTTGTTCGAACTGCTACCGGTGATGCGAGCATGAGGTGGCTTCCCAGCATAAGCGAATTCATCCTCTTCCCCACTTTCCTCCATTGATTCTCAGCCTCAACGGCATGGCAAAAATCTGTTCAAGGAGGTCCTCTTTGTCGCATGCGAGTGGTTAGAGTGAACTAATTTTACGTATTGCTTTGTGTTATTCAGATCGGCCCTCCTCAGCCTCAACCGCATGGCAAAAATCTTTGCATGGAAGTCCATGGCTGGAATAAAGCTATTCAGAATCTCGTGTTTTAAAAGTGGAGTGATTGTGCGTGAATCAGGTACCTCTTCTTTTATTTTAATTTTTCTCTCTTTTGCAAGTTCGCGACTTCACTCAAGGCACAATATTGTTGTCTCTTCTCCTTCTCTTATTCTTTATCTGATTCAAAGTGTTGGGTTTATATGATGCGCCCAGGTTTACGGGAAGCTTACAGTGGTATGTGTTCTTTTTCATGATTAATCCTTCACTTGTGTAGATGGACAATACACCCCTACCCATCTATTTCTTGCCTATGTTGATTTTGAAGTTATGGATATATAAGTGATGATTGTGTGCATGTTATGACTAAGTGTGAGTGGCATGTAGTTCAATGATCGGATACATCAATTCAGGCAGAGCTAGGGATAGGTAATTTTGATTGAGCTGAGCTAGGCCAACATAACATTCATGTGTGTTGTCTCAGTGAAATTCAGGCTGAGCTAGGGCAACACAACATTCATGTTGTTTCATCGTGGAATTTAATTGCTCCGTCTAGCCTCCCATACTTAGGTAAAGAAAAAAAACTTCTCTCGGGCTTCAAGGTTGCTGCCGATTCCGAGCAGGCTAGGCCCCGTGAGAGCAATATCACAGGTCTTCTATGCAACAAGCTTGCACCAAAGATCTGTCTGTTGTTGTCTACGAAGATCGATCCGTTCTATGCATGGTTTGCCTTTTGCTTTTCTTCTTTTGCTTGGCAGCTAGCCGTTTGATAATTGAGCAATTTGACGTGCAGTTTTCAATACAGACATGACCAAAATTGTACCTTGTTTGATAGGTTGGGATTAATACATATAAGTCAGATGCAAGAACATATGAATGCACGGTATACAACTACGCTTTATCGCCCCTTAATGTCTACTTTTTTTCTTCGTCCTATGGAGCTCCGTGTTCTATACTATAATCCATGCTCCGTCCTAAAAAGAATGTCAAAAATTTGTTTAAATTTGTATGTATCTATACACGTTTTGGTGTATAGATATATACAGTAAAGCAGCCCAAAACATCTTTTTGGGACCGAGGGAGTATTATTTCTAATTTAGGCTCTATGGATAATTTTGCACTTTCCGTTTTTTGATCGGTTGGAGACAATTGCCTTAGGCTTTGCATCCTTCTAATCGCTGACAACACACACTGTTGAATAGTCCTCGAGATGCGTTGGCGATCGGGAGCACGGCTGCATCGAGAGAGGGCCTCGTGTGGCTGGCCACAGAGCTTGAGCGGGAGAAGTGAAGGAAGACGTTGACCCCTGATCTCCTAACTTATTGCAGGCATGAGCTCACATGAGCGAGGTCGAGCGCCACTGCTAGCACACAATGCGAAGGTAAAACTCCAATGCGACTTTTATATTAAATTATAAATATACAAATTGTTTGATGGATATTTATTTTATTTCTCCTTTTATAAATTATCGATCCGACGGGCACTACTGACTGCTAGTTGCTTTCTTATATACAATTCACACAGAAAACCTTTGCGCCAACTGGAAAGGGGCTAGGCTGTATTGCAGCTGATCTGGGGCGCTGGTTCTCACTACTTCCGGTCTATCTAAGCTCGTCTGCGACAAGCTTTGCCCAGCTCCGGTGACGGAAGGGCGAGGACGGCGGCACGCCTTTGCCCCGCTCAAATGCATTCCCTAGGATGAAGTGGGGCACAAAGCTGATATGAATGGCAGGCACTCACGTCACGCGCAACTGTAGCATATCAGACCTGGCACACACACTGTCTGCAAACCCCGGCCCGATTACACCTTTACCGTTCAAATGGATACGCAGAGCTCAGCCCAGCCCAGCCCACGAATAGCTAAAGAAGCTAGTACATACGGTCGAGCCTAGCCCCTTTCTAGTTGGTGCAAAGGAAAATGACTTTTCAGGAGCCCAGCCCAAAGACGCTAAATCTTACACGCAGTCAGGCAGAATAGCTGACTACAAAAAAAAAGCTGGTAGAAACATTTCCAGCCCAATACGAGGTTTAGTTGGATAACCGCAAAATCATGTGATAAAAGCTTATCCTATGCTGGCGAGGGATGTATTGATGCCGATAGACCAACTTATCCTATTTCACTATTTCAGAAACAACTTATTGCATTTCACAAATAGTACAACAGAAACATGAAAACAAGTTTGTGGCGAGACCAACCCACTCCTCAAGCCACTCAAATCCCAAGCCTAACTTAAACTGAACTAGCAAGTATTAAATTAAAAAAAAACCCAGCAAAGTTCCCACCATCTTGCCGAGTTAGCCCTGTGCCAACCAAGCAAGCAATTTTAAGCAACAGAGAAATATTGACTGGCCAATGGCCATACCCATAACACAGCTTTACATTGCATGAGTTCACTGGGATTGCGTTGTATAAGTAAATATTATGTAAAAAATACATTAAATATCCCATGCGTGTGAAAATCAGGACTAGGTTTGTCAAAATAACAATCTTTTACCAGGCATATTCTTCTCGCAAAAGATGGGAGGTGTAGCCTATGGTCATCTAACTTTAAAGTCAACCCACAGTGGTAGTTTTTTACAGTATTCACGAAGAATTTGTGTGTTTTCATATCTTGCGAGTTAAATTGAATCTAATCTTCAAAATTGCAAGAATACAAACTCCCTTCCGCTATCTTTAGTACTCCCTCCGTCCAGAAATAAGTGACTTGGATTTTTCTAGATCCGTATGAATCTAGACGAGTTTTAGTGTAAGATACATGTGAATCTAGACAAATCCAGGTCACTTATTTCAGGATGCAGAGAGTACTTAAAGAACATTTTAGAACTTCAATAGATGTTTTCACGGAATTTACAAATTTATTGCATTTTCATAGGATATGGATAACTTTACATATGTTTCAGCCTTAACATAAAGCACGACGATGTTAATTTCATGTTAAATTTGGTTCATCTTTGTTGCTGAACTTTTTAAGTGAATATAGTTAAACTCTCGAAATGCAGGACAACTTGTAGCAAACAAGCAGAAGAAAACTTACTCAGGTTCCATTTGAGGCCAGTCGTTGTAGTACTTGTAGACGATGCTCCAATTGGAAAAAGTCCACAATGTGGTCCTTCTAAAGACGACTCAATATAGATCTCATGTTGATGTGTTTTGGGAAGAAGCCGGATTAAGCAATCATCTGAAAGAAGCACAATCCGCATGTCCGAAAACACATAGAGAACATTGATATTTGCAGCTTCATGATCAAACCTTCCACCAAGTGCCCCAGTAACGACAACACAAAGCTACAATATTAGAACCGAAAGAGTAAGCTATATAGTAGTAACCATTTCAGCTGAACTTTGATAGAAAGTATCTGCTTTAGAAGATACCAATGACATAAATTACCAGATCAGAAAGTACAGCCACTACTTACATCAGATTTTTCATGATCAGGTGTGCGATCACGGATACTAGAAATACATTTGTGTAGATCTGTTGTCTCTTGGTTCTGTGATTTATCAGAAATTTTGGTTCCCTGCATAGGGAACAATTTATTAAAACAAGAGCGAATGACATAATAATCACCTCTGCAATACAATTAGTCCATCAGTGTATTACATTCAGAGAACAAAATGTGAACTCCACTTCATCTTCAAAGTCAGATACCAAGTAATGTAAGTTAATATTCTGAGACAGATGCCTGTTGTCAAATTCTCTCCTAATATTCCATGTCAATAAGTATTACCATTTTAACTTAAAGTTCCAGCCAGGTACTCAGTTGTCAAATTAATTTAGAAATTTTTCTGAAGGATGGAAACAGTAGAAAGTTGTAGTATCGCAATAGGGAAGTAATATGTGCTGCGGAGCACCCAGAGAAGGGATCCCGGGAAGCCTATAACATATTTTCTTTTATAGCGACAATCAAGGTCGGCCAGTACAATCTTGAATTTTGTTTGCAATTTTGAAAAGGAAAACTGGCTAGTTTTAGACACAATCAGCAAACAGTTGCGATTTTATTCAAAATGACAAAGACATCATCGTTTCTTACTATAATCATATGAACACTAAGTAAAACCGAACAAGCTTCTACTTAACAAAGTCACCCTTTTATAATATGCAGTCTACTGCACTCTAATAAACTAATTAAGTGCCAGATGTGAAATTGATTATTGTTATACAAAGGGAAGAAAACGAAATACTGTTCTATCTTTTCGTGAAAACGCAAAAAGGCTAGAAATACTGTTCTATCACCAATTTTTTTCAGTCTTCAGACTAGATTGGCTTCCACTTTTAACTGGTTTCTTTATTCAGAATATTAAGTGATTAAATTTGAAACTGAACTTCAAATGGTGCTGGACCCTGCTGTAAGGGTGCCACTGAAAGATGCATGTAAATATTTTCCCGTCATTTTAGCATATTGTAGCAGTGGTTTCCAAGCTTAAACGCGTATTAACTTAAATATATGCTCAACTACCATAAATGTCGTACATAAATTAAACACACGCTGAGTATCTATTATGCATTACATTAGTAATAATGCAGCATTATGGTATTCAAGTAACACTAGCGGTTGAGCTGAATACCACCAAATGTCCAGATATTGTGAAACATTGTAGAGAAGAGGAAGCAAGCAGAAAACCTGATGAGAGTAAAATCTTTTTACTTCTGGCCTTATAGAATCCATATCCCCCTCAATTATTTCTGGAATATACCTGGATAAAAGCAATGAATTGTGACATTTGGAAAAGAGAATGTTCTACAAAATACTTGTTGGTCTGATCATCAGGCCAGAATCAAGCATAGACACATAAACCCGCAAAAAAAAGAGCATAGACATATAAAAGTAGCTTGGTGCAAGAAAATGACTGCAGAAATGCCATCGGGATACATAAAACAGATGTCTGCTAGACATCAAAGTAGAACCATAACCATTATCATTAATATTACACATTTTTAATGGTCTTTCGAAAGTTAACACTGACATAATAAGTAGATTATTCTATGTCTGATCAGGTATCACAGAGTTTATAGACACTCGTAAGTACTAAGTACAGTCATCAGGACCTATATGTATCATGCATACGGACTGGAGTAAACATATCAGAGATTTATGTGGAATTTCATTGAGTAAGTAGTAGCAATGGAACAATTATGATTTTACTTCACTATTTTGCTCAAGTTCACTGTGTAATATATCTAGAGGCCCATCCTATTGATTATTGAGTAGTAAACCATCAGCATTGTCCAGTTAGCCTATGGAACAACAATATATTAGATTATGTTATTCAGAACTTTAGATAATAAAAAACACAACATAAACAGGTAACTATTTTGTTCCAAAGATGAAGTTCCGTGGCATAACTGGAATCCATGTGGCTGATGCTACGGAGAATTTAGTAACACTTGAAGCCCCACTGAAAATTTTCATACTCTGCAACTGAGGCTCCCCAGCCCAGCTAATACAGATCCTATTTGGCCGAACTATACCTCCAGCTTGAAACTATCATGTACCTTTCGGTTCAAGTGAGAAGTAGAAACACAAAATATATAGAAATGCAGCCACTGTAGTTGTTGCTGTCACTCTAACTTGTCAACAATAACTATGAAAAAACAAATTCAAACCTTGACCGTAATACCTTGAAAATGTTTCAGATTAGTTAAGTCCTATACCACAAATGGAGCAAGAAAGTAGTTAACCTATTTCTGTTGCTTTCATTGTCTTGATCACTGGTCATCTGAGACATCTCATCAAAAATACGATTGGCTCCTCCATCGGCACATATTCTCAAATTTGCTGCTCTAAACCAAATCCGAAGGTACACTTTCAAAGATACATGTTGTAAACGCACTATATAAAGGATAAAAAAGACAGGGTTAGTTACCTTGAGACCAGAGACGAGGCATGAGTCGTGGAAGATGCTGGTTAAGAACAACCAGATTATAGTTGTTTGCTGGAATCTTGGCAGACTGATGCAATTTTGGAAGGAGAAAGCTAGAAGAATGAACCATAACCTCCATGCTGCGTATTGCGCGCCCCAACATCTTATCCTCTTGAAGGTGATATGTTAAGCTAGTACAAAAAAGAAACCAATTTAGCGATTGAAAAACAACCTATCACTCTATCACTGTCAAGCATTCATATGTTCAGCAACCATCTTGACTGTCAAAGCAGAGAGTAACTAAGTGTTTGACAATTAGATATGGCAACTTGCAGAAACGTGGGATTCCAGCATTGTAGCATCTCAGATTCAACTGAATGGAAGAAGGAACGATTTATGATTCTCTATTGAAATATCTTGACAATCTTAACCAACAATTGCATTACACCCCCACCAATCTTCCTTTTAGTGAAAACCAGAAATAAATAGAAATAATGTCTAAAATAGTCCAACTTGCCTGATACAATACCAAACACGATGAGGTATATTACACAAGAAAAACGGCAAGTTATATCATTGAGTGGAAGCTCCAAGCAAGTGGATTGATTCCTGTCTAAATTGACAGCATCTCCACCCTACTTAGTTTTTAATTTTTTTTTTGACATTCATTACGACATCCAAATTTACGAATCTGTGTCTTAATGCAGAAATGTCCTGCCACCTTGTTCAATCAAACTTCCTTACAATTAAAAACTCTCCTCGGCTAGATATCAAGGAGTGAGCTTTCCAGGCTTGTAGCCCAGCCCAGACCTGCCTAAGAAGAAATATCCTTACCTTCTAGACAAAATTGCAGGACATTTCCTCCGAAATCCACCGAACCCCTGGCTCTAATCGATGTGCCTACCACCCTGAACCTCCCCATGGACCAATCCAACAATTTCCAGGAAGGGATTCCTTCCAGAAACTGAAATCTTTTACTTCGGGCCGATCATCACAGAAAACAAAACCCAAACTCATAGATGAACGGATCCCTACTTGCGATTCGCGAAGGACAGAAATGACGGACGTACCCGGAATCGCGTGAAGAACTCGCCCCGGATTACGCGCGCGCCGAGGAGCTGAGGATGCGAATGGGAATGCCGGGGCAACTCGCCGCTTTGCCGTCGTGAGAGAATGTTTGCAATGAAGGGAAAGAACGTTCTACATCTAAAAATAGAAAAGGAATTATTTGTCGAAATATAAAAGCAACATGCGAAAGCCTGTACCGTCGTTATCACGATTCACGAGCCGCAGTTTGGTGATATGCGGTGATGGTTCCCCGATGCTCTGCAGTGGGTCCAGCAGAAAGAACTTTTTTGATGAGAAGTTTTATACAGCCGACACGAATGAATACTCCAATCTCATCAACTTGGTGATATGCGGTGATGGTTCCCGACTCTCTAAAAATAAATCTACAGTACTGTATTTGGAATTTTATGTTATATGTATTTAATAATATATCATAGATGGTGATTTCTTCTTTATTTTAGGTCAAACTCGATCAAGTTTGACTTTGGCTAATTCCAAAACATGAACTAAATAACAACGGATAGAGTACTTATTAGACCATCTAAACGAGTCAATGACAAAAGCGAGAGTCAAAGCTATATAATAAACTCAGTTATTAGGGTTTCATAATTATCTTTTGTAATACCTCCAAGCTCATCTTAGTTGTGAGCTCTTGATTTTTTCCCTTCGGATATAAAGTTTAGCTTTCTCACGGTGGCTCTTTCACTATGCCATGGGCATAATTCTTTTGCATATCATCGAGGAGTTTTTTTTAGCTACTACTTTTTTGTTTATGATGGTTCCACCAGCTGCAAATTTTGATAAAGGATTTATAACATTATAAAATAAGTGTAGAACAAGTCATTCTTACATCTATGGTTGGCGAATTTTATTATATATTTTGTCATCTTTTTTCAAGCTAGCGCTAGTGGCTCGCAGTGTTCGTGCTAAAATCTTGTAATACTAGAATGCGATTACATGATGTTTGCAAGTGGGAAATACTTAGTATAAAAGTATTACTCTCTCCATCCCAAAATATAAGGGACCTAAAGATTAGTCAAAAGTCAAACCTTACTAACTTTGACTAAATATTTAGGAAAAACTATCTACGTCTACAATATTGAGTGGATACATTAAGAAAATATACTTTATGGTGAATCTATTGATATTGTTTCAGAATTGTAAATGTTCATATTTTTGTGTATAATATTGGTCAAGCTTAGTAATGTTGATTTTTGACTAATCTTTAGACGCCTTATATTTTAAGACGAAGGGAGTATTTACATCAATTTCCAAAGGTGTTGATGCCTTTTGATAGAGAAAAACCACCACTCTCTAGCTTTACCTCTCAAATAAAAGGAAAATAAGCGTAGTTTAATCTAGTTGACATCTTGTTGCGCTAAAAATAGTTTCGGCTTACACTGGCACGCCCTTTTGCACCTACAATGCCAAATGAGATGATCCATAGATAAAGTCGCAGGATATTTGGGAGTTGCCAAGGTGTTTGATCCATCATACTTAAGATACAGGTACCTTGTCGCGAAGGTGATGCACCACAGCTCACATCGAAAGAGATCCGTACGGAAGTGTGATACGCAAGACATTCGACATATGTTTTTAGAACCCAAAGCCCCAGCCTCCTGGGAGGGACCCCATATGGGATTTCGGCGACCATGGGCTGCTGCAGGTCGGCCTGACCATCCCTAGAGCCTCATGACTTCGCAAATCACCGACATGGAGAAGTAGGGATGAATGATAAGCATAGTTATAAAGGTAGGGTTAAAAGTAGATGAACATGAAAAGTGTAATAGATTGATAGATTCGATTGGTGTTATTCAACCGGCCATAAGCTCTCACATATATGTGAGGCAACTAGTCTTACCATACAAGCAAAGGGTTCATCTACATTGTTTTTACAAGAAAAGTACTTGAATTCACGTCCACAAAATCCTAGTTCTAGATTAACTTGGACATAGTCCCGATTCAACTATGCTTTTGTCTTGTATCTTGTGTTGGTTGTAAAAAAATGTACTGTAACTTGAACGGAGATGCTCCAAAAGGCAAACTTGTTCGTCTCGAAGAGTGGAACTCTCAAGTTGATCACTTCTCCATCCAAAGCTATCTTGATGCATCCATGGGACAATCTATGACTTCAGGTCGGAGTACATCAAACAATCTTCTCTTCAGATCTTGCTCCAACTCCACATGTCGCATACTAAACTAGATGAAGATGATTTCATAAGAAAAGTTGCACATGTTGATGTTACGAACAACTTCCATGTTGGGCCCATTTCTATAGGAGATCACCTTGAAGGCTTTGGCTTTGGTCTTTGTAAGTCTTCCAAGTCATTGACAACACTGCTAAAAACCCGATTGTGGCTTGACCTAGGTAAGGCAACTCGACCCAGTTGTATCAGCTAGCCTAGTCATAGAGGTTGCTAACTAAGATAATGTAGCTGAAGGATATATGCCCTAGAGGAAAATAATAAAGTGTTTATTTGCATATATCATTAGTTTATAATAAGTTTAATATTGTGCTATAACCATATCAATTGAAAACATTGATACATGTGTGGTATTGAACAACCAGAGTCCCTAGTATACCTCTAAATACTAGCTCATTGGTAAACTGATGATCGAGGTTTCTGGATCATGTGACATTTATGTCAATTGACAATGAGGATCATGCCATTAGGTAAATGCCATGATGGACATACCCAATATTATTATTGTAACACGATCGTGTCACGATGTTCATGTTGCGATAATAAGAAACGTTGTAACCTAATCCTTAGACCGTGAGATCATATCTAATCACTACTTCTGGCGGCTGCTTCGATTGCATCAACCGTCACTCGGTAAAATGGTGACTGAAAAGGTGTCTTCAGGTATTCCAATGGAGTAGGTTGAGTCGTATGCATCAAGAGTGGGATTTGTTCTTCCACATGACAAAAAGATACTCTGGGCCCACTCGGTAAGATCACATCCAATGTTTCAACATGTGACTAGGTCACGGGGATGGAATATCAGGCGAATGAGTAAATAACAATGTCAGTAACAAGATTGAACTAGGTATGATGATACCAACTGACATAGGTATGATTACTTAGGTACTTATGATTTGCTACCCAGGCCTGAAGAAAGGTTTACGGCCCATGAAGAGTCAAGATGATAACCCAAAAGGAGCAACTGACAAAGGCTGTAGTTGTATTAGGAAAGAAGAAAAGGCACCAACATCGAGTTGGTATTGTAATCATGTAATCCATCCGCATACAGCTTTGAGACCCAGCCTATTATATATAGGACGGGAGAGGCTTAGGCGAGGACACCGAACAATCCCCAAGTGATTTGTAATATTGCAATTCACCAGATATTCAAGCGACTTTGACTCCATTGTTTTCCTGATATCTGACAAAATCCCCAGCGTTCTCTTTCTGCAAAGCCCTAAGTCCTTCTTCATGGACATTGCCTAGGTTACCCCTCGTTAATTGACGCTGTCTGTGGGAAACTTGAACGTTGGAACCATGGATTCAGCGGAACCCTCTTTTTCAAACAGCAACCCAACAAAGCGGTTCCACACCCGCCCACCCCTGTGGTAGTACCGCCGATTACGCTTACAGCGATACCAGCATGTTCTGTTGGATACCAGCATCTTCTGTTGGATCCTCAATGGAGTCCACGATAGAAATCAAGGCACCAGAGGAAAACAAGCAAGATGAGGCAGATTTGGAGGACCTTGATGGTCTTTACGACAATCTCTCCTTCGGATCAGAGTCCCCACTAACTGCACCACATGAAACAAGCCCACCAAACTCTGAACCCGAGGAAAGCGGCGAAAGCATCGACTTTGGGATAAGGATGGTAGAAATCTATCCAGAACAGAAACTAATGGACTTCACTGATCCACCCGACAGTGTCTCCATCAATTCAGATGACAATGACAAGAGCCCATACATGACGCGCCATCAAGTGTGCATGGTCAACGGGAATACCTCGACACCGTGCGATTCCAATGGTAACCCTATCCTCGATCCCAATGATATTTTATCAAATGACAATGTAGGAAACCACAACAACAAAGGGGACCACGGAAATGGGGGAGAAACAGCAAACAACCGCATAGTCCTAGGAGGAAGAGCAGAACCAAACGGGGAAGAAAGGTGAACTCTTCGACTACCAACGTCGGCATGGCAAAAGGCCAGGGAAGCAATTTCGGGTGCAGTTCCAATGACAGTTGACGCCTCACACGAAGATTTATTAGCATACCAATACTTGCTTCACCACAAGAAGGGAGGCCTACTAAGGATACCGAGGCAACTCGACGAAAGAAAGAGGTTAGCCGATGAATCCAGCCTATGACATGCACAACTAAGCTCTACCTAAAGGTCTGGGAGCATAACAGGAGGAGCATCGCCAGGAAGGGGAACATCTCGACTGCAGAACATCCCCGAAACAAAAAGCACTTTGATCCGAGACCTTGATCTATCATTTATGTCAGTAGATCAAGCAGGAAACATCAAAGAAAAACAGCTCAAGCAGCTATTGTGGCCGCACAAACATATCTGATCACAACTCAACCCGCACCCGACGATCCTCGTGCGGCTCGTCACCGTTTTGCCCTGATGAACCTCGGCATGGTAGGAGCAACTCTCGCACAAGAAGAACGAGGAATTATGCATCAACCCGACAGATCCCCACGCCGTCACAGCAGCCCTCGGCAAGAGGGGCACACCCGATGATCGCGATCCCCACATCAGGAACATCTTTCAGGACTAGAGCCACGAAGTAACATAACAGATGAAAACCGCAAGCGAAGATACCACGACAACGACAACGACAACGAAGACGACTATGAACTCTACGGAGCCAGTTGCTTTACTCAGTGGATTCAGAAAACTTCAGTACCCAAAGATTTTAAATTTCCGCATGACCGCAAAAAATACGATGGACTCCAAGAACCTGAAGCTTGGCTGGCAGATTATTTGGCTATTGTCAAATTATAGGGCGGCTCGACAGCCACCACAATGAAAAGTTTACAATTGCACCTCACCGGTGCTGCAAGGTCATGGCTCAGGCAACTGTCCGAAGATTCTATTAGTAGCTGGAACGATATCGAAGATAAGTTCATCCGACACTTTCAGTCCACATTCAAACGACCAGTGTCTTTAGAGAAATTGCGAGCATGCAAACAAAAACCCAGAGAGTCAATAAGAGCATTTATCCAGCGATGGAACATCATCAAAAATACAACCGAATCCTGAAGGAAATATGCCCTGAGAGGCAATAATAAAGTTGTTATTATATATTCCTTATATATGATAGATGTTTATTTTACATGCTAGAATTGTATTGATCGGAAACATTAATACATGTGTGTTTAATAAACAAAAGGGTTCCTAGTTATGCCTCTCTTATAGACTAGCTTGTTGATTAACAAGATGATCAAGGTTTCCTGATCATGGACATTGGATGTTGTTAATAACAAGGTCACACCATTGGTGGAATGATGTGATGAACATTCATCCGAAGTATAGCATTACGATCAAGTCATTATGTTTATATTGCTATAACATCATACGAAGTAATCTTTATCCTTAGACCATGAGATCATGTTAATTGCTAACACCGGAAGAGTATCTTGATAACATCAAACGTCACACCGTAACAGGGTGACTATAAAGATGGGTTCGGTACTACGAAGGTGTTATGTTGAGGCTCATGGATCAAGAGTGGAATTTGTCAATCTAGATGACAGATAGATATACTCTGGGCCCTCTCGGTGATATCACATTAAGATAGCTTGCAAGCAAGTGATGTGATCACTAGAATGTTATATCACGGGAACGAGAAAAGAGTGCATGTCGGTAACGAGATCAAACTAGGTATGGAGATACCGATGATCGAATCTCGGACATGTAATATATTGAGAGACAAAGGGATTTAGTTACAAGCGTTAAAGGTTCTCACGATCACAGAAGTCATCGTTGAATGTGTAGGAGTCAGTACGGATCTCCAGGTCCCGCTGCTGATTATTGATCGGAGAAGGGTCTCGATCATGTCTGCATTATTCGCGAACCGTAGGGTGGCACACTTAAGAGTTACCGGACACCATTTTGGAGCACATATGTTTCAGACGAAAGAATTGCAAAGTGCAGGAATTGTTTCAATAGAAACCAGAAATTGTTTCGGGTGAAATTGCAGAAAGTGGTTCTGCATGTGATATTGAAATATTGCAAGGGGCTATATGTGAATGTTTGTTAATTAAATTAATTAACAAAATTCTGAATAAATTTAATAAAAAGAGTTTTATTAAATGAGAGAGCATTAAATTTGTAGAAATTTAATGCATTTAAAGTGGAGACTTTAAAAGGGAATGTGAAGAGGCATTTTAATGTGGAGGGGTTCCACCACATGAATGGGGAAGGTGAGGGGTCACCCCACCCCCATGCGCCGGCCATGGAGAGAGGGGGCACCCCCCTCCTCCTATAAAAGGCCACCCATTCCCTCCTTCATCCTCACACCTCCTTGTGAAGGATCTCTCTCCCCCTCTAGAATTATTCCCCCATGGTCTCGGATTAGCGAGATACATGTTCCCAGTGGAATTTCGTCTGGAAGGAGTTGCTGCTTCCGCTGGATCGCTGGAGCGAGGAGGTGGAGGTTGTCCGGTGGCTTGAACATGTGTGCGAGTGCGGATGCACTTCTGAGTTGCGGCGCTCGGACTTCCTCACGATCTTGAGATCGGCAAGTGTACGACTACATCAACCACGAGTTCCTACTCGTTAACAAAACTCGTTGTCTTCGAGGGTAAGTTCTCATTGGATGTATGTGATGGGTTCGTAGCATGGAAAACAAAAATTTTCTACCGCAAGAACGAACAAAACCTAGATCCAATCCAGATAAAAGCCAAGATCTAATCTATGAGATATGAGCAACGAGATAGATAGGAACTAACCCTCGTAGATCCGAAAGCGTTAACGAGATTAGATCTCGTGGTTGATGTAGTCGATCACTTGCCGATCTCAAGATCGTGTGGACGATCCTTCCGGCGTCGCGTTCCAGCAGCGCTTCCGCCTTCGGTCAAGTAGACGATCCTTCCGGCGTCGCGTTCCAGCAGCGCTTCCGCCCTTGGTCAAGTAGACGATCCTTCCGGCGCCGCAATTCGGCAGCGCTTCCGCAGTCGGTCACACGTGCGGAGTCGAAGCAGACCTTCCTCTCCCCGTTCCAGCGAGCAGCGGAGGTAGTAGATCTTCTCCACGGAATCCCAGCAGCACGACGGCGTGGTGGTGGTGGTGGAGTAGAGAATTCTGCAGGGCTTCGCCTATGCCTGTGCAGAATATGGTGGAGGAGAGAGGCGGCAGAGATTAGACGTTATGGGAGCGTGGTAGGAGGGGGCGCCCCCTGCCCCTCTATTTAAAGAGGGGAGGGCGCCATGGGGAGGGGAGTCCTTGTAGGACTCCTCTCCTCCTAGGCCGGCGGGTTGGAGGTGGGGGAGGAGTCCTCCTCCCCCACGAATCCGTATCTTGACCCACCAGGACTCCTTGATCCCTATCTTGATTTTCAAGCAAACTCCAAGATATCTTCTATATATGAATCTTATTCTCCGGACCATTCCGGATCTCCTCGTGATGTCCCGGATCCATTCCGAGACTCCGAACAACATTCGGTCTCCAACGCACATTCCATATCTACTTAAAACAACTTCGAACCTTAAGTGTGTCACCCTACGGTTCGTGAATATGTAGACATGATAGAGACACATCTCATATCAATAACCATTAGCGGGACCTGGAGATCCATAATGGCTCCCACATACTCAACGATGACTTCGCGATCGATTGAACCATTTACATACGAAACTAATTCCCTTTGTCTCACGATATTATACTTATCCGAGGTTTGATCGTCGGTATCTCCATACCTAGTTCTACCTCGTTACTGATAAGTACTCTTTACTCGTTCCGTGATATGTCATCCCTTGTGACCTAGTCACATGCTTGCAAGCTAACTAGATGACATTCCACCGAGAGGGCCCAGAGCATATCTATCCGTCATATGGATGGACAAATCCCAATCTTGGTTCATGAGCTTCAACACATACTTTCAGAATACCCAATGACACTTTTATAACCACCCAGTTACGAAGTGGCGTTTGATGTTATCAAAGTATTCATCCGGTGATGGTGATTAACATAACTTCATGGTCGAAGGAATAGGTTACTATGTATTTGAAAGCTTACAGCAATGTGAACTTAATGACTTGATCTTATGCTACGCTTACTATGGGTGTGTGTCCATCACATCATTCTCCCAATGATATAACCTTGTTATTAATCACATCCAATGTCCATGATCAGGAAACCATGATCATCAATTAATCAACAAGCTAGTTCAACAAGAGGCTTACTAGGGACTCTTATATGTTTACAAAACACACATGTATTAGTGTTTCCTAATAATACAATTATAGCATGGATGTAAACATTCATCATAAACACAAAGATATAATAATAATCGCTTTTATTATTGCCTCTTGGGCATATCTCCAACAGTCTCCCACTTGCACTAGAGTCAATAATCTAGATTACATGGTAATATACCGAACACCCATGGCGTTTTGGTGTTGGTCATGCTTTGCCCTAGGGAGAGGTTTAGTCAACGGATCTGCCACATTCAGATCAGTGTGTACTTTGCAA
Source organism: Avena eriantha (assembly GCA_910589775.1). Taxonomy (NCBI): domain Eukaryota; kingdom Viridiplantae; phylum Streptophyta; class Magnoliopsida; order Poales; family Poaceae; genus Avena; species Avena eriantha. The sequence goes on along the minus strand of OU342743.1, from coordinate 256,689,308 downwards.
ATCTTTATGTCACCATCTCGGACATACTCGCGAATAGCGTGGAAACGTAGCTTGATGTGCTTCAGCTTGCTATGTGACCTTGGCTCCTGCGCATTGGCTATGGCACCTGTGTTGTCACAGTAGATGGCCATCGGGTCCAATGCACTGGGAACCACGCCGAGTTCAGTAATGAATTCCTTCATCCAAACGGCTTCTTGTGCAGCCTCCGAAGCAGCTATGTATTCCGATTCAGTTGAAGATTTCGCCACAACGCTTTGTTTCGCACTCCTCCAGCTTACTGCAGCACCATTCAAAATAAATACGTAACCCGACTGTGACTTTGAGTCATCCGGATCGGTGTTCCAACTAGCATCGGTGTAACCGTTTACAACAAGCTGTTCATCACCTCCATAAGAAAGAACCATATCCTTAGTCCTATTTAGGTACTTTAGGATATTCTTGACCGCTGTCCAGTGTTCCTCTCCAGGATCACTTTGATATCTGCTAGTCAAACTAACAGCATGTGCTATATCCGGTCTTGTACACAGCATGGCATACATGATAGAACCTATGGCTGAGGCATAGGGAATTTTATTCATTTTCTCTCTATCTTCTGCCGTAGCTGGACTTTGAGTTTTACTCAAGGTCTTACCTGACAACATGGGCACGAACCCTTTCTTGCTATCTTCCATTCTAAACTTCTTTAGAACTTTGTCCAAGTATGTACTTTGTGAAAGCCCTATTAGGCGTCTTGATCTATCTCTATAAATCTTGATGCCTAGAATGTATGCCGCTTCGCCAAGATCCTTCATTGAAAAACTATTATTCAAATAGGTTTTGACGCTATTAAGAAGTTCTATATCATTCCCAATCAACAATATGTCATCTACATACAGTACTAGGAATGCTATAGAGCTCCCACTCACTTTCTTGTAAATACAAGCTTCTCCATAAGTTTGTATAAATCCAAAGTTTTTGATTACCTTATCAAAACGTTGATTCCAACTACGGGATGCTTGCTTCAGTCCATAAATGGAGCGCTGAAGTTTGCATACCTTGTTAGCATCTTTAGGATCGACAAAACCCATGGGTTGTACCATATACAACTCTTCCTCAATGTCACCATTAAGGAAGGCCGTTTTGACATCCATCTGCCAAATCTCATAATTGAAATATGCAGCAATTGCTAACAAAATCCTCACAGACTTTAGCTTCGCTACTGGTGAGAATGTCTCATCATAGTCAACTCCTTGAATTTGTCGGAACCCTTTCGCGACAAGTCGAGCTTTATAGACGGTAACATTACCATCAGCATCTGTTTTTCTCTTGAAAATCCATTTGTTCTCGACAGCCTTACGGCCATCCGGTAAGTCCACCAAAGTCCACACTTGGTTTTCGTACATGGATCCCATTTCGGATTTCATGGCTTCTAGCCATTTGTCGGAATCTGGGCTCACCATAGCTTCTTCATACGTCGCAGGGTCATCGGCGTTGTCCACCAACATGACGTTCAAGGCAGAGTCATACCAATCAGGAGTGGTACGAACCCTCGTTGACCTGCGAGGTTCAGTAGTAACTTCGTTCGAAGTTTCATGATCATTATCATTAGCTTCCTCTTCTATTGGTGCAGGCGGCACCAAAACATCTTCCGGTGCTGCGCTACTCTCAAATCCGAGAGAAGGTTCAATAACCTCATCGAGTTCTACTTTCCTTCCAGTCACTTCTTTCGAGAGAAACTCCTTCTCAAGAAAGGATCCATTCTTTGCAACAAAAACTTTGCCTTCGGATCTATGATAGAAGGTATACCCAATTGTTTCTTTAGGGTATCCTATGAAGATGCATTTCTCCGCTTTGGGTTCTAGCTTATCAGGTTGTAACTTCTTTACGTATGCTTCGCAACCCCAAACTTTAAGGAACGACAACTTAGGTTTCCTACCAAACCACAATTCGTACGGTGTCGTTTCAACGGATTTAGATGGTGCCCTATTTAAAGTGAATGCGGCTGTCTCTAATGCATAGTCCCAAAATGATAACGGTAAATCTGTAAGAGACATCATAGACCGAACCATATCTAAGAGAGTTCGATTACGACGTTCGGACACACCATTACGCTGTGGTGTTCCCGGCGGTGTCAACTGTGAAAGTATTCCACATTTCTTTAAATGCATGCCAAACTCGTAACTTAGATATTCACCCCCGCGATCAGAACGCAGAAACTTAATCTTCTTGTTACGATGATTCTCCACTTCACTTTGAAATTCCTTAAACTTCTCGAAAGTTTCGGACTTATGTTTCATGAAGTAGACATACCCATATCTACTCAAGTCATCCGTGAAGGTGAGAACATAACGATATCCACCACGCGATGCTACACTCATTGGACCGCACACATCGGTATGTATTATTTCCAATAAGTCTGCAGCTCGCTCCATTGTCCCAGAGAATGGAGTCTTAGTCATTTTTCCCATTAGACATGCTTCGCATCTTTCAAGTGATTCAAAATCAAGTGATTCAAGAAGTCCATCAGAATGGAGTTTCTTCATACGCTTCACTCCAATGTGACCAAGACGACAGTGCCACATGTATGTAGAATTATCATTCAATTTAATTCGTTTAGCATTTATGTTGTGAACATGTGTATCACTACTATCGAGATTCAGTAAGAATAAACCATTCATCTCAGGTGCATTACCATAAAAGATATTACTCATATAAATCGAACAACCTTTATTCTCAGATTTAAAAGAGTAACCGTCTCGCAATAAACAGGATCCAGATATAATGTTCATGCTTAACGAAGGCACCAAATAACAATTATTTAAATTTAAAACTAATCCCGAAGGTAGATGTAGAGGGAGCGTGCCGACGGCGATCACATCAACCTTGGAGCCATTTCCAACGCGCATCGTCACCTCATCTCTTGCCAGTCTTCGTTTATTCCGCAGTTCCTGTTTCGAGTTACATATATGAGCAACCGAACCAGTATCAAATACCCAGGCACTACTACGATTACTAGTGAGATACACATCTATAACATGTATATCAAATATACCTTTCTTCTTGATGTTGCCGTTTTTCAGATCTGCCAGGTGCTTGGGGCAGTTACGCTTCCAGTGACCAGCACCCTTGCAGTAGAAACACTCGGTTTCAGGATTAGGACCAGCCTTGGGCTTCTTAGCAGGAGCGGCAGCTTTCTTGCCGTCCTTCTTGAAGTTGCCCTTGTTCTTAGGCTTGCCCCGTTTCTTGAAATTGGTGGTCTTATTGACCATCAACACTTGGTGCTCCTTCTTGATCTCCACTTCAGCAGTTTTTAGCATGGACGACAGTTCAGGCAACGTCTTGTTCATGCAGTGCATGTTGTAGTTCATCACAAAGTTCTTGTAACTTGGTGGCAGTGATTGAAGGAGACGGTGAATCCCCAATTCATTAGGAATCGATATTCCCAACTCTTGGAGCTTCTTAGCGTACCCAGACATGGTGAGCACGTGCTCGCTAACGGAGCTTCCTTCTTCCATCTTACAGTTAAAGAACTTCTCGGAGGCCTCATAGCTCTCCATTGCCGCGCGAGTCTCAAAAATTAGCCTGAGCTCCTTAATGATCTCGAACGGGTCGTGGTGCTCAAAACGCTGTTGGAGCTCCGCTTCTAAACCGTACAGGATGGCACACTGAACTGTGGAGTAATGATTCTTCCGAGTGGCGAAAACATTCTTTTCGTCATCGGTGGCATTATCTGCAGGTGGGTCACCTAGCGGTGCATCGAGCACATAGGTCAACTGACCAGCCCTGAGGACGATCTTCAGTCCACGGAACCAGTCCGTGAAATTGCTTCCATTATTTTTAAGCTTTTCTTTCTCTAGGAACGCATTGAAATTGATGGAGGGGGTCGCCATAATCTACAACAATTTGCAAGTAGTTTTAGACTAAGTTTATGACAAATTGAGTTCAAGTTTAATTATTAAACTAACTAGGTGAACTCCCACTCAAAACAACATCCCTCACATTGTCTTAGTGATTACACGAACCAAGTCCACTACACCAAGTCCGATCTTCACGAGAGAAGATGTAGTTTCATCGGCGAACAATCTTCATGTTCATCATATCAATTATATGACTCATGCTCTACCTTTCGGTATTCCGTGTTCCGAGACCATGTCTGTACATGCCAGGCTCGTCAAGACAACCTTAGTTTCCGCATGTGCAAATCTGGCTTGCACCCGTTGTATGCACACGTAGAATCTATCACATCCGATCATCACGAGATGCTTCGAAACGACGAGTCTTAGCAACGGTGCCAACTAAGGGTGAACACTTTATTACTTGATATTTAGTGAGAGGGATCATCTTATAATGCTACCGTCGCGATCTAAGCAATACAAGATGCATAAAGGATTAACATCACAGGCAATTCATAATAAGTGTGATATGATATGGCCTTTTCTTCTTGTGCCTTTGATCTCCATCTCCAAAGCACGAACATGATCTCCATCATCACCAGCATTGCGTCAAGGTCAGTGGCGCCGCTTCATGGTTGTCCATCATCGCCAGCAACTATTACAACTACTTGGAATAAAGCTATTACAAGATGAATAGACACGCAGGTCTTAACAGAATTAAAGACAACCATTAGGCTCCTGCCGGTTGCCATATTACAACAAGGATCATTGCATACATCAAATACAATCACAATCACATGATGGCCATATCACATCACAGAACCCCTGCAAAAACAAGTTAGACGCCTCTAATTTTCTTTGCAAGTTTTACGTGGTTTGGGGCTTTCGCATAAGACCGATCTTACCTACGAACAAGAACCACAACGTTGATACAAGTGTTGTCAAGATGCTCATTGTAAATCGAATCTTAACTATGGTGAGAGAGACAGACACCCGCAAAGCCACTTGTGCAATGCAAGTTGCACGTCAAGCGTGGAGCAAGTCTCATGTGCGATGACATGTAATGTTAGCCCGAGCCGCTTCATCCCACCATACCGCAAGATGCAAAGTACACGCTAAGACACCGACAACAAAAGCATCAACGCCCACAAAACCATTGTGTTCTACTCGTGCAACAGATCTACGCATAGATACGGCTCTGATACCACTGATGGGTTCGTAGCATGGAAAACAAAAATTTTCTACCGCAAGAACGAACAAAACCTAGATCCAATCCAGATAAAAGCCAAGATCTAATCTATGAGATATGAGCAACGAGATAGATAGGAACTAACCCTCGTAGATCCGAAAGCGTTAACGAGATTAGATCTCGTGGTTGATGTAGTCGATCACTTGCCGATCTCAAGATCGTGTGGACGATCCTTCCGGCGTCGCGTTCCAGCAGCGCTTCCGCCTTCGGTCAAGTAGACGATCCTTCCGGCGTCGCGTTCCAGCAGCGCTTCCGCCCTTGGTCAAGTAGACGATCCTTCCGGCGCCGCAATTCGGCAGCGCTTCCGCAGTCGGTCACACGTGCGGAGTCGAAGCAGACCTTCCTCTCCCCGTTCCAGCGAGCAGCGGAGGTAGTAGATCTTCTCCACGGAATCCCAGCAGCACGACGGCGTGGTGGTGGTGGTGGAGTAGAGAATTCTGCAGGGCTTCGCCTATGCCTGTGCAGAATATGGTGGAGGAGAGAGGCGGCAGAGATTAGACGTTATGGGAGCGTGGTAGGAGGGGGCGCCCCCTGCCCCTCTATTTAAAGAGGGGAGGGCGCCATGGGGAGGGGAGTCCTTGTAGGACTCCTCTCCTCCTAGGCCGGCGGGTTGGAGGTGGGGGAGGAGTCCTCCTCCCCCACGAATCCGTATCTTGACCCACCAGGACTCCTTGATCCCTATCTTGATTTTCAAGCAAACTCCAAGATATCTTCTATATATGAATCTTATTCTCCGGACCATTCCGGATCTCCTCGTGATGTCCCGGATCCATTCCGAGACTCCGAACAACATTCGGTCTCCAACGCACATTCCATATCTACTTAAAACAACTTCGAACCTTAAGTGTGTCACCCTACGGTTCGTGAATATGTAGACATGATAGAGACACATCTCATATCAATAACCATTAGCGGGACCTGGAGATCCATAATGGCTCCCACATACTCAACGATGACTTCGCGATCGATTGAACCATTTACATACGAAACTAATTCCCTTTGTCTCACGATATTATACTTATCCGAGGTTTGATCGTCGGTATCTCCATACCTAGTTCTACCTCGTTACTGATAAGTACTCTTTACTCGTTCCGTGATATGTCATCCCTTGTGACCTAGTCACATGCTTGCAAGCTAACTAGATGACATTCCACCGAGAGGGCCCAGAGCATATCTATCCGTCATATGGATGGACAAATCCCAATCTTGGTTCATGAGCTTCAACACATACTTTCAGAATACCCAATGACACTTTTATAACCACCCAGTTACGAAGTGGCGTTTGATGTTATCAAAGTATTCATCCGGTGATGGTGATTAACATAACTTCATGGTCGAAGGAATAGGTTACTATGTATTTGAAAGCTTACAGCAATGTGAACTTAATGACTTGATCTTATGCTACGCTTACTATGGGTGTGTGTCCATCACATCATTCTCCCAATGATATAACCTTGTTATTAATCACATCCAATGTCCATGATCAGGAAACCATGATCATCAATTAATCAACAAGCTAGTTCAACAAGAGGCTTACTAGGGACTCTTATATGTTTACAAAACACACATGTATTAGTGTTTCCTAATAATACAATTATAGCATGGATGTAAACATTCATCATAAACACAAAGATATAATAATAATCGCTTTTATTATTGCCTCTTGGGCATATCTCCAACAGTATGTCCACCCGTTGCTTTGTACCTAGTAGATAGATCTTGGCGTGTAGTTCACACCGTAGGAAATTTTTTGTTTTCTATGCTGCGGACCCAACAAATCCATATTCGACGAAGAGCCATTGATGCTTTCAACGACGGCCTCCGTCACCGAGAATTCATAGGAGAACTGGGTCGAGTTAAACCCAAGACAATTTCACAATTAATGGACATAGCAAACCGTTGGGCTGATGGAGAAGACGCGTTGTACAACAACAAACACAATCAGCCGAAGAAGACAGAGATAAGCGCGACAATGACAAGAGGCGACGAAACAATGACGGAAACACGGGACCAAGTTACGTCGCAGTTAGGTTTTTGGGTGAAGGCAACAACAGAAACAACGACTACAATAGCGGGTACCGCCGCAACAGGGATGAAGGTGTGGGAAGCCAGTCAACGCAGTGATATCAACCAAAATCTCGGGACCCACCCATGTCCGCAATACAAATATTGGAAGGGCCCTGCAACATGCACTTTTATGTCGACTCGGCGAGAAGAAGATAATCCAATCACTTCATGAGACTGTCGAACATTCTTAAAAATGCAAGAGCTATGCAATGCAAAAGCAACTGAAGCAGCAATATAAGGATATGCATCCACACCTAGCATGTTAGGCATCGGTACACCAACTCCACTAGTAGGACAACCGCAAAACACAACTGATCAGAACACCAAATACCCTGGGTCAAAGGGGGCAATGTCAATGATTGAAAAAGGGCATCCATCCAACAGAATTCAAAAGCTAATCACATGACAAGTCAACATGGAGGAGGTGGATCCACCAGCCACACCCGAGTATCTCCACTGGCCAAAACAGGAAATCACATTCAGCAGAGCTGATCACCCACATCGAGTACCAAGATCGGGTCATTCGGCCTTGATAGTAGAAGCACAAATTGGCGGGTTCAACATGAGCAAGGTCTTCATGGATGCAGGAAGCAGCATAAACCTGATCTACGCCAAAACACTAAGGGCAATGAACTACCCCTTGACAAATCTGGCACCAACAGAAACATCCTTCCACAACATTCCTTTAGGTAAAATTTTGCTTGACGTCATTTTTGGATCCAAAGAAAATTTCAGGCGGGAAAAACTAGAGTTCAAAGTCATGGATTGGCCATCACAGTACCACACGATCCTGGGATGCCCGACTTTCGCACGATTTATGGCAGTCATGCACTATGCATACTTAGTCCTGAAGATGCCAACACCAAAGGGAATCATAACAATAAAAGTAAGTTTCACACATTTCGAAAATTGTGACAGGGAGTTCAACAAAATCTCTGAATCTTTCGGGATATCAATAGAGTTTGAGCACCTTAAAAAGACAACAATTGCAGAACCTCTGGTAGTAGCACGTGTCAATCACGACCAGGCATTTGACACTACGAAAGACACAAAAGAAGTACATATCCATCCCACTGACCCGAAGAAGACAACATTTGTGGCCTCCAACCTTGGTATCGCATAGGAAAACACGCTCATCGAGTTCCTCTATGAGCATTGGGAAATCGTTGCATGGCTACCTTCTGACATGCCGGGAATTCCTAGGGAACTCGCTGAGCATGCTTTAAATTTAGATCCAAAAGCAAAACCAGTAAAGCAATCACTTCGTTGCTTTGTGGAATCCAAGCGCAAAGCTATTGGGAAAGAACTATATCGCGTCACTGATGCTAACTTCATAAAGGAACTAAAGAAATCAGAATGGCTCACAAACCTAGTATGCATCCTGAAGAAAAACACCAAAGAGCTGTGGATGTGCATCGACTTCACTGCATTAAATAAACACTGTCCAAAGGATCACTTCACACTACCGCGAATTGATGAAATAATCGACACATTTGCGCGATGCGAACATCTTTCCTTTTTGGATGCATATTCAGGATACCACCAGATTCGGATGAAGAAGGAAGATCAGGAGAAAATAGAATCCATCACACCTTATGGTGTATTTTGTTACACAACAATGCCTTTTGGTCTCAAGAATGCCGGAGCAACATATCAACAGATGATGCAGAATTGCCTAGGAAGTCAAATCATCACAAACGTGCAAGTATATATTGATGATGTCATAGTTACAACAAGGGAAGAATCATCACTTATCAAGGATCTCGAAGAAACATTCAAAGATCTCGATAAGTATTGCATCAAATTAAACCCGACAAAGTGTTCCTTTGGAGTCCCAGCAGGGCAACTCCTCGGATATCTAGTATCAGCAGGAGGAATCGATGCCAATCCCGAGAAAATACAGGCTTTGACAATGAAAAAACCAACAAATCTATGAGGTGTACAACCGTTGGCCGGGAGAGTGGCAACACTCAGCCGCTTCATTGCTCGATTTGGAGAAAAAGCACTACCATTTTACGCTCTAATGAGGAAGTCACATAAGTTTGAATGAACTGAAGAAGCTCAACGCGCTTTTGAAGACCTCAAAAAGACACTTTCGACACCCCCTATTGTCGTGTCTCCACGAGAAAAAGAGCCCATACTTCTTTATATTGCCGCCACAAATCAAGTGGTCAGCATGGTCCTGGTCGTTGAGCAACCCGAAGAAGGAAAAACCCATGGTGTTCAGAGGCCAGTTTATTTCTTGAGAGAAGTCCTCTCGCCGTCCAAACAAAGGTATCCGCATTATCAAAAATTAGCATATGGAGTATTTATGACAACACAAAAATTACGCCATTATTTTTCAGAACATCCGATCATAATGGTCAATGAAGCACCTCTGTCGAACATCCTCAACAATCCAGAAGCAATTGGGTGTGTCTCTTTATGACCCACAAGTATAGGGGTTGTATCGCAGTATTTTCGATAAGTAAGAGTGTCGAACCCAACGGGGAGCAGAAGGTGCTGACTAGTGGTATGGATCGGGAATTCTCTGCAAATACTTAGCAAACGGATTTTTAGGGGTTTTTGATAAGGCAAGTAAACAAAGTATGACTAAATAAAAGAGAGTAGGAATAAATGCAGGAAGTGGCCCAATCCTTTATGCAACAAAGGACAAGCCGGTTGTATTACTTTAAGATGACCAAACGTTCTCGAGGATACATGGGAAGACTGCCAAGTGCTTTCGCTTCATATAGTTGATTAATCTTCTTTAGCTTGCTAAGTGTTGTGTGGGTGAACCTGTGCTAATGTACCGACCTTCCTAGGACTAATGCATACTTGTGATTATACCCATTGCAAACATCCGTAAGTACAAGAATGTAATTAAGGTAGAAACCTAACCACAACTTTAAACTCTAAGACCCTTACGTCCCTTGTGCAATGGTTTCCTAACGGGGGTTCAGGTTTCTGTCACTCCGGCAACCCCTACGATTAGTAGACAAATACACAATGCATTCCCCTAGGCCCATATAGGTGAAGTCTCATGTAGTCGACGTTCACATGACACCACTAGAAGAAGTACACCACAACTTAAATATCAAACTATTGAATCTTTCAACACAACTCCACTACTAACAACATGACTTCTCCCATGTCCTCAAGAACAAAACGAACTACTCATAAGGCATCATATGGATCATGATCAGAGATGGAATAATGATGTATAACAATCTGAACATAAACAATAATTCAACGGTTCACTCAATAGCATCAACTACAAAGAGTAATCAACACCGGGAAAGTTTCCCCTATGAACTATGCAAGATTCAACTCAATTGTTACAGCAATATGGAGATGGTGATGAGGGTGCTGATGGTGATGATGGTGGTGATGATGATGTTGATGGCGACGATCTCCCCTCTCCGGGAAGGAATTCCCCCAGCAGAAATCTGTCTGCCGGAGAGATCTTTCTCTCTCGGTGTTTTCTACCCCGCAGAGGCGGTGGTATCTTTCTGTGGTCGCCCCCCGAGACTTAGGGTTTCAGGAGGATAATATACGCCAGAGGGGAGTGCCAGGGGTGGACCAGGGTGGCCACACCACCTGGTGGTGCAGCCTAGGCTAGCCCGCGTCAGGGGGTGGTGTGGGCTCCCTATGGCCCATCTCCAGCCCCCCTTCTGGCTTCCTTCGTCTTATGGAAAGATAGGATTTTCTGTATATTTTCCCGGATTTTCCGATCTTTGCGAATTTTTCCTCCAAATAGCACCTTTTCCATCAGAATCCTGACTGCAGCGGTCCATGTTCCAAAAGTCATCAACCATGCAAAAACAGATGAAATAACATAAGTATCACCTCTAAATACGAAATATATTAATGAATAACAGTGAATTATGACATAGAATAGTGATGCAAAATGGACGTATCAACTCCCCCCAAGCTTAGAGTTCGCTTGTCCCCAAGCGAAACTGAGCTCAATAAACATGACCTCAGGTTTATGGAGTGAAGAGTCGATAAAAGAATACAGACAAGAAGCATCACACTCATCAATACATAGATCATAATAGAAGACAACTCACTATTATATAACTCAACTTGCAATGAGTAAAGGAAACACGATAAAGATACATAAAGTAAATCATAATTGGTAATGGCAAACTTGGCTCTTGGTCGAAGAATAGTTGATAATTTGCTGGAGTTCACAAATAGCTGGTTTTCAATGATAGCTTTCAAAGTAGTAATCACCAAGATAAGAGCAATGTGCAAAACAAGGAACATAAGAAACATGATTGAGTAAATCATCATATGAATGAATGAAACACAACAACTCAAAATACTTGCTGAGATAGAAGGGAATAGGTTTACTAACTCAACTATAAGGTAAAAGAAAGGCCGTTCGTAGAGGGAAGCAGGGATTGCAAGTCTCATAAAGAGCTCCCAAAAATTATGATACTTACTAGCTTTCAGCTCTCATTGCCCCTATCATAGGCATCTTTAGGTGATTAAGGTTAAAGTGATCAAATATGAGGATATGCATTGACAAGTTGTAAATTGAGAATCTCTTGTCCCTTGAATACGAGGGCCACTCCTCATGCTACTCAAGTTTAGTCACCGGTAAGTTCTTGTCATCGTAAGCATATGTGTATCATAGAGAACCGCCAATGGGTACCCCTTGCCCGATGATACGGAAGAATCCCCATATCAAAATGACAAGGCAAGCAGACAACAAACATCTCAGCAATCTTCTTATTTACCATGGGAATATGGTGCTTTTTTCTCTCTTTCCTCTTTTCATAGTATCTTTTTTTATTTTTCTATTTTTTCTCAATCTCTATCTCTTTTTTTATAAGAAGAATGCTTCATAGATGCTCGTTATGGTTACGCTACAGGTTTCCACCATGTCAGCATGGATTAGACCAGCGGCCCAGGCGTTTCTCTAACAGACATGCATAACTCCATGGACTAACAAGCTCCCCTTTCATTTCACACCGACGACATCCATAGACAAAAGAACATGATATCAACTAGGTACAAAGTACCAGTGCAATGTTGAAAGCGTTCCCCATGACAACATGGTTCTGCTAATTCACAACTCAGAAAGCGCAAGCATATACGCAACATAGATGGGCACAATGGTTCAAGTTTATTAAGTGCAAGAAAATAAGGTGTGCCATCAAGTTCGTGAGAGCTTTAATCACAAATTTTCACATAACAAGTTTAATTTGGGAGGTCGATAAAACAAGAATTTACTTGGAATAGCAATAATGCTAATAGGCAGGTATGGTGGACACAAATGGCAAAGGTTTTGGTTTAAATGAGTGGATGCACGAGAATAATTCCCTCTCAGTACAGGTTTTTGGCTAGCAAGGCTGGGTAGCAAGTACAAGAGTTGAAGGAAACAAACAAACATACAATGATAAAGACAAAAATGCAATCTTCCTTGGAAGCACAAAATATCTTAACTAGAGAATACTAGACTTATGAGCAAAGCAAGAAAGAAAGATGATGAAATTATTTTTCTTTAGAGGCACTTTTATCTTTTCATTCAACTCTCAAAAATAGTGTTGCTACTGACCGAGCCAGGTTTGCCAAAACCAACTAAATTAACTCAATGATCCCAAAGTGATACCAATACTAACAACAAGATCAATCATATAAACCACGAATTGAAAACTAATATAAGCTATGCAAAAGAGTAAATGATAGAACTTCTCATTAATATTCCATAAAGGCAACTCACACCAAGGGATACATATCTAACGAGAGAGTGGACACTTCCATAATGCAAACCATCCTACACAATAACTTCTCTATTCATGATATGACTCTACTAATAAGGTAAAAAGATAGAAGAGTGATGTGATACCGCGACACTCCCCCAAGCTTGGAACAAACCAAGGGGATGCCAAACCTGATGACGAAATACTCCTTTGGTGGTGGTGGTATCCTCTCGATGAGCTTCTTGACCAATTTCCCCAAGTCCTTAATCTCTAAGGTGAGGGTACGAATCAACTTCGAGTTGTGCTCGATGCGGTGCATGATCATGTCAGATTGTGGATCCCAGCTCTTGTGATTCTTTTTCCGTTCTTCCCTCTTGGAGTCTTCTTTTCCTGCATGGTTATGGATAAAGGTATGGAAGGGACTCTTGGTGCTTGGAGAAGGTGTCCTTGGTGCCAAAAAGTGACGTGGAGGTTTCCCTCCAGTTGATATCCGTGCAGTCCTTCTGATCCTGGCAGGGTTCGCCACCACTCCAATGCTTGCAATGGTAGTGCCGGTTGGCTTTGCCTCCTCTTCACCTTCACTCTTGATCTCCTTCTCCTTCCCAGGGTCTCGGAGGTCTTCTTCCATAGGCTCCTTCCCTTTCTCCTTGGCAGACACCATTGTGCTTCTAAACCTTCAAAGAGTATGTCCTGGCAGAAACAGGTCAAAATGAAAACACGATGAAAACACGATATACGAACCTCGAGAGATCTGGGGGATTATATATTACGAAGTTTCATGACGAAAGGAAGGTACTGGGAGAAAACGGGTCAGAGAAGGAGTCTGGGGTGGCCACACCACCTAGTGGCGCGGCCAGGGGTGGGCCCGCGCCACAAGGTGGTGTGAGCCACCCTGGCTCCGTTTCTGTCCCTCTTTTGCTTCGTAGATTTCCTTATCGACTGAAAACTACAAAAATATAGTGGGATAGTATTTTCGTGGAACTTTTCTTACCAGAACTGTTACCTATTTGAAAGCGGACTCTGTAGGTCTCTGAATTGGTCCTTGATAAAATTTTCCGGAGTCATAACTTGAAAGGCATCAACATCTTCATTATAAGAATCCCCAGCAATATAGTGTTTGAGTCGCTGCCCATTCACTACTTGTGTAGTATTATCTTTTAAAGAAGAAATTTTTATTGCTCCTGAATGGTATACTTCTTCAATAATGAAAGGTCCTTCCCATTTTGACAGTAGCTTTCCTGCAAAAAATCTGAGACGAGACCTATACAATAGAACTTTCTCACCAACATGAAATTCCCTCTTAAGTATTCACTTGTCATGCCATCTTTTAACTTTTTCCTTAAAGAGCCTAGCATTTTCATAGGATTCACTCCTCCATTCATCTAAAGAACTTAAGTCAAATAATATTTTCTCACGAGTGAGCTTACAATCTCTATTTAGTTCTTTAACTGCCTAGTAAGCTTTATGTTATAATTCTAAATGTTGGTGACAAGCTTTCGCATAAACCATTTTATAAGGAGACATCCCCACAGGATTTTTGTAGGCAGTTCTACAAGCCCATAAAGCATCATTCAACTTTTTAGCCCAGTTTTTTCTAGATCTAACAGTGTTTTGCAAGATAGATTTAATTTCTCTATTTGATAACTCTACTTGCCCGCTAGTTTGGGGGTGATAGGCTGAAGCAATTCTATGATTAACATCATATTTAGCAAGGGTCTTTCTAAAACCACCATGAATGAAATGAGAACCCCCATCAGTCATGAGATACCTAGACACTCGAAACCTAGGAAAGATAACATCTTTAAGCATTCTTAGAGAGGTTTCCTCGTCAGCACTCTTCGTAGGAATGGCTTCTACCCACTTAGTAACATAATCAACGACAACAAGAATATGAGTATAACCTTTCGAGAGAGGGAAATGACCCATAAAGTCAAATCCCCAGCAATCAAAGGGTTCAATAACTAGAGAGTAGTTCATAGGCATTTCATTGCGTCTAGAAATATTACCAACACGCTGACATTCATCACAAGATAAAACAAATTTTCTTGCATCTTGAAAAAGGGTAGGCCAGTAGAAACATGATTGTAGCACCTTTTGCGCAGTTCTATCTCCTGCATGATGTCCTCCGTAAGCACTACCATGACAATTACGCAATATCTCCTTTTGTTCATATTCTGGAACACATCTTTGCATAATACCATCCACTCCTTCTTTGTATAAGTGTGGGTCATCCCAAAAATAATGCCTGAAATCATAGAAGAACTTCCTTCTTTGCTGAGCTGTAAAAGTTGGAGGCAAATACTTGGAGACATTAAAGTTAGCATAATCAGCGTACGAAGGGCTCCCTCGCGAGCTTATCCCTACTGCGGCTAATTGCTCATTTGGGAAACTATCATTAACAGGCATAGCGTCAAAAGAGATATTTTCCAATCGAGATAAATTATCAGCTACAGGGTTTTCAGCACCTTTCCTATCTACTATATGTAGATCAAACTCTTGTAAAAGCACCACCCATCTAATAAGCCTAAGCTTTGCGTCCTTTTTCATCATAAGGTATTTAATAGCAGCATGATCAGTATGAATGGTGACTTTTGAGTCTACAATATAGGGTCTAAACTTATCACAAGCAAATACGACAACTAGAAACTCCTTTTCAGTAGTAGCATAATTCCTTTGAGCAGCGTCTAAAGTCTTACTAGCATAATGAATAACGTTTAATTTTTTATCAATTCGTTGCCCAAGGACAGCACCTACAGGAAAATCACTAGCATCCCACATTATTTCAAAGGGTAAACTCCAATCAGGTGGTTGAACAATAGGGGCTGTAGTTAAAGCCTTCTTAAGAGTTTCAAAAGCTCCCTTACAATCATCATCAAAAAACGAAGGGTACATCTTTTTGAAGAAGATTAGTGAGGGGTTTTGAAATCCTAGAAAAGTCTTTAATAAACCTTCTATAGAAACCAGCATAACCAAGGATACTACGAATACCTTTGATGTCTCTTGGGCATGGCATATTCTCAATGGCCTCAACCTTAGCTCTATCAACTTCTATGCCTCTTTCAAAAACTTTATGCCCAAAGACAATCCCTTCATTAACCATGAAGTGGCATTTCTCCCAATTGAGAACAAGATTAGTTTCTTCACATCTCTGCAAAACTTTATCAAGGTTGTGCAGACAATTATCAAAAGAAGTTCCATAGGCAGAAAAGTCATCCATGAACACTTCTACAATTTCCTCACAAAAACCATGAAAGATAGCAGACATGCACCTTTGAAAAGTAGCAGGAGCATTACATAAACCAAAAGGCATATGTCTGTAAGCATAAGTTCCGTAAGGGCAAGTAAAAGTAGTTTTTTGTTGATCTTGTTGTTTAACATCAATTTGAGAGAAACCACAATAACCATCAAGAAATCAAAAATGGGTCTTTTTGGACAACCTTTCCAACATTTGATCAATAAAAGGAAGTGGGTAGTGATCTTTATTAGTAACTTTATTGACTTTTCTAAAATCAATGCACATCCTATAGCCTACTACTATTCTTTGAGGAATAAGCTCATCATTATCATTAGGAACAACGGTAATACCTCCTTTTCTAGGAACACAATGAATAGGACTAACCCATTCACTATCAGCAAAAGGGTAAATAATACCAGCATCAAGGAGTTTCAATACCTCATTCCTTACCACTTCCTTCATCTTAGGATTTAAACGTCGTTGGTGCTCTACTACTGGCTTTGCATCTGGTTCTATGTTGATAGAATGCTGACATATAGTAGGTGAAATCCATTTTAAATCATCTAGAGTATAGCCCATAGCAACTCGGTGTTTCTTCAAAACCTCCAATAACCTTTCTTCTTCCTTTCCTGAAAGTTTAGAGCTAATAATAACATGATATATCTTTTTATCATCAATATAAGCATATTTAAGGTCATTAGGGAGAGGTTTTAGATCGAAAACCGGATCCTTTTTAGGTGGCAACATGGTACCCAAGTCTTCTACAGGCAAGTTATGCTTAAGCATCTTAGGCTGATCACGGAGAATCTCATCAATCTCATTCCTTTCTTCTATGAAGATTTCACTTTCATGATCTTCCATAAATTGCTGCAAAGCATTGTTTGGAGCAAGAGAAATAGAAGAAAGTTGTTCAACTCTAAAATCCTCATTATGGGTTTCCTCTTCACAAGGTCCTTTAGCAAATTGCAAGAAATTAAACTCATAACATTCTCCATAAAACTTAGTCAAGATTTTCTCCCTTTTGCAATCTATAATAGCTCTACAAGTACTCAAGAAAGGTCTACCAAAAATAATAGGATAAGTTTTACTAGCAGTTGAACCGAGTACTAGAAAATCAGCAGGGTACTTAATCTTACCACAAAGAAGTTCCACGTCTCGTACAATACCAATTGGAGAGATGGTCTCTCTATTAGCAAGGTGAATAACCACATCAATCTCTTCCAATTCGCAGGGACTGATTTCATGCATTATTTCTCTGTAAAGCTCATAAGGAATAGCACTGGAACTTGCACCAATATCACATAAACCATAATAGCAATGATCACCAATTCTAACAGAAAGCACATGGACACTAGCTTTTTTAGTTCTTTTAGGATGTGAAACGATGTTAGAAGCATCCTCACAAAAGACCATGTGTCCATCTTCTATGCTTTTAGTGACAAGGTCTTTCACAATTGCTACCACAGGTTCAACGTTTATTTGTTCACCAGGTTTTACAGTTCTCTTTTCACTTTTGGTGATTACATTAGTTATCATAGGATGATCCTTTACCTTATCTGGGAAGAGAATCGTCTCAATATAAGGTTCAGGTAAGATGGGATCAATAGTGCAATACTCAGCACTCCCAACAGGAACACAATCAACACTATCTTTATAAGGTTCATGGTACTTGTTCCATCCCCTTTTTGTAATTTCAATATAAGAAGCAAAAGCCCTAAAGCAATTCATAATAACTTGTAAATCAAGACCATAAGCATTTTTAATATTTTGAAAGTCATTAGTTCCCATAAAAGATTCAATGCATTCATAATCATAATTTAGACCAGACTTTCTACCTTTGTCATTCTCCCAAGCTTCAGCATTGTCTTGAATACGGTCCAGAATGTCCCATTTAGCTTCTTCTTCCATGCGAGTGAATGATCCAGCACAAGAAGCATCCAATAAATCTTTATCATGAAGCGAAAGCCTTGCATAAAAGTTATTGATAATAATATTATTGGGGACCTCATGAATGGGACATTTGAGCATTAGTAACTTCAATCTCCCCAAGCTTGAGCTGTACTCTCTCCATCAAGAGGCCAAAAGTTGTGTATTTGATTCCGATCTTTATGAATCTCACTAGGAGGATAAAACTTTGAATAAAAGAGAGGCACTATTTCCTCCCATTCCAGAGCTTGACCATTCTTCAGCAGCTTATACCATTCCTCAGCTCTTCCTTTCAGTGATAATGAGAATAACTTCTTCTTAACTTGAGCTGTAGTAATACCTGCACACTTGAACAACCCGCATAATTCGTGTATAAAGAGCAAATGATCACCGGGATGGACAGTTCCATCCCCAACATAGTAGTTATCCATAACACGATCAATAATTCTTGTAGGTATTTTGAAAGCATCAATTTCAGCAGGTGGTGGTTTATCTACTACCTTAGCAGTAGTAGTAGCATTACCAAATAAGAAACTCAGCGAATTATCCATAACGAAAATAAAGCAACTAACAGAAGTAAACAATACTCACAGTAGAAGTTTCCTTTACCAGTTCCACTCTCCAATAGCGCTTCACTCCCCGGCAACGGCGCCAGAAAATAGTCTTGATGACCCACAAGCATAGGGGGTGTATCGCAGTATTTTTGATAAGTAAGAGTGTCGAACTCAACGAGGAGCAGAAGGTGCTAGCTAGTGGTATGGATCAGGAATTCTCTGCAAATACTTAGCAAACGGATTTTTTGGGGTTTTTGATAAGGCAAGTAAAAAAAGTACGAGTAAATAAAAGACAATAGGAATAAATGCAGCAAGCCGCCCAATCCTTTATGCAACAAAGGACAAGCGGGTGTTATTACTTTAAGATGACCAAACGTTCTCGAGGACACATGGGAAGACTGCTAAGTGCTTACGCTTCATCTAGTTGATTAATCTTCTTTAGCTTGCTAAGTGTTGTGTGGGTGAACCTGTGCTAATGTACCGACCTTCCTAGGACTAATACATACTTGTGATTATACCCCTTGCAAACATCCGTAAGTACAAGAAAGTAATTAAGGTAGAAACCTAACCACAACTTTAAACTCTAAGACCCTTACGTCCCTTCTGCAATGGTTTCCTAACGGGGGTTCAGGTTTCTGTCACTCCGGCAACCCTTAAGATTAGTAGCCAAATACACAATGCATTCCCCTAGGACCATATAGGTGAAGTGTCATGTAGTCAACGTTCACATGACACCACTAGAAGAAGTACACCACAAGTTAAATAACAAACTATTGAATCTTTCTCAACACAACTCCACTACTAACAACATGACTTCTCCCATGTCCTCAAGAACAAAACGAACTACTCACAAGACATCATATGGATCATGATCATAGATGGAATAATGATGTATAACAATCTGAACATAAACAATAATTCAACGGTTCACTCAATAGCATCAACTACAAAGAGTAATCAACACCAGGAAAGTTTCCCCTATGAACTATGCCAGATTCAACTCAATTGTTACAGCAATATGGAGAGGGTGCTGATGGTGGTGATGATGATGATCCCGATGAAGTCCAACTTGATGATGGTGTTGATGACGATGATCTCCCCTCTCCGGGAAGGAATTCCCCTGGCAGAAATCTGTCTACCGGAGAGATCTTTCTCTCTCGGTGTTTTCCGCCCCGCAGAGGCGGCGGGATCTTTCTGTGGTCCCCCCCCAAGACTTAGGGTTTCAGGAGGATAATATACGCCAGAGGGGAATGCTAGGGGTGGACCAGGGCGACCACACCACCTGGTGGCGCGGCCTTGGCTGGCCCGCCAGGGGGTGGTGTGGGCCCCCTGTGGCCCATCTCCAGCCCCCCTTATGGCTTCCTTCGTCTTCTGGAAAAATATGATTTTCCGTATATTTTCCCGGATTTTCTGATCTTCGCGAATTTTGCCTCCAAACAGCACCTTTTCCATCAGAATCCTGACTGCAGTGGTCCATGCTCCAAAATTCATCAACCATGCAAAAACAGATGAAATAACATAAGTATCACCTCTCAATATGAAATATATCAATGACTAACAGTGAATTATGACATAGAATAGTGATGCAAAATGGACGTATCATCTCTCTATGGGGCATTGAATTATCCCCTCGGGACATCACGTACAAGAAGCGTAAAGCGATTAAATCACAAGTTCTACCTGACTTCATCATACAATGGACCGAGCTGCAATGTGCGAGTCCACCTGATCTTTCTAGCGCTTGGAAAATGTACTTTGATGGATAAAAAAGAACAGAAGGAGCAGTAGCAAAAGTCATATTGATATCACCACAAGGCGAACAAGATGCGATATATACTTCAGATGAGCTTTTCAAATGCATCCAATAATGAAGCTGAATACGAGGCCTTGTTGCACACCATGCGGATGGCTAAAGCTTGCGGTGCAACTCGCCTAAATTTTTTTTGGTGTTTCTAATCTTGTAGCACAGCAAGCAATGAACAAGTGTGATGCTGTCAGTGACAACATGATTTCTTACCAAGATCTCTACAGCATCATGGAAGCTCAATTCGATGGATGTGAAGTATCACACATAGGAAGAGCAAGTAATGAAGAAGCCAACAATTTGGCAAACATCGGGTCCCTATGCTTACTAGTGCCACCCAGGTTTTTGGGAAGAAATATCTAAGCGTTCTATCAAAGCAAAAAGAGTTTCCGAGGTCATAGCTCCCAAGACAGGAAAAAAGAATAAGCCAAGAAAAGACTCGAGGGCTTCATCAGCTAGTGCAAGCATATAAGAGACCCTTGAAGAAGAACTAGAAATTTATGAGGTCATGATAATCAAGTCTACATGGATTCAGTCATACATAGCCTATATGACTCAGGGAGAACTACCCGAAGATGTGACAGAAGCCCAAAGAATCACTCGGAGATCGAAAGCCTTCAGGATAATTAAGGGAGAGCTATATAAAGGAGTGTTGTAGCGATGCGTCACACCCGAAGAAGGGGAAACTATACTCAAGGAAATACATGAAGGAATGTTTGTCCATCATGCTAGCAGCCGAACAATTGCGGCCAAAGCATTCAGGGTAGGATTTTAATGGTTCACAACAGTTCAAGATGCAAAAGACATACTTAGAACATGTGAAGCATGTCAACAATTTGCAACAAAAGCTGGAGCACCTTTCGCGGAATTAAACTCTATACCTTTGGCTTGGCCCTTTGCTCAATGGGGACTTGATATGGTAGGTAAACTTCACAAGTCATCTCCCGGAGGACAGGTCTTTCTGCTAGTAGCAGTCAACAAATTTACTAAATGGATAGAACCAATGCCGGTCACAACTCAAGATGGAGCTTCGGCTATGAATTTTATACAGTCCATAGTATTTCGGTTTGGCGTACCAAACATCATCATTACAGATAATGGAACCAACTTTACATCCAATGAGTTTAAGGAATACTGCGAGGAGATGGGAATCAAGGTAAGCTAAGTTTCAGTGGCTCATCCGCAAACCAATGGAAAAGTGGAAAAAGGCAATGTTTAGTAACTGCTGGCCTCAAGAAATGATTTCTTGCACCACCCGATAGAGCGAAAGGAGCGTGGGTTGATGAGATACCATCTGGTTTGTGGAGTTTGTGAACCACCCCTAATACTGCTACACAGGAACACCCTTCTTTATGGTCCATGGAGTTGAAGCCGTCCTTCTAGTCGAAGTTTCACATGGATCTTCCAGAGTAGTTGCATATGATGAAGAGGAATCAAGAGAAGCGCTCGAGGATGATGTTGATGCACTCGACGAAGCTCGAGATGAAGCCCTACAAAGAGCTACTATATATCAGCAAAACTTGCGCAATTATCATGGATGACGACTACGTCCAAGATCCTTCGCAATAGGGGACCTAGTTCTGCGCCTCAAGAAAGATGGCCACCGAAAGCTAGAATCACCTTGGGAAGGACCCTACATTGTTATAGAAGTTATTCCTGGAGGAGATTATCGTCTACAAGACAAGAAGACATGAGTCAAATATTCCAATCCATGGAACGTGGCAGAGCTACGACGTTTTTACGCTTAAGATTTTATGTTTACTTACAATACAATAAGGCCTACGGCCCGGCTTTTAAAGCCAGAATATATAGGCCGACAGCCAGGCATCTTTTAAATCCAAAATATATAGGCCAACAGCCAGGCGGCAATTCGCCAAAATAGTGTATCATCGGTAGCGCCATATATATAAAGATAAGTTTTTCGTACCTTCAGTTCTTATTCATGTCAATTCAGGGGATTTTCTATCTTTTTATCATATTGACAAGCAAAAGCGTACTCGATAGAAAAAATTATGTATGACAAGCAAACACAATCATCACATAAAAATCTATGAGTTTTACATTAATGTATCCTTAGAGGGCTACTCCCATCGGGAGTTCTCACAAAGTATTAAAATATCTGATAAAATTAAGAAATATTGGCAACCCTGCAGGGCAACTGACAAAAATCAAAAGATAAGAAAATCTTAGATCGCACTCAGACATGATAAAACTCCGAATGCCGTGTTCAAAACATGAAGGTAAGACCCCGGGATTTGTCCTGTGTGGCTTGGTAATCGCACAAGAATGTGCTCTACCAGTAATATATCCATATCTATGATGCGATGAAAAATCACAATGAACGTGTTGGGTACCCGATAAAATAGAACTTGGATTCAGTATTCGGTAAGACCTCAGCGGATGAAACTAAATTACACCAGTAATAAATTCCGAGTTCAAGCCTAGGGACTTGAATTTGATGTAGGACAACCTTGTTTTTGCCCAGGCGCAATTAATTGATTCCCGATCCGTCAGATGCATCAGGACCACTGTACCAAATCCCTATGAAATCAAAAATAGTAAAAAAAGGAAAAGAACTGAACATATCTTTGAGAGTCAACCCGAATCTATGATTCAAGTAGAGTCTCGGGGGCTACTAACATAGGTATGATTTCTTGGGTACTTATGATTTGCTACCCAGGCCTGAAGAACGGTTTACGACCCATGAATAGTCAAGATGATAGCCCGAAAGGAGAAACCGACAAAGGTTGTAGTTGTATTAGGAAAGAAGAAAAAGCACCGACATCAAGTCGGTATTGTAATCATGTAATCTATCCACATACAGCTTTGAGACCTGGCCTATTATATATAGGACAGGGAGGCTTAGGCGAGGACACCAAACAATCCCCAAGTGATTTGTAATATTGCGATTCACCAGATATTCAGGCGACTTTGACTCCGTTGAATTCCTAACATCCGACGAAATCCCCAGTTTTCTCTTTCCGCGAAACCCTAAGTCCTTCTTCATGGACATTGCCGAGGTTACCCCTCGTCACCAACAATCATACCTCGGATATTGAAAGTATCACATAAACAAAGGAAATAGGACATCATTGTTTACGGTTCAATGATAAAAGATCTTTCTGGATGCATAGGGGTCATTATGGACATCCCGGTCCTGCTAATGATCATTCACCAGAGAGGTGTCTCGGTGATGTATGGAGTATTCCCAAACCGTAGGGTAATACACTTAAGGGTTCGATGATGTTGCAAGATGGTTTTGGTACATTCGGAATTATTGGAGTATTGACAAGAGAGATACTGAAAAGTTCCATGAAGGTCTGAAAGTTCTTCGGAGGGTTCCGAAAGGAGTTTCGGAGTAGAGGGGAATTAAGTAATATGTAATTAATATTAATTAATTGAATTAATATTAAATATATGATTTATTTAATTAATAAAAGGAAGCCCACCTTGTTGGGCCCCTCCCGGAGGGAATCCCAACTAGGCCTAGGCGCCCCCCTTATTGGATAAGGGTGTGGGAGCCCTAGGGTTTGATGGGTGGGCCGAATTGGGCCCATGGGGTGTGTCCAGCTAGGGAAACCCTAGCTGCTGTCCCTAGGCACCCCTTTCCCCCTCTTGGCCGCCCTAGGGTTGCCTTGGTGGGTGTAAGGGTGCCCCCTTCCCCGTATATAAAGGCCCTCTTTAAGGATGAGAGATACACCATGGCCACGAGTTGGGATCTCTCCTCCCTCCTATATGCGCCTCCCCCTCTTTCTCCACCTCTCCTTCCCGTGCATCTCCCCAAAGGGCTGCGTAGGAACGAAGGTCAACTCCACTGCTGCATGTCATCATGCTGCAGGAATTTCGGATCTCATCCAAACCGATCTACTTCCACAATCTCGGTTGGATCAGATATTCAGAGGTCATCATTGTTCACCGTATGTGTACGAGTACTACGAGGTTCTTCCACTTGTGTCACTAAGTCGTTGCGTCAGTGTTGTCGCAACATCGATATCTAGATGAACTTGAGGTTGGCTTCGTCGGCTTCATCATTAACTCTTGTGTGGTATCATAATCCCCACGTTTGATCTATAAGGGTATGTCACTGAATCCTAGTTAATCGTTACAATATTACTAATAGATAGATCTTGGGCAATTCAGGGTTGCGTAGGTAATACATTTTTTGTTATTAGCATCGAACACCAATAGTAGTGTGGGACCTATCTAGTATAAAGCTCAAGAGGTTTTCCGTATATCATATGGGCCGCCTTAAGCAGCACAATCAACTAACAAAACGGATCCAGGTACATGGAAGCTTATATGTCAGCTAGAGAATGACGCTGCTCCTACTAGATGGGAAATAGTTGCTTGTCGACTCATAGTAGTCCATGAGCTAGCTTGAGAAATGGGATATGGTGGTACACAGTGGCAGCCTCCCTGCCAGCTAGCATGCTAGTTAGTAGTGGTCTAGGTCATCGTACCCGCTGGGTAGGTCATAGTGGCCACGATAGCTCACATACACTACAAGAAAAGTTGGCTTTTACAACAGATGGTTTTCGTGGTTGAAGGCCCTTTTTCGTGGCCAAAAAGTCTTTCGCGATGGATGGGACCCGTGGTAAAAGCCCCTTCACTGAAGAATCAACCATGGATTTTTTTCGACCACGACAGATCGCACCCTTCAACCATAGAATTTCGTGTCATGGTAGATCAGTTTCGTCATCCCCGTTGACTATTGGCATCATGCAAACTGTCATGTGTCAAGCGTCGTTAATGGTCGGTTACTACTGTAAACGGTCACAAAATAGTGGTGGAAACCTGTAACATCCCAGGATTAGCACCTAGAATTAGAGAGGACACATATGTGTGCATTGAATTCATGCATAAGAAAATACGGGGAATTTTCGCGCAAAACTAAAAGAGATGTAGAGGGATCGAGATCTCTCTTGTTTTGATGGAAGCGTCAGCACAAGTGTTACGGATTTCAACATGACCTCTCCTATATTTTTTGTGTTTTGAGAAAACAATTAAATTCATATTTAAAATTTGAATTGAAATTCAAATTTGAATG
Source organism: Avena eriantha (assembly GCA_910589775.1). Classification (NCBI taxonomy): domain Eukaryota; kingdom Viridiplantae; phylum Streptophyta; class Magnoliopsida; order Poales; family Poaceae; genus Avena; species Avena eriantha. The sequence continues at coordinate 256,663,861 of OU342743.1, read as the reverse complement.
TTTTCGAATGTTCCAATATTAAGAAAAGATTATATTTAAATAATAAAGTAGAATGTAAGAGGAAAAAGAACTTATACAAGTAAGGATATTTCTTGTTCTTTTCTTATTCAGTAACAAAAAATCAAAGGGAAGTAACAAATGAAAGATTACATTACAGAAATAATTTTAATAAGAAAAATGAACTTTATTGAATAATAAGAAGATATTACATTGTTCTTTACAAAGAAAAGAAATAAAAATTACAAAAAGTTATCAAATGGAAATACTACACTACAATCTATCTATTTTTTAATCTAGTCTTCTTTGATCTTCTATCAGTAGCTTTGTACCTGTAACACAAAAGTAATAAATAAACCAAAAATAAAAGAGGGGTGAGGGGTTAGTGTTTTACTCTCAGAATTGGAGTGAGGTGCACTACTAGATCATCACTGAGTAATTAGAATGAAGGCCAAAACTCAATGTCTATTCTTATTAGTATATTTCGCCTCGGTACAACATCATGGGACTGGGGCAAGTTTCACCATAACAACAAAAATAAATGGCCATCACATGACATTATCAACTACCATTCGAACCAATCCACAAGAAAATATCTCAACCTTTGAAACTTGAGTCAAGTGGAACCCACCTGTAAGCAGCTTGGTCACTGCATGCATGTTGTGTGTTGTCAACATGGCAGCAGCCGTCCAATACTCTTAAAAGAGATCACACAGCCGCAACACAGCTACTGGCTACTACAGTTGTTTCTATCTATCTCATATCACCACCAAGATCTGAAGAACACAGCCAAGACCACAACAAATCCTACTAGATATCCAATATATCAACCAACTAATCCTCACAGCAAACCAACTAGATCATCCACATAATGGTAACCTAAGGAGGGGGTGGTACAGGAGGATAGCAAGGTCAAGTAGCCATTCACAAGAGCAAGGAGGAGCAGGACAAGTACCAGGAGGTGCAGGAGAAGGTCTAGAGAGTGATCACCACTCCAGGATCAAGCCAGCAAGGATAACCGGCACAGCAACATCACCAGCAACAACTGTGTGAAAAATACCCAAGTGAGGTGTATATTCATCCTTGAAGAAATTTAAACAGCCAAGAATAAACCTTTGCAAACTACCACCAAGATATCAGCCTTTGCATCACTGATCTTGGATAGAAATCTCTAGTTTTATAACTAGATGCACAGGAATCCTTGAATGAACATTTCTAGGCACATCCTATGGATGGTAGCACCTCAGAAATGATACATCTTAAAACTTCATCTTAAAAAGTAAGTATCCACCATACTATCCTTACAAAGGCCTATCAAATCATTTTCCTAAACACTATAGGAATCATACCTAGGAATGACCCATCATAAGATATGTGAGATAGGAAGCAATAGGTAAAGACCTTTGTTTCTACCTAGCAGAGTCTCAAACCAGCATCATATACTAAAGGATACATCCAATATAGTTCTATAGATAACAGAAATCTTTCTAATCTTGCAAGCTAAGGTAATCCACAATAGAGCTCATGAAAATCCTATCCAAAGACAGGAATTGTGTACCAATCAAGATGGTGTCACAATAACCATGCTTGATAAGCAATCCATATACACAGGCCACATAGTCAAATCCTCTAAAAAACAGACTTAATCATTGTCCTAACATAACAATTAGGAATCATCTTTGACATCTATACATTCTATTATCATAAATTAACAGAGAACAATTGGATAAGATATCCAATTCTAATTCTTTCATACCAAAGCATATCAACCATCATTCTATAATCCACCAGTATAGAAACTAGTGAATCATATGTTATGCACGTGAACTAGTGATCATCATCTCTTGTCAAAGAAGCCAGCAAAAAATCAAAGAAACCAATTCATATCTTTTTCTTAGGCATTGTCCCTAAGAATCAGGTACATATATACAATACACTGTCATATGGACAATACTTAGGACATAAGTAATTCATTGTATTATATATACCACCATGCAAATAGATGCACCCAGAGACAAATATTTAGATAGTAGAGCCTGCTATTTAACCAGGCATAACCAACATCAAAGGTACAGGTTTAGGAAACACCCGCAAGCAATTTCACTTTACCATCATCACAACATCTATATACATTCAACTAGATAACAATAAGCTTGGATTAAGGTAAAATCCAACCCGACAGTAGGTACTGTCAGGAATGCCTAATCAAACATCGCATCAGGTTCCTCACACTATACCATAGAGGAATTACACAGGAAACCATTCAAACTATCGCTGTTAACCACCACCAAAGGAATGAATCCTAGAACATGGATGTACCCTAATTAGGAATTAATCATAGCATACACGCAAAGGGTAGTGAAGGGGACCAAGAGCAAAGAAAAGGAAGGAAACAAACTCACCTGTGGTCCTCGCTGAAGTTAGAAGAGGAAGCAGAACAACCGATGAATGCACACACGGCGGCACATGGAGCACCTAGAGGCGCTGCAACCCGCGCCAAGCCGCGAGCACTGCGGCCACAACCACACGAGCAGCAATGGCGGCACCACAGGTCCACCAGAGCATCGGAGCAGCAACCCAGGGTCGGCGGAGAACTGAATCACCGGTGACCACCAAACCCTAGATTTTTAGATGGAGGCGACATGGTCAGGAGAGAGACCTAGCAACGAATCAAGCAGGACCAGTCGACAGAGTGTCATCGGCTGTCTTGTCTCACATCACAGCAGCGGCCAGAGAGGCTAGAGGCGGCCGGAATCACACATCAACGGCGGTGGCACCATATCGCCACTACGGGGATCAAGAGAGGAAAAGACAGGTACACGTGCGAGAGGGAGAGGGGTACTGGGCTGGTACATGCCAGTACCGCTCGAGCCAGAGGGCCTTGACCCCAGGCTGGGCTGGGCCAAGTTGGGCCTAAGTTAGGCCAGTCTGTGGGCCAGGCCCAATTCTAAAAGCTTGTTACAAAATAAATTAATATCCCAAATATTAAATGACCAAAATACCCTTGAACATAATTTACACTCTAGAAAAATATAGAAAACTCATAAAATAAGTATAATATATCAAAATTCTTAGAAAAACAAAATGTACATTTATAAACTTGCTTCATATCTTTTTGTGACACTTAACTAAATATTATTATTTATTAAGTCTTTATAAAGTAAGAAAACTTATAAAAGTCATATCTTATTATCTATAAACCATAAAAATATTTATAATATACCAAAATGTTCACAAAAATAATAAGTACAAGTTAAAATATAATATTACACTTTAGAAGTAAATAAAAAACCTAATCCTCTAATAACATGAATTAGACCTATTTCTTTTATTTTAATGCATAAACCTTTTCTTATATCTTTAATATAAGTTATTTGAAGTCTAGAAGTGTATAAGAAGTTCTATTGATATTTAAGTGAAGTCAAAGTAGGTCTAACTATTTTATGATGTATTTACTAAAACTACCATTTAAAATTAAGTGTATCTTAATTTTCCAAAAAAGATTTTATCAATTAGAAAATCATCAAAAATAGTATATTGTTTATCAAAAGGGTTCCCTTCACTTATATAATCACCAAGATAATATCTACTACTTATTTTCTAAGAATTCACTTAAAAAGCTAAACAAAGTTTTTAAGTAATTAAAGTAATGCTTTTCCATGTTTATAAAGTCTAACCCTAAATTTCTAAAAATAGGTAGGTGGTTCTAGTCACTTATAATTTCATTAAACACCACCCCATAAAAGCAATCACACCTATATTCTACTTTTGTAAAACATTAAGAAGTGAACCATATTTAATATAATACCTTATCCAAAACATTAAGGTTTCCACTATAAGTGTTGTGATTATTCAAAGTTCAATAATGTTTTCCTCTTTGATAAGTAAAGTTAATAAGAAAAACTTAAAAGGGTTATCTTGTAGTTTAAATGCTTTTCCTTGGTAAAAGTAACCTTTTCCTCAAAAGTTATTTTTTTACGAAACATAAAAGAAATCCTTAAACACTTCTTTAAAAGTTTTAACTCATTAATAATCTTTCTTAAGAAATTTTTTGGATACCATGCCGCATTTGAGTGCTTTAATATTGTATGCTACTTGTTGTATTTACATATTGTTTCACACACTCTCATAAGCCTTAATAAGAAGCACAAGTGTGTGGCTGGTATAAAAGTGAAACACATTCTAAAGAAACCATCCCCAGTTTCCGAACCCTAGATCAGATACAATTATGCTAGGGGTAGCATTTATCAAACTGCATTACATTACTTATGCATAATTGCATCTTGCTTCTTTAAAAATTAGTCCTTACCAAACCAATGATGCTATTTCCAGATTTTGGATCTTCTATTGTCTCGAAGAATGTGAGTGCATAATCTTGCAATCACAAAAGGCAAGTTCACACTTGCTCATGTCCTTTGATTATTTTCTATGCTTGTAACTCAACTATTGTCATCACCTGCATTTCAAAAAGGCCGAAAACACTATTTTCATAATTAACTTGAAGTATCGGTTACTGATCCAGGGTGATCAGCTAATCTATCATAACTGGCAATGGAAATGCCATTGTATAGGAATGTATCATCTAGGACTTAATAACCAATGTCACCAGTGATTCTAGCATCGCATATTACGCGTTAACCATGAGATTTGGAATGGGATGGAGAAGCCAGCTAGATCTTCTTCCTTTCGCATGGATGGATGACATGATCATGAGGCTGAGGATTTCTCGTGGAGAACCTAGCACATGGGTGGAACCCCTTAGTTTCCCGTGATTTTGGTGTCTAGATTATCTTGAGAGGCTGCTAGTGGTTTAGCTAGACCTTTAAGGGAGCTTGCTAAGGCATAACCGGCTCATAGAGTCATCAGGTGCCTACTAGAGTTAAAGCCGGTCCTATATAGGGCTTAACGAAGGTGGGGCATGTCCTGGAGGACCGTGTCTTCATGCAGGGTCGCGGAGAAGGGAAGTCATTGGCTTGGATCTTAGGTTGGGCGTCAAACCAAGGAAGTTTGAACAGGGACATACTCTCGGCCGTGCAACAAATCTTAAGGTCTCTGATAGCTGTGAGATTTGACACATTTTTGATGATTTTTATTGATGGTTTTCTCCTAGATTTGATTGTTTTCTAGCTTTACCTAACACTAATACTTCGATAGCAAAGAAAACTTGGTTTTTAATGTGTGTTTTAGGTTCTGAAAGTCAACATAAGGTTTTAACAAGAGAAACACAATATTCAGGCGAAAATAAGCAAGTCTCTTTTTAGAAGCAATTGAGGGAGGCATACAGAAGATTTAACAAGCAACTATACAGCAGGAATATTTTTTCCGGCCGTATAGTTCCCGCCGTATAGCTGTCGCCACCTCCGTCTTGTCAAAAGGGACAACTTTCATGAAGAGGCCAAACAGGAAATCATAACACAATAGCGGCCATCCCATCCAGAAAGGAGAAAGAAGAGATCCAAAGAAGGAGGAGAAGACGTTCTTCATCTTGCTCCATGATCTTCGGCCTCCTCGCCATCACACCCTCATAGCCATTACTTGTACTTGAGAGAGAGAGGGAGAGAGATCTTCACCTTGCAAGATTAGGGTTTGATATTGTTTCTTCCTATCTTGTATTGTGTTGTATTGCTTCTCTATTCTTATTGTGGATCTCCACGGTAATATTGATAAGAACTCCCTTTATTTAATTATATCGATGATGCTTTCTTCTCTCATGTGTGAGTAAGTTCCTTGGGCATGGGAGATGTAAGGGATTGGTGAGATGTGATGTGCCTCCATATATTGTCCATTAGTTTGTGATTGATTTTAATTACTATATTATGTGTGCTTGTCTATTTATGGGATGCCTAATGCTTGTTGTCTAATTAAGGGCCCAGGCAACATGATGCTTTGTTCTACATAGATAGGATCTTATTCGCTAGCAGACCGGCGACCCCCGAGTGACATGGGAATATCAATGGGAAACTAGTTTGACTCGAGGATAATGAGGAACCACTGTGCTTATTGCATTAGTCTGATCCAAGGAGCTTAATTGCTAAGCAACCTGAAGGATCTTAATCGTCTAGTGACTGACCATGGTTTTGGTAACAGGCTAGTAGGATTATTGAAGTTGGGATGAAATCTACCAAGAGGAGTTCCGGATAATTATGGGTTGCTCGCCTACACATATACTTTTAAGATTACAATTGTTACACTTACCATTCGTCCACCTGGCACAGTCACTATCACCATGAACTGTATTTCCCCGCGCCTTCTTAGTCATCTGTAGAAAACCACAAACAATCGAGTCGTTCTTTACTTTTATGCTTTTTATTCCTGAAGTTTACGTTTTAGTTTTATTCAAATACATCTAGCTTAATCCAAATTTCATTCTTATTTCCACACTTGTAGTCAATTCACTCGAAGACGTGTGAAAACTTTGAGTGTGACAGAGACTTCATTCATAAACACTTACCTTTGGGCTCCCTATGGGATCGATATCTATACTTCGAAACTAGCTACAAACAATCTATGCACTTGCATACATCAAGCTATTTTCTAGCACCGTTTCCGGGAGCTAAGCGCTAAGTGTTTGTCTCTTAACATTTCAGGTGTTACTACTACAAAATGATCTCCCTAGGAGAGAAAGGGTCTACACGCTCTAGTAGGACTTATTTACCAGATTATTTTGAGCGCGTGCCTATTCAAAGGCGCGAAGAAATTATTGAAAAACTTTTAAGATCAGACAAGGTAGTTGAAAACCCGAGTGATTTTATGGAAATCATGTCCATTTACAGGACATCTCCCAAGAAACCTGAGAAAATTCTCAGAGAATACAGTGCTCCAAACTCTGCTTCGTTAAACAACCAATAGATTTTCCTAACCTTCGAGTTAGAGAATATCGATTTGATGGTGGAATTATTAAAATTTTGCAGGAAAAAGGTTTCAGTGGAAGGGAAGATGAAGACCCAGGAAGACATATTAGAGAGTTTGACGATTTGATGACAACACTTGGACCAAAAGGTTTGCCAAGAGACTTCTCTCGTCTAAATGTTTTTTGTTGGTCTCTTAAAGGTAAAGCTCTAGACTGGTTATATTCTCTCCCTCATCATTATATTAAACATTGGGAAAACTGTATTGTGAAATTGATAAACAGGTTTAATCATTTTAAAAAGGTAACTGAAACTAGAAAGAATATAGGCAACTTTAGTCAGAACATGGGAGAAAACTACCCACAAGCCTGGGATAGATTCTTTGGAATGATCAATAGAATTCCTAATCATGGCTATTCTAAATCAACCATTTGCCATTTATTTTACCACGGCATTAATACTCAAAGCAGAGAGTTACTCGACTTATCAGCAGGAGGAACAATTAATACTTTAACTGTTAAAGCATGTTTGGAATTAATGTTTACTAGGGCTAAGAATGATTCTATATACAATCCTGATTTTGACACTAAGCTGGAAAAAGGGATGCTTCGTATAAATCCTGATCTTATGCCTAAAGTACGCAAAACAATGAAATAAAAAGGTATACCTTGTGAACTTGTTAAGGAAAACAAAGTAGACTTGTTACAAGTTTTTTACTAAAGAAGATGAAACTAGAAAAGTTTTTCAAGAATTAAAACATTGACAAGCAAAATCTCATAATAACCTGACAAAAAAATATTTTGGCAGAACTCACGGAAAATTATGATGAGATTGGCCAAGAAATAAAATTATTTCACAAGTATCTTAGTATGATTGAAACCCAATGTGAACAAATAGCACCTGGTTCTCAAATTTTTCTTCGATATGATATAGATATTTCTGTTTCTACTAATGTTGTTACAAGAAGAGGTGTAGTTGTTACATGACCATTAGGACCACTAGAATATGAAGCTGAGAAAGAGTGAAAAGAAAAAGCCTTTCTCAAGCCAAGCCAAGAAGATGATACACTGGTGGATCCTCAAGATGAAACTGCTCAAGAAACACAAGATCAAACCAAGGAGGACCAAAATGATGCACGGGATGACCGTTATGACTCTGATGCAGAGACGGTTGATCCAAGAGAAGAAAAAGAGACAAGTAATGAAGATGAAGTTGTTGTAGTAGAAAAGAAGAAAAGCGATAAGCAACAACAAAAAAAGCGACAAAAGAGCATGATCCCCCACAAAAGGTAAAAGACAAGAATAAGAAAGGTGAGCAAAAGCTTCCTTATCCAGATCGAAATAAGAAAGCACCGGATCAGGTAATCTATGATTCTTTCAAAAAGCACTTAGTGATCTTCATCTAGAAATTCCATTTGCGAATGCAATAAAATTTCCCACCTATTCTAAATTCCTCCGTGATATTCTTAATAGAAAGAAAGAAATAACCAAAACTGTTGCCATGGTGACTAGTTATCCTGATAATAGGAAGCTATTGTCTAAATCGGGAGATCCCGGAATACCAACTATTTCATGCTCAATTGGCAAAACTGATATTCACAATGCCTTGTGTGATTTAGGTGCAGGATTTAGTGTAATGCCATATTTCCTCTATAAAAGGTTAGGATTAGGGGAGTATACCCCTACTACTATCACTTATAGATGGCTGACAAGTCCACTAAACAACCCATTTGTATGATTGAGGATGTTCTACTTAGAATAGATGAGCATGTTATTCCGACTAATTTTATTATTCTTGAAATTCCAGAGGATGAAAAATTATCCATAATACTGATACCTTCGATCCGGATTACGGATGTAGTATATCTCTTTTTCACTAGTGGACCTAGGTTATCGAATCCACGGGAAGCGAATGCATAGTGAAGTTACTTTAACGGACCTTCGGGAGTTTTAGAATTTGTTTTGTGTTTTTATCGGACCAGTAGCTTGCGTATTTTTGTTGTTGTCGATGATGGAGAGAGAGGGCCTAGGGCATTCGGTTTCACCTGTAGCTATGCAAAAACATCTGATGGAAATAAAAGATAGAAATAAAGTATGCGTGTACTTGTTAGAGCAAGATAAATTATATATGGGCAATGCATCCATAATTTCTATTGCCTCCGCAACAGTTTATAGCAATAACCTACTAGTCTCATCCATAGAAGAAAGAGAACTAATGATATGCATAGTGATGTCACCGTTAAGCCTAAGCAAATCCCTCACATACAGCCGTACTACCCCTTCTATCACTGGGGTTCCCAACCTGCACATCAGTCATCACTCATACTCCCTATACCTGGATCAACCCTCGGGGTCTTGGGTACCTGACAAGTCCTTGGATTGAGGCAAGAGAGGATACAATAATCATCATGTCATACAAACTAATACACGATCCCATCTATGATAAATCACATGCACAATTGCTACATGGCTAGGCCGAAGCCCGTAGCCCAAGGAGAATTACTCACACATAGAGATGAGATCAGCAATCATAAACATTGTAATGAAAATCATAACATTGTTAGCAATAGTCTTACCATGTCGCCAATCGAAGAAGAGATCTACTATTACAAGTAGTGGAAGATGGCTCTGGAGATGGAGAATGGTTTGGAGATCTGGAGGCGGCTTATGGCTTCTTCGAGGTCTGGGGCGCAGCGAGAGATGTTTTCCCGTCGCCTGAGGCTTCTTTATATAGGGGTCCCTTCAGGAAAGTTGTTCTGTTTGACCTAACGGTGGCAGCGCCAACTATATGACCGGAGCTATACAGTCGAAATTTTTTCTCTGGCCGTATAGTTGGTCGTTACGGCATCTGCCTTCGCGGGACGACTCCTGGTTTCTTCTGGTTGAAGGAAATATCGTATCTTTGACTTTAATGTAGTGATTCCCTCCTTTAAACGAGATTATCTACGCAGGAAAAATACAAGAACAAAGGATTGCATACCCCTCTAAATATTAGCAATAGTGGCAAGGTTTAGAGAGATGTTTCATCAAAAATATGATTAATATCCAGTTTAAATGTGGACATAGATGGCTATATTTCAGAGCCATCAACCTCCCCAAGCTTAAACTTGATCGTCCCGAGGAAGAAAACCAAAAATCCAAAAGGAACTCAGCATTTAAACTGAAATAACAAGATGGTCTTCTTACTCATGATTAATAGTCTCATGTTTCCTCCACTTCATAAATCTGAAAAACTTTAGAATAGATAGAGTATTGGTAAGCATATCATATGGGTTTCATGCATCCTTATAGCGCAGCAAAATTATTGTAAGCATGGATGATTGAAATGAGTAAATTTTATTCCATGTCAAGTAATCAACTCATAGGCTTGCCTTTGAACAGTAAAGTATAATCATGTAGATTAAGAGTGTGAGAGTTGTCATGAAAAGCATATATACTAGAGTATCACAATTCTCCCACATCAATGAATCAAGACTTTGCAAGCACTACTTTTCTATTCATTGTCCTTCAAGAATCTTCAGTTTTTAAGTAATTGAGAGCATGCCAAAGATTTTTATTAGTTTATCAGGCTGTGATGGACACTCGTGGCATCACTAAGGTTTTTGTTCCTTTTGCATAATGATTACTCATTATAGCCAGAGGAGTGATTCCATCATGATTACAACTACCCGGTAGTGCCAAGAATCTTACCCACTATAGCATTGCTGCAACAAGTGTTTAATCAACTCATAGCCAAAATCTAGGAGTTTCCTCCAAGAAGATCGTTCGTAGGCCAGCAGAGTTGTTAGCATCCCATGAAGTTTGACATGTGTAAAGCTATATCATTCTTATGATTAACAAGTCAAAATTTGGCATGCTCACAAAAACCACTAAACATTAATTCAATCGAACATATCCTTTCAAAGAGAGTTATTAAGTCAATCAACATTTTCAGTGGAGTCAAGTGTCTCTATAAATAAGCCTTCAAGACTAAGCACTAAAACGCCCAAGCCTGCAATTGTGAGACTTTTTCTTATTACAATTGTTTAGCAATTTTTAGGCAAGACTTGGTTAATTACGAGAGCTAGAACAAAATAAGCCCAATTAAATACCCATGCAAACAACAATCATACTATGATACAAAGACTCACTCCACCAATATAATATCTCAACATTTACTATTAACTAGCATGGGTTTCTCAAACTTCAAAAGTGGGGAGTCATAAGGCATACCTCTCATGTTTGGTTCCACTTATCTCTTCCTTTTTTATTTGTTTCTTGGAAACTCAAAGTCGATCATTCTCCTGCAAATATATGAAGACTTGTTGATTCTCGAAGGTTCCGAGAGAGGTTGTGCATCCTCTCCATAGTCCCTCCAAGTCCTTGGAAATCTTGGTATGTGGTGAACCGGGTTTGTGGCTACTCCTCTTGATGGGGAACTTCTTGCTCCTCCTCTTGGTCCTCATCCTCTTCAGGAATCTCCTCCTCGAGTTGGTACAGCTCAACCTGCACATCATATAGCAAACGTCCTTCCTCGATAGAGAAAAGACCATTAGGAAAAGGAGCAGGGTAGATACGCCCTGCTCCAGCAATATGCAGATAATAAACACCACCTCTCCTAGTGAGCATTCCACAGGCCCTCAAGGTGGAGAAACCAACACGGGTCTCACCTAGTACGGGTTGCAACTCACCTAGATTGATGTCTAGGCCAGTGGCAAGCACAGTGATGACGCCTCCTCCTATGATTGGCCCTTGGCTTTAGGAGGCTTGCTGCTCCAGGCAGCGCACAAGGATGGTGCCCAAGGTGAGTGACAGGTTGCAGTTGATGTAAGCAGCTTTTGCGAGGACTAGGATGTCCTCCTCATTGAGTCTCGTGAACTCACTGCGTGCCTGCAAGGTGTTAGCAATAACATAGAACAAATAGCGAGTTGCAGGATGTTGAATATTCTTCCCCTTGTTTGCTCTACTAGTGAGACTCATTCCATTATAGTATTGATAGGGGAAAGAATTAAGCCAGTAAAGGATGCGCGTAAAGCATGAACATCATTGTTTGGAAAATTAAAGCATGCACACCATTCATCTAACATTAAGGTATAGTTGTTGTTCATCATACGAAAAGAAATAGTATCCTCTCCTTGCCACAGTTTAACGGTGCTTTGCAACAAACTCAGGAATTCAATGGTTAAGCGGCGATAAGTAGATACATCATTGTACACAAAGTTTTGCAGGCCAGCTCTATTGCAAAGTAAATTAAAGTCATCAGAAATATGAGTTGGTTCAATATAATGGGGCAAGCCCACTTGGTGGCCTTCACTTCGCGGTTCTTGATCTTGTTGAAGTGTTTGTGATGAGCCTCATCCCTGAATCGTATCCTGGATGATTGCCCAAGAAGTGCTAGCGGTGGCATGAGCACGAGTTTGGCTCCTTGTGTTCATCTTCTAAAACATTGAAGAAAGGCAAAAATAAAACTTTTTGATCCAACAACAGTAAGTATAATATGTTCCTCATCTAAACACACTAAAGAATCTCCTCAAGATAATAATCTAGGTAAGAAAATCATGGCAATTAGCTCATAGTAGGTCTCACCCTAGATTGATAATGATAATAGATTGAAGATGAATTTGCAAATAGTAATTGGAGGGTCGGAGGAGAAACATACCATAGATCACTTGTGTGCAAGGAAATCGAATGAAATTGAGTAGAGATGAAGATCCCTTGAGGTTTTGGGAGAGTTTGGAGGTAGAAGAAAGAAAAATGATTGAAGTTTTGGAGTTGGGAGTACCTTCCCATGCGATTTTGTGGTCGAACGCAACTATGCGGGCGCAACAATATGGGTGGAACATGCGTTCCGGCCGTATAGTTGGCATTCTGTCAACATATTAGGTCTTCCTCTTGGTGGCGCGGCTATACGACTGCAACTATACGAGCTGAACAGAATGTTCCGGCTGTATAGTTGGTCGTTAAACTATTTGTCCTTGCGAAAGAAAATTTGCAAAAGGCATCGATATCTATACGACCGGAACTATATGGACGGAATTTTTATTCCCACCGTATAGTTGGTCATTAAACTCCCAGTACATATGAATAGTAATTGTATGGAGGCATTGATATCTATACGGCCGGAATTTGTATTCCCGCCGTCTAGTTGGTCGTTAAACTGTCTGTACATATGAAAATAAATTGTACGGAGGCATTGATATCTATACGTCCAGAAATATACGCCCGGAATTTTTATTCCCGTCGTATATTTGGTCGTTAAACTCTCAGTACATATTGCAGAAAAAATTCGATGGCAAAGATAACTATACGACCAGAACTATACGGCCGAAATTTTTTATACCTATCGTATAGTTGGTCGTTAAACCGTCTGTGTCCATAATTTTTTTTCTGTTTCTTTGTAAACTATTTCTTTTCCAGTAACTTAGCGATATACCTTGTTTTTGACAAAAAATTAACAGAAAAAATTGTTGACCAACAATAGCATGAATAATGCAGAATTTCAAGTACTACCAAATTTCTTCTCCTCAAATGGAGTTTTCTAGCACTCTTTATTGAACATGAACTTAAACAAAAACAAAAACTTAACACAAACCTAAATTTAACATGGGTTGCCTCCCATGGAGCGCTCTTTTATGGTCAATAGCTTGACCTTGATGATACTTACTTGGGCCAGAGGAGTGGAACACCCACTCCAAAGTAATTGGTCTTCAAAGTGATGTCCTCCTTCTCGTCATGTTTGGCTTTCTTATTCTTGGGGAAATGAATAACAAAAGGATCCCACGAAGGCAATTGCAACTTCACATTCCCTTCATGAAGGTTAATTAAAGCCTTTATAGTTCTTAAGAAAGCATAGCCTAGTATTATAGGAGAAAAGGTATCTTTAGGCATGTCAACAATAACAAAATCAATGAGAGCTAGACAGCCTTTGATGTAAACTAAAGTGTTTTCCTTAATCCCTACAACTTGTTTGTAGGCAGAATCTGCTAGATGCAATTTTAATTCAGTAATTTCAAAGGAGCCAAGATTTAACTTGTTAAAAAGACTCTTTGGAATTGTTGAGACGCTTGCACCTAGATCACAAAGTGCAGCTATCTCATTGGTTCCAATCTTTATCTTAATAGTAGGCTCAAATATGTCATCTAGTTTAACAGGTAACTTTTCAACAATTTTCTTGTATTCCTCTTCAAGCTCGTGTACCTTAATTGCTACTTGATCAACAAAGTGTTGATAAGTGGCTTCATCATTACCTTCACTTACCGGAATTTTGACGTTGATCCTCTTTACGAGATCTTTGATGGTGTAGCTTGGTGAAGGGGCATTACTATAATCAAGTTCTTCAGGCTCCTCCCTTTGGATCCTCATCATTTTGAGTTCTTCAACAGGATTGTGCTCAGATTTACCTGCAAATTTAGCTAGAATGGGAGTTTGACTCTCGGTTATCTTACCTAGCTGTGCCTCAACGATCCTTGTTCTTTCTTGAAGGGCCTGCAAATCACTCAAACTAACATCTTGGTTAGATAATTTACCAAGCATAGCATCATGGTTCTCCGTGATTTTGACTAGAATATTATTTTGTTCATTCTGTGAGTCTATGAAAGACTTAAGCATTTCTTGGAGACTACCATTACTAGTTCCCATATTATTATTAGAGTTACTTGTAGGACTAGCATAATGTTTCTGAAAATTAGGACTGTAACTCTTCTTCCAAGCAGGATTGTAATCATTAGGAGCTACAAAGTCTATTTCTTCTATATTTGTTTTGAGGGTGGCTCTTACCTGAGTTTCCTTACCTTTTACGGCTAGTATGAGCTCATCCAACTTAGCATTGAGATTTTCGTTCTCTTGTTGTGAGACAGAGTTCACCTTCTTCGTGTTTGATCTTTCCACATGCCATTGTGCATGGTTGTCTTGCATATTGTCTAGCAGCTGCTTTGCTTCGGTAATATGTTTACCCATGCATGATCCTCCAACTGTAGTATCAAGCATAGACTTAGACACAGGATTAAGAGCATTATAAAATAAATGGAGGATTAACCAATCTTCCATCCCATGATTAGGACAGTTTCTTAGGCATTCTTTCATCCTCTCTCATGCAAGCGCTAGTGGCTCACGCTCTTCCTGTCTAAAACCAGTAATATTAGATCGGAGTTGCATAGTCTTTGCAGTTGGGAAATTTTAGTCATAAATAAAGAAGTACATCCCACCCATGATGTAATATTATTCTAGGCAAAGATAGCAAGCACTCTTTAGCTCTTCCTCTTAGAGAGAAAGGAAATAGACGTAATTTGACCGCATTAGGGTCAACGTCTTTTATACGCATCATATCACATATTTCAGTGATAGTATTTAAGTGCATACCTGCGTCTTCAACAGCAGAGTGTCCAAATTGATTCTGTTGAACCAAACTTAAGTAATGGGGCTTGATTTCATAGTCATCAGCAGCAATTGATGGCGGAGTAATAGGAGTACGCAAATAATCATTACTGGGAGTAGCAAACTCCCCAAGCTTCTTTTCATCCATACTTCCTATGTTTTGGGGTTTTCTTAGATTAAAAATTATAACAGCAAAAACAAGAATTTAAAGACTAACTAATTTTTTTGGTTTATCAAACAAAGACTGAAAGCAAACTAACAAAATTAAAAACAAGAATTAAAACTAGCAAGGTTCCTAAAAACCTCACCAGGGTAGCTATTGCTTCCCTGGCAACAGTGCCAGAAAAAGGGTTGATACCTTCAATCCGGATTACGGATGTAGCATAACCCTTTTTCCCTAGTAGACCTAGGTTATCGAATCCACGGGAAGCGAATGCATAGTGCAGTTACTTTAACGGACCTTCGGGAGTTTTAGAATTCCTTTTGTGTTTTTACCAGACCAGTAGGTTGTGTCTTTTTTTGTTGTCGATGATGGAGAGAGAGGGCCTAGGGCCTTCGGTTTCACCTGTAGCTGTGCAAAAATATCTGATGGAAAATAAAAGAGAAATAATGTATGTGTGTACTTGTTAGAGCAAGATAAATTATATGTGGGCAGTGCATCCATAATTGCTATTGCCTCCACAACCACTTATAGCAATAACCTACTAGTCTCATCCATAGAAGAAAGAGAACTAATGATATGCATAGTGATGTCACCATTAATCCCAAGTAAATCTTTCACATACAGCCATACTACCCCTTCTGTCATTGGGGTTCCCAACCTGTAGATCAGTCATCACTCATACTCCCTATACCTGGCTCAAGCCTCAGGGTCTTGGGTACCTGACAAGTCCTTGGATTGAGGAAAGAGAGGATACAATAATCATCATGTCATACAAACTAATATACGATCCCATCTATGATAAATCATATGCACAATTTCTACATGGCTAGACCAAAGCCCTTAGCCCAAGGAGAATTACTCACACATAGAGATGAGATCAACAATCATAAACATTGTAATGAAAATCATAAGATTGATAGCAATAGTCTTACAATGTCGCTAATCAAAGAAGAGATCTACTATTACAAGTGGTGGAAGATGGCTATGGAGATGGAGAAGGGTTTTGAGATCTAGAGGCGGCTTTCTAGCGAGGTATGGCTTCTTCGAGGTCTGGGGCACATCGAGAGATGTTTTCCTGTCGCCTGAGGCTTCTTTATATAGGGGTCCCTTCACGAAAGTTGTTCTGTTTGACCTAACGGTGGCGGCGCCAACTATACGACCAGAGCTATATGGTCGGAATTTTTTCTCTGATCGTATAGTTGGTCGTTACAACGTTTGCCTTCACAGGACGGCTCCTGGTTTCTTCTGGTTGAGGGAAATATCATCTTTGACTTTAATGTAGTGATTCCCTCCTTTAAACGACATTATCTGCGCAGGAAAAATACAAGAACAAAGGATTACATACCCCTCAGAATATTAGCATTAGTGGTAGGGTTTAGAGAGATATTTCATCAAAAATATGATTAATATCCAGTTTAAATAGTTTAAATGTGGACGTAGATGGCTATATTTCAGAGCCATCAAATACTTGGAAGGCCTTTCCTTAGTACTACAGGAGCATCAATTCATTGTGCTAAGTGAAAAATATTTTTCACTGTTTATGATGCTGAAATCATCTTCCAAAGAAGCTAGAAGCAGGAGAAAGATATATTCCACTGGCAAAACGAGTTCATGTGGGTAAGTGCCTTTGATAAGGGACAACCCATGGTAAGAATTTGAGAACAGCGAAGGGGTTGAGTTATTCAACCATTCTTAATAAAATGCTTAATGGGAGTCAAACCATCACATTAATAAAATAAACAAAAGAATAAAATGTTCATCCCATTCTTACAACTTTTTCACAGACATTTTTGTGGAAGCGTGCCCGTGAAGATGCTGCTGTCAAAAAGTAGTAGAAATATCAATTGAACAAGCATAGAATAAGTATAAAAATAAAAGTTTGAGTTTTATCTACAAAAATAGCTTAATCATTTTTGTCCGGATCAAAAAGTGAACCTCGAGTTGAGGAGAAGAAGTTAGGTAGTACTAGAAATCCTGTTCTATACATGCTATTTTTGGTCGACAATTTTTACTGTCAAAAACAAGGTGTTTCGCCAAGTTTCAGGATAAGAAGGTATTCTCGAAGAAATTTTTTTTTTTGATGAGTACTGAAGGTTTAACGACCAACTATACGGCGGGAATAAAAATTCCGGCCGTATAGTTTGCCCGTATAGATATCTCTGCCATCAACAAATTTTATTTCGTAGGCATAGAGGATTTAACGACCAACTATACGACGGGAATAAAAACTCCGTCCGTATAGATATTGATGCCTTCGTCAAATTTCTTCTCAAAGATACTGATGGTTTGACGACCAACTATACGGCGGGAATAAAAATTTCGGCCGTATAGTTATCGAGGCCTGTCTAAGAAAATTTATCTCGAGGACACAGACATTTTGACGACCAACTATATGGCGGGACCGTTATGATCCAACTGTATAGTTGCGCCCGTATAGCTGTGTTCTGCATAAAGAAACCCTAATTGGTGGCGCCGCCGCAACTATACGGCGGGAACTACATATCCCGCCCATATAGTTGCGGCGGTATAGTTTGGCGCAACCTCTTAATCGTTCCAGGGCGGCTAGGTTTCTTCTCCCTCCTCACTTTTTCTCTCATATTCTCTCTCCAAACCTCTCAAAACCCACCTAGAACTCTTGATTCTTCGCAGATTTCATTCGTTTGAGTGGGGGAATCAACAAATCGGTATGTTTCTCTCCCTATCCATGCTTTATTTTCAGATTTCCATGGTTGAAACTCTCACATTAATCTAGTGGATGAACTCAAGCTTATTTTGTTTTTCTTTATGATTTCTCACGTCAGGATTAGATTTTTCCATGTAGAATCATTCGTATATCATGTAGAAACTATATGCCTAAGGTTTTATGGTGAAATTTTTCAGTGCATCAAGATGAACAAAATTGGTAGCATTTTTCGCAAGAGCAAGCGCCAACATGGCGAGAGTTCGGGGCGTCGGGCCGTTCTCAACCCCAAGTTGTCCATAGTTTCATCAAGGAGGATGATGCCCACACGTTGGCCGATGATAACTTTCTCGCCACGGTTGGGTTTAGGGCGGACTTCGACCTCATGTGTGAAAATTCAAGGCTAGCACTACTCTACTATCCAAGCCACAATACCTATGCCGAGCTCAGCTATGAGTTCCTTGCCTCCTTCTACGATGACCATAGGGAGAAAGGTAATGCGTGCACGGTAAGCTTCACCATGAACTAGCGGCACTGTGAAATAACTTTTGAACAATTTTGTGATACTTTTGGCTTCCCTCACGATGGGGAGCCAACTGTTACAAACTTATATAGCGTCACAAGTGTAGAAACTTGGGAGGTTGTTTCTGTTAACGGTGGCAGGGACTTCTACCAGAAGAAGATGTCCACCATTCAGAACCCAACAATTCGCTACTACGCCTTGTTCCTCGCCAATACACTGCTGGGAAGAGGAGATACCGGTTCCATGGCCAATGCGGATGTGGCAATGATCACCAAGGCACTCTTCCCCAATGCACCGCAAAGCCCCAATCTCCGGGCTCTACTCATCCAGCACTTTCGTCACCAGAGAAACAAGACGAAAGGTGACATTCGCATTGGTGGATTGGTAACCCACCTTGCTCATGCATTAAACATTATCTTACCTGTGATGCAACCTGTTGATGGTCCAAACTTATGGATGTCAAATATTTGACTGCTTGTGGTTTCCTCGGTGTTTACCGAGCTAATAAGAGGCTTCGAGCATATCAATTTGGTTATCTTGGTGAGCACAGGTTGAGCAGGTTCCGTTTCCTTGTCCCCAAGTGTAACATCCCAAAACTTTAATCCAATATATCAAGATCTAAATCACCCAATTTAGGGTTAACAAAAACTTTTTCTCAATTAACTAAGCATGCATATGTGTGTTGCATTAATATGGAATTGTTTTGAATTGCCATGTTTGTTTGTTCTAATGGTTGTAAAATGATTCAAAGATGAATTCCACATCATCTAGATCAATCCCAAGCAAAATCCAAAGAAATAGAAATCAAATAGAATTAATAAAGGCAAATGAAAACCTTGGAATGATGAGTCATTCTATTGAGATGTTCTGACATGTGTTGAGAACACAAATGGTTTATGATGATGATGAAAATGTTGAGGCATGAGCCTTAGCCCTTTTATAAAAACTGATGGTTGGGTTCGGATGCGATACCATTCCAATTTTACCGTACAACCATAATACCTGAATTGGGTAAGGCTTAGTTGGAAGTTTATATGCATTAGTATTAGTTCCCTTGCTGGAGAGGTTTGAGCTGAGGCTACCTCTCAATGTTGTCCACCTATGCAGTGCCCAGGATGGCAGATGGTCATGGCTGGGAGGCGAAGCTCATAGGAGAGGTGCTTATACTAGAGTGTGTAAAGGAAAGGTTATGTTTGATTATCTTCATACTAAGTATGATGATCCAGGGTTATCCCTGACAGATGTATCGAGTTTTGTGGTGAAAGTGTACCACCTCTGCAGAGTGTCAAACTATTCGAATAGCCGCGTCCGCGGTTATGGACAGTTGGAGTGGCCATACTGTTCCGTTGTCAGATGTTTTCAAAATGACTTTTGAAATGAATTGTGACATGACTCAACCACAACAGAATTGTCACTAGGACAACTAAGTTCCCACTTAGGTGATTTAGAACTTTATTTTATCTTTCTTTGTTTCTGAACTCAGCTTAGTTTTCAAACTTAACTTTACAAATAAACTTAGAACTTAGCATTCCTACTAGAACTACCTTACTTGTTAGTGATAGTTTGCGAGTACTTAAAGAGTACTCATGGATTTGCCCCTGGCTATTCCTGTGGCTAGACTTTGAGGAGGACTATCCGGAAAAAGGACAACAGGATGGCTACGACAAATAGGATCATCTCCCATCGTCAGCATTGCCTATGACACTGAAGATGGACCCCACCGCTATGCTTATTATTCCGCTACTTGTTTGTACTAAGATTGGATCATGAGATCCTTTATTCATGTAAAGACCTTATTATGGTTTGTAATGGATGATGTACTGTGATATCCAATCTGTTATGTCTCACAAAAATGGTAATCCTGGGATTGTGATGTATGGCATAACAGGCATCTGGGATTAAAAATCCGAGTGTTGACACCAAGCCTTCTTGATTGTGGAGAAGGACACCTGGGTCCTCACCAAGGATCAAGTGGTGGAGATCATGGCTGAATTCCAGCCTAATCAAGAGGAAGAGGAAGAAGGAGAGCAGCAGGATGAGGATGAGAAAGAGCAAGAGCAGGAATACAACCCTGCTTGGGAGGGACAACAACAACAGCAGGGGGATCCTAGGACCCATGGCCCAATCAGCCACAGCAGGGGTTCAACTACGTCCCCTATCAAGAATTTCAGCAGCTCAACCAACGCGTTGGGGAGATTGACCACACTCTACAAGGAGTGAATGAAGATGTGAGTGCCTTAACTCAAAACTTTAGTCACTTCATGACCAACTTCCCCGTCTACTACCAACAGTATCCGCACCAGCCGCCGAATGATGGCAACAACTGAGCCTGGCAATAGCCTAAGCTTGGGGGAGGTTTGAAAACCTCCAAACCGTGCATTCATATTTTTATGTCTTCTTTTGATTTATTTTACTCCTTCAAAATTGTGTATTTACTTTGAGTTTGCATTCCTAAACCAAAAATACAAAAAAATAGTTGTAACTTTTATTGCACATTCGTTTCTTTGTTTCTCTCGGAGATTGCTCAATTTCAGGTGACTTGGCAATAGGCAAATATAGAGGGGGTTTGACTCAAGTACGAGAAAGAAGCAAGCAAAAGGAGGTATCACATTCCTTTCATCACCTTTTCCGCAACTTTAAATTGATCCTACAATTATTTACTCGCTTGCACCTGAGTCACTCCCCACTTAGCTTGCTATCCTATAAATTCTATTCCTTTGCTAGTGTCTCCCTTTTAGCTTTGAAACTATGAGCAATGAACTTGGTTAAAAATGCTTCCTACATTTTTACAACAATAAAAATCATCCAAAAGATGACTTGAGTCCATGTTTAGCCCAAAGTATCTGATTTTAGAACTACTCCATCCCATTTGAGCTTAATGTAAATAGATTCGATAGCACCCTTGAATAAAATTGTTTGATAAAATGGATGCTTCGAATAGTAGAGATTATGCCACTACCTTTTCTAATAATTACGGTAAGATATTGCTTTAAGTGTGTCATTACAACACTATCATGCTCCATGTGGAACTATTAACTCCACTGGCCAACATATGATCTAAATGTGGGAAACCACTTGATTTCGGTTATTGAGTTATGTAAACGTCTGTAGCAGCAATGCTATGACGGGTAAATTTTTAGTCTCCTCATGGTTTCACATTCCAAGTGAAGTTTTAGTACTCCTCTGACCCACTATTGCTCAACAATTATTTATTGGCATGGTCATGAGTGCACAACACAGTCCCAATTAACATGTTAAAAACAGTGGCATGATTTCTCTATGAAAGAGCTGAAGTTTTTGAAAAGCAAGGAAAGGAAAAAGGTGTTTTGAGTGTCTTGAAACTTTGACATGGGAATAGATGAGTTGTTCTTAAATTGAATGTTTTTGGTGCCAACTTCAGTACTCTTAATTGATTAAAGAAACAAGAGCAAAAAGTTTTCATCTCTCAACAAAGAGAGACACCAAAAGAATTTGTTTCACTTTCCTAGATAAACTTTTCACACTTGCTCGGGCATATGATTTATTTGCTAGCAATATATACGTGGTTAGGAAGTGGACTCAGTGCAATCTTGTGAATACTTTCATGTTTAAGATTGCAGGAATTGTGAAGAAAAGAATTTGACACCAATTTGAGCTTGTATGTTCTTTTATTTCAGTCTTGAATCTCTGCCATTCTTCCTTATTTTCTTGTCACACGAGGGCGAGCAGCATCTAAGCTTGGGGGAGTTGATAGCTGTGAGATTTGACACATTTTTGATGGTTTTTATTGATGGTTTTCTCTTGGATTTGATCGTTTTCTAGCTTTACCTAACGCTAATACTTTGGTAGCGAAGAAAACTTGGTTTTTAATGTGTGTTTCAGGTTCTGAATGTCAACGTAAGTTTTTAACAAGAGAACCAATATTCAGGCGAAAAAAAGCAAGTCACTTTTTGGAAGTAATCGAGGGAGGCATACAGAAGCTTCAACGAGCAACTATACACCGAGAATATTTTTTCCGGCCGTATAGTTCCCGCTGTATAGCTGCTGCCGCCTCCATCTTGTCAAAAGGGAAAACCTTCGTGAAGAGGCCGGACAGGAAATCATAACACATCATATGCCATCCCATCTATTAAGGAGAAAGAAGAGATCCAGAGAAGGCGGAGAAGACGTTCTTCATCTCACTCCACGATCTTCGACCTCCTAGCCATCACACCCTCATAGCCATTACTTGTACTTGAGAGAGAGATCTTCACCTTGCAAGATTAGGGGTTGAGATTGTTTCTTCCTATCTTGAATTGTGTTGGATTACTTTTCTATTCTTATTTTGGATCTTCATGGTAATATTGAGAAGAACTCCCTTTATTCAACTATATTGATGATGCTTTCTTCTTTCATGTGTGAGTAAGTTCCTTGGGCGTGGGAGCTGTAAGGGATTGGTGAGATGTGATGTGCCTCCATATATTTTCCATTAGTTTTTGATTGATTTTAATTACTATATTATGTGTGCTTGACTATCTGTGGGATGCCTAATGCTTGTTGTCCATTTCAGGGCCCAGGCAACATGATGCTTTGTTCTACATAGATATGATCTTGTTTGCTAGCAGACCGACGAGCCCCGAGTGACACGGGGATATCAATGGGAAACTAGTTTGACTCGAGGATAACGAGGAACCACTGTGCTTATTGCATTAGTCCGATCCAAGGAGATTAATTGCTAAGCAACCTGAAGGATCTTAATCGTCTAGTGACTGACCATGGTTTTGGGAACAGGCTAGTAGGATTATTGAAGTTGGGATGAAATCTACCAAGAGGAGTTCTGGCTAATTATGGGTTGCTCGCCTACACATATACTTATAAGATTACAATTGTTACAACTATCATTTGTCCACCTGGCATAGTCACTATCACCATGAACTGTATCTCCCTGCGCCTTCTTAGTCATCTATAGAAAATCACAAACAATCGAATCGTTCTTTACTTTTATGCTTTTTATTCCTGAAGTTTACATTTTAGTTTTATTTAAATACATCCAACTTAATCCAAATTTCATTCTTATTTCCACACTTGCAGTCAATTCACTCAAAGACATGTGACAACTTTGAGTGTGATAGAGACTTCATTAATAAACACTTACCTTTGGGCTCCCTGTGGGATCGATATCTAAACTTGAAACTAGCTACAAACGATCTGTGCACTTGCATACATCAGTCTCTCATGGGAAAAGTGATGCACCTATGCAAAGTGTAAGAATTGTGACATGTTACTCATGTTCCTGGAAGGAGCTATGAACGCGGCAGGAAAGGAACTCCATGAAAGTTCTGGTCAACCTGTGAAGGCTGTCGGACATAGTTTTTAGAGTAAAAGCAACCTTTGAAGAAATGTTTATGAAAACTTGCATTTCCTATGACCTTTGGTCTGTGGCTATAGCTAGTGCATCAAACACTCCTTTTTAGTGAACTTACTGAGTACGCTCATACTCAACCGTACCTTCTTAACCCTTGCTAGGTTCTAAGCCACTAAAGACGTCGTCAACATCAACTTTGTGCTCAAGAAACCTGATACGTCCATTTTGCATCACTATTCTATGTCACAATTCACCATTATTCATTGATATATTTCGTATTGAGAGGTGATACTTATGTTATTTCCTCCGTTTTTGCATGGTTGATGACTTTTGGAGCATGGACCGCTATAGTCAAGATTCTAATGGAAAAGGTGCTGTTTGGAGGCAAAATTCGCGAAGATCAGAAAATCTGGGAAAATATACGGAAAATCCAATTTTTCCAGAAGATGGAGTGGAGATGGGCCATAGGGGGCCCACACCACCCCAAGGCGCGGGCAGCCCTAGGCCACGCCTAGAGGTTGTGTGGCCACCCTGGCCCACTCCAGCCTCTCCCCTCTGGTGTATATCATCCCCCCCCCGAAACCCTAAGACTCGGGGAGTGACCACAAAAAGATTCCGCCGCCTCTGCGGGGCAGAAAACACCGAGAGAGAAATATCTCTCCGACAGACAGATTTCTGCCGGGGGAATTCCTTCCCGGAGAGGGGAGATCGTCGCCATCAACACCACCATCAAGGTGGACTTCATCGGGATCATCATCATCATCACCATCATCACCATCAGCACCCTCATCACCACCTCCATATTTCTGTAACAATTGAGTTGAATCTTGCATTAGTTCATAGGGGAAACTTTCCCGGTGTTGATTACTCTTTGTAGTTGATGCTATTGAGTGAACCATTGAATTATTGTTTATGTTCATATTGTTATACATCATTATTCCCTCTCTGATCATGATCCATATGATGTCTTGTGAGTAGTTCGTTTTGTTCTTGAGGACATGGGAGAAGTCTTGTTGTTAGTAGTGGAGTTGTGTTGAGAAAGATTCAATAGATTGTTATTTAAGTTGTATTGTACTTCTTCTAGTGGTGTCATGTGAACGTCAACTACATGACACTTCACCTATATGGGCCTAGGGGAATGCATTGTGTATTTGGCTACTAATCGGAGGGGTTGCCGGAGTGACAGAAACCTGAACCCCCGTTAGGAAACCATTGCACAAGGGACGTAAGGGTCTTAGAGTTTAAAGCTGTGATTAGGTTTCTACCTTAATTACTTTCTTGTACTTACGGATGTTTGCAAGGGGTATAATCACAAGTATGTATTAGTCTTGGATGGGGCGGTACATTAGCACAGGCTCACCCACACAACACTTAAAAAGCTAGAGAAGATTAATCAGCTATATGAAGCGAAAGCACTTGACAGTCTTCCCATGTGTCCTCGAGAACGTTTGGTCATCTTAAGTAATACAACCGGCTTGTCCTTTGCTCCATAAAGGATTGGGCCACTTGCTGCATTTATTCCTACTGTCTTTTATTTTACTCGTACTTTGTTTACTTGCTTTATCGAAACCCCCTAAAAATCCGTTTGCTAAGTATTTGTAGAGAATTCCTGATCCATACCACTAGCCAACACCTTCTGCTCCTCGTTGGGTTCGACACTCTTACTTATCGAAAATACTGCGATACACCCCCTATACTTGTGGGTCATCAAGACTATTTTCTGGCGCCGTTGCCAGGGAGTGAAGCGCTATTGGAGAGTGGAACTGGTAAAGGAAACTTCTACTGTGAGTATTGTTTACTTCTGTTAGTTGCTTTATTTTCGTTATGGATAATTCGCTGAGTTTCTTATTTGTTAATGCTACTACCACTGCTAAGGTAGTAGATAAGCCACCACGTGCTAAGAATGATGTTTTCAAAATACCTACAAGAATTATTGATCGTGTTATGGATAACTACTATGTTGGGGATGGAACTATCCATCCCGGTGATCATTTACTCTTTATACACGAATTATGCGGGTTGTTCAAGTGTGAAGGTATTACTACAGATCAAGTTAAGAAGAAGTTATTCTCATTGTCACTGAAAGGAAGAGCTGAGGAATGGAATAAGTTGCTAAAGAATGGTCAAGCTCTGGAATGGGAGGAAATAGTGCCTCTCTTTTATTCAAAGTTTTATCCTCCTAGTGAGATTCATAAAGATCAGAATCAAATATACAACTTTTGGCCTCTTGATGGAGAGAGTACAGCTCAAGCTTGGGGGAGATTGAAGTTAGTAATGCTCAAATGTCCCATTCATGAGCTCCCCAACAATATTATTATCAACAACTTTTATGCAAGGCTCCCTCTACATGACAATGATTTATTGGATGCTTCTTGTGATGGATCATTCACTCGCATGGAAGAAGAAGCTAAATGGGACCTTCTAGACCGTATTCAAGACAATGCTGAAGCTTGGGAGAATGACAAAGGTAGAAAGTCAGGTATAAATTATGATTATGAATGCATTGAATCTTTTATGGGAACTGATGACTTTCAAAATATTAGTAATATTTATGGTCTTGATTTGCAAGTTATTACGAATTGCTTTAGAGCTATTGCTTCCTATATCGAAATTCCAAAAAGGGGATGGAACAAATACCATGCACCTTACAAAGATATTGTTGACTATGCTCCGATTGGAAGTGCTGAGTATTGCATTATTGACGCCATCTTACCTGAACCTTATATCGAGAAGATTACCTTCCCCGAAAAGGTAAAGGACAATCCTATGATAACTAATGTAATCACCAAAAGTGAAAAAAGAACTGTAAAACCTGATGAACAAATAAACATTGAACCTGTGGTACCAATTGTGAAAGACCTTGTCACTAAAAGCGTAGAAGATGGGCACATAGTCTTTTGTGAGGATGCTTCTAATATTGTTTCACATCCCAATAGAACTAAAAAGGCTAGTGTTCCTGTGCTTTTTGTTAGAATTGGTGATCATTGTTATTATGGTTTATGTGATATTAGTGCAAGTTCTAGTGCTATTCCTTATGAGCTTTACAGAGAAATTATGCATGAAATTAGTCCCTACGAGTTGGAAGAAATTGATGCGGTTATTCACCTTGCTAATAGAGAGACCATCTCTACAATTGGTATCGTATGAGACGTGGAAGTTCTTTGTGGTAAGATTAAGTACCCTGCTGATTTTCTAGTACTTGGTTCTGCTGCTAGTAAAACCTACCCTATCATTTTTGGTAGACCTTTCTTGAGTACTTGTGGAGCTATTATTGATTGCAAGAGGGAGAAAATCTTGACTAAGTTTGATGGGGAATCTTATGAGTTTAATTTTTCGAAATTTGCTGAAGAACCTTGCGAAGAGGAACCCATAATGAGGATTTTAGGGTTGAACAACTTGCTTCTATTTATCTTGCTCCTAACAATGCTTTGCAGCAATTTATGGAAGATCATGAAAGTGAAATCTTCATGGAAGAAAGGAATGAGATTGATAGGATTCTCCGTGATCAACCTATGATGCTTAAGCACGACTTTCCTGTAGAAGACTTGGGTACCACGATGCCACCTAAAAAGGATCCGGTTTTCGATCTAAAACCTCTCCCTGATGATCTTAAATATGCTTATATTGATGATAAAAAGATATATCCTGTTATTGTTAGCGCTAAACTTTCAGGGAAGGAAGAAGAAAGGTTATTGGAAGTTTTGAGGAAACATCGTGGAGCTATGGGCTATACTCTAGATGATTTAAAAGGGATTTCACCTACTATATGTCAGCATTCTATCAACATAGAACCATATGCGAAGCCAGTAGTGGAGCACCAACGACGTTTAAATCCTAAGATGAAGGAAGTGGTAAGGAATGAGGTATTGAAGCTCCTTGATGCTGGTATTATTTACCCTATTGCTGATAGTGAATGGGTTAGTCCTGTTCATGGTGTTCCTAAAAAGGGAGGTATTACCGTTGTCCCTAATGATAATGATGAGCTTATTCCTCAAAGAATAGTGGTAGGCTATAGGATGTGCACCTATTTTAGGAAATTCAATAAAGTTACTAAGAAAGATCACTACCCGCTTCCGATTATTGATCAAATGTTGGAAAGGTTGTCTAAAAAGACCCATTTTTGTTTTCTTGATGGTTATTCTGGTTTCTCTCAAATTGGTGTTAAACAACAAGATCAAGAAAAAACTACTTTTACTTGCCCTTATGGAACTTATGCTTATAGACATATGCCTTTTGGTTTATGTAATGCTCCTGCTACTTTCCAAAGGTGCATGTCTGCTATCTTTCATGGTTTTTGTGAGGAAATTGTAGAAGTGTTCATGGATGACTTTTCTGTCTATGGAACTTCTTTTGATAATTGTCTGCACAACCTTGATAAAGTTTTGCAGAGATGTGAAGAAACTAATCTTGTTCTTAATTG
Source organism: Avena eriantha (assembly GCA_910589775.1). Taxonomy (NCBI): domain Eukaryota; kingdom Viridiplantae; phylum Streptophyta; class Magnoliopsida; order Poales; family Poaceae; genus Avena; species Avena eriantha. Next base: position 256,635,556 of record OU342743.1, on the reverse strand, counting down.
GGAGAAATGCCACTTCATGGTTAATGAAGGGATTGTTCTTGGGCATAAAGTTTATAAAAGAGGCATAGAAGTTGATAGAGCTAAGGTTGAGGCAATTGAGAAGATGCCATGTCCAAGAGACATCAAATGTATTCATAGTATCCTTGGTCATGCTGGTTTCTATAGGAGGTTTATTAAAGACTTCTCTAGGATATCAAAACCTCTCACTAATCTTCTTCAAAAAGATGTACCCTTCGTTTTTGATGATGATTGTAGGGAAGCTTTTGAAACTCTTAAGAAGGCTTTAACTACAGCCCCTATTGTTCAACCACATGATTGGAGTTTACCCTTTGAAATAATGTGTGATGCTAGTGATTTTGCTGTAGGGGCTGTCCTTGGGAAACGTATTGATAAAAAGTTAAACGTTATCCATTAGGCTAGTAAGACTCTAGATGCTGCTCAAAGGAATTATGCCACAACTGAAAAGGAATTTCTAGCTGTTGTTTTTGCCTGTGATAAGTTTAGGCCCTATATTGTAGACTCAAAAGTAACCATTCATACTGATCATGCTGCTATTAAATATCTTATGACGAAGAAGGACGCTAAGCCTAGGCTTATTAGATGGGTACTGCTTTTACAAGAGTTTGATCTACATATAGTAGATAGGAAGGGTGCTGAAAACCCTGTAGCTGATAATTTATCTCGTTTGGAAAACATCTCTTTTGACCCTATGCCTGTTAATGATAGTTTCCCAAATGAACAGTTAGCTGCAGTAGGGGTGAGCTCGCGAGGAAGCCCTTGGTATGCTGATTATGCTAACTTTATTGTCTCCAAGTATTTGCCTCCAACTTTTACAGCTCAGCAAAGAAGAAAGTTCTTATATGATTTGAGGCATTATTTTTGGGATGACCCACACTTATACAAAGGAGTGGATGGTATTATGCGAAGATGTGTTCCAGAATATGAACAAAAGGATATATTGCGTAAATGTCATGGTAGCGCCTATGGAGGACATCATGCAGGAGATAGGACTGCACAAAAGGTACTACAATCAGGTTTCTACTGGCCTACCCTTTTTAAAGATGCAAGAAAATTTGTTTTACCTTGTGATGAATGTCAGCGGGTTGGTAATATTTCTAGACGCAATGAAATGCCTATGAACTACTCTCTAGTTATTGAACCTTTTGATTGTTGGGGATTTGACTTTATGGGTCCTTTCCCTCCTTCGAAAGGCTACACTCATATTCTTGTTGCCGTTGATTATGTTACTAAGTGGGTGGAAGCCATTCCTACAAAGAGTGCTGATGGGGAGACTTCTCTAAAAATGCTTACGGATATTATCTTTCCTAGGTTTGGGGTGCCTAGGTAACTCATGACTGATGGGGGTTCTCATTTCATTCATGGTGGTTTTAGGAAGACCCTTGCTAAATATGATGTTAATCATAGAATTGCTTCAGCTTATCACCCCCAAACTAGCGGGCAAGTAGAGCTATCAAATAGAGAAATTAAATCTATCTTGCAAAAGACTGTCAATAGGTCTAGAAAAAACTGGGCTAAGAAGTTGAATGATGCTTGGGCTTATAGAACTGCTTACAAAAATCCTATGGGAATGTCTCCTTATAAAATGGTTTATGGGAAAGCTTGCCACCTACCCTTAGAATTAGAACACAAAGCTTACTGGGCAGTGAAAGAACTAAATAGAGATTGTAAGCTCGCTGGTGAGAAAATATTATTTGACTTAAGTTCCTTAGATGAATGGAGGAGTGAAGCCTATGAGAATGCTAGGCTCTTTAAGGAAAAATTCAAAAGATGGCATGACAAGCGAATACTTAAGAGAGAATTTCATGTTGGTGAGAAAGTTCTATTGTATAGGTCTCGTCTCAGATTTTTTGCAGGTAAGCTACTATCAAAATGGGAAGGACCTTTCATCATTGAAGAAGTATACCGTTCAGGAGCAATAAAAATTTCTTCTCTAAAAGATAATACTACACAAGTAGTGAATGGACAGCGACTCAAACACTATATTGATGGAGATTCTTACAATGAAGATGTTGATGCCTTTCAAGTCATAACTCCGGAGAAATTCATCGAGGACCAAATTCAGAGACCTGCAGAGTCCGTTTCCAACTAGGTAACAGTTCTAGTAAGAAAAGTTCTGCGAAAATACAATCCAACTATATTTTTGCAGTTTTCAGTCAATAAGGAAAGCTACGAAGAGAAAAAGGGATGGAACCGGAGCCGGGGTAGCCCACACCACCCTGTGGCGCGGGCCCACCCCTGGCCGCGCCACCTGGTGGTGAGGCCACCCAGGACTCCGCCTCCGACCCGTTTTCTCCCAATACCTTCCTTTTGATATGAAACTTCGTAATATATAATCCCCCAGATCCCCGAGGTCTGTACATCGTGTTTTTGTCATGTTTTTGTTTCGATCTGTTTCTGTCAGGACATACTCTTTGAAAGTTTAGAAGCACAATGGTGTCTGCCAAGGATAAAGGGAAGGAGCCTATGGAGGAAGATCTCCAAGACCCCAAGCGGGGGCTGGTACCTTTAGTCTCTTTCCTTGCATCAACGGAAGCCCTACGAGTCACTAAGGAGTTCTACGATAAGTACCGAAACTTGAGGAGGAAGGTGGACATGCTTCAATGGGAGAATAATAGGCTTCGCAAGATGCTGGAAGATTTCCTCACGTCAACCAAGAAAATATTACCACCACCACCGAAGGAGTAATTCGTCATCAGGTTTGGCATCCCCTTGGTTTGTTCCAAGCTTGGGGGAGTGCCGCGGTATCACATCACTATCTTCAATCTTTTTACCTTATTAGTGGAGTCATATCATGAATAGAGGAGTTATTATGTAGTATGGTTTGCATTATGGAAGTGTCCCCTCTCTCGTTAGATATGTATCCCTTGGTGTTAGTTGCCGTTATGGAATATTAATGAGAAGTTCTATCATTCACTCTTTTGCATAGCTTATATTAGTTTTCAATTCATGGTTATATGATTGATCTTGTTGTTAGTATTGGTAGCACTCTAGGATCATTGAGTTAATTTAGTTGGTTTTGGCAAACCTGGCTCGGTCAGTAGCACACTATGTTTGAGAGTTGAAAGAAAATATAGAAGTACTCTAGAGAAAAATAATTTCATCATCGTTCTTTCTTTATCTGCTCATAAGTCTAGTATTCTCTAGTTAAGATATTTTATGCTTCCAAGGAAGATTGCATGTTTGTTTTTATCACTTGTATGTTTTTTTGTTTCCTTCAACTCTTATACTTGCTACCCAGCCTTGCTAGCCAAAAACCTGTACTAAGAGGGTATTCTTATCGTGCATCCACCTCCTTTAAACCAAATCCATGCCATTTGTGTCCACCATACCTACCTAGTAGCATTATTGCTATTCCAAGTAAATTCTTGTTTTATCTACCTCCCAAATTAAACTTGTTATGTGAAAATTAGTGATTAAAGCTCTGACGAACTTGATGGCACACTTTGCTTTCTTGCATTTAATAAACTTGAACCATTGTGCTCACCTATGTTGCGTATATGCTTGCGCTTTATAAGTTGTGAATTAGCAGAACCATGCTTTCATGGGGAACGCTTTCAACATTGCACTGGTACTTTGTACCAAATTGATGTCATGTTCTTTTGTCTATGGATGTCGTCGGTGTGAAATGAAAGCGAAGCTTGTAAGTCCATGGAGTTATGCATATGTGTTAGAGAAACGTCTGTGCCGCTGGTCTAATCCATGCTGACATGGTGGAAACCTGCAATGTAACCATAACGAGTATCTATGAAGCATTCTTCTTATAAAAAAGAGTCCGATATTGAGAAAAAAGAGAAAAATAAAAAAATAGATATTATGAAAAGAGGAAAGAGAGAAAAAAGCACCATATTCCCATGGTAAATAAGAAGATTGCTGAGATGCTTATTGTCTGCTTGCCTTGTCATTTTGATATGGGGATTCTTCCGTATCATCGGGCAAGGGGTACCCCGTTGGCGGTTCTCTATGATACACATATGCTTATGATGACAAGAACTTACCGGTGACTAAACTTGAGTAGCATGAGGAGCGACCCTCGTATTCAAGGGACATGAGGTTCTCAACTTACAACTTGTCAATGCATATCCTCATTTTTGATCACTTTAACCTTAATCACCTAAAGATGCCTATGATAGGGGCAATGAGACCTAAAAGCTAGTAAGTATCATAATTTTTGAGAGCTCTTTATGAGACTTGCAATCCTTGGTTCCCTCTGCGAAGGGCCTTTCTTTTACTTTGTAGTTGAGTCAGTAAACCTATTCCCTTCTATCTCAGCAAGTATTTTGAGTTGATGTGTTTCATTCATTCATATGGTGATTTATTCAGTCATGTTTCTTATGTTCCTTGTTTTGCACATTGCCCTTATCTTGATGTTTACTACTTTGAAAGCTATCTTTGAAAACCAGCTATTTGTGAACTCCAGCAAATTATCAACTATTCTTCGACCAAGAGCTAAGTTTTCCATTACCAATTATGATTCACTTTATGTATCTTTATTGTGTTTCCTTTACACATTACAAGTTGAGTTATATAATAGTGAGTTGTCTTCTATTATGATCTGTGTATTTGATGAATGTGATGCTTCTTGTCCGTATTATTTTATCGACTCTTCACTCCATAAACCTGAGGCCATGTTTATTGAGCTCAGTTCGCTTGAGGACAAGCGAAGTCTAAGCTTGGGGGGAGTTGATACGTCCATTTTGCATCACTATTCTATGTCATAATTCACCATTATTCATTGATATATTTCGTATTGAGAGGTGATACTTATGTTATTTCATCCGTTTTTGCATGGTTGATGACTTTTGGAGCATGGACCGCTGCAGTCAGGATTCTGATGGAAAATGTGCTATTTGGAGGCAAAATTCGCGAAGATCAGAAAATCCGGGAAAATATACGGAAAATCCTATTTTCCAGAAGACTAAGGATGCTAGAAGATGGAGTGGAGATGGGCCACAAGGGGCCCACACCACCCCATGGCGCGGGCAGCCCTAGGCCGCGCCTGGAGGTGGTGTGAGCATCCTGGCCCACTCCATCCTCTCCCCTCTGGCGTATATCATCCCCTCGAAACCCTAAGACTCGGGGAGCGACCATAGAAAGATTCCGCTGCCTCTGCGGGGTGGAAAACACCGAGAGAGAAAGATCTCTCCGGCAGACAGATTTCTGCCGGGGGAATTCCTTCCCGAAGAGGGGAGATCGTCGCCATCAACACCACCATCAAGCTGGACTTCATCGGGATCATCATAATCATCATCATCATCACCAGCAGCACCCTCATCACCACCTCCATATTGCTGTAACATTTGAGTTGAATCTTGCATTAGTTCATAGGGGAAACTTTCCCGGTGTTGATTACTCTTTGTAGTTGATGCTATTGAGTGAACCATTGAATTATTTTTTATGTTCAGATTGTTATACATCATCATTCCATCTCTGATCATGATCCATATGATGTCTTGTGAGTAGTTCGTTTTGTTCTTGAGGACATGGGAGAAGTCTTGTTGTTAGTAGTGGAGTTGCATTGAGAAAGATTCAATAGATTGTTATTTAAGTTGTGGTGTACTTCTTCTAGTGGTGTCATGTGAACGTAGACTACATGACACTTCACCTATATGGGCCTAGGGGAATGCATTGTGAATTTGGCTACTAATCGTAGGGGTTGCCGGAGTGATAGAAACCTGAACCCCTGTTAGGAAACCATTACACATGAGACGTAAGGGTCTTAGAGTTTAAAGCTGTGGTTAGGTTTCTACCTTAATTACTTTCTTGTACTTACGGATGTTTGCAAGGGGTATAATCACAAGTATGTATTAGTCTTGGATGGGGCGGTACATTAGCACAGGTTCACCCACACAACACTTAGCAAGCTAGAGAATATTAATCATCTATATGAAGCGAAAGCACTTGACAGTCTTCCCATGTGTCCTCGAGAACGTTTGGTCATCTTAAGTAATACAACCGGCTTGTCCTTTGCTCCATAAAGGATTGGGCCACTTGCTGCATTTATTCCTACTGTCTTTTATTTTACTCGTACTTTGTTTACTTGCTTTATCGAAACCCCCTAAAAATCCGTTTGCTAAGTATTTGTAGAGAATTCCTGATCCATACCACTAGCCAACACCTTCTGCTCCTCGTTGGGTTCGACACTCTTACTTATCGAAAATACTGCGATACACCCCTTATACTTGTGGGTCATCAAAACCCTCATCGGAAGCTCAAGATCTTCGATAAGTCAAAGGAGTCCACATTTACCTCAACTTAAGTGAAGATGAAGTTCCTGATTAGATAGGAGTAAATTCTTTAGCCATAAAACCTATCTGTAGAGCATTGCGATAGTAGCAAATGAAGCCAAATAGTTCAGATACTAGTTTTAGTCACTAGATAGTTTTGAGTTGCTATTTTTTGTTCTTATTTGTAAGAAGTTATTTTCTTCCCTTTTAACCTATAGTGTTCTCGGGATCTTGTATAAAGAGTTGAGTTGTAATCTATAGTCATGTCTTGGACCTGCTGTGTTTCTGGTGTACCACTCTGAGGGATGTAATACTAGTGAACGGTTTTTCATTGGTGTTATGTCAATGAATATAGTATACTACATCATGCAGTGGTATGCTGGGTCACCACAAAACCAAGGCTGAGCCAAGGCCTACTAATTATTAAGTGGGTCGACCCATGAGACAATCCCAACAAGAAGATGGCATGTTACTGTTTCGGCATGTCAGAGGCATGCGCTGATTGAAGGGTCCTATCACTTTGCATCCCAGCTGTGGCCTGTTAACTTTCCGATCCATTACTGTTTTGGAATGCGTAAGGCCTAGCTTGGTCCATCACTATGCGGCCCATTAGCAACCCGTGCCACGTCAATCTGGTACTATCCTGATTTAGGCCCATCACAATTCTCCAAGCCCGTTGTTGGCCACCCACTAAAAGCCCATTTGTGAGAAGCTCTATTACTATTCTGGCCTTCTACTGCTCGAGCCCACTAGTCACGGGTCACCCACTAACGGCCCATTTGTGAGAAGTTCTGCTACTGTTCTGGTCTTTCTACTATTCCAACCTTTTACTCTTCGAGCCTATTATTGTTGAACCCTTTCACTATTCAGGCCCATAAATATGAATGTTTTTATCGCTTTGCGGCCTGCTATGATTCTGGTCTTTCACTATTCTGGTCTTTTACTATTCATGGAGTCCGTACGTGATTTCCTTTCGACCTTTTGCATACGAGGCCCATTACCATTACAACCTTTTACTATTTCGGCCTTTCTGAGGCCCACACTAATCACAATGATCAAAACGGTGCATATGGACCATCATCGAGCATCATTTACTATTCATCATCGGTCTAGTACATAATGGGCCAATACCAAAACCCAGTCGGCCCAGTTATGGTACCACCTACGCGAGGTGGGGATAACATCAACTAAATGCCTACATGGCCTATGCGATTTACCTATATATTACATCAACTGTAAACTTCTTAAAATTATTAAATATCATCAACAAACTGAAGGGTAAGAAAATTCAGCATTTTAGTTGCCAATCGAGATTGAGCCTTCTGAATTTTCTTTCTCAATTTATCAATATCATCTCCCTTTGAGTGTGATAGCTACATTGGAAAACCACCTTGAGACATGATCTTGCAGGGCCCTCTTTGGTGGCGATAGCAGTAATTGCAGTCTGAAACTAAGTAATAACAAGTTAATGCAACAAACAACCAAATAAACAACCATCTTCATTATCAAAGAACTTGAAACTACTCATTTGACTGATATGACATGATCTATGAACTAGAGTTTACTACTGGTCCATGGTTCAATTATTAACCAACACGTCAACCAAATAGTACAAGCAAGCATTAAACACGTGTGTCTACCATGAAACAATCAATCAAACAGTATGCGTGGCTTAGAATTTAAAAAAATATAAACTAGCCAGGTCATTTCAACAAATATATATGGAAGCAGTTGTATATCATGGAATGCAAGAGACGTTGGGTGGCTCAGAATTTGTGGTGAGCATCACAATGGCATGCAGTTACTATCATAGGTAAGAATGAACTAGATAGAAATTGTAATAGTATCATACATGAACTTGTAGAGTAGGAATGCAAACCACGAATGAACTACATAGTAGAGGATAGTTATGTCGTTGCTTAGGACGAACAGGAACTAGATGCAAAATATAATGGCATCACTTGTGAACTTGTAGAACAGGACAAACAAGCATTAAACAAGTGTGCCTACAATAAAATGAGCAATGAAATATAGTGTTTTTAATAATGTCAGCAAATATAAACTAGCCAGGTCATTTCAACAAATATATGTGAAAGCAGTTTTAAATCCTGGAATGCAAGAGACATTGGGTGGATCAGAATTTGTGGTGCGCTACACAATGGCGTGTAATTACTGTCATAGCTAAGAATGAACTAGACAGAAATTATAATGGCATCATATGTGAACTCATAGAGCAGGAATGCAAACCACGAATAAACTACACGGTAGAGGATAGTTATATCGTTGCTTAGGATGAACCAACACCAGATGTAGAATATAATGGATTCGCTTGTGAACCTATAGAACAGTACAAGCAAGCATTAAACAAGTGTGCCTACAATGAAATGAGCAATGAAACAAAGTGTTTCTTAGAATTTCAGCAAATATAAACTATTTAGGTCATTTCAACAAATATATATGGAAGTAGTTGTATATCCTGGAATGCAAGAGAATTCGGGTGGCTCATAATTTGCGGTGAGCTACACAATGGCATGAAGTTACTATCATATCTAAGAATGAATCAGATAGAAATTATAATGGCATCATATGTGAACTTGTAAAGCAGGAATACAAACTACGAATGAACTACACAGTAGAGTATAGTTATGTGGTTTCTTGGGACGAACCAGAACCATATATGAAATATAAAGGCATCTCTTGTGAACCTATAGAACAAGCTTTGCAAACAAACATGTCTAGTGTTCCATGTTTCAGCTCTATGCAAAGGAAGAGAAAATAGTTAGTGTTGCAGATTTTAATGAACCAGATGGCAACAACAAAATTATAAACAAATTAATATGAAGAGTTTAAACGGGTACTACATGATAGAAGAAGGCTACCAGGGAGGAAACAATAGCAAGAACTTAGCTCAGGCCAAATCAAATAGATTTCAGCAATTGTGGAGTTTACAGGAAATTACTATTGTCAAAGTAGTGATGAGTGTAAATATGATGCATATTTAAGCATAAAAATTATTCATATTGTCACTCATCACATGCTATATCTTGCTACAACTATGCCCATTATGCATAATTACTAGTTCTCATTCATTTTCATAAGGACTTTGCACAACTAGTAGTTTTAATAAGATTTTATTAATTTTTCTTGTCTTTCACTTGTGTGTAGGTGTTGTGATGAGTTATGGATAAAGCAAGGCAAAAGGAACCAATAAGATGCAATATGGAGGAGCTGTAGGCACCATACTTAGCCATTTGAGAGGTGGAAAAAGTGAATTTTTTCATAAACTCCAAATGAATATCCAAGGCCATGGTGTTATAGCCCTCGTCCATATAGATCCAACGAGCCGAAGGACACGCAAATCGAAGTTTGTATGAAGAAATAGCGGCTAAAATACGAAAGCGTACTCAGGGTTTAACGACCACTGGTACGAGTGGGTCCAGTCGTATCGTCCGCCCGTACCACGGGTCTGGACACATAGAAATAGCTATTCTGGATGCATTTCTTCATAGAATCTATCCCCGTTTGTTACTAGACCTTCTTAGGTCACAAGGAACATATTAGAGACTATTGTGGACTATCCTAGGCCTATATAAAGAGGAAAGGGGCCAAGGGAGAAGGAATCCTCTCCACATACCTCCACAGTGGAGCCCTACCACCTTGCAAACTCCATAGTCGCTGCCTCAACAAGATCTCCACCATCACCATTGCTCAAGATGAGAAGGTACTAGGATCTTGAAGGACTTAACACCGATCTACATCACCATCATAATCACCAACGTCTCCAACACCGATCCCCTCCATCTACTTGATTGTAATCCAAATCCTAGTGTGGATCTTCACTTGTATTCGATTATACTCTCATATCCCATCCATATTTTTGCCATGATGTTGAGTGCATTTACATGTGAGTAGTTCCTTTGTTCTTGGGGAGATGGAGAAACCCTAGCATTTATGAGATGAAATAAAGATGATCTATTACTTTGGTCTATGATCCGATGATTTATGATATTGTGTTGGATTTCTCTCTCTAGGTGATATGTTTAGTCGGCCACATATCATTTTCCTATGGTACTAAAGAGAGGGTGATACCCTTTGGACGTGTATGGGAGTATGTCCGGTGCTAAGTGGTGACAGTAAACATTGGCTTATAACCTACACGGTCAAAGGGGGAATTAAGAGATACTCACTAAGATTATTACGATATCCATGGGAATACCCTTAACTGTGGTGGTCTATATGAGTGATTCCTCTTAGACATCAGAGTGGTTATTTAGAGATGACCTCATTACCTGACTCAAGAAAGCGACTGCCCATGAGTCTTGTAGTGAACATCTTATTATTGTGCTCTCTTCACACACATCACGACGAAAGAAATATATTATCCTAATTATGATTAATTATCCCATGCCAACGGTGTATCCTAAATCCCTAAGAACGCTTTCGCTTTATTGAGTTCCAACGCATTTGTTACTTACTTTTTTTACTTATTTTATTTACTTTCTTGCACACAAATACAAAACCTTCCTAACACCCTTGCTTGAAATCAAAGGTAGCTTACAAGTATCCTTTGGTAGATAGTGATGAGGGGCAGAAAGACCTTAACCAAATAGCTCTTTGTGGGTTCGATACTCTTATTTTGAAACTAGTTACAATCAATTTGTGCACTTGTAGTCATCAAGCAATTTTTCGTCGCCATTGCCGGGGAGCTAAGCTCTTTTGGTATTTGTTCTTAGTTACTAATTTATTATTGCTTTACTAAAGTTCTTTAAGTTTCAAGTTATTATTGTTTATTGTGTTTTGTCATTTTTCTTTTACTTATTTGGAAAGAACAAAAAATTAATGACATTAGTTCACAGTTTTGAAATTGCAGATGATCTCTGTTGAAGATAGAGGTATTACACATTCCGGAAGAACTTATTTACCTCCTTATACTAAAAGTACACCGATGGAAACACGCCTTGAATTTATTGATTTTTTTTCTAACACACGTTATGTAGACGTGAACAGTTTAATTCCTTTGATGGCAGATTTGACCATCAACCATGGGGAGGAAGAGCCTGAGAAATCATTGGGAGATTATGGGAATCCATCTAGGCATCATAGTAAAATACCTATTCTCTATCCTATTCTTAAAGCCATGGAATTTGAAATACCACCTGAACTAATCTATATGATGAAAGAAATTGCTTTTGCAGGAAGAGAAGATGAAGATCCAAGTGATCATGTAACAAAGGTTCATGACCTTTGTGATACTCTTAAACCAGCTGGACTACTAAAAGAGTTTGTAATTCTTAAAATATTCCCCTGGTCATTAAAAGATAAAGCTTTTACTTGGTTAAAATCCTTGCCAAATCACACTATAAAAAGCTAGGAATATTGCATGAGAAAATTAATGCAAAGATATTGCTCATTTACTAAAATCATGCAAATCAAGCACGATATTGCAAATTTCTTCCAAAGGGTTGAAGAAAACTTTTATCAAGCATGGAAAAGATTTTATGGGATGATCATGAAAGTCCCAAATTATGGCTTTAAGGAGAACCTAATTATTCAATACTTTTATAATGAGCTTTATGATGAATCGAAGAATATGATTGATTTAACTGCGGGATGAGCTATTAGTAACCTGACGCTACCCAAGTGCATTAAGATTTTTGGGTTAAGATCCTTCAATGATGAACAATACAACCCTGTTGAAGACATCGAACCAAGAAATGGTTTGTTTCATATACCATAGGAACTTATGCCTGAAGTTAAGAAATCCATGGAAGAAAAAGGAATTGCAACGGAGCTTGTAAAAGAAAGTAGAGTGGATGTTTTCCAAACTTTTCCTGTAGAGGATGAAATTAATCTTGTAATGCAAAAGTTTAAACATTAGCAGGACCAGTTCCGTGGAAAATACTATAAATGTTTAATGATCCAAGAGAAAAATATAAAATAATTAACCAAATTTTTTGATGATATGGGACATACCACTAGGCACCTTGATAAATATTTAAGTATGGTTAAATCCCAATGTGATCAGATAGCTAAAACTCAACCTTTTACTTTAAGTTAAAATAATTATTATTGAAATATTGTTGCTACTAATATTGTTACTAGATGTGGTACAGAGACACAGGAAAATCAGGGGCCACCGTGGTATCAAGAAGAGTAGGCCAGGAAAGCAAGGGAGACTCAAGAAATGAGTCAACAAGAAGAGGACCTTGTCGATCCACAAAATGAAGCTCAAAGGAAAGATAAAGAAGAGGAAGAGGACCTTGTCAACAAGAAGAGGACCTTGTTGATTATGAAGCTCAAAGGAAAGAAATGGAAGCTTCAAATAATGATAAAGAAGAGGAAGAGGCAGGAGACAAAGAGAAACAATATGATTCAGATGCCGAAACTATTGATCCAAGAGAAGAAGATGAACTTAGACAGGAACAGGAAGAGCAAGCTACCACCTTAGGTGAAAAGAAAGCTGAGAAGCAAAATCCCGCAACAAAAAAGAAGACTAAAAAGATGCTGAACCGACACTCAAGGTGAAAGAAAAGGTAACACCAACAAAGAAGAAAATTCCTTATCCTAATTGTGTTCAATATGAACCTGCCAAGAGTGTCTATGACTCTTTTTCCGAGTCTCTAAGCAATCACTGTTTAGAACTTCCTCTGGCTGATTTCAAATTCCTACTTCCAAAAAGTTCATGCGATGTATTATTAATAGAAATAAAAGGGTAACTAATATCGTAACAGTGATGACAAGCTTTGGTGACAAGCTTCCCGCTAAGCTTGGGGATCCTGGTATACCAACTATCTCTTGTGCTATTGGAAAAACTAACATTATCAATGCTCTATGTGATTTAGGTGCATGTGTTAGTGTCATGCCATATTCCCTCTTTAAGAAACTAAATCTTGGAGATTATTGTCCTACTTCAATTACCTTGCAAGTGGCTGATAAAACCACCAAACAACCTATTGGTATGATCGAAGATGTTTTACTTAGAATTGATCAACATGTCATACCTACTGATTTTATTATACTTGATGTTCCTGAACATGAAAAACTTTCAATCATCCTTAGGAGACATTTTCTTAGCACTGCAGGGGCTAATGTTGAATGCTCTAGCGGGAAAATTATTTTCAATATATATGATGATCAAATTGTTCGTTATTTCCTAAAGAAACAAGAACAAGGCGGGAAATATCTACCGCCACCTAAACAAGTTCAAGTGGTAAGTACCCTTGATGAAGGGCAACCCAAGGTATGTTCCAAAGAATTAGAGGTTGGTTAATTCGAATCGACCATTTCAAAATAAATGCACAATGGGAGTCAACCCATTCTTGAACAAAGTGGCATAGTTATTTTTGTGTCTTGAGTTTAGTTGCATTCATGTTGCATTGGTACTTGTATCTTTGCATGATTTGCTATTAGAGTTGGCTTGGGACTATTTTCAAATGGTAGAATTGTTTGTTTCTCTAATCATATGTCGCTTATCTTCGTTAAATCTTCTCAACAAAAATATATGTATGCTTTGTTTGGATGCTGGACTAACATTTTAGGTCTATAATAAAATTTTCAGGGAAAATAACTTGTTCCAGAGCTTACAGTGAGCTTAACGAGCAACAGTACAGGCGGACTTGTCCGTACCGTGCGCCCGTACCACTTATGTGACACACGGAAGAAGCAGAAAATTTTCTAGAACAAGTATTCTACACTTAACGGGCATCGGTACGGGCGCAGCCAGCCGTACCGACCTCGTTACTAGGCAATAAAAATGTGAATACCTTCCAAAGGTTATAACGACCACCCATACGGGTGGAGGTCGTCTGTACCACCTGGTCATACCGAATTTGGATGGGAGCATAAAAAAGGAAAAAGAGAGGATAAGACGAGGTACAATACGGGCGCATGCCCGTACCATGCGCCTCGTACATGGCACAACTCTATGTTGTAAGAGCTTCAACAGATGGCACAATACATCAAGTTTGTCCATGCCACATAGGCACATTTCCATTAGGAACTACTCAATTAACATATGTGAAGTTGTTTTTGTGCAGAAAATGAAATACACATTAATAGAAGAGTGATGCCTCCGATCCATATTACGGATGTAGTGTAGCTTCTTTTTCCCTAGTAGACCTAGGTTATCGAATCCTCAGGAAGCGAATGCATAGTAAAGTTACTTTAACGGACCTTCGGGATTTTTGGAATTCTTTTTGTGTTTTTACCGGACCAATAGATTGCGTCTTTTTGTTGTTGTCGATGATGGAGAGAGAGGGCCTAGAGCATTCGGACCAATAGCTTGCGTCTTTTTGTTGTTGTCGATGATGGAGAGAGAGGGCCTAGGGCATTCGGTTTCTCCTGTAGCTGTGCAAACATATGATGGGAATAAAAGATAGAAATAAGGTATGCATGTACTTGTTAGAGCAAGATAACTTATATGTGGGTAGTGCATCCATAATTGCTATTGCCTCCGCAACCTCTTATAGCAATAACCTACTAGTCTCATCCATAGAAGAAACATAACTAATGATATGCATAGTGATGTCACCGTTAATCCCAAGTAAATTCCTCATATACAGCCATACTACCCCTTTTGTCACTGGGGTTCCCAACCTGTATATCAGTCATTACTCATACTCCCTATACCTGGATCAACCCTTGGGGTCTTGGGTACCTGACAAGTCCTTGGATTGAGGAAAGAGAAGATACAATAATCATCATGTCATACAAACTAATACACGGTCCCATCTATGATAAATAACATGCACAATCTCTACATGGCTAGGCCGAAGCCCTTAGCCCAAGGATAATTATTCACACATAGAGATGAGATCAACAATCACAAACATTGTAATGAAAATCATAAGATTGATAGCAATAGTCTTACAATGTCGCCAATCGAAGAAGAGATCTACTATTACAAGTGGTGGAATATGGCTATGGAGATGAAGAAGGGTTTTGAGATCTGAAGGCGGCTAGAGATCTGTTCCAGAGACTTTTTGGCGAGGTCTGGCTTTTTTTCTCGTCGCCCGAGGCTTATTTATATAGGGGTACCTTCACAAAAGTTGTTCTATTTAACCTAACGGTGGCGGCGCCAACTATATGACCGGAGCTATACGGCCAGAATTTTTGCTCCAGTCGTATAGTTGGTCGTCAAAGCGTCCGCCTCTGCTTTATGGCTCCTAGTTTCTTCTGGTTGTTGGAAATCTCGTATCTTTGACTTTAATGTAGTGATTCCCATCTTCAAACTACATTATCTGCGCAGGAAAAATATAAAAGGAAGGATTGCATACCCATCTGAATATTAGGCATTAGTGGCAGGGTTTAGAGAGATATTTCATCAAAACTATGAATAATATCCAGTTTAAATGTGGACGTAGATGGCTATATTTCAGAGCCATCAACCTTCCCAAGCTTAAACTTGATCGTCCCTGAGCAAGAAAACGAAAATCAAAAAGGAACTCAGCATTTAAACTGAAATAACGAGATGGTGATCTTACTCATGATTAGTAGACTCATGTTTCCTCCACTTCATAAATCTGAAAAACTTCAGCATAGATAGAGTAATGGCAGGCATATCATACGGGTTTTATGCATCCTTATAGTGCAGCAAAATCATTGTTAGAATGTATGATTCAAACGAGTAAACTTTATTCCATGTCATGTAATCAACTCATAGGCTTGCCTTTGAACAATAAAGTATAATCATGTAAATTAAGAGTGTGAGAGTTTTCATGAAAAGTATATACACTAGAGTATCTCAATTCTCCCACATCAATAAATCAAGACTTTTCAAGCACTACTTTTCTATTCATTGTCCTTCAAGAATTTCAGTTTTAAGTAATTGAGAGCATGCCAAAGATTTTTATTAGTTTGTCAGGCTGTGATGGACACTCGTGGCACCATTAAGGTTTTTGTTACTTTTGCATAATGATTACTCACAATAGCTAGAGGAGTGGTTCCATCATGATTACAACTACCTGGGAGTGCCAAGAATCTTACCCACTATAGCATTGCTGCTACAAGTGTTTAATCAACTCATAACCGAAATCTAGGAGTTTCCTCCATGAAGATCGTTCATAGGCTAGCGGAGTTTTTGGCATCCCATGAAGTGTGACACGCATAAAGCTATATTATTCGTATGATTAACAAGTCAAACTTTGGCATGCTCACAAAAAACTGCTAAACATTAAGTCAATCGAACAAATCCTTTCAAAGAGATCTATCAAGTCAATCAACATTTTCAGTGGTGTTGAGTGTCTCTAGAAATAAACCTTCAAGACTAAGCACTACAACACCCAAGCCTTCAATTGTGAGACTTTTTCTTGTTACAATTGTTCAGCAATTTTTAGGCAAGACTTGGTTAATTACGAGAGATGGAACAAAATGTACCCAATTAAATACCCATGCAAATGAAAAATCTTACTATGATACAAAGACTCGCTCGACCAATATAATATCCCAAAATTTACTACTAACTAGCATGGGTTTCTCAAACCTCAAAAGTAGGGAGTCAGCAGGCATACCTCTCATGTTTGGTTCCACTTCTCTCTTCCTTTTTTATTTGTTTCTTGGAAACTCGAAGTCGATCACTCTCCTGCAGACATATGAAGACCTCGAGGCGGAAAGAAAATAAAGAGGGAAAATAAGGAAAATGGAGAAATCTTTTTGTGATTTTTAAGAGAGGGAATTTAAAGAATAGAAAATTGGCGGCAAAGCTCGGCTAGAAAATCTTGAAAGCAAATAGAAAGAACTAGAAAATAAAGTGTTGGGGAAATAAACATGAGTGCTTATAAACTCAAATCAAAACACAACCTCGAAATAAATAAAAGCAAATGAACACCAAATCAAGATACATGAGAAAACTTCCCCAAGCTTAGGCTTTTGCAAGCCCTTCAAATCATTGTGGTGGCGGGAAATAGACGTTACTCCAGTTCACGAATTGAGTTGAGAGGTTACTAGTTGATTCTCGGAGGTTCAAAGAGAGGCTATGCATCCGCTCCATAGTCCCTCCAAGTCCTTGGAAATCTTAGTAGGTGGAAAAACGGGTTTGTGGCTGGTAAGGAACTTCTCGCTCCTCCTCTTGGTCCTCATCCTCCTCCGGAATCTCCTCCTCGAGTTGGTGTTGCTCAACCTGCAAGTCATATAGCAAACATCCTTCCTCGATAGAGAAAAGACCATTAGGCAAAGGAACAGGGTAGAGACGCCCAACTCCAGCAATATGCAGATAATAAACACCACCTCTCCTAGTGAGCATTCCACGGGCTCTCAAAGTGGAGAAACCAATACATGTCTCACCTAGTACAGGTTGCAACTCACCTAGGTTGATGCATAGGGCAGTGGCAAGCATGGTGATGATGCCTCCACCTGTGATTGGCCCTTGGCTTTGGGAGGCTTGGTGCTCCAAGTAGCACACAAGGATGGCGCCCAAGTTGAGTGACAAGCTGCAGTTGATGTAAGCAGCCTTTGCAAGGACTAAGATATCCTCCTCGTTGAGTCTCGTGAACTCATTACGTGCCTGCAAGGTGTTAGCAATAACATAGAACAAATAGAGAATTGCAGGATGTTGAATATTCTTCCCCTTGCTCACTCTAGTAGTGAGCTCATTCCATTATAATATTGTTCAGGGGAAGGATTTAAGCCAGTAAAGGATGCGCGCAATGCATGAACATCATTGTTTGGCAAATTAAAACATGTGCACCATTCATCTAATGTTAAAGTGTAGTTGTTGTTCATCAGTCGGAAAGAAACAGTGTCCTTGATACGTCCATTTTGCATCACTATTCTATATAATAATTTAATGTTATTCATTGATATATTTCATATTAAGAGATGATACTTATGTAATTTCATCTATTTTTGCATGGTTGATGACTTTTGGAGCATGGACCGCTACAGTCAGGATTCTGATGGAAAAGGTGATGTTTGGAGGCAAAATTCGCGAAGATCAAAAATCCGGGAAAACACATGGAAAATCCTATTTTTCCAGAAGACGGAGATTGCTAGGCCGCGCCACCAGGTGGTGTGGCTGCCCTGGTCCACCCCTGGCTCTCCCCTCTGCCGTATATTATCCTCCTGAAACCCTAAAACTCGGGAGCAACCATAGAAAGATTCCGCAGCCTCTACGGGGCGGAAAAGACCGAGAGAGAAAGATCTCTCCGGCAGACATAATTCTGCTGGGGGAATTCCTTCCCGGAGAGGGAAGATCGTCGCCATCAACACCACCATCAAGATGGACTTCGTCGAGATCATCATCACCACCATCATCTCCACCAGAACCATCACCACCACTCCATACCGCTGTAACAATTGGGTTGAACCTTGCATAGTTCTTAGGGGAAACTTTCCCGGTGTTGATTACTCTTTGTAGTTGATGCTATTGAGTGAAACTATTGAATTATTGTTATGTTCAGATTGTTGCATATCATTATTTCATCTCTGATCATGATCCATATGATGTCTTGTGAGTAGTTCATTTAGTTCTTGAGGACATGGGAGAAGTCATGTTGTTAGTAGTAGAATTGTGTTGAGAAAGATTCAATGGTTTGTTAATTAAGTTGTGGTGTACTTCTTGTAGTGGTGTCATGTGAACGTCAACTACATGACACTTCACCTATATGGGCCTAGGGGAATGCATTGTGTATTTGGATACTAATCGTAGGGGTTGCCGGAATGACAGAAACCTGAACCCCCGTTAGGATACCTTTGCACAAGGGATGTTAGGGTCTTAGAGTTTAAAGTTGTGGTTAGGTTTCTACCTTAATTACTTTCTTGTACTTGTGGATGCTTGCAAGGGGTATAATCACAAGTATGTATTAGTCCTACGAAGGTCGGTACAATAGGACAGGTTCACCCACACAACACTTAGCAAGCTAAAGAAGATTAATCAACTATATGAAGAGAAAGCACTTGATAATATTCCCGTGTGTCCTCAAGAACGTTTGGTCATCTTAAGTAATACAACCGGTTTGTCCTTTGCTGAAGAAAGGATTGGGCCACTTGCTGCATTTATTCTTATTGTCTTTTATTTACTCTTACTTTATTTACCTGCATTATCAAAAACCCCTAAAAATCCGTTTGCTAAGTATTTACAGAGAATTCTCGCTGCAAGCCACTAGCCAGCATCTTCTGCTCCTCGTTGGTTCGACACTCTTACTTATCAAAAATACTGCGATACACCCCCTATACTTGTGGGTCATCAAGACTATTTTCTGGCGCCGTTGCTGGGTACTGAAGTGCTATTGGAGAGTGGAATTGGTAAAGGAATCTTCTACTGTGAGTATTGTTTACTTCTGTTAGTTGCTTTATTTTCATTATGGAAAATTCGCCGAGTTTCTTATTTCGTAATGCTACTACCACTTCTAAGGTAGTAGATGAACCACCACCTGCTTAGAATGATACATTCAAAATACCTACAAGAATTATTGATCGTGTTATGGATAACTACTATGTTGGGGATGGAACTGTCCATCCCGATGATCATTTGCTCTTTATACACGAATTATGCGGGTTGTTCAAGTGTGCAAGTATTACAACAGATCAAGTCAAGAAGAAGTTATTCTCATTATCACTGAAAGGAAGAGCTGAAGAATGGTACAAGCTGCTGAAGAATGGTCAAGCTCTTGAATGGGAGGAAATAGTGCCTCTCTTTTATTCAAAGTTTTATCCTTGTAGTGAGATTCATAAAGATCGGAATTAAATATACAACTTTTGGCCTCTTGATGGAGAGAGTATAGCTCAAGCTTGGGGGATATTGAAGTTACTAATGCTCAAATGTCCAATTCATGAGCTCCCAACAATATTATTATCAATAACTTTTATGCAAGGCTTTCTCTTCATGATAAGGATTTATTGGATGCTTCTTGTGTTGGATCATTTACATGCATGAAAGAAGAAGCTAAATGGGATCTTATAGACCGTATTCAAGACAATGCTGAAGCATGGGAGAATGATAAAGGAAGAAAGTCAGGTATAAATTATGATTATGAATGCATTGAATCTTTTATGGGAACTGATGACTTTCAAAATATTAAAAATGCTTATGGTCTAGACTCTCAAGCTATTGAACCTATTTTAAGGCTTTTGCTTCCTATATTGAAGTGCCTAAAAAGAAGTGGAATAAGTATCATGAACCTTATAAAGATATTGTTAACAGTGTTCCTGCTAAAAATACTGAAGTTTATACTACTAATCATGTTTTACCTGAACCTTACATTGAGAAAATGCCTTTCCCAGTCAAGGTAAAGGAACATTATATGATATCTAGTTTGGTTAATGAAAGTACAAATAAAATTGTTGAACCTGATGAACAAGTAGCTATTGAACCTATGATAGAAAATGTGAAAAACTTTGTCACTAAATATGTAGAAGAGGGACACACTATTCTTTGTAAGGGTACTTCAAGTATTGTTTCACGAAGTAGCGTTATAAGAACTAGTATTCATGTGTTTTCTGTTAGAATAAGTGATCATTGCTACGATGGTCCCTGTGATAGTTATATTGTTAAGTTTATGCATGATACCAAAAGTTACTATGAGAGAGGGAAAAGTGTTCTTATGCATCTCAATAATATTAAGTTTCCTCACTTTATGCTAAAAATCTTTATGTTGCACTTGTTTTTCCTTCCTATGCTAGAAACCTCTGGTTTCAATAATTTGTTTGCCTTACAAAATTACCTTGCATAGTAAGTGGGTTAGAATTAAACATGTGTATTTTTGCTTCTTAATGCTCTCTTTTACTTGATTTCATATTCCTATGTAAGCAGCATCAAAATTATCATGTCCATCTTAATGGCTATAAAGAAAGAGCTTTTTGGGAGACAACCCAATTTATTTGTGTTTTCAGTTTGCTTTCATTTAGTTGAGTCTTGGAAGTTATTACTTCGGTAATAACCTCTCCTTATCCTTTTTTTTGTTTTTTCTGTCAAGATCAACCCCTAATGAGAGAAACGTCATATTTGGGGAAGTTGCTGTCCCGAAACAGATTTTTGTGCTTCACCATAAAAATTCGTGAGAGATTTCTGTACGTCGGTTTGAGCTGTAAGTTTTTGTGCTTCTGCCCCAGGTTTTTATTTAACGTTTATTATTTTTGCACTTTTTGATTTGAGCAACAGAAGATTTTTGAAAAAATTGATCTTTGCTTGCTGGTCTGTTTTGACAGATTTTGACCACTCTTACATTTGCCTCTTAAATCGATCTCCTGTTTGAATTCTTTTGGAGTTTCAAAAGGAGTTGTTTCAGTAGCTTATGTTTTGATGCATTTCAGTTGAAATTGAACTTAAAAGGTTTATTACCTCATATGCACTAATGTTGCTAATGAGAATTGTGTGAAGTTTTGTGTGAAAGAAATTTCCAGGTTAGTGGAGAAAATGGTGTCATAAGAAAGTTAAAGGTTTCATGACTCAAGCAATATGTGTATGAAGATGAAGATATTAATGTTATTCAAGCGGTGACTCCGGAAGAATCTACTAAAGACCAAATTCAGAGACCTGCAGAGTCCGTTTTCGAATATGTAACAGTTCTGGTAAGAAAAGTTCCCCGAAAATTCTGTCCAATTATATTTTTGCAGTTTTTATCCAACAAGGAAAGCAACAGAGCGAAAGAGGGACAGAAACGGAGCTTGGGTGGCTCACACCACCCTGTGGCGCCGGCCCCTGGCCGCGCCACCAGGTGGTATGGCCACTTTGGACTCCGTCTCCGACCCGTTTTCTCTCAGTACCTTCCTTTTGTTGTAAAACTTTGTAATATATAATCCCTCGGATCCCCCGAGGTTCGTATATCGTGTTCTCGTCGTGTTTTCCTTTCGATCTGTTCTGACAGGTAGAGTCCCAGTTCTGGAGCCACAATGTCTTCCTCTGGATCATCCAAGGAAGATTCCTCAGCGGATATCATCAACCCATACTTGCGTGAGTTGAAGATTCATCCCAAGGAGTTGTTGCTTGAAGATGGGGAAGTACGAATAAAAGAGGTTCAAGGCCCTAAATGTGAGGAAGTCTAGAGGACAGGATGGAAGCGCTGGAGTAGGAAGTTTTTAGGTACAAGAAGATGGCGGAATGCAAAGTGGATATCATCCATAAGATTTGTTCCGAACTCATCACCGAGCACCAAAAGGAGACTGCTGAGCTCAAGGATGAAATTCTCTCACTCCACCAAACAACCAACCAACTGCAAGCACAGCTCTACGACATTCAAAATCAAAACTGTGAGTATGAGGTCAGGTTTAAACGCATAAGTGTCGCTGCTAGTTTCAGGATGATGGAGACCAGGATGTCTTTTGTTGATGGGGAGCCTTTACCTTGGAAGTCGTACATTGATGAAAGAACACCACCACCGCCAAAGGAGTAATTCGTCATCAGGTTTGGCATCCCCTTGGTTTGTTCCAAGCTTGGGGGAGTGCCGCGGTATCACATCACTATCTTCTATCTTTTTACCTTTTTAGTAGAGTCATATCATGAATAGAGAAGTTATCATGTAGGATGGTTTGCAATGTGGAAGTGTCCCCTCTCTCATTAGATATGTATCCCTTGGTGTGATTTGCCGTTATGGAATATTAATGAGAATTTCCATCATTTACTCTTTTGCATATCTTATATTAGTTTTCAATTGCTATTATATGAATGATCTTGTTGTTAGTATTGGTATCACTTTGGGATCATTGAGTTAATTTAGTTGGTTTTGGCAAACCTGGTTCGGTCAGTAGCAACACTTTTTTTCAGAGTTGAATAAAAAAGATAAAAAGTACTCTTAAAGAAATATAATTTCATCATCTTTCTTTCTTGATTTTCTCATAAGCTTAGTATTCTCTAGTTAAGATCTTTTGTGCTTCCAAGTATTGCATGTTTGTTTTTATCATTTGTATGTTTGTTTCCTTCAACTCTTATAATTGCTACCTAGCCTTGCTAGCCAAAAACCTGTACTAAGAGGGAATTCTTCTCGTGCATCCAATCCTTAAACCAAAACCTATGCCATTTGTGTCCACCATACCTACCTATTTGCATTATTGGTATTCCAAGTAAATTCATGTTTTTATCTACCTTCCAAACTAAACTTGTTATGTGAAAAATAGTGATTAAAGCTCTCACGAACTTGATGGCACACTTTACTTTCTTGCACTTAATAATCTTGAACCATTGTGTCCATCTTTGTTGCGTATATGCTTGCTCTTTATAAGTTGAAGTTAGTAGAACCATGTTATCATGGGGAACGCTTTCAACATTGCATTGGTACTTTGTACCTAGTTGATATCATGTTCTTTTGCTTATGGATCCTGGCGGTGTGAAATAAAAGGGGAACTTGTAAGATCATGGAGTTTGTATGTGTGTTAGAGAAACGCCTGGGCCACTAGCCTAAGCCATGCCTAATAATGGTGGAAACTTGCAGCATAACCATAATGAGAATTCTATGAAGCATCATCAATAAAAACCTATGGAAATAGTAAATAAAAAGATCGCTGAGATGCTCATTGTCTGCTTGCCTTGTCATTTTTATTATGGGATAGCTCCTGTATCATGTGCAAGGGGTACCCCATTGGCGGTTCTCTATGATACATATGTACTTACAATGACAAGAGCTTACTCGTGACTGAAGTTGAGTAGCACGAGGTTCGGTCTTCATAAGTAAGGGGCATGAGACTTCAATTTATAACTTGTCAAGCATATCCTCTTAGTTGTGCCACTTTAACCTTAATCACCTAAAGATGCTTATGATAGGGGCAATGAGAGCTGAAAGCTAATAAGTATCATAATTTTTGGAATCTCTTGATAAAACTTGAAATCCCTGCTTCCCACTGCGAAGGGCCTTTCTTTTAATTTTTAGTTGAGTCAGTAAACCTATTCCCTTCTATCTCAGCAAGTATTTTGAGTTGTTGTGTTTCATTCATTCATATGATGATTTATTCAATCATGTTTATTATGTTCTTTGTTTGCACATTTGCTCTTATCTTAGTGTTTATTACTTTGAAAGCTATCATTGAAAACCCTTTATTTGTGAACTCCTGCAAATTGTCAACTATTCTTCGACCAAGAACTAAGTTTGCTATTACCAACTATGATTTACTTTATGCATATTTATTGTGTTTCCTTTACCTATTGCAAGTTAAGTTATATAATAGTGAGTTGTCTTCTATTATGATTTATGTATTGATGAATGTGATGCTTCTTGTCTGTATTCTTTTATCGACTCTTCACTCCATAAACTTGATGTCATGTTTATTGAGCTCAGTTTCGCTTGGGGACAAGCGAAGTATAAGGTTGGGGGAGTTGACACGTCCATTTTGCATCACTATTCTATATCATAATTTACTGTTATTCATTGATATATTTCATATTAAGAGTGATACTTATGTAATTTCATCTGTTTTTGCATGGTTGATGACTTTTGGAGCATTGACTGCTGCAGTCAGGATTCTAATGGAAAAGGTGTTGTTTGGAGGCGAAATTTGCGAAGATCAGAAAATCCAGGACAACACATGGAAAATCCTATTTTTCCAGAAGACGAAGATTGCCAGAAGGAGGAGTGCAGATGGGCCATAGGGGGCCCACACAACCCCCTGGCGCGGGCCACCCTAAGCCGCGCCACCAGGTGGTGTGGCTGCCTTGGTCCACCCCTGGCTCTCCACTCTAGCGTATATTATCCTTCCAAAACCCTAAGACTCAGGGAGCGACCACAGAAAGATTCCGCCACCTCTACGGGGCGGAAAATACCGAGAGAGAAAGATCTCTCCGGTAGACAGAATTCTGTCAGGGGAATTCCTTCCCGAAGAGGGGATATCATCGCCATCAACACCAACATCAAGCTGGACTTCATCGGGATCGTCATCATCATCATCACCACCATCATCTCCACTAGCACCATCACCACCACTCCATACCGCTGTAACAATTGGGTTGAATCTTGCATAGTTCTTAGGGGAAACTTTCCCGATGTTGATTACTCTTTGTAGTTGATGCTATTGAGTGAAACCATTGAATTATTGTTATGTTCAGATTGTTGCATATCATTATTTCATCTCTGATCATGATCCATATGATGTCTTGTGAGTAGTTCGTTTAGTTCTTGAGGACATGGGAGAAGTCATGTTGTTAGTAGTGGAATTGTGTTGAGAAAGATTCAATGGTTTGTTAATTAAGTTGTGGTGTACTTCTTCTAGTGGTGTCATGTGAATGTCGACTACATGACACTTCACCTATATGGGCCTAGGGGAATGCATTGTGTATTTGGCTACTAATCGTAGGGGTTGCCGGAGTGACAGAAAACTAAACCCCCGTTAGGAAACCTTTGCACAAGGGACGACAGGGTCTTAGAGTTTAAAGATGTGGTTAGGTTTCTACCTTAATTACTTTCTTGTACTTGCGGATGCTTGCAAGGGGTATAATCACAAGTATGTATTAGTCCTAGGAAGGTCGGTACATTAGCACAGGTTCACCCACACAACACTTAGCAAGCTAAAGAAGATTAATCAACTATATGAAGCGAAAGCACTTGATGATATTCCCGTGTGTCCTCAAGAACGTTTGGTCATCTTAAGTAATACAACCGGCTTGTCCTTTGCTCAAGAAAGGATTGGGCCAGTTGCTGCATTTATTCTTATTGTATTTTATTTACTCGTACTTTATTTACGTGCATTATCAAAACCCCCTAAAAATCCATTTGCTAAGTATTTACAGAGAATTCTTGCTCCAAGCCACTAGCCAGCACCTTCTGCTCCTCGTTGGGTTCGACACTCTTACTTATCGAAAATACTGCTACACACCCTATACTTGTGGGTCATCAGTCCTCTCCTTGCCATTGTTTAACGGTTCTTTGCAACAAACGTAGGAATTCAATGGTTAAGCGGCGATAAGTAGGTACATCATTGTACACAAAGTTTTGTAGGCCAGATCTATTGTAAAGTAAATTGAAGTCATTAAAAATACCAAGTTGGTTCAATATAATCGGGCAAGCCCACTTGGTGGCCTTCACTTCGCGGTTCTTGATCCTGTTGAAGCGATCACATTGGGGCTCATCCTTGAAATTGATCCCCATGCGTTCTTGAGCGGCATCCCGAGAAGCGCTAGCGGTGGCATGAGCGCGAGTTTGGATCCTTGTGTTCATCATCTAAAACATTGAAGAAAGACAAAATAAAACTTTTTGATCCAACAACATTAAGTGCAATATATTCCTCATCATAACACACTAAAGAATCTCCTCAAAATAATAATCTAGGTAAGAAAATCATGGCAATTGGTTCATAGTATGTCTCACCCTAGATTGATAATGAAAATAGATCGAAGATGAATTTGCAAAAAGTAATTGGAGGATTAGAGGAGAAACATACCGTACATCACTCGTGTGCGAGGAAATCGAATGAAATTGAGCAGAGATGAAGATCTCTTGAGGTTTTAAGAGAGTTTGGAGGTAGAAGAGATACCTTCCCATGCGATTTTGTGGTTGCAAAAACTATACGGGTGCAACTATATGGTCGGAACATTGTATTCCCGCTGTATAGTTGGACTTCTGTCAAAAAGTTAGGTTTTCCTCCTAGCGGCGCAGCTATATGGGTGTAACTGTCAACACCCGGATTTTTAATCCCAGATGCCTGTTATGCCATACATCGCAATCCTAGGATTACCATTTTTGCGAGACATAACAGAATTGGTACCACAGTACATCATCCGTTACAAACCATAATAAAGGTCTTACAAATAAAGGATCTCATGATCCAGTCTTAATAGAATCAAAGCAGCAGAAAGTAAACGGAGTAGGGGCTCCATCTTCACGGTCACATGCAATGTTGACGATGGGAGATGATCCTAGTTGTCATAGACCTCCTGGTGTCCATCTTCCTGGTAGTCCTCCTCATAATCTGGCCACGGGAATAGCCAGGGACAAAGCCATGAGTACTCGTTAAGTACTCGCAAACTATCACTAACAAGTAAGGTAGTTCTAGTAGGAATCTTAAACTCTAGGTTTATTTGCAAAAAGCCAGGTTTATCTCATACTGAGTTTAGAAGTAAAGAAAACTAATTTAATGTTCTACATCACTTAAGTGGGAACCTAGTTTTCATATCCATAATCCTGTTGTGGTCAAGTCAAAGTCATAGTTCAATTCACAAGTCATTTTTGAAAACATCTGACAACGGAACAGTATGGCAACTCCAACTGTCCATGACCACGAACGCGGCTATTCGAATATTTTGACACTCTGCAGAGGTGGTACACTTTTACCACAAAATTCGATACATCCTTCAAGGATAACCCTGAATCATCATATTAATATGTGGATAATCAATCATAACCTTTCAATTAGACACTCTAGTATAGGCAGCTCCCCTATGAGCTTGGCCTCCCAGCCATGGCCATCTCCAATCCTGGGCACTGCATAGGTGGACATTCATCACGAGGTAGCCTCAGCTCAACCTCTTCCACAAGGGAACCAATACTAAAGCATATAAACTTCTAGTTAAGCCCTACCAAATTCAGGTATTATGGTTGTATGGTAAAATTGGTATGATATCGCATCCAAACCCAACCATCAGTTTTTATAATAGGGCCAAGGCTTATGCCTCAACATTTTCATCATCAAGCATTGTGTTTCTCAACACATGTCAAAACATTTCAATAGAATGAATCATCATTCCAAGGTTTTCATAATCATTTTCACCAAGTATTCCCATCTAAAGTGATCAACTTTTATGTTTAGCACTAGCCACTAAAGTTTAGGGTATTCACTAATGAGGGGTGCAAATCAAGTATAACTATCCCACTCTAGTGTTATGCCTTTTGATGACATCTAAGTATAACTAGTTAGGCCTAGTTTTATACTCTTTATAGTATATATCCTATTTGTCCAATACTCATAAATCACTAACTAAAGGTAAAGAACTTTGGTAAAAATAAAAGAATAAAGCTTGTAAGTAAAACTTGGGGTGGGTATAATCAAAGTTGCATAACCAAGCATGCATAATGCATCTTGCAGAGGTTATCTTGCACAATTCAAACTTACAAGTGTTGGCTTGCCTTGAGTAGTGCAGTGGTTGAAGTTTTCTTCTTCTTGGTAGTACTCCTCCTCCTCGTATCATGGGTCGGTACTATCATCTATAAATGAACACGAGGTATACAATCACCAAACAATACTTAACTACTTCTATTTAGTACCCTAAGGTTCAAAGTTGATGATCTAGCATCATCACAATCATCACATGAAATAAAGACTTAGTCTTATTTATTTTATTTTAGAAAAGTAATTTCTACTCATTGAAAATACTTAAGATTTAATATTCTCCGATTAAAATATGGGATCATGTTGACACATGTCATCACCACATATTCTAATACTTGGGAATATGATTTAAAGTGTTGGTCATATTTTATAAAGTTTAAGATTATTATTTAATACCATTAAAGTGACTAGAAATGCCTATATAGCATTCTTTTAGTACTAGTCCAAGATCACTACAGGTAAACCTAAATGTTTTTACATATTCAGATAAATCTTGTTAAATGTGATTTTTGAGAGTTGGAAACAATTCAAAAGCATTTATGGTTGATTTTTAAAAAATGTTTGAAGTTGGAAAAGCCTCTGTCTTGTTATTTTTACTATAGGTGATCTATAGTTTCAAATGGTTTGAATCCAACAGGCTTGGATAGATATTTTCAATACCTTTCTAACAAAATTGGAATCATGCAATTTGGTTCAGTGAATCTCTTTGAATTGATTTTTGAATCTACTAACGGAATCTAGTTTTTATTAAAATAGGAAAAGTCTATTTGAATTGATAGGCTTGCACGAAAAAGTAAACGGGCAAGCCCAACTGCACTGTGCTGGCGCAGCGGGCTGCTGACAGGGGGTCCCACTAGTCAGTGGCTCATCTAACTCAAAACGGTACGTTTCAATCTAGGTCGTGCGATTAGAATAGGATCTAATGGCTGACATGCATCGTCTACGACGAACAGATCCGGCGAGACTGAACCCTAACGACGACGGTGGGGGTACGTGGGGGCTCACCAGGGCTCCAACTAGGGTCGGTGATGGGGGTGAACGACATTGTAGACGTCGGCGGTTCGAACGGTGGTCGCGGCGGCTCCAATCAACGACGCCCTTCCTTCACTACAGCGGCGGGCTCCGGCTAAATTCCGGCGATGTGGTGCTCGCCTTGCTCCGGGGAGAGGTGTGGGAGGTTCTGTGAGGAGTGGGGAGTGAGATGGTGTGGTGAATTGAGGCGGAGGTGGCCTCTATTTATAAACCAGCGAGAGGGACAGAGCAGGATTGCTCGGGCTCGTCGGTGAAGGCAAAACAGGGGGCTAGCAGCATGCCTGAGGGTAGGGGCGACATGGTGCTTCCTGGCGGTCATTACACGCTTAATGGCATGACACGGGGCGGTCGAGAGTGGTCGGGAATGAGCGGTGCTCTGCGCGGGAGCGGCGACGTTCGAGACGGCGCACAGTGGCTACGGGTCATGCAACGGCGAACGGGCATGTCTGGGAGGTAGCTAGGGTCATGGCGAGTGTGTGTACGCGCGGAGAGGGCGAGGCGCGGCATGTGCGTGCTGGTCGGCTGCGGCGCTCTGGCGCGCTCTTGGCATGGCACAGAGAAAATCGGATCGGCTAATGCGGCTGGTCCATGGCTTGCCTATGATCGAGGGCTGGACAGAGGGTGGCGGTGGATGGTCGCCTGTCCCCTGGCATCATGGGAGAGGGCGGCGTTCACTATGGCAAGTTGTCCATGGTCGGCCGACGCTGTACTAGCGCAGCGACAAAGGAGGGAGCTATCCACTGTATTGCTAGACACCGGGGGAGAAGGGGGAGTGAAATGGGGACAAAGGGTTTATCAATTACTGCTCACAATAGTAGAACTTAGGCAAGGTTTAATCTGTGCCTGTCAGGTGCTCGACTAAATGGCCGCATGAATTCAAATTTGAAATTTTTTAATGAATTTTGGCGAGTGATCTAATCTTATGCTTGGTAGTCTCTGGTTGCTTGGATTTGCCAAGGTGAATTGATTTGAGTGGTTTTTGCAAAATGGTGATCTTTGTACATACACTTGATTCAATTTTGAATTGTGCTTTAAATATATTTGAACATAGTTTCTGTGAGTTTGTAAAGTGGGCTTGGGTTCACTTTTACTTGGTCTAGGAAGGGGTGAATAATTGGGAAAGTTTTTGTTAGAAATCTTTGACTAGAAACACTCAAAGTGGTCTAGTGGATAAATTTGGTCAAAATGACCATTTGATCCTATGATCCTTATTTGAATTTCTTGTCTTTTGATTTTGTTTGTAATTGGCCTAGATGATGTAGTATTCATCTTTAAACCATTCCTTATTATTTGTAGCAATCAAGCATGGCAATTTCACTCATTCATACACTAATGCAAATCACACATACACTCATATTCAATTTAATAACAAAAGTTTTTGTTAACCGTAAACTTGGGTGATTAGAACTTGATAGTCTTGATTAATATTTTTGGGGTGTTACAAACCTTCCCTCGTTAAACAAAATCTCATCTCGAGATTCAGGAAAAACTAGGAACTAAAGAGATTTGGAAACTCAGTCCTAATATAATCTTCTCGCTCCCAAGTAGCTTCTTCTTCAGTATGGTTGCTCCACTAGATCTTGAGAAACTTGATACTCCTGGTCCTGGTGGTTCTGAAGGCTTCTTCCAAAATACGAATGGGTACTTCATGATAAGTTAGATCCTTGTTGATATCTATGGCTCGGTGATCGATGTTCTTGAAAACTTCGGTCTTCTCCGGAACTTCTAAGCATTTGCGAAGTAACGAGATATGGAACACATTATGCACGGCTGACATCTCTTCGGGCAGTTCCAGTTGATATGATACTTCTCCTCGACGATTCAAAATCTTGAAGGGTCCAATATATCTGGGGGCTAACTTCCCTTTCAGTTGAAAATGTTGCATTCCCTTCAAGGGCGATACTTTGAGATATAAAAAATCTCCGACATTGAAGGTTAGGTCTCGACGTCTCTTGTCAGGATAACTCTTCTATCTGGATTGAGCGGTCTTGAGGTGCTCACGGACATTGTGAACTTTCTCTTCGGCTTCTCGTAGGATGTCGGGTCCTAAAATATGACTCTCTCCTACTTGCAACCAATTCAAGGGAGTACGACACTTCCTTCCATACAGAAATTCAAAGGGGGCCAGTTGCAAACTGGCTTGATAACTATTATTGTATGAGAATTCTGCGAAAGGCAGACAATCTTCCCATTTTGATCCATACTCTAGAACACAATCTCTCAACATATCTTCTAAGATTTGGTTGAATTTTTAGTTTGTCCATCGGTTTGTGGGTGATAACTTGTGCTGAAGTTCAGCTTGGTTCCTAATCCTTTTTGGACTTTCTGCCAAAATCTTGAGGTAAACTGGGTTCCTCGATCCAATACTATGGTCTTAGGGGTTCCATGCAAACTGACGATTCTAGCAATGTACAACTCTGCTAGCTTCGAACTCTGGTAGGTGGTCTTGACAGGTATAAAATGGGCTACCTTGGACAGTCTATCAACTATGACCCAAATAGAGTCATTTCCCCTACGAGATGTAGGTAAACCGGTGATGAAATCCATTCCGACAGAATCCCATTTCCATTCCGGAATCTGCAATGGTTGCAAAAGTCCTGCGGGTCGCTGATGTTCTGCTTTGACCTTCTGACAGATATCACACTTGGTGATGTAGCTTCCGATTTCTCTCTTCATCTTGTGCCACCAAAATTGCTCCTTCAAATCCTGATACATCTTTGTTCCTCCGGGATGGATAGAATCAAGAGTATCATGAGCTTCCTGCATGATAAATTGTTTCAGCTTGGAGTCTGCTGGCACACAGATATGTCCTTTCTACCACAAAAGTCCTTCTTCATTTTCGGTGAATCCGGGTACCTTCCATGTACCGATACGATGCTTGATTCCGTCGATACATGCATTTCCTTTATGCGCCTCCTTGATCTGACTGATCAAAGTGGGTTGAAGTTCTATGCTAGCTAAAAATCCTTTGCTAACTAGCTCCGTTCTAAACTTCTCCAACTCTTCATGTAAACTTGGCTGGGCTTCTTTGATCATGGTGTTTAATCTACACGGCAATCTACTAAAAGCATCCGCTACCACATTGGCTTTGCCGGGGTGATAGTGAATGTCAAGGTCATAATCCTTGATTAACTCTATCCATCTCCTTTGCCTCATATTCAGCTCCTTCTGGGTGAAAATATACTTCAGACTCTTGTGATCCGAATAATCTCACAGCGGTTACCTATAAGGTAATGACGCCAGGTCTTCAAAGCTAAAACTATGGATGCTAGTTCAAGGTCATGGGTAGGGTAGTTTTGGTCATGTTGCTTGAGTTGTCTGGACATATATGCTATGACTTTTCCTTCTTGCATCAACACACATCCGAGACCAATCTTGGATGCATCACAATACACATCAAAAGGCTTCTTGATATCTGGCATAATCAGAATTGGGGCTGAAATCAATCTCTTCTTGAGCTCTTGAAAACTCGCTTCACATTTGTCCGTCCATTCAAACTTCTTATCTTTCTTCAACAACTGGGTCATCGGTCTTGCGATGCTCGAAAATCCTTCAACAAACTTGCGGTAATATCCCGCTAATCCGAGAAATGCGCGGACTTGGGTTCGAGTGGTTGGGGCTTTCCATTCTTCAACATCTTTGATCTTGGCGGGATCGACATCGACTCCTCCTGCCAACACAATATGTACTAGGAATCCTACTTCCTTTAACTAGAACTCACATTTGATAAACTTGGCATACAACTGATGTTCTCTAAGGGTTTCAAGAATGGTTCTCAAGTGTAGCTCATGGTCTTCTTTTTCCTTTGAACAGATCAGAATATCGTCGATAAAAACAATGACAAACTTATCCAGGAAGTTCATAAAAATCGTATTCATGAGGTTCATGAAATAAGCGGGGGGATTGGTTAATCCAAAAGACATGACAGTGTACTCATACAATCCATATCTGGTGGTAAAGGCGGTCTTTGGTATATCCGTTGCATGAATCTTGAGTTGATGATAACCAGTTCTAAGATCAATCTTAGAAAACACTCTGGCACCAGTCAATTGGTGAAACAGATCTTCTATCTTTGGCAGTGGGTAATTATTCTTGATGGTGACATCATTTAGCTTCCGGTAATCTGTGCACAAATGGTTACCTCCATCTTTCTTATCCACAAAAAAACATGCGATCTCCATGGCGATGCGCTTGGTTGGATCAAACCTTTCTCCAGCATAGCATCAAGTTGTTTCTTCCGCTCCACTAATTCAGATGGATTCATACTATAAGGTCTCTGAGCTATGGGTCCAGTTCCAGGAATTAGTTCAATGATGAACTCGATATCCTGATCTGGGGGCATACCGGGCAATTCATTTGGGAACATGTCGAGGTATTCACAGACTACTCTGACTTGGTCTAGGGTTGGTTGGGCTAGACTCTTGTTGCACTTGAATTGACGGGGCAAGGTCTCAGATACATGCTCTACTGATACTCCAGTGCTACTGGTCATGGTTATGGCTTTCTTGGCACAGTCGATCAATCCTTTATGTTTCGACATCTAATCCATTCCTAGTACTACTTCTAAACCTTTGGTTCCAAGTACTATTAGATTAGCATACAAATCTATGCCATGGATTTTGATAGGTACAGCCTTGCAAATTTTTCTAGCTTTGGTGGTTGACCTAGGTATTTGAACTATCATAAAATGCTTCAATTTTGTTCGTTGAATCTTACTAGTGCATGAAAATTCTTCTGTAACAAACGAGTGCGATGCTCCAGAATCAAACAACACTCTTGCAAGTACTGAGTTAATAGAAAACATACCCATCACGACATCTGGCGCTTCTTGGGCTTCTTCAGCATTCATGTGGAACAGACGGCCGTTGCGGTTGAGCAATTTCCCTGGGGCAATTCTCCTTCTAGGCTGAACACGGCGTTGCTATTGAGCGGGTACATTCACATTGGTGGCTGCTCCAAGCTTCTTGGGGCACTTGTTGGAGTAGTGATCTTTGACTCCACATTCAAAGCAAGTAATCAGACACTTGTCTTTTCCTGCAACAGGCACATCATTGCTTCCAGTCCTTGGGGCAGTATTGTTGTTGTTGGTGGTGTTGTTGTTGTTGGACTTGGTGTTGCACGGTTGAAGTTATTGGAGTTGCCGGGGTTGCTGTTGTGGTTTCCTCCAGACTTCAAGTTTCCTCCACCACGATTGGGATAGTTTGGACGGGACATAGGGGGTCTGTTGTTTCTTGGGGCATATCCTGCAGATGGGTTAGGGCGATACTTCTGGGTTTGGTGGGATCCAGGCTGGTGCATCATGCCACGCTTGTGATTGTCATTGGCTTGGTTTATCTTCCCTTCCATCTGGATAGCAGAGTCCACTAGTTCTTCTAGGTCTACAAAACGGATGTTGACTAACATAGTCTGCATCTCATCATGTAATCCATTCAGGAACCTTTCCTTCTTCTTTGCGTTGGTGTTAATCTCATCAGGGGCATATCTGAAGGAAATATGCCCTAGAGGCAATCATAGAGATGATTGTATTTCATGTGTATCCATGAGTTATTATAATGTTCCTTGAATATCCATATACCAGGCAACTTGTATTGATTGGCAATTATGTGAATTGTTTGTGAAACTCTTTACTTGTATGGTTATCTAATAATTGTCCCTAGTCGGAGTTCATGGGAGGACACACGTGAATATTAGACTAGCACATCGATTGGTTGATGACTATGTTTCGCAAGTCATAGACATAGAGATGTCAAACCAATGATGTGGACACATGTTGTGAACATGGGGTTGGACTGACCCAACATGAGACTGGCAATAATACTTGCAGCTCTCTCTACACATTGTGTACGTTTTATCCTTAGACCTGAGATTGTCGCATGTACTTGAGATGTGGATCGACCTACTTTGGGGCTATCAAACACTACTCCGTAACTGGGTAGTTATAAAGGTAGCTTTCGGGTTTGTCCTGATACATGCTGCAAGGCATCGGTCATTCAAGATGGGATTTGCCCCACTCTACTTGAGAGAGATATCTCTGGGCCCCTCGAGTGATAGGATCCAGAAATGCATGGCCGTGCTACATATGGTTAAGAGTTAACCTAGTAAAGGGATTCCGAATCACAGTATCGAGAAAGAGAGGTCAGCTTGGAGCTAGACCAAATATCGTGAGGCAAAGGGAAACACATGTACTCAACCTTGTGATGGTTCGTCCGAATGATCTTTATATGCGTTTAGGAGTTGGCACGTCTTGCTAGAGGCCGCTACCAACTATTGACGGAGTAAGTGTACTCGCGTCATGTCTATACGTGTATGAACCTATAGGGTCACACACTTTAGGGGCTGGAAGCCTAATGAGGATTGGATCCGAATTAGACCAGGCTTAGGCTGCTAATGGGCTGCTAATGTAGAAGCCCACCAGGGATGCCTATATAAGAGAGGGTGAGGCGAGCTGAATAGGGTTGAGCATTCCACCCAGCCACCACTCCTCTTCCTCCTGTGTTGCACGCGCAGACCTAGCAGTCTGGCGTGTGACGGCTTCCACTCCGGACGTGTGGATACCTCGGAGGTGTTGCATCTGTAGCACTTGGATGAGCCGCGCAAAGGGGAGCTGCTCGTGGGTCGAGGACGAGGAGGAGACATAGAACATCTACACTGTCGCAACGTGCTTCATCGAGTTCCGCACCTGCGCGTCTAGCGGTAATCCCGTGATCTATGACAATAGTATTCCTGGTTGACGCGGTAGAATTTTTTTTTTACGCTAGTGTAGCCTACCCGTTACCCTACAATATCTAGCTAGGGACAAAAATTTGTCACGATACTCAACTACCGTCATCCTTCCTTGCTTCAGTTCCCTGAACTCATCCCTCATCCTGGTGACTAAACCTTGGGGCACATGGGTTCGGCTAAACTTGATCTTGAATGCTTCCCCAAGTCATCATCTAACCTTCGTTCATGGTACGAGTACTATTCCACCAGGCTCTTGCATCTCCTGCCAGATAATGGGTGGCAAACAGTACCTTTTCATTGGCTTCAACTCCTGTGACCTCCAGATTGTTCTCCATGGTTTGCAGCCAGTCATCAGCATCTAAGGGATCCTCAGACTTACTAAATATAGGCGGGTTGGTATTCTAGAAGTTCTTAAGCTTGGATCCATGGTTATCCTGGTTTCCGTGACCTTGATTATTGTGGGCCATCTGAGCTATCTGTTGAAGAGTGGCTAGGTTGGCTTGGCATTCGGCTCTACTAGCTTCATTGGGTCGTGAGATGAACTGCTTCATCCAGGGTTTCCGCGAATCATCTGAAGACTGAGATAGATAATGAGACAAGGGGGAAATTTCTAGGGTTCATGGTTTTGTTTCAAAAGTTTTAAACTTTGAGTTTAACTCAGGTTTTTCAAACTAACCATTTTATCTCATTCATTCATTCATTCATTCATTCATTCAAGCAAACAATACAAACACACACCACAACACAATTAGAAAATAGATGGTTTTAAGAACCATTCTGTGAAACTACGATACAGTGGGACCGGTACAACTCATTCCTACGGTAGTGCTCAAGTGCATCTAATCATCATCAATGAAGGCGAAATCATCATCATCTTTGTGGAACTCCATGGCATCATCCTCCGGGTAGTCGTTATCATCACTGAGGTAAGAGTAGAGATCTCCTTGGATATCTTCACCTTCCTCCTCCTTCGCTTCAAGCTGGATCTCTTGTTCACGATTGGTCTTCTCGAGAGTGGCCACCTTCTTGCGAAGATGATCGATGGTGCGATCCTTCTTGTCATGCTGACGACGAAGTGATTGGCTCTCCTTGGCGAGGATGGCGAGGGTCTGGTCCTTCTTGACTGCAATGGCATGGTTGTGGTTGGCGTAGGCACGAGCATTGTCTAACTCCTTCTGTCTATCATACAACATGAAGTCAAGATTATCCACCTGGTGCTTCATCTCCGGATGTCCTGGCATCTCCAAGGGCATTCCCATAGAATCACGCCTTGCGTAGTGAGCAAAGCGAGTTCCCTAGTTCTGGTTGATGTTTTGTCCACAAAGACGGGCAAGAGCTTCATGCATAGCTCTGGCTAATCCGTCTAGCCAATTGTTCTCCCGCAAGGTGAATTGGATCTTCTCTGAAGTGGGTGCTTCCATCTTGCCTCTAAGATCTGCAACTATCAGCCATTATAGATCTCCTCCTACGTGATCGTTGAGTTGTGCCCTGAAGAATTCCGGGTGCAGGCGCTCAAGATACTCTGACAGTGCAGCTAGATCCCTCTCAAAGATCAAGTGGCCTCCGTTGCCCAGCTGGTAGAACTTGCAATACTGGACCTCCATCTATAATAATTTAGGGTGAGCAAGTTAGTGGGGTGATCAAGTGTGTCAAATTTTATGTAGAATTTCAAGAATTTTTGAGGAACATGTATCTTTTTGAAAGAATCTCAAGGATAAGAGTGGGAATAGGTTTTCATAATAACTCACTTCTTTTGTATTTGAAACTAAGTTTTTGTGTTCGGACGTCCATTCTAACTAGGGTCTCCTATGGTCAGGATGGCTCTGATACCAACTTATCAACACCCGGATTTTTAATCCTAGATGCCTGTTAAGCCATACATCGTAATCCCAGGATTACCATTTTTGCGAGTCATAACAGAATTGGTACCACAGTACATCATCCATTACAAACCATAATAAAGGTCTTACAAATAAAGGATCTCATGATCCAGTCTTAATACAATCAAAGCAGCGGAAAGTACACGTAGTAGGGGCTCCATCTTCAGGGTCATAGGCAATGCTGACGATGGGAGATGATCCTAGTTTTCATAGACCTCCTGCTGTCCATCTTCCTGGTAGTCCTCCTCATAGTCTGGCCACGGGAATAGCCAAGGACAAAGCCATGAGTACTCTTTAAGTACTCGTAAAATATCACAAACAAGGTAGTTCTAGTAGGAATCTTAAGCTCTAGGTTTATTTGCAAAAAGCCAGGTTTATCTCATACTAAGTTAAGTAAAGAAAACTAATTTAATGTTCTACATCACTTAAGTGGGAACCTAGTTTTCATATCCACAATCCTGTTGTGGTCAAGTCAAAGTCATAGTTCAATTCACAAGTCATTTTTGAAAACATCTGACAACGGAACTGTATGGCCACTCCAAATGTCCATTACCGTGGACGCGACTATTCGAGTAGTTTGGCACTCTGCAAAGGTGGTACACTTTCACCACAAAATTTGATACATCCGTCAGGGATAACCCTAAATCATCATACTTAGTATGCGGATAATCAATCATAA
Source organism: Avena eriantha (assembly GCA_910589775.1). Classification (NCBI taxonomy): domain Eukaryota; kingdom Viridiplantae; phylum Streptophyta; class Magnoliopsida; order Poales; family Poaceae; genus Avena; species Avena eriantha. Next base: position 256,597,037 of record OU342743.1, on the reverse strand, counting down.
CCTTTCAATTACACACTCTAGTATAGGCACCTCCCCTATGAGCTTGGCCTCCTAGCCATGGCCATCTACCACCCTAAGCACTACATACGTGGACATTCATCACGAGGTAGCCTCGGCTCAACCTATTCCGCAAGGGAACCCATACTAAAGCATCTAAACTTCCAGTTAAGCCCTACCCAATTCAGGTATTGTGGTTGTACGGTAAAATTGGAATGGTATCGCATCTGAACCCAACCATCAGTTTTTATAAAAGGGCCAAGGCTCATGCCTCAATATTTTCATCATCAATCATTGTGTTTCCCAACACATGTCAAAACATTTCAATAGAATGAATCATCATTCCAAGGTTTTCATAATCATTTTCACCAAGTATTCCCATCTAAAGTGATCAACTTTTATGCTTAGCACTAGCCACTAAAGTTGAGGGTATTCACTAATGAGGGGTGCAAATCAAGTATAACAATCCCACTCTAGTGTTATGCATTTTGATGACATCTAAGTATAACTAGTTAGGCCTAGTTTTATACTCTTTATGCTATCTATCCTATTTGTCCAATACTCATAAATCATTAACTAAAGGTAAAGAACTTTGGTAAAAGTAAAAGAATAAAGCTTGTAAGTAAAACTTGGGGTGGGTATAATCAAAGTTGAATAACCAAGCATCCATAATGCATCTTGCAGATGTTATCTTGCACAATTCTAGCTTGCAAGTGTTAGCTTGCCTTGAGTAGTGTAGTGGTTGAAGTTTTCTTCTTCTTGATAGTACTCCTCCTCCTCGTATCCTGGGTCGGTACTATCGTCTATAAATGAACATGAGGTACAAAATGACCAAAAAATACTTAACTACTTCTATTTAGTACCCTAAGGTTCACACTTGATGATCTAGCATCATCACAATCATCACATGAAATAAAGACTTAGTCTTATTTAATTTATTTTAGAAAAGCAATTTCTACTCATTGAAAATACTTAAGATTTAATATTCTCCAATTAAAATATGGGATCATGTTGACACATGTCATCACCACATATTCTAATCCTTGGGAATGTGATTTAAAGTGTTGGTCATATGATTATTATTTAATACCATTAAAGTGACCAGAAATGCCTATATAGCATTCTTTTAGTACTAGTCCAAGATCACTACATGTAAACCTAAATATTTTTACATATTCAGATAAATCTTGTTAAATGTGATTTTTGAGAGTTGGAAACAACTCAAAAGCATTTATGGTTTATTTTTGAAAAATGTTTGCAGTTGGAAAAGTCTCTGTCTTGTTATTTTTACTATAGGTAATCTATAGTTTCAAATGGTTTGAATCCATCGGGCTTGGATTGATATTTTGAATACCTTTCTAACAAAATGGGAATCGTGCAATTTGGTTCAGTGAATCTCTTTGAATTAATTTTTGAATCTACTGACAGAAACTAGTTTAATTAAAATAGAAAAAGTCTATTTGAATTTACAGGCTTGCGCGGGAAAGTAAACGGGTCGGCCCAACTGCACTGTGCTAGTGCAGCGGGCTACTAACAGGGGGGTCCCACTAGTCAGTGGCTCATCTAACTGAAAACGATACATTTCAATCTAGGTCGTGCGATTAGACTAGGATCTATCAGTTGACATGCATCGTCTACGACGAACAGCTCCGGCGAGACTGAACCCTAACGGCGATGGTGGGGGTACGTGGGGGCTCACCAGGGCTCCAGCTAGGGTCGGTCATGGGGACGAATGACGTTGTAGACGACGGCGGTTCGAACGGTGGTCGCGGCGGCTCCAATCAACGGCGTCGTTCCTTCACTACAGCGGCGGGTTCCGGCAAAATTCCGGCGATGTGGTGCTCGCCTTGCTTTGGGGAGAGGTGTGGGAGGTTTTGTGAGGAGTGGGGAGTGAGATGGTGTGGTGAATTGTGGTGGAGGTGGCCTCTATTTATACACCGGCGAGAGGGACATAGCGGGATGGCTTAGGCTCGTCGGTGACGATGATATAGGGGGCTAGCGGCACGACTGAGGGTAGGGGCGACACAATGCTTCCTGGCGGTCATCACATGCTTAATGGCGTGGCACGGGGCGGTCGAGATTGGTCGGGAACGAGTGGTGCTCTGCGCGAGAGCGGTGACGTTCGAGACGGCACACAGTGGCTACGGGTCACGCGGCAACGAACAGGCATGTCTGGGAGGTAGCTAGGGTCATGGCGAGTGTGTGCACGCGCGGAGAGGGCGAGGCGCGTTGTGTGCGCGCTGGTCGGCTGTGGCGCTCTGGCGCGCTCTCGGCATGGCGCAGAGAAAATGGGCGCGGCTAATGCGGCTGGTCCATGGCTTGCCTGCGATCAAGGGGTGTACAGGGGGTGGCGGTGGATGGTCGCATGTCCCCTGGCATTGTGGGAGAGGGCGGCGTTCGCTGTGTCGAGTTGTCCATGGTCGGCCGGCGCGGCGAGCTTCAGGCGGCGCTGTACTGGGGCAACAGCAAAGGGGGGAGCTGTTCACTGTATTGCTAGACACTGGGGGAGACAGGGGAGTGAAATGGGGACAAAGGGTTGATCAATTACTGCTCACAACAGTAGAAGTTAGGCAAGGTTTAATCTGTGTCTACCAGGTGCTCTACCAAATGGCCGCATGAATTCAAATTTGAAATTTTTGAATGAATTTTGGTGAGTGATCTAATCTTATGTTTGGTAGTATTTGGTTGCTTGGATTTGCCTAGGTGAATTGATTTGAGTGGTTTTTACAAAATGGTGATCTTAGTACATACACTTGATTCAATTTTGAATTGTCCTTTAAATATATTTGAACATAGTTTCTGTGAGTTTGTAAAGTGGGCTTGGGTTCACTTTTACTTGGTCTAGCAAGGGGTGAAAAGAATTGAGAAAGTTTCTATTAGAAATCTTTGACTAGAAACACTCAAAGTGGATAAATTTGGTCAAAATGACCATTTGATCCTATGATCCTTATTTCAATTTCTTTTCTTTTGATTTTGTTTGTAACTGGCCTAGATGATGTAGTATTCATCTTTAAACCATTCCTTATTATTTGTAGCAATCAAACATGGCAATTAAACTCATTCATACACTAATGCAAATCACACATACACTCATATTCAATTTAATAATAAAAGTTTTTGTTAACCCTAAACTTGGGTGATTAGAACTTGATAATCTTGATTAATATTTTTGGGGTGTTACAGCAACTATACAGCCAGAACAAAATGTTCCAGCCGTATAGTTGGTCGTTAAACTGTCTATCCCTAGGAAAGAAAATATACAAAGGTATCGATATCTATACGACTGGAACTATACTGCCAGAATTTTTATTCCCACCGTATAGTTGGTCGTTAAACTCTCTATACATATGAAAGAAAAAAATTCAATGACAAAGATATCTATACGACCGGAACTATATGGCCAGAATTTTTATTTCTCCCATATAGTTGGTCGTTAAACTCTCAGTACATTTTAAAGAAAAAAATTTGATGGCAAAGATATCTATACGACCAGAACTATATGGCCGGAATTTTATTTCCCGCCGTATAGTTGGTCGTTAAACTCTCTGTGTGCATCAAAAAAATCTGTTTCTTTGAGAATTACTTCTTTTCCTGTAACTCAGTGATATACCTTGTTTATGACAGAAAATTGATAGTAAATATTGTCTACCAACAACATCAGAATTTTAAGTACTACCAAACTTCTTCTCCTAAAATGGGGTTTTCTAGCACTCTTTATTAAACATAAACTTAAACTAAAAACTAAAAACTTAACTCAAACCTTTATTAACATGGTTTGCCTCCCATAGAGCACTCTTTTACGGTCAATAGCTTGACCTTGATGATACTCACTTGGGCCAGATGAGTGAAACACCCACTCCAAAGTAATTGGCCTTCAAAGGGATGGCCTCCTTCTCGTCATGTTTGGCATTCTTTTTCTGCGGAAATGGATAACAAAAGGATCCCGTGAAGGCAATTGCAGCCTCATGTTCCCTTCATGGAAGTTAATTAAAGCCTTTATAGTTCTTAAGAAAGGACGACCTAGTATTATAGGCGCAATAGTACCTTCAGGCATGTCAACAATAACAAAGTCAATTAGAGCAGGACAACCTTTAATATAAACTAAAGTGTTCTCATTAATTCCTACAGCTTGTTTATAAGTGGAATCTGCAAGATGTAGTTTTAGTTTAGTGATTTCGAAAGAGCCAAGATTTAACTTGTTAAAAAGACTCTTTGGGATTGTTGAGACGCTTGCACCTAGATCACAAAGTGCAGCTATCTCATTAGTCCCAATCTTTATCTTCATAGTAGGCTCAAATATGTCATCTAGTTTAACAGGTAACTTTTCAGTGATTTTCTTGTATTCCTCTTCAAGCTCGCGTACCTTAATTGCTACGTGATCAACAAAGTGTTGATACATGGCTTCATCGTTACCTTCACTTAACGGAATTTTAATGTTGATCCTCTTTACGAGGTCTTCGATGGTGTAGCTTGGTTAAGGGGCATTACTATAATCAAGTTCTTCCGGCTCCTCCCTTTGGATCCTCATCATTTTGAGTTCTTCAACAGGATTGGGCTCATCTTTACTTGCAAATTTAGCCAGAATGAGAATTTGACTCTCGGTTATCTTACCTAGTTGTGCCTCAACGATCCTCGTTCTTTCTTGGAGGGCCTGTGACGAGGGGTAACCTCGGCAATGTCCATGGTGAAGGACTTAGGGTTTCACGGAAAAGAGAACGTTGGGGATTTTGTCGGATATCAAGAAAACAATGGAGTCAAAGTCGCCTGAATATTGAGTAATCGCACTATTACAAGTTGCCTGGGAGACTTTCTGGTACCCTCACTTGGGCTTCTCCCGTCCTATATATAATAGGTCGGGTCTCAAAGCTGTATGCGGATAGGTTTTACATACGCGTGATTACAATACCAACACATTGTCGGTTCAGAGACTCTTTCCTAATACAATCAAAGTCTTTGTCGGTTGCTTCCTTGGGCTATCATCTCAAATCTTCATGGGCCGTAAGCCTATTACCCAGTATAGGGCAGCAAATCATAAACATCCGAGTAGTCATACCTATGTCAGTAGACCCCGAGATTCTACCCAAACGGTAGTTTTGGGTTGAATATCAAAGTTTCTTATTTTCCTTTTTATTTATTTTATTTCCTTATTTTTATTTTTCTTACGGATTTGGTACAACGAGTCTGATGCTTCCGACGGATCGGAAATCAGTTAATTGCTCCTAGGAAAAAACAAGGTTGTCCTACATCGAATTCAAGTCCCTAGGCCTGAAGTCGGAATTTACTACTGGTGTAATTCAGTTGAGGCCGCTGAGGTCTTATCGAAGACTGAATCCCAGTTTCATTTTATCGGGTACCCAACGCGTCCGTTGGGATTTTTCATCATATCGTTCATACAGATATTTTTCTGGTAGAGCGCATTCTTGTGCGATTACCAAGCCACACAGGACAGATCCTAGGGTCTTACCTTCATGTTTCTAAACATGGCATCCGGATTTTTGTCGCGTTTGAGCGCGATCCGAGATTTTTGGTTTTTTGCCGATTGGCCTGCTAGGCTGCCAATATTTCTGACTTCTATCAGATAATTAATGTTTTATGTCGACTCCTGATGGGAGTAACCTCTTTGAGGATACCTTTTGTGAGGATACATTGATGTAAGACTCATAGGTATTTTCAATCACGAATATTTTTGTTTTAATCATACATAATTGGATTTCTATCGGGTGTGTGCTAGCGCTCCTAATGGGAGTAGCCCCCAAGCCTATGTTTGAATGCCTGTATCTGGATATAGGCTCATAGTTGCTGTTAGCTCAATGGAGAACATAGATTTTTTGAACGGATATAAACAATAAAAAACTTAAAGTATGAAAAACTTATCTATTATACACAAGGCGAAAAACCGATGATACATTATTTTTGGCTGATTGTGCCTAACCATTGTCCTAGATATTCTGGCTTAAGAAGCCAAACCATATATCGTATTGCAACTAATCTTATGCGTAAAAGCGTCGTAGCTGTGCTACGTTCCATGGATTGGAGTATTTGACTCCTATTTTGTTATCTTGTAGTCGATATGCTCCTCCAGGAATAAATTTTGTGACGATGTATGGTCCTTCACATGGAGATTCTAACTTTTGGTGTCCATCTTGGTTGAGGCGAAGAACTAGGTCCCCTACCATGAAGGACCTATTCCGCAATCATCGGTTGTGGTAATTGCGCAAGTTTTGCTGCTACATAGTTGCTCTTTGTAAGGCTTCATCTCGAGCTTCATCAAGTGCATTCACATCATCTTCGAGTGCTTCTCTTGATTCCTCTTCATCGTATGTAGCTACTTTTGGGGATTCATGCGACACTTCAACATGAAGCACGGATTATGCGCCGTGGACCAGAAAGAAAGGTGTCTCTTGTGTCGAATTATTTGGGGTTGTAAGTAAACTCCATAGGACAGATGGTAATTCATCAACCCATGCTCCTTTTGCTCTGTCAAGTGGTGCTAGTAGTCTTTTCTTGAGTCCAGCAGTAACTAATCCATTGGCTTTTCTACTTGTCCATTTGTATGCGGGTGAGCTACCGAGGCATAGCTTACTTTGATACCCATCTCCTGGTGGTAGTCCTTTAACTCACTGGAAGTGAAGTTAGTTCCATTGTCTGTAATGATGTTGTTTGGTACGCCGAACCGAAATACTATGGATTAATGAAATTCACAGCCGAAGTTCCGTCTTGGGTAGTGATAGGCATTTCCTTGATCCATTTAGTAAATTTGTCGACTGCTACTAGCAGAAAGACGTGTCCTCATGGCGATGATTTGTGATGCTTTCCCACCATATCGAGTCCCCACTGAGCGAAAGTCCAAGCCAAAGGTATAGGATTTAACTCAGTGGCGGGTGCTCCAGGCTTTGTTGCGAATCATTGGCATGCTTCACATGTTCTGACGTTATCTTTTGCATCTTGAACTACAGTCAGCCAGTAAAATCCCGCCCTGAATGCTTTGGTAGCAATCGCTCGGCTACTAGCATGATGACCACAAACTCCTTCATGTATATCTTTGAGTATGATTTTTCCTTCTTTGGGTGTTACGCAATGCTGCAACACACCCGAAATACTTCTCTTATATGGCTGTCCTTTGATTATTCTGAAGGCCTTTGATCTTCGGGTGATTCGCCAGGCTTCTATCACATCTTCGGGTAGCTTGCCCTTAGCCATGTATGCTACATACGGCTGCATCCAAGTAGGTTCAATTCGCATGACCTCTCCAATTTCCTGTTCTTCTTCTTCGATGGCCTCTTCTAGACTCTTGGTCGCTGATGGAGCCCCCGAGTATTTTCCCGGGTGGCTCTTTTTTCCCATTTTTGGTGCTACGACCTCGAAGACTCTTTTTGCTTTGATCAATCATTCCGTTATTTCTTCCCAAAAACAACGGGTGGCACTAGTAAGCACAAGGATCCGATATTTGCTAGATTGTCGGCTTCTTCATTGCTTGCTCTTCCTACGTGCGATACTTCGCATCCATCAAATTGAGCTTCCATAATGCCATATAGATCGCGGTAAGCAATCATGTTGTCTTTGATGGCGTTGCACTTGTTCATTACTTGCTGTGCCACTAGATTGGAATCTCCAAAGATTTTGAGGCGAACTGCACCGCAAGCTTTAGCCATTCGCATGTCATGCAACAAGGTCTCGTATTCTGCTTCATTATTGGATGCGTTTGCAAAGCTCATCCGAAGTATATAGTGCATTTTGTCGCCTTGTGGTGATACTAGTATGACTCCTACTCCTGATCCTTCCATCCTTTTCGATCCATCAGAGTACATTGTCCAGGCACTAGAAAGGTCAGGTGGACCCACACATTGCAACTATATCCATTCTGTGATGAAATCTGACAAAACTTGTGACTTGATTGCTTTGCGCTTCTCATACGTGATGTCTTGAGGGGATAATTCGATGCCCCATAGAGAGACACGCCCAGTTGCTTCTGGATTGTTGAGGATGCTTGACAAAGGTGTTTCATTGACCACTATGATCGGATGTTCCGAAAAATAATGGCGTAGTTTTCGTGCTGTCATGAATACCCCATATGCTAACTTTTGGTAATGTGGGTACCTTTGTTTGGATGGCGATAAGACCTTGCTCAGGAAGTAGACTGGCCTCTATACTCCATGAGTTTTTCCTTCTTCGGGACATTCCTTGACCAGGACCGTGCTGACTACCTGATTTGTGGCAGCGATATAAAGTAGTAAAGGCTCCTTTTCCTTTGGAGACACGATGACAGGAGATGTCGAAAGTGTCCTTTTAATATCTTCAAAGGCGCGTTGAGCTTCTTCCGTCCATTCGAATTTCTCCGATTTTCTCATGAGGGCATAAAAAGGCAACGCCTTTTCTCCTAACCTTGTAATGAAACGACTGAGTGTTGCTACTCGCCCCGCCAGCTGTTCTACGCCACGTAGATTCTTTGGCTTCTTCATTGTTAGAATTGCTTGTATTTTCTCGGGATTATTCTCGATTCCTCTTGCTGACACCAAATATCCGAGGATTTGCCCTACCAGGACTCCAAAGGAACATTTCTTTGGGTTCAATTTGATGCTAAACTTGTCGAGATTTTTGAATATTTCTTCGAGGTCCTGGATGAGTGCAGATCCTTGCCTTGTTGTAACTATAACATCATCAATATATACATGTAAGTTTGTGCCTATTTGACTTCCCAAACATTTCTGCATCATCCGCTGATCTGTAGCTCCGGCGTTCTTGAGGCCGAAAGGAATTGTTGTGTAGAAGAATACACCATAAGGCGTGATCAATGCCGTTTTCTCCTGATCTTCTTCCTTCATCCTGATCTGGTGATATCCTGAGTAAGCATCCAAGAAAGAAAGACGTTCGGATCCCGTGGTTGCATCGATTACTTGGTCGATTCGCGACAATGGGAAGTGATCTTTTGGAAAATGTTTGTTTAGTGCAGTAAAGTCGATGCACATCCGAAGTTCTGTAGTATTTTTCTTTGGAACACATACTGGGTTTGCGACCCACTCTGCTTTTGTTAGCTCTTTGATAAAGTTGGCGTTAGTAAGGCTATGGAGCTCCTTTTCAATGGCTTTACGCTTTGGTTCTACAAAGCAACGAAGCGGTTGTTTTACTGGCTTCTCCTTTGGATCCAAATTTAATGCGTGCTCAGCGAGTACCCTAGGAATTCCTGGCATGTTAGAAGGTACCCATGCAAAGATCTCCTAGTGCTCACGGAGGAACTCGATGAGCGCGCTTTCCTATGCGGGACCAAGATTGGAAGCCACAAATGTAGTTTTTGTCGGGTCAACCGGGTGGATCTGTACTTACTTTGTGTCCTTTGCCGTGTCAAAAGCCTAATCGGGATTGACGTGCTACTTTTAGTGGTTCTGCGATTGCTGAAGTTTTGAGTTGTTCGAACTCCATTGCCATATCGAAAGATTCAGAAATTTTGTTGAACTCCCGATCGCAATTGTCGGCACGTGTGAAGCTTCCTTTTATCGTGATGATTCCATTTGGTGTCGGCATCTTCATGACTCGGTACGCATAATGCGGAACTTCCATGAGTCGTGTGAAAGCTGGTTGTCCTGGGATCGCATGATATTGTGATGGCCAGTCCATGACTTCGAATTCAAGTTTTTCTCGCCTGAAATTTACTTTGGAACCGAAAACAACATCAAAAAAAACTTTTACTAAAGCAATTTCGGCTTTACCTGGTACTATTCCGTGGAAAGATGTTTCCGTTGGCGCGAGATTGTCTAGGGGATAGCCCATTGCTCTTAGCATTTTTGCGTAGATCAGATTTATGCTACTTCTTGCATCAATGAAGACCGTGCTCATATCGAACCTGCCAATTTGTGCTTCGACTATCAAGGTTGAGTGACCCGCTCGTGGGACCCAAAGAGGGTGATCAGCTCTACTGAATGTGATTTCTTGCTCTGACCAGTGGAGATATTTGGGCGTGGTTGATGTTGTAGTTTCCTCCATATATGATTTGTCTTATGATGAGCTTCTGGGTTCTGTTGGATGGACGCCCTTTCTAAATCATGGACATCGCCCCTTTTGACCTAGGGTATTCATTGTTTTGATCAGTTGTGTTTTGTGGTGGTGTTGCTGATGGTGGTGGTGTTGCACCAATGGCTAATGTCCCATGCGTAGATGTGTATCCTCGGTTTGCTGCTTCAGTTGCCTTTGCATTATATAGCTCCTGCATCTTCAAGAATGTTTGGCAGTCTTTCATAAGATGGTTAGATTGTTGTCTGCCTGATGAGGCGACATAAAAATGCATATTACAAGGTCCTTCCAGCATTTGCATCGCGAACATGGGTGGGTCTCGAGCTCTTGGTTGGTACCGCTGTGTTGAATGGCTTGCTCCGATGTCATCCCTGTTATGGCGGTATCTGCCATTGTAGTCGTTGCTTCTGTTGTTACCTTCACCCGAGAAACCGGCTGCGACATAACGTGGTCCCGTGTTTCCATCGTTGTTCCTTCTTATTCTATCGTTGTTGCGTTTATCCCTGTCTTCTTAGGGTGATAGTGTATGCTTATTATGCAGCGCGTCTTCTCCATCAGCCCAGCGATTTTCTATTTCCATTAACTGTGAAATTGTTTTGGGTTTAACCCGACCCAGTTCTTCTATGAATTCTCGACGACGGAGGCCGTCGTTTAAGGCATTGATGGCCCTTTCATCGAATATGGACTCAACTGAGTTTTTTATGATGTTCCATTGTTGGATGAATGCTCTTATTGATTCTACAGATTTTTGTTTGCATGTCCGCACCTGCTCCAAGGATGGAGGTTGTTTAAACGTGGATTGGAAGTGCCGGATGAACTTATCTTCCAGGTCGTTCCAACTATCGATGGAATCTTCCGGAAACTTTTTGATCCATGACCTTGCGGCGCCAGTGAGATGTAGTTGTAAGCTTTGTATTGCGGTAGTTGTGGAGCCGCCTTGTAACTTGGCAGTGGCCAAATAATCTGCTAACCATGCTTCGGGTTCCTAGAGTCCATCATACTTGTGACGGTCGTGCGGAAGTTTGAAGTCCTTGGGTACTGAGGTTTTGCAAATTTGTTGAGTGAAACAGCTGGCCGCGCATAGCTCGTAATCGTCTTTGTTGTATCCGTCATGGTATCTCCGGCTACACTTTTCATCTCTTGATCCATCATTCATGTGCTGCGTGCTGTCGTTTCTTGTATTGCTTCGTGGCTCGGGTCCTACAAGGTGTACCTGGTGTGGTGATCTAGATCGTCGGGTGTGTCCCACTTGCCAAGGGACACTGCGATGGCATGGGGATCTATCGAGTTGTCGCGTGGTTCCTTACTCTGCTTCCGCGAGAGAGGCTCCACCATGCCAAGGTTCATCAGGGCGGAGCGGTGGAGGGCCGCACATGGATCGTCGGGTGCGGGCTGAGTTGTGATCAGATATGTTTGCGCAGCCACAATGGCTTCCTGAGCCGTGTTTGCCTTGATGTTTCCTGCCTTGATGTTTCCTGTTTGCGTAGCCACAATCGACTCGAATGAGTCCGCTTCTTTCTGCTTCAGGGATATGCTGCAGTCGAGATGTTCCCCTTCTTGGTGGTGCTCCTCCTGTTATGCTCCCTGATCCTCGGGTGGAACTTAACTATGTATGTCGTAAGCTGGATTCATCGGCTATTCTTTTTATTTCATCGAGTTGCCTTTGCATCCTGAGTAGGTCTCTCTTATTGTGATGAAGCGGGTATTGGTATGCTAATAGATCCTCATGTGAAGCATCCGATGTCATCAGAACTACTCCCGAAATTGCTTCCCTTGCTTTTTGCCATGCCGTTGTTGGCAGCCGAAGAGTTTGCCTCTCTCCTCCATGCGGTTCTCCGCCTCTTCCTTGGACTATGCGGTTATCCATTGTCTCTCCTCCGTTTCCATGGTCCCCTTCATTGTCGTGATTTCCTGCATTGTCATTCGATAAAATATCATTGGGGTCGAGGATAGGATTACCGTTGGAGTCGTGTGGTGTTGAGGTATTCCCGTTGACCATGTAGACTTGGTGGCGCGTTATGCGTGGGCTGATGATGTTGTCTTCTACTTCAACGGATGTACTGATAATATTCTAAGATTGTAGTTCTGGGTAGATCTTCGACATCCTTTTTCTAAAGTCGATGTCTTCTCTGCTTTCTTCGGGTTCCGAATTTTTCGGACTTGCTTCGCGTGGTGGGTTGGCTGAGGACCTGATCCGAAGGAGAGATTGTCGTAAATACCATCAAGGTCCCCTAGATCTGTCTCGATTTGCTCGCTTTCTTCGCCTACTTTGATCTATGTTGTGGCATCCATGGAGGATCCGACGGAAGATGCTGGTACCGCCATAGGCGTAAGTTTTTGCATCGACGGTTCTGATGTGATCAGGGCCAAAGGGTGCGATTCTTGTGGGTCTTCTACTTGGAAGTGGAAGATTCCGATGATTAGATTGGATACACTATTGAAATCGGCGGGTACCAGTACAGGGGTGGGCGGGTGTGGAATTGCTTTTGTTGGGTTGATGCTTGGTGGAGAGCGGTCTGCCGAATCCATGGTTCTAGCGTTCAGGTTTCCCACATATGGCGCCAATTGACGAGGGGTAACCTCGGCAATGTCCATGGTGAAGGACTTAGGGTTTCACGCAAAAGAGAACGTTGGGGATTTCGTCGTATGTCAGGAAAACAATGGAGTCAAAGTCGCCTGAATATTGAGTAATCGCACTATTACAAGTTGCCTGGGAAACTTTCTAGTACCCTCGCTTGGGCTTCTCCTGTCCTATATATAATAGGCCGGGTCTCAAAGCTATATCCGGATAGGTTTTACATACGCGTGATTGCAATACCAACACATTGTCGGTTCAGAGACTCTTTCCTAATACAATCAAAGTCTTTGTCGGTTGCTTCCTTGGGCTATCATCTAAAATCTTCATGGGTCGTAAGCCTTTTATCAAGTATAGGGCAGCAAATCATAAACATCCGAGTAGTCATACCTATGTCAGCATGCAAATCATTTCTCAAACTAACAGCTTGGTTAGATAATTTACCAAGCATAGCATCATGGTTCTCCGTTATTATAACAAAAATATTGTTTTGCGCGTTTTGTGAGTCTATAAAAGACTTAAGTGTTTCTTGGAGACTACCATTACTAGTTCCCATATTATTATTAGAATTATCTCTAGGACTAGAATAATGTTTCTGAAAGTTAGGATTGTAACTCTTCTTCCAAGCAGGGTTGTAATCATTACAAGCTATAAAATCTATTTCTTCAATATTTGTTTCAGGGGTGGATCTTACCTAGGTTTCCTTAACTTTTACGGCTAATATGAGCTCATCCAACTTAGCATTGAGTTCTTCATTTTCTTGTGGTGAGATGGAGTTCACCTTCTTCATGTTTGATCTATCCACATGCCATTGGGCATGGTTGTCTTGCATATTGTCTAGCAGCTGCTTTGCTTCGGTAATATGTTTACCCATGATCGTACCTCTAGCTGTAGTATCAAGCATAGACTTAGACACATGATTAAGAGCATTATAAAATAAATGGAGGATTAACCAATCTTCCATCCCATGAGTAGGACAGTTTCTTAGGGATTCTTTCATCCTCTCCCATGCAAGCGCTAGTGGCTCAGGCTCTTCCTGTCTAAAACCAGTAATATTAGATCGGAGTTGCATAGTCTTTGCAGGTGGAAAAATTTTAGTCATAAATAAAGAAGTACATCCCACCCATGATGTAATAGTATTTCTAGGCAAAGATAGCAACCATTCTTTTGCTCTCCCTCTTAGAGAGAAAGGAAATAGACGTAATTTGACTGCATCAGGATCAACGTCTTTTATACGCATCATATCACATATTTTAGTGAAAGTATTTAAGTGAATACCTGTGTCTTCAATAGTAGAGCCTCCAAATTGATTCTGTTGAACCAAACTTAAATAATGGGGCTTAATTTCATAGTCATCAGTAGTAATTGCTCGCTGAGTAATAGGAGTACGCAAATAATCATTGTTGGGAGTAGCAAACTCCCCAAGCTTATTTTCAGCCATATTTCCTATGTTTTTGGGTTTTCTTAAACAAGGAATTATAATAGTAAAAACAAGAATTTAAAGGCTAACTAATTTTTTTGGTTTGTCAAATAAAGACTTAGAGCAAACTAACAAAATTAAAAACAAGAATTAAAACTAGCAAGGTTTCTAATAACCTCACCAGGGTAGCTATTGCTTCCCCGGCAACAGCGCCAGAAAAAGGGTTGATACCTTTGATCTGGATTACGGATGTAGTGTATCTTCTTTTTCCCTAGTAGACCTAGGTTATTGAATCCTCGGGAAGCGAATGCATAGTGAAGTTACTTTAACGGACCTTCGGGAGTTTTAGAATTCCTTTTGTGTTTTTACCGGACCAATAGCTTGCGTCTTTTTGTTGTTGTCGATGATGGAGAGAGAGGGCCTAGGGCGTTCGATTTCACCTATAGCTGTGCAAAACATCTGATGGGAATAAAAGATAGAAATAAAGTATGCATATACTTATTAGAGCAAGATAAATTACATGTGGGCAGTGCATCCATAATTGCTATTGCCTCTGCAACCGCTTATAGCAATAACCTACTAGTCTCATCCATAGAAGAAACAGAACTAATGATATGCATAGTGATGTCACCGTTAATCCCAAGCAAATCCCTCACATACAGCCGTACTAACCCTTCTGTCACTGGGGTTCACAACCTGCAGATCAGTCATTACTCATACTCCCTATACCTGGATCAACCCTCGCGGTCTTAGGTACCTGACAAGTCCTTGGATTGAGGCAAGAGAAGATACAATAATCATCATGTCATACAAACTAATACACGATCCCATCTATGATAAATAACATGAACAATCGCTACATGGCTAGGCTGAAGCCCTTAGCCCAAGGAGAATTACTCACACATAGAGATGAGATCAACAATCACAAACATTGTAATGAAAATCATAAGTTTGATAGCAATAGTCTTACAATGTCGCCAATCGAAGAAGAGATCTACTATTACAAGTGGTGGAATATGGATATGGACATGGAGAAGGGTTTTGAGATCTAGAGGCAGATGGAGATCTGTGGCAGAGACTTTTTGGCGAGGTCTAGCTTTTTTCTCGTTGCCCGATGCTTCTTTATATAGGGGTCCCTTCACGAAAGTTGTTCTGTTTGACCTAACAGTGGTGGCGCCAACTATACGACCGAAGCTATACGGCCGGAATTTTTGCTCCGGTCGTATAGTTAGTCATTAAAGCGTCTGCCTCCGCTTTACGGCTCCTGGTTTCTTCTGGTTGTTGGAAATCTCGTATCTTGGACTTTAATGTAGTGATTCCCATCTTCAAATGACATTATCTGTGCGGGGAAAATATAAAAGAATGGATTGCATACCCATCTGAATATTAGGCATTAGTGGCAGGGTTTAGAGAGATATTTCATCATAGTTATGAATAATATCCAGTTTAAATGTGGACGTAGATGGCTATATTTCAGAGCCATCAAAGAGCTAGCCAGTGAAATGGCTCCCACGTACAAGTCATTCATGTTCCCCTGAACGGTCAAAAGGTACTCCTTGGGCCGAGCATCTGTACCTGGCAAGGACGGAGAGTTTGGTGCATGCTAGAGTGGCTGGAGAGGACATCGACGTGGTAGGCGACGGTGAAGTCGTTTCTACTACCAATGACCTAGATGGTGAACTTGAGTTGCCTTGTCCAAACCCTTGTATTCTAGTTGTAGCTTCAGCCACGCCTCCTATGACACCACTGGCAGCAGCCACTCCGATCGCAACCACCCCCATCTACTACCTCCAGGTCTGGCTGGTGAAGATGGAGGAGATAGAGATGGAGATTGGCATGATGGCGGCATCAAAGAAGGTTTGGGGATGGGCGAGGCTGGCGCGCAATTGGGAATCATAGGTGGTGCGGCGCCGATGAAGCGTACTGGGTGAGGCGCCGCCAGCGTAGGAGCTCACGCATGCTTGGCATTGGCGGAACGGCGAGGCGGTGGCGTGTACTGATGGTAGAACATAGAGGATGCCTAGAGGCTAGGGAAAGGGGAGGAGAATGTACTATTTTTTCACCAGCTCAATAACTTGTCGCTCGTCTCTCTCCTAAAAAGCTGAACCCACACAACCGGTCCGGAATGAAATCCCACATGCTAGAGATAGAAATCAGTAGACGACCGCACTGATTAGGTAGCTCACCAGGCGGTGATGTCGGTGAGAGAGGGCTCGATTCAATGCAGTGGCAGCGCGTGAAAAGTCGTGGCGGACCAGCAGCATCGGCAGATCTACCGCTATGGTTGGTGTGCCAGCGGGATCAGGATGGCCCGACGGTAGCGCAGCTATGGTGCCGAAGTAGATGGGGAAATGCGAAGTTCACGCGCGGTTGTTTAAGGATGTTGGTCTTTGCACATGGCATTGCCTTTTCTAGCACGCTGCAACCGAAGCACCAAATTTTCCGCTCTCTGTTAGCTTTGTGATAAGTAAATAACGAAAAACAAAAACGAAATCGCAGCAAGGGGGACACAGATTTAACATGGAAAACCCTCTCCAACAAAGAGAGGGGAAAAAACCACGGGCGCCAGCCATCAAATCTTCACTATAACGGTGAGTGTTTACACAACGCCGGGGATTTCTCAGATGCAACCTATCCCAGTCGGCGGATTACAAGAGGTATATATAGCGGTGGTAACCTAGGTCATCAACGATCTGTACCAAGCCTGCTCCATCAGAACTTAGCCTCCTTAATAGAATTTGGATCATACTTCAAAAAACTCCACCTTGAGACAAATTCCTTCTTGTAGCATCAACAACAATCATCGCCCTGAACAAACAAACAAAAACACCTTCGACGCCAACAGGCACTTGTGCTAAGCAGTTATACCAACTAAGCTTGAGCATAGCTCAAACTTAGCAACAGGAACATGCTTTGTCATCATATCAGCAGGATTATCATGAGTGCTTATCTTGCATACCTTTAGTGTACCTTGTGCAACAACATCACAGACCTAATGGTACTTGATATCAATGTGATTTGTTCTCTCATGGAACATCTGATCCTTAGTAAGGTAAATAGCACTTTGACTGTCATAGAACAGGTTAATGCAAGAATCATCCGGATAAACCTCACCATAGAAACCTTTCAACCAAACAGACTCTTTGCAAGTTTCAGCAATAGCCATATATTCTGCTTCGTTTGTAGATAAAGCAACAACTGGTTGCAGCGTTGCCTTCCAACTCACCGCACATCCACCTACCGTGAACACATAACCTGTGAGGGAACTCCTCTTATCCAAGTCAGCAGCAAAATCTAAATCCACATAGCCTACGAGTCCCTCACCAGTCTTGCCAAACTTCAAGCAAGCATTCGATGTGCCATGGAGTTACCTGAAAATCCACTGAACAACTTTCCAATGTTCTTTACCAGGATTAGCTATGTAACAACTCAGCAAACTCATAGCATATGATAAATCAGGGCGAGAACAAACCATGGCATACACCAAGGAACCAACAGCACTAGAATAAGGAACTCGAGACATGTACTCAATATATTCATCAGAACTAGGACATTGCAATGCTAACAATTTAAAGTGAGGAGCAACAGGAGTACTAACAGACTTTGGATCATGCATATTAAAACGTTGAAGAAGTTTCTCAACGTAACTTTCCTGACTAAGAACCAAACCCCTCCCTCTGTCAGAAGTTAGCCTCCTTAATAGGATTTGGATCATACTTCAACACTCTCGATAGCGGAATATGACGTGCGCTAAAAAAAATTGGCGCACACTATTTTACAGTGTCTATTGGAACGCTCAAAACTACCTCCAACGCTAAATCGGTGGTTGTAGAGCACGGACACGTTTTAGCGCTTCTGTTGGAGATGCTTTAAGTGTAAAAAAAGTAGAACCAAACCCCTCCCCCACCCGACCCCCACACACGTTTTTCAAAAAATTCACTGATCTATTCATAACCCTCAACAATAGTATAAAGAAATCTAAAAGTAATAAAAATTATAAACAGGTCCTTCAAACACCTAGTGACAACTATAGGCACCCGAGCGAGCCGAAGTCATGTGCTGCCCTCACCCCTCCCTCAATGGGGCCGGGCAAACCTCGTCATAGTAGAGATTGTTGTAGTAGATAGACGGAAAGTCGACGTGCTAAGACCCAAAGGACCACCGCACGAGAGCAACAAATGTCGCCGATGAAGAGATGCGTAGGTTGGAAGAAACACTGACCAAATCACAGCGAGATCTGCCTGAGACATACCTCCACAGGCCCTCTGATGATTCTACACACACCACCAGAATGAGGGGACCCAATATTCAAAAAAGAAACACATGATTAGAACCTAAGTGCTCAACAACACTCTGCCATTATCACACAGTGGTAGTAGGTGCTCTCATTATAGGTTGCGCATTTATAAACTCGACGTTTATCTTTTCTTTGATTGCTTCCTTTGCTTCTCGGCGTCTTCCGTAATTTTTAGAAGTTTTTTTAAAACAGAGTCAAATGAATTATTTTATCCATTAATTAAAAAGAGGGTGTCCCATTAATTAGTGGAAACGGGGTGAAAATTATGCAACAGCAACACCACGAAGCCACGCCCACCCTCTCCACAAGGCCAAGCTAACTCAACACCAATGAAAACCAACTCAATCTCAAAACACCATACTGTGAAGACCCGATGATCCTTCTGAAGGAGATATGCCCTAGAGGCAATTATTAAAGCGTATTGTTTGATATATCTCTTATGTTCATAATACGTTTCATACTGTGCTATAATTGTATTAATACGAAATGTTAATACACGTGTGGTATGTAAACAAATCAAGTCTCTAGTTAGCTCTAGCGAACTAGTTCATTGGTCATGAGGATGATCTAGGGTTTCGAGATCATGGGCATTTATGCCAATTAATAATGAGGTCATGTCATTAGTTGAATGATGCAATAGACAAACAGCCCAACAAGTTGTATCATAATGAGATCTAGTTACAAAGTTCACCACTAATGATAAACTAAGGAAACCTCGCAACCTGAACCTTAGACTATGAGATAATGCAAATCACCGTTCTGGAGGGAACTTAGATGGTATCAAGTATCATTCTATGACTGTATGATCAAAAAGGTGCCACTCAGGTTTCCCAAAGGGGCGTGTAGAGGACTACATATCAAGATCAGGATTTCCCATCCATGTAACGGATAGATACATTTGTGGCCATCTCGGTGATGTTGCATTAACGAAGCTTGCAAGCATGTGACTCGGTCACGGAATGCAACGACATGGGAATGATAAAACAAGTTCATCGATAATGAGATCGAAAAAAAGAATGGAGATACCATAGATTAAATCTCGGGTGAACTAGGTATCAAGTAGAAAACGGAATGGGAAACAAAATTTATGGTTCAAACAACATTATCATCATGGAATGCATAGGGGTCATTATGGGCATCCCGGTCCCGCTATTGATCATTGATGGAGATCATGTCTATGCCATTACCGAGCCGTGGGGAAATACACTTAAGGAAACAATGATCTAGAGATCCTCTATCAGTTGGAATCGCCATATGAAAGAGAAAAGGAAACCAGAAAAGTTCCATGAGAGAACCGAAATCGTTCCGGGAAAGTTCCGAAGTCATTCGGAGGAAATCAAAAGGGAACCGAAAGGTGTTTTAGGTCAAATTTGATTTTGTAATATGTATTTACATGTTAATTAATGTAATTAATATTAAAATATAATTTGAAAGGATATTCCACTAATGGGCCAAACTTTCTAGGGAAAAGGGGCCCATGAGGAAAAACCGAAAGAGGAAATGGCCAAGGGCCAAAGGGCCAAGGCCCAGCCGCCTCATAGGGACCACCCAACCAGCCTTGGGTTGTGCGCAAGGTGGGGCCCACCCCTGGCCGGCTAGCCCATGGTGCCCTAAGGGACCATGGCGCCTCCCTTGTTTAGTCCCACATGGGAAACCCAAAGGGGAGGGCACACCTCCCTCCGCCTATATAAAGGGGTTCCCATGGGTGGGAATAGACACACAATTTGAGATGTTCTCTAAAGCATTTTCCTTAAAATTCCTCCCTCTCTCTCGACATAATTGTCTCCACGCATTGGCACGGTCCCAAGAAAGGACTGTTCGCGCAAGAGATGGCGCACCTGCAGCACGCCATTGCGCTGCAGGGATTCCAAGCCGGAGATCTACTTACGCACTCCCGGCAGGGATCAAGGAGTCATAGATCATCGTACATTGTATGTGTACGAAACCTCGAGGGTGCCTCATACAAGGGAATCTTGGATGTCGTGAGCTGGAGCTGCTGCACAATGAAGATGGAGCAAGGTGTCACCTGCGAGGATCATCGGGACCTTGAGGTCGGCTACGAGTTTGACTACTTCAACCATGTTCCCCTTGGAATGTTAACCACGTATGGTCTACAAGGGTATGTATTCTATACGCTCTGGTCGTTATTGCATTACTAAATAGATAGATCTTGGCATTAGGGAGTTCCAACATAGGCAAAAATTTGTTCTTTGCTATGGAACCCTTCAGTGGTATCAAAGCTGATCTATGTGTAGGAGTGTTGTACGACCAGTACGCACAAGTATTGTGCGGGCATTGATCCCTTAATTGTTACCCTCTAACGTGTACTTGTTTATATCACGGTTTTGTTTGATGAAGCGGCCCAGACTGACCTTATGCATATTCGTATGCGAGACTGGTTCCACGCTCGACATACGTCTTGTTCCATATAAGTGGCTAGCGGGTGTATGTCTATCATTTAATAGTTGATATAGCATTTACAATGGAGGGCCCCAAAAGGGGTGTAGTAGAGACAACTGTTAGATCCATGTTGTGGTTGGAAAGTTGGTAGATTAGAAACGGTTCTATTATCAAAGCCCTAACAACCACGTAAAACTTGCAATAGATAAAGTAGAGGCGTGTTGGGGGATACCCCCGGGTAGGGTCACACCAGGGTATAAAGGCCGAGTTAGCCGAGGTACGGCACGGTCAAAGCAAGTGCTGGCAGGGTCACCTCAAGGCGGGCCGACTTACGGAGTAACCCGACACGTGTGGCAGCTCTTTAACATTAACCCGGCCAGGATAAAATATATGCCAGCCGTGTTTGCTTATCTATCACGCAGGTACCCTCGTAGCCGGGTTAGCCATGTGCTAACCGGACTACCACTTGGCTTTCGAGAGAAGGAAGGAATCTCCCGGTGGTCAAAAGGTGGCTTTGGCTAGCTATAGCATGAGCAAAGCAAAGCAGAGGGAAGGACCAGCGGGGCAAGGCCACCAAGGTGATGCGGACTGTGTTGGCTGACGTAGCCCGTGTCTGGTGATGCTTAAAGGCTAGGATTACGCAGTGGGTTATGTTCAAAGCCCGGACGAGCCATTAAAGAGAATAAAGAAGCATCTAGCTTTAGTCGAGGAGCATATTCGGGGAATATGCTGCCACGTGTGCCCTAACATTGTAACCCGGGCTCCCCTATATAAGGAGCATCGGGGCCTCCATAGAGGGGGATCGATCATTTTCTCTGTCTAAGGTAGAACTCCAGAGCTAGCTGGTGGGGGGTAAGAGACATAGTCTCCTTCTCATGAATAGCTTGAGGAGCACTTGTAATCACCATCGATAGAGGAAATACAAGAACTCATGAGGCGTGGAATCACCACGTTTTCCCTCCCTGGATTCCCCTAGCACTCATTGGGCCCATCTTTATCCTATCCATGGCATCTGCCGTGCCACCACCACGACATTTGGCGCCCACCGTGGGGCCAATGGTGCTAGCATGGGTGAAAATCCGGATGGGAAGCAACTCCAACACCGGCGAGCGCGTCGTCTCCGGCCTGGTTCAGCGCTTCGGAGCGCTGGACTATGCCAGCGACAACGCAGGGAGGTTCGATAGGCGTCCCCCTCCGCACAATGGCGTCTTCATCAAACTTGGCACGCACAAGATCTACGTCGGCGTGGACGAGTCCTGTGTTCATCCGTGGCACGTCGTCGAGGGAGGCGAACCACCTCTCAGCGCAGCCCGTGGAGTGCGTATCACTCACCCCGCAAGCAGCGTTGAGGTCATGATGGCCGCACCAGATGCGGGAGCAAGCAAGGACCCGGCGCCAGAGCGGAAGTCACCCCAAAACAGGCAAGATCTAGGTTTCCTCTGCTAGAAAGGCCAGAGAATGTACTCCAGCAAGCAGTAGATAGCCTAGCAAAGCCAATAGATCATGTGGTAGATCCGGCTCAAGCGCAGGCTGAGTTGGAGGAAACTAGGCAGAAAATGTTAGCTGGCGCAAAAAAGGTAGCAGAGTTACAGCAGTCTCTGAACATCACTTTGAGAGAATATGCAAAAGAAAACCGCTTAGATGGAGTAAGAATCCGAGGTAGAAACCTGATTACTAAGATTGACAAGGAGTACGAGCCTAGGCCGGGTCAGACAGCTACAATAGTAACAGGAGGACTGGAGAGGTACAGTAACCCGGCAAAGAACCTCAGGGCAACAAACGTGATTGCGTCCGAGTTAGAAGGTCTAACCAGAGAGGCCCGGGAAAGCCAACAGGAGAGGGTGAACCACTTGCTGAGGGTCGCTTGCCAGCAAGACAAGGAAATGAACAAGGCAAACCCGGCGCCACTAGGAGCATCACAGGTGGTTCGTTCGGCTAGAAATAACCCGGCCAAGTCCGGCGCAACTGCATCATCTCCGGGTCACAACCCCAGGACAGAAGAAGTAAACTCCGGGAGAAAAGACAAACAAATGGTCCCCTATGACCCGGTGAGAGCTGGAAAAGGCAAAGCAGTGCAAGTTGACGAAGATCGCCATAGTACCAGCCGAGGTGAAGCTAGCCGAGGTAACCGCGACCAAGGCAATGCCGATCAACAGAACATTGCCAACAACAATGCCGGACAGCGTGATCTGGCGAGAGCAGGGAAAAATGCACCTTAGTAGGAGAGGAGTGCAGGCCAAGCAACACTACACGAAAACGCTTGTCCGGATCAAGAAAGGTACAATGATGGTTATTCGGCAATGGTTAACAACGGATACCCTAGACCGGAGCACCATGTAATTGGATCAAGGCTAGGGAGCAGAAACTTGTAGCCAGATGATGCAAGGCTGAAATTGGACAGAATTTATAGGTTGGAGTTGATCAAGGTACAGGGTCCACCTGGTCCGACATGTTTTGGGCCCCGAATCATGAGGGAGGCACCAGTGCTGAACTTTTAGTTGGCCAGAGGAACAAGGACCTACGATGGTAGCACCAGACCTGAGGATGGGCTTATTGATTACCAAACAGTAGTCAAAATTGCAACTGGAAATTTGAGATGGGCAGTGAGGTACGTGCCACAAATGTTGGAGGGGACATCGAGAGTTTGGCTAAACAACTTGCCACCAGGAAGTGTTAACTGCTGGTTGGAATTTGAGGAGTTATTTGTTAGCAATTTCTCAAGCACGTACAAGAGGCCCAATAGGCCACAAACTCTAGCGTTATGCCGGCAGAGGCCAAATGAGCCAGACCGAGATTTCCTGACTTGGTGGTGCAACGTGCGAAGCTCATGCGAAGGAGTAATCAAATCGCAAGCAATTGCGTGGTTCGCCCAAGGCTATAGATATGGAAGTATGTTGTGGCAAAGGCTATAGTGGGATATGCCAACCACAATCTGGATCACAGATTCATATGCTTTGGGAGACCCAACTCAACCCCGGCTAATGTCAAGTGAGGCAAACGAAGAATATTACAACCGAGATGGCTTTGGGTCATCAAGGAGAAATGATTTCTGAGGCAAAAGACGGGATGAACGTCTGAATTACCGGTATAGCACGTAGCAAGTGGCAACTGTGGACCGAGATCAGCCCAATGCTGGTGCCAGCCAATGCCAGAAAACTTGGGGGCAAAACTGGCAACAGAAGAGTCAGGGAAAGAAGCCTTGGAGCAATGGCAGGAGCAAAAGGATCGACCGAGGTACACGTTCAAGTCTATGCTGGATCAACCTTACAAGCTTCATACGCAAGTCTGAATAGCCCGGCGAATCATACGACCCGGCAGTGTGAGTGGATGAGGAAGCTAGAACAAGGTGGTTCGGGGAATGCTCAGGTACCTCGGAACGAAGCACCTCGGCAGCCATTACTCACTGGAGGGAACCAACAGCAACTCATGCTGCCTCCGCCACCGCCGAGGTATGAAACTCAAGAAAAGAGGGATACTATTCATCAGGTCAATAACCAACAACAACAAGATCAAGGATACCGTGGAAATGAGGGGATAAATGAATACAGGGAGCATCATCAAAGCTACTGCGTATTTACCACAGAAGAAACTGACTGGAAAAGCTTACAACATCGGCATATGGAGGTAAATGTGGTAATGTCGGCAAGAGTAAGGTACATGCTTTGGTCCAATCAAGAAATTGTGTGGAGTATCAGAGACCACCGAAATCTTATGCCGAGCCCAGGGACCTACACGCTGGTCCTGGATCCGACGTTCATTAGGCCGAATCTTAATATGAGATTCTCCAAGGTGCTGATTGACAATGGTAGTAGCATTAACATCATGTACAAGGATACCATGCACAAGTTGGGGATATCAAAGAATATGCTGCAAGCTACAAGGACCACTTTTCATGGCATTGTGCCAGGTATTCCCTGTGAGCCAATTGGTAAGGTTCGGGTTGATGTGCTGTTCGGAACAAGGGATAACTGTCGGACTGAAAATTTGGAGTTCGAAGTGGTAAATCTGGAGAGCGCCTATCACGCGTTGCTCGGCAGACCCGCGGTAAACAAGTTCATGGCAAGTACTCACATCAACTACCTAAAGATGAAGTTACCCTGACCAGGGGGAGTGATAACCATATCAGGGGACTTCTGGCGTTCGATCGAGTGTGCCTCTGCCAGATCTAACTTGGCCGAGTCACTCGTGATAGCTCAGGAGAAAAGGAGAATCATGGAAGTGGCGGCATTGGCTCAGTCAGCACAGCAACATATGCCGGCCCTGACCAATCCGCATGGAAGTGTGTCATTTCAAGCAACAAAGGGTACCAAGAAAGTACCAATTGATGATCAGTTCCCAGAATGAACCGTAACCATTGGTGCCGGATTAAGCAGCAAATAGGAAAGCGAGCTCGTCAACTTCCTCCGTGAGAATCGGGATATCTTTGCTTGGTCCACACGGGATCTGCAAGGTGTGCCGAGGGAGTTGGGCGAGCACTCTTTGAATGTGAGACCAGGCGCAAAGCCGGTGAAACAACCTCTCCGACGTTTCGCTGAGGACAGAAGAAAGGTCATTGGGGATGAGATAGCTAGGCTCCTTGCAGCCGGATTTATCATTGAAGTACTCTATTCGGATTGGCTCTCTAATCCGGTGCTTGTGGTAAAGAAGAAAGATGACCCGAACATGTCCATGGTATGGCTCATGTACATTGATTACACGAACCTGAATAAGGCGTGTCCTAAAGACCCATTCCCACTGCCAAGGATAGACCAAGTCATAGATTCAACTGCGGGGTGTGAGTTGTTGTCATTCATAGATGCCTATTCTGGTTTCCACTAGATACCCTTGAACCCGGATGATCAAATAAAGACTGCATTTATTACCCCGTATGGGGCTTATTACTGTCGCACTATGCCGTTTGGGTTACGTAATGCTGGAGAACGTACCAATGATGCATGCAGAAATATTTACATGACCAAATAGGTTGAAATGTGCAAGTATATGTGGATGATGTGGTCATAAAAACTAAGTAAAGCAATACACTCATTGATGACATCCGGCAGACATTTGCGAACTTGAGACGGTTCCGGATGAAACTTAACCCGGAGAAATGCACCTTTGGTGTGCCTGCAGGGTATTGAAGCTAACCCGACGAAAATCCGGGCCATAGAGAAAATTGAACTGCCTAAGTGCCTTAACGATGTGCAGAAGTTTACTAGTTGCCTGGCATCGTTAAGTCGGTTCGTATGTCGGCTGGGAGAGAAGGCTTTGACCCTCTACTAGTTAATGAAAAAGGCAGATAAATTCACGTAGATGCCACAAGTGGATAGCACATTTCGAGAATTAAAAAAGATGTTGTCTCCTGCACTAATCCTAGCTACACCACTATCCAAGGAGCCAATGTTGCTCTATATGGCCATGACCAACCGAGCCATAAGTGCAGTCATTATAGTGGAGCGCGAAGAAGAAGGAAAAGCGGTGCAAAGGCCAGTGTATTATCCGAGCGAGGTATTATCGGCTTTAAAACAGAATTACCCTCACTATCAAAAGATGGTGTACGGCGTGTATATGTCAGCCAAGAAACTCAAACATTACTTTGAGGAACACCCCATCAAGGTGATATGTGAGGCACCCATATCAGAGATTATGAGTAACAAAGATTCTAGTGGCCGAATAGCAAAATGGGCAATTGAGCTAGCCCCATACGCACCACAGTTTGACAGAAGAGATGTGATCAAGTCGCAGGCCGTGGCGGATTTCTTTGTGGACTGGGCTGAGATGCAATACGGGCCACCTCTGTCGGACTCCAATTACTGGCGAATGCACTTTGACGGATCAAAACTGAAAGAAGGGCTAGGCGCCGGAGTGGTGCTTACCTCGCCCAAGAAAGATCAACTAAAGTATGTCCTTCAGATTCACTTCAGCGCCTCGAATAATGTCGCAGAGTATGAGGCACTAGTCCATGGCCTCAAAGTGGAAGAAGAAGTGGGGATACGACGGATACAGTGCTTTGGAGACTTGGATTGGGTGGTGCAGCAAGTATCTGGCAACTGGGACACTTTGGATGCCAACATGGACCTGTACAGGTTTCATGTGCAAAAGATAAGCGGATTCTTCGAGGGATGTGAATTTCATCACGTACCTCAGATTGAAAACGAGGCCGCCGACGTACTATCCAAGTTGGGCTCATCCCGGCAACCAATCCCGCCAAATGTTGCTTTAGAGCACTTAAGAAAACCATCTATTACCCCATCGCCAGAATCCGAGTTTATCTATATCCCGGCTCTCTCCGAGTTAGAAGCTACGCCAATGGAAATTGATTGGGGAGGCACCACGGCAAACCTGGGGACTGCCTCAGCAAGCCCATGGGTTGTTCAGCCAGAGCCGGCAGGAGTTATGTTGGTGGATGTGATGGAAATTGACGAGGAACCATTTCCCGTCCGAGCTATACCAGCTTGGGCCAAGCCAATATTTGACTTCCTGAAAGAAGGAATCTTGTCGAATGATGAGGTACTCTCAAGGTAGATCGAAAGAAGAGCAAAAGCCTATACTATTATCAACGCTGAATTATACAAAAGAAGTGTGACAACAGTGCTGTAGTGGTGTGTTGACCCGGAGGAAGGACTTGACATACTCCAGGATATTCACCAAGGAGGATGTGGTCACCATGCATCCTCAAGGGCGTTAGTGGCAAAAGCTTTCCAACATGGATTTTATTGGCCAAGTGCTTTGGAGCAAGCAAAGGATTTGGTGAGGAAATGCAATGGTTGCCAGAGATATGCCACCAAAACCCACCTGCCAATGTCGGAGCTCAAAACTATTCCCATCACTTGGCCATTTGATGTGTGGTGCCTAGATATGGTAGGACCATTTAAGCCGGCTAAAGGAGGAATGACCCATATCCTAGTGATGGTGGACAAATTTATCAAGTGGATTGAAGTAAAGCCAATCAAGAAATGTGATGGGGCAACAGCAGTAAAATTCCTCAAGGATGTAATCTTGAGATATGGCTATCCCCACAGTATCATAACCAACAATGGCACTAACTTTTCCTAATGAGAATTTGCAAGGTTCTGCCGAGAAAAGAAGATCCGGCTAGATGTCAGTAGCCCACCCCGCATCGAACGGGCAAGTGGAAAGATCCAACAGATTAGTTCTTTCCGGGATAAAACCCTGGCTCATGGAGCCGCTACAAAGATCAGCGGGGTGCTGGATAGAAGAACTACCAGCAGTACTATGGAGTTTAAGAACAACTCCGAATCGATCAACAGGCTATACGCCATTTTTTCTGGTATATGGGGCAGAAGCTATATTACCAGCCGACATAGAGCATGATTGGCCGAGGGTCACCCAATACACAAAAACCGAAGTGCGTGAAACCCGGCAAAATGATGTTGATCTGCTGGAAGAAGCGAGAGAACTGGCCTTGTCCAGATCCGCCATATATCAGCAAAACCTCCGATGCTATCATAGCCGGAAAGTAAACCCCTGAGTTTTCCGGGAAGGTGATCTGGTACTCCGGTTGATACAGCGCACTGCTGACATGCATAAGTTATCCCCTCCATGGGAAGGACCTTCCATTGTAAGCAACGCTTTGCACAATGATTCCTACTATCTTATTGATGCATAGCCACAGGAGAAGAACAAGGCGGACATGTCCGGAGAAGAATCTAAGCGACCATGGAATGTACCACTACTTCGTCCCTTTTACACCTAGAAAAGAGGTGAATGTATCCGAGTCACTTGTATGTCGGTATGTATGTCGGCAACGAGCTTATCAATGAAACTTCAGCACCCCCGGCAGAAACTCGGGGACTGCCATAATAACTATCTTTCTTGTTTTACGTTCTTTATATGTTGGATGGCTTACATTACTTGTACCTTAGCCGGATTAGTAGTGTGTGAGCACCAAAAACCCAACTCTTCGACTTTGCTACTGTCCAACAAGAATTGGCTTCATGGCAAGCAAGAGAACAAGTTTGGAATTGCAAAGCACATGATAAACGACTAAGGGAAAGAACCTAAGCGCACCGACATTTTTTATTTGGACTAACCCTGTGTTTACTTCATTTCTAGCTGGATTATTTTGACCTAATCTCAAAGTTTCAAGTATTGTTAAGTCAATTTTTTGAACCTCGGACTCGCAAGTCAAAAAACCGAATCAAGGTAGAGGCGAGCCGAGTCAAAAATTGGGAGAACAAGAAAAGGAAACTCGGGGACTTCGCCCACGATAATCCGACATTAAAAACTTAGTTGCAAACAACACAAATTGTAGCAAAACCAAACCAAGATACTTAAATACATTTTCACCCGGCATTCTAGGGATCTAACAAATACGGTTAAGTGTTTTCAAGGAGCAGGGGTAGAAACCGAATCATCGTCCGAAGGAGGAGGTACTTCGGAATTTGTGGGCGGGGTGCTAGCCTCGGCCTCAGCCTCGGGGTGGGCCTCTCCATCCTCCGGATCTTCAGCTTCATCGCCAAGTTCGGAGGCCTCGCCCTCGCTCCCCTCGTCTTCTTCACCCTCAGAAGCAATTTCCTCGTCAAACACGTCAAGGTAGCTCGGCCCTTCGTTCCAAGCGCGGTAAAAGGAATACTAGATAAGCTTGTTAGCACTGGCTTTGCGACGCGTAACCCACACCGGATCTTTGGTCTGCTTGGATCCGGTGCGCATGCGGGTAAGCAGCCCCAGGTCTATTCCTTCGTACCACGAGAGGACGAACTGCAGCACAATGTCAGCCCTAGCTCGTGCAACAAACTCACGCCACAGATGTAGTTGCGTCCCGCACTCCATTAATTTGGCAATAAGAGCGGCATTTCCCTTGGGAGTGGGCTCACCGGGCCAGAGCATGTTCAACATCCGCATTGTGGCCGGCATGATATCTATGCCATAGTTCCTTACCAGCTCCATGCAAGCAACGAGGCTCACAAGCAGATCCTCTATTGTGTAAGGGATTGACCCAGAAGCAGGACCCATGGGAATACCACGTTGCTCACGAGACCGGGCTACAGCAGCAGCAACGAGAGTATCACCTTCTGGAAACTTGCCTGAGAACAGAACAGAGGAAACAGTGGGCAAAAGCACTAAGTCCAGAGAAATGAAAGTTGGGCAAGGAAAAGGAACTCACGGGCAATCTGGAAGAGGAGACGCTAAAGCTTGGCATGGACACTAGCGCTATGGGCATGGAGTTTCTCGTATTCTGAGGTCACCGACGTAAGTTTGATGTCGGTTTCCTGTAGTAAATTCTGATCCTTGGAAATTTGCATGGTTAGATGCTCTTTTTCCTCGGAAAACTCCTGGTCAGCCTTCTCTAGTTCAGACTTATGGAGGCTCTTAAGCCTCTGGATTTCGGCATTCAACCGAGTAATTTCTGAGTCCTGGAGGCGCAGCCGAGCTATCTCGTCGTCCTTCTTCTTTAGTTCAGCCTGATGCTTCCCTGCTTGTTTGAGAAAATGTGTCATTATATCAGGTACAGGTACGCTGTCCTCAAGAGCAACTGGAACAGTGGGTTAATCCGGCGGAGCCGAAGTATAAATATCTACCGAGTCAAGAAAAGAGCACGCACTGATCGTGTGAATAAGATAAGATACCTTGGATTTCAGCCAGATTTTTCCGCATGATGATATTCTTAGCCTCAACCTTGGCTGCATGGTTCGAATAACAAGTTAATACGGATCAAGGATAACTCGAAGGAGCGAAAGTGGAAAAAGGAAAATTCTCAAGTAAAAAAAATTACCCTTGTTCTAGTGCTCCTCCAAGAGTTTGCCATAACGCGCGTGAACATCTTTGTAAGAGTCCAGTAGGCGCTGGAATTCAGCAGTTCGGCGATTAGTAGTGATCTGAAAAAAGCAAGACAAGTTTAGTTCACAGGCAAAGCAAAAATAATTCGGAGTCTACAAGATCCAGGCCAAGTGGAACTTAACGTGGCTCTAGGTGTGTGGATATTCGAAGTCTACAAGATCCGGGCCAAGTGGAACTTAACCCAACTCTAGGTGTGTGGATATTCGAAGTCTACGAAATCCAGGCCAAGTGGAACTTAACCCGGCTCTAGGTGTGTGGATATTCGAAGTTTATAAGATCCGGGCCAAGTGGAACTTAACCCAGCTCTAGGTGTATGGATATTAGAAGTCTACGAGATCCGGGCCAAGTGGAACTTAACCTGGCTTTAGGTGTGTGGATATTCGAAGTCTACGAGATCTGGGCCAAGTGGAACTTAACCCGGCTTTAGGTGTGTGGATATTCGAAGTTTATAAGATCTGGGCCAAGTGGAACTTAACCCGACTCTAGGTGTGTGGATATTCGAAGTTTACAAGATCTGGGCCAAGTGGAACTTAACCCGGTTCTAGGTGTGTGGATATTCGAAGTCTACGAGACTCGGGCCAAGTGGAACTTAACCCGGCTCTAACTCTATCACTATTTGAAATTGCTAAGGATAAAAACTGAGTTCTCTAGGAGCATCCGACCAAGTAACAAGTTAATCCCTCGGAGGCTCGGGGACTAAGGGATATATCTATAAGTGCTCATGCATATAAAGTACCGCAGTAAAAGAAAAGGGTTACCTCCATCATCCGGCCAGCCAAAGAGATGGCCTTGGTGGCGGAGTTCATCTGGGTGCTAAACTCTGTCGAGCCGAACTTCTCCGGCAGATCATCCTTTGGATCGATAAATTCAGCGTTGTTCCAGTTATTCACGTACTCCAGGAGCAGTGGACTATAAATTTCGCCGCTGGGAGAGTGAATCGCCACCAAGCCTTTGATGTGGGCTTCTCGCCTTGCAGATTGAGCTGCAGCAGGGCTGGTATGCAGGACTAGCTGCCTACTACCCTTTGATCTGGCAGCGGGAGACCTGAAAGTGATACCCTTGGCTGGTCCGACAGCTTTCTTGAGCTTGCCGGATCACGGAGGGCACGGTGGAAGATCAGAGGCTGTTGATCCGGACGGAGCCTGGGAAACTAGCTGGAAAATATCCGCAATCGACACATTGATCCGGAGGGAGTTGACGGACTTTCCTCTTTGGAGGCTTAGTGAATGTTGTTGTTGCTGATGCTTCAGAGGAAATTGGAGCTGAAGAAAAACTTGTTTGGGACAGTGCCAAAGAGACTGGCACCTCAGAGCTGGGCGCTGGCACCGGAGAAGAGGAGCTAGGACGATCCGGCATAGCTGTATCCTGAGTTGCCCCACTAACCTCCGCGCCGACATTTCCCTCCTCATGACGAGAAGGGCTATGATCGGGCACATCCACGGAGCCCTCTTGAATAGGGCTGAAGAGCGAGCATCGTCATCGCGGGGGGGGGGGGGGGGGAGGGGGGAGGGAGGGAGAAGGGCTGCTCCAGATCGGAGATGCTATGTTGGAGTCACTCTGAGGAATAACCCTAGGATCTCTAGAAAATAAAAGAGTATCAAGTCAAGAAGAGAGAGAAAAACAGATAAGAAGCAAAGGCAAAGGCAAAAATGGAAGTATCCCAAGAGCAAACGCGGAAAGACTTACTTATCTAAGGTTGGAGGTGCTCGAGGCTTGGGTGCCCTCCAGACCGTGCTCTTGGCCACCGGCTTGGCAGAGGCTTTCACCCCGGACTTCTTCTACCTCTTCTTGGGCGGTGGTGCCTCCGAAGCTGTGGCCAGGGTAGTCGCGCGCTTCTGGGACGGAGCACGGACCGGATCACTCGTGGCAAGGGGGGAACCTCATGGACCTAACCGGCCAGGTTAGCTGAAGATCCGTACATAAGCGGAAATGTGTGAGAGGGGCATCAGGTCAAGTACCTCAAGAACCTCAACATCCGAGTCATCGTCATCCGGCCAATCCCTTAAAGAAGAGGCCTTACCAGAGGTATGCTTAACGGTGTCTGGAGTGGGCAGGAAAGTCTCCGGATCAGGTTCCACCTCATCTACCACGGCACGGTCTGGCACCCACTTGCTCGCTAGCCCTTGGCCATCCTCGACTGGCTGCTGGAGGAATCGCTGAGAACAAAGAAGCAGTGGCTAAGTTAAGAAAGTCATCCTACATACAAAGAAGATTCGAAAAAACACTAAGCGAGAAGTTTACCTTTGGAGGAGGGTTGTCCTGGGTGTAGGGCTCGAGCCCCCATTCCCAAGCCTCGGAGAATTCCTTCTCCATGTTGAAAATGGCCTTAACCCGGCGGTATACCACCGAGTTATCATGCTCGAAAGAGGAAGTCCGGTGGGGGTCGAGGGGGCCGCTCAAGTAGCAGATCTTGTGGGCACATTTCTGCAGGGGGGACTCAGCTGCGAACAAAAGTGATGACAATATCTTCCCCCCGCAGCTTCTCCTTGAGCAGTTCCTTGATCCGACGCTCAACCTGGTTCGCCAGGGTCGTGGGTTGCTTGGGGATTCTCTCCCAAAGAGAGGTATCCGGGACTCCAAGCTTGAAGGGGAGGAGTCAGATCAAGTCCTCGGAAGTTGTGTTCCGGACATAGAAGAAATTCCGTGCCCAGCCTTTGCAAGACTCAAGCCCAGTGACCCGGGGGAATGCAGAGTTCTTGCGGGGAGATATGGAGGCTCTACCGCATTGAGTCAGATGTTTTTCTTTCGGAGTAAGCTCCGGATCCGGAACAACGTTCTTCCGGAGACCGAAGAACTTGATCCAAATCTCCTTAGACGGCCAGAGGCCGATATACCCCTCTATGCCGGAGGCGAAAGAGGATAGAGAGGTGATGGCATTGGCAGGGAGATGGTGTGGTTGCAATTGGTACGTGGATATGAAATCGAAATCGGAGACAGGAAGGCCGAAACCACGCTGAAAGTGGGAGAGGAAAACAACGTATTCTCCTGGATTGGGAGAGGGAGAAACCTCGTCGGTAGCGAGGCGGCATGCGACACCTGCGAGGATGCGGCGCGTGGCGTAGAGCCAATCCAGGTCATCCTCGCAGACGAACGCACCATCCCACGCACCACGCTCGCGGGTTTCGTCCTCCTCCTCTTGTTATGCTACCACAGCGGCCTCTTCCTCAATCATGGTGAGGTCGAGATCTTCGAGGAGGAAATCTGAGTAGAGGTAGCCAGCCGCAGGGAGCTTATAAGCGCAGGGCCCCGTGGCGGAAATCTTGAAAAAAGGTAGCGGCGCGGTTGCAGGGAACTGCTGAGCATGGTCGTAGCGGCGCAGCAATGGCGAAGAAGCACTGGTGGTGGTGGAGTTGCAGCAAAGAAGAAAGGAAGCAGGGGAGCGCGCTAAGTGTGGGGAAATCCCCCAGAAGGCCCATTCCCTCTATTTAACCGCGCGTGCGGGCGCGTATTGGGATCCTTTGCGAGGGCCAAACCACGCGGTGTGGCCATGTACATGGTGGAGCAGCAAATCAAGCGCCAGCCATAGCGAGGACCACAGGGAGAAAAATATCCCATGACATGACGTGGTGTTACGGTTAACGAGGCGCTGCAGTGAAGGGACGTGCACAACAGTTATTCCTGACAATGCAACTGTATCCGGCGCAATAAATGGGCGTGGCCCCTAAAATGAGGCAAAATGATGATTAACCTCCACGTAGGACGTGGGGAAGCGTATGAAAGAAGGAAAGGTAACCCGGATATGTGAGAAAAGACTCGGCCAATGAGAAATAACTCGGAAAGAGCCAAGGGAACATAAAATAAGAAGGTCTGGGTTACGGATTAACTTGGACAAAGAAGTCAAGATCCGGATGAGGGAACCTATTGTGGCCTTAACAACTAAGGTAGCTAAGACCACACCAGCTTCGGGGACTAATGTTGGGGGGATACCCCCGGGTAGGGTCACGCCGGGGTATAAAGGCCGAGTTAGGCGAGGTACGGCACGGTCAAAGCAAGTGCTGGCCGGGTCACCTCAAGGCGGGCCGACTTACGGAGTAACCCGGCCCGTGTGGCAGCTCTTTAACATTAACCCGACCGGGATAAAATATATGCTGGCCATGTTTGTCTATCTATCACGCAGGTACCCTCGTAGCCGGGTTTGCCATGTGCTAACCGGACTACCACTTGGCTTCCGAGAGAAGGAAGGAATCTCCCGCTGGTAAAAAGGTGGCTTTGGCTAGCTGTAGCGTGAGCGAAGCGAAGAAGAGGGAAGGACCAGCGGGGCAGGGCGACCAAGGTGACACGGGCTATCTCGGCTGTTGTAGCCCGTTTCTGGTGACGCTTAAAGGCTAGGATTACGAAGTGCGTTATGTTCAAAGCCCGGACGGGCCGTTAAAGAGAATAAAGAAGCATCTAGCTTTAGTCGAGGAGCATATTTGGGGAAGATGCTGCCACGTGTGCCCTAACATTGTAACCCGGGATCCCCTATATAAGGAGCACCAGGGCCTCCATAGAGGGGGATTGATCATTTTCTCTGTCTAAGGTAGAAATCCAGAGCTAGTTGGTGGGGGGTAAGAGACATAGTCTCCTTCTCACGAACAGCTTGAGGAGCACTTGTAATCACCATTGATAGAGGAAATACAAGAACTCATGTACGTGGAATCACCACGTTTTCCCTCCCTGGATTCAGCCTATCCATGGCATCTGCCATGCCACCACCACGACAAGGCGTCTAACTTTATTTTGCAGGAGGGGCATGTGATTTGATATGGTCTTGGTCGTTACGAAGGTAAAGTAGTTTACTTTTGCGTTACTAAGTTGTGTAGTAATAGTCATCATTCCGATGGACGACCTACTAGTGGCACCATGGACTTGGCATCAAACCAGGGGCAAGATGGAGATCATGCTGAAACACTCGATGGATATCAAGGCGCAAGAAGAATGACCATATCATATCACAATATACATGTGATGTTGATACCTGTTCTATATCTTATTATATGGTAGTATTAGATACTCAATGGTAGCAAATAAGATAATCCTTATATAATTACAATGATAGTGTTCCCCTTGTGTGTGCACCACCAAGAAAGTTGTTCGTTATGATGCAGGTCATGACGATCGGGTGTCAGACATATCTGCGTTCGCATATGGTGGGTGTAAGCCATGTTGCACTGCGGATACACACAAGTTAGATTTGGCGAGCCTAGCATGTGTAGACATGGCCTCGGAACACACGATACCGAAAGGTTGAGCATGAGTCACATGGAAGATGTGATTGACATTGGGGAATGTTTACCTTTGAAACTGTATTGTCGGTCGTGACGATCGAGGGTGGTGTAGCGGATTGGGATCGCGTGATCACTAAATCCTCCAGGGGATGACAATTTTAGTGGGAGCTCAATTAGGATTGAACTCATAAAACTTAGTCTAGATGTCTATTTGCAAATATCTTAGTAGATCACAGCCTATCCCATTGAGGTCTTTTGTGACCATGGGAAATTGCTTGCTTGATGTGGAACTTAGCAAAAGGGTCCAACTTCATAGATTAATACCCACGCCTGAGGGATATCCTCGTAATTAGATGATCTTATCTTCTTGATACAATAACCATTAGGAGATAATCCGATGACTCTGCAATGTTTTTGTTTTCTCCATTATCATCCAATATGCCATTCTCCATTCGATGGAGAGTTGGACTACAATTTTGTATTATGCAAGATCTGGTACATAAAATATGAGCTGTTGGATGAGTTTTCTTCCATGATGGATGAAAAGAGAATATTTAGAGAAACACTTAGCGATCTTCCATTAGAGTTATGAACTCTCTTAAGGGCTTGATTGCAATGGAGGTCATGAATGAAAAGGGTATATGTCAGATATACAAAGTTATAAATGTAATTCTTGCAAAACTCGTTGGAGTTTACAAAAGCATTGGATAGTTGTCCCGTTTTGTGAAAACAAGATGGTTTGCTTGAGAGTTGCTAGAATTGAGACAATGTGGCTTGATGACGGCAAGAAAAGTAGTTGACGGCCGACATCACCCCCTTTCCTCAAGGTTTATCATTTGGATTAGTGGACTTGAATATAATTTTATAATCCCTCTTTGTGTGTCTTGCTTTTGGCGACACAATTATTCATGTAAATAAGTTACAATCCAGTTGTACTGTTCTTATGAATAATACCGTTATGGACATATTATGATTATAAATGAGTTATTCTAATCATTGTGTTAATAATAAAAATTTAAAAGCATTTATAAAGGATTAGCATGCTAAAAGATATCCAAAGTTTGATTATGATATGACGCTATTGTTTAAGTCATGGTGGTTATTGCATGTTCTTCATTCTAAATGAAGATGGGGTCTTAGATACATATCTAGAGACTTTGAAAAAACATGCATCATTTGGCAAAATGACTAAAACTTCGCATTTCGGTAAAACAGTGATATGCAAAGAAATGTTGAACTTTATACATAACGATGTATCATATTTTCAACAAATAGTGGAAATCATTATTTCATACTTTATTCTAGATTTAAGTGAATATGAGTATTTACTTAATGAAACATAAGTTTGAAACTGTTTTGAATTGTTCAAAAGATTTCAAAGTAAAGGAGGATATAGAATTAACGAGAATACAAAAGTCTCTTCGATTTGATCGACATGACTAAAGTATTTAAGTTAATTTTGGCATAAAAGGGACTTGTGAAAGATGATTCACAAATTATGATAATAGGGCAAATTCAAAGTGTATTGAAATGTCTAAATATCATAATCATTTTGTATTAGATACATATTGTCCAATATTATCTCTTATTAGGGTTATAGTTATCATTTAGAGTTAGAAATCTAAATGAGAAAACACTCGTTTGAAACAAAAAGGAACATCTAAAGATTCATGGAAACAACACCATAAGAGTTATGG
The DNA here is from genome assembly GCA_910589775.1 of Avena eriantha. Taxonomy (NCBI): domain Eukaryota; kingdom Viridiplantae; phylum Streptophyta; class Magnoliopsida; order Poales; family Poaceae; genus Avena; species Avena eriantha. The sequence continues at coordinate 256,559,659 of OU342743.1, read as the reverse complement.
CATGTTCGATTTTCTAGAGGTTTTGATAATTTGAAATAATGGCAAATAAACAAGTCTTTGTAGCATATTATTAGGTAACTATGAATACATAATCCACATGGGGCAAACCTGTTGTTGTACAATGTTGATGTGTCTTGATGAAGATACAGGTGGAAGAAAGTAAAAGATCAAAACAAGGTATTTAACCTTGCCTCCAGATTGTTGAGTGGCGCAGTGGAATTTGTTCTATGAAACCGAACTCTACATATAGAGGTGAAACTAATAATAATGATCATAAAGTTTCAGCAAATACTTTTACTAAAGAAAGTAGGATTCAATTATATATTCTACAAGTTTGCAGAATTATATTATTGATTCACTTGTCATTTATATGAACATGACATACCTATGAATTATAAAGAAGCATGATGGACCTAAGTGCGAGAAATGACTAGGAGTCATGAAATCCTATATTAAGTTACATTTAAGATTGCAAAGTAATATGGTACTTCATCTTATCAAGTAAAGAAGTTTACTTGATATTTCTGAATGACTTCAAAGTCATTAGAAGGAAATGAAACTTAATGAAGACGTAAAGCTCAATTTGTCACAAAGTATGGAAAAATTCAAGGAGTCGGCTACAATTGTAGTGATGCTTAAGTCTATTGGATTTACACAAGCAATATATGGATATTGAAGTCTCGTATCTGGAATTCTCGATTTGATGGTGATCAAAGAATTTTGGAATGTCCAAGATTATCGAGAGGACCTGCATTTGAGTGGGAGCTAATTAGCTTGGCCATATCTTAATATGTAAGAGACATATTTTTAGTGGGAGCTAAGTAACTTGGCCAAATCTTAATATGTAGTAGACATATTTTGAGTGGGAGCTAAGTGAAATCCCTGGATCTCATATATGGATGCCATATTTGAGTGGGAGCTTGAGATTATTCTGAAATATGTGGATGACATATATGAATGATGTGATTGGTACTAATAACATTTAAGTTGGTAAATATGGATGAAGTTGAACAAGTTATTAAACAATGAGATTTATCGAGATATATTGGTAAGTTTAATAAACATCATAGTTGAATGCTTTCTGGACTTGATTCTGAAGATGTTCAGAATATCCTAGACAAGATTCTGAAGTAATTCAGAATGGAACAAGGTAAGAAATAAGTTCTTACTTGTATGAAGCATTGCATTAGTCTCAGTAATGCAACCATGGTTAAAAGAAAGAAAGAGATGTGTTGCATCTCCTATGCCTCAGTCATAGGTTCTTCCATACAACCATACTGTATACTTGGCGTAATGTGACCCGAGGTTTTGGTTGGAAGGACAAGCTCTTAACTATAAGAACATGTCTTGAAGTGATTCCCGAGTTAATCACTAAACTAGAATTAAATTGTCCTTAAATGGCAAGAAGCAAAGTAAGGCACATAGTAGCATTACATAGATAAATAAGTATAAGAGCACCATCTAACATGATGTATATTGTTGTGGCAAGACTAGTTCGTCTTTACGTAGAGGGTGTGTCCCAGGGCATAGTGCCCATGAGAAAGCTTGTTGTGGATGATCTAACATCATTGCTTGCTCCTGGATGCCGACCTCACTCTGCTGCCATAACTACTATATATACACACAAAGGAGTGTGAAGTGTGCTTCAAAGTTTATGTGACAATAGTGAAAGCGACCGTCATGGTAAACACTAGAAACAAAGTGTCACTTTGTCACCAAACGAATACTTCAACCCATTATGAGATAATGGTATGAATGTCAAAGTTGGGAAGACATTAACAATTTGCAAGGACATAATGATCTGGTAAAATAGAACATGGACATGATGTTTTCCATAAGCATGCATGATCAATAAATGCATACGTGATATGGTTTATGATGATTAAAATGTGATCTAGATTATTTGTACTCTAGTGTAAGTGGGAGACTGAAGGAGATATGCCCTAGAGGCAAATAATAAAGCGTATTGTTTGATATATCTCATAATACGTTCCATATTGTGCTATAACTGTATTACTACGAAACATTAATACACGTGCGGTATGTAAACAAACCAAGTCTCTAGTTACCTCTAGCGAACTAGTTCATTGGTCATGGGGATGATCTAGGATTTCGAGATCATGGGCATTTATGCCAATTGACAATAAGGTCATGTCATTAGTTGAATCATGTGATAGACAAACAGCCCAACAAGTTGTATCATAATGAGATCTAGTTACAAAGTTCACCATTAATGATAAACTAAGGAAACCTCGCAACCTGATCCTTAGACTATGAGATAATGCAAATCACCATTCTGGAGGGAGCTTAGATGGTATCAAGTATCATTTCGTGACTGGATGATCAAAAAGGTGTTACTCAGGTTTCCCAAAGGGGCATGTAGAGGAGTACATATCAAGACCAGGATTTGCCCATCCATGTAACGGACAAATACATTTGTGGCCATCTCGGTGATATTGCATTAATGAAGCTTGCAAGTGTGTGACTGGGCCATGAAATGCAATGACATGGGAACGAGAAAACAAGTTCATCGGTAACGAGATCGAACAAAGGTATGGACATACCGTATATCAAATCTCAGGTGAACTAGGTATCAAGTGGCAAAGGGAATGGGAAACGACATTTACGGTTCAAACGACATTATCATCGTGGAATGCATAGGGGTCATTATGGGCATCCTGGTACCACTATTGATCATTGATGGGATCATGCCTGTTCCATTTTGAGCCGTGGGGAAATACAGTTAAGGGTACGATGAGCTAGAGATCCTCTATAAGTTGGAATCACCATATGAAAGAGAAAAGGAAACCGGAAAAGTTCCATGAGAGAACCAGAATCGTTCCAGGAAAGTTCTGAAGTCGTTTGGAGGAAATCGAAAGGTGTTTTGGGTCAAATCAAATTTTGTAATATATATTTATATGTTAATTAATATAATTAATATTAAAATCTAATTTGTAAGGGTATTCCACTAATGGTCCAAACTTCCTAGGGAAAAAGGGCCCATGAGGGAAAATCGAAAGAGGAAAGGGCCAAGGCCTATCCACCTCATGGGGCCCACCCGGCCAGCCTTGTGCTACGCGCGGGGTGGGGCCCACCCCTGGCCGCCTGGCCCATGGTGTCCTAAGGGCCCATGGTGCCTCCCCCCCACTCTCCCTTGTTTAGTCCCACATGGGAAACCCAAAGGGGAGGGCACACCTCCCTCCGCCTATATAAAGAGGTGTCCATGAGTGAGAATAGACACACAATTTGAGATGTTCACTAAGGAATTTTCCTTAGATAATTCGTACCCGTCTCTCTCTCTACATAGTTGTCTCCATGTGTTGGCACGGTCCCAAGAATGTATTATTCGTGCAAGAGACGGCGCACTTATAGCACGCTGTTGCGCTGCAGGGATTCCAAGCCGGAGATCTACTTCCACACTCCCGATAGGCATCAAGGAGTCGGAGATCGTCATCGTACACCGTATGTGTACGAAACCTCGAGGGTGCCTCATATGAGGGCATCTTGGATGTCGTGAGCCGGAGCTGCTACACGATGAAGATGGAGTAAGGGGTGACCTGCGAGGATCATCATGACCTTGAGGTCGGCTACGAGTTCAACTACTTCAACCACATTCCCCTTGGAACATTAACCGCGTACGATCTACAAGGATATATATATTCTATACCCTCCGATCGTTACTGCATTACTACATAGATAGATCTTGGCGTTAGGGAGTTCCAACGTAGGAATTTTTTGTTTCCTTCTACGGAACCCTTCACCTTCACCACCATTAGAGATAAGATGTCGTGACTGCTATGGGAGGAACAAAGACAAGATGCTCGAACGACACAGAAAAGATTAACATGGCCCCTACACAATTTTTTTTACGTTACAACAGTCTTGAGTCACGTGAATAATTACATGACTATGCTCTAGAGGCGATCAAGTCGACAACTGAGAAAACTCATCTAGGGTTCCGTTCCTCTCACCGGTGACGTCGCTGGTCCATTCAACCTACGGTGGCCTTTGTGGCCTTAGAGCTATGACGGACCATGCCCCCTCGTTAGCGAGGGGTCTGTTATTTGTTTAGCCTATTTTTTCTTGTATTGTTTGGGATGCTAAGGCGACAACTACATCCTAAAGTTAGAAGAAGTTCATCCACGTCTATTCCCACTCTGATGGTGTTCTAGCGCTGGTGGAGTGTGTGTGGAGTTGTGTCTCTAGTGGATCTCCTGGGATCTGGCCGGTTTTCGTGTTCATTGGTGTGATTTCATGTCAGTCTCTTATGATCTACAAATGTCATTATTGGCGATGGTTACTATTCTAGTGCGCTGGTCCTGTGGGAACTTAGTACAACAACTTTCTGCTTGTGTACTACAACAAGCTTTGCTTGGCTCCGGTGATGGAGTGATAAGGACGGCGGCATGCCTTCGGCGTGTGCTGGTGCTTATACTTGATGCTAGGTGGTCCATGGATTTGTTTATAATTTTTATTAATGTTAGTATTTTTTGTACTGTTATTGATAATTATTAATAGATTAGTGAAATTTCGCTAAAAAGGGTCTTGAGTCTATCTGTTGGCTATGGTTCTCAAATGTGAATCAACACGCATGGCGTAAATGTTATTTCTCACCTCTCTCTAAACTACATCAAACAATATTTTTGGTTCACATATGGCCTAGAACAAAGACTGGAAAAATTAAGCATGTTGTACCAAGCTGAGAATGGTGCAGGTCCATGCAATTACTTTGGGGCGGGTTTACGTTTGGTTCCTAAATGGATGAGATTAAATGGATTCTATGAGAGATTGGTTTGCATTGGAGTGGGTCTAGGAAATTATAGGCATGGGCGGTGCGGTTGCTGATGCTAGTCATAGTGGGTAGTATCATGTATTAGTATCTTTATAGTGCATTGTACATAGTCTTAAGGTATTTATTGTTTTGTAGAATCTCATGCAAATAAGTGTATAAGATCTATTTGATTTTTTTTCTTATTCTATGTGCTATGATACGGTATCTACCTATGATATCACTATCATCTCTATCTTCATTAGTTACGATGACACATTAGCTTTTTACATGCATGATAGTACCTACTCACTATGGGTAGCCTAAACCAAGCCTTGAAACAGCCTAAGCACGTGGGTGAAACCATGGTGGGAACCATACCTCCTCCACAAAGGGCGTGTTTGGTTGCTCGTGGCTTTTAATCGCACATGGAGATCATGGCTCCACGGAAGCTGTGCGCGGCAATGCAACCTCTCATGCCAGAAGAGCCATTCGTTTGGTTCCATGTATTCTCATTTCCTTAGGGGTTTGAAAGCCAAGCCCTAGCTGTTTGGTTCCATGCATTCTTGGTTTTCAGCAAATTGGTACTTGTTTGGCTAGTTGCACTATACTTGATAGCCTTACCTTCTGACTACTCAAGTGAGCTTACCCAACATCAGCAAGGCAGAAAACAAAGTCCAGACAATGCAATTCAGAGAACTACTAGATTATATTAAGACTGAATCGACATAATCAGTCATGGCAGGTGTGCTGCAGCACGAGTTGACGAACAACTACCCGTGATGCAGCACAAGTTCATCACAAACGGAGGGGTTATAACTGAATACCATCTCCCAAAATATAAAGACCATAGTTCAGGGGTCACCGCAACAAAAGTTCATCAGCCTAACTACTCCAAAATGCATCACAGTCATCATCATCAACACTGCTAACAACACCTCGAACAGCTCAGTCCGCTGCTTAGAGGTAGTGCTTGTTCAGGAAGGTCGTGAACCAGCTCATCCTGCGCTTAGGGGTCGTGGCAAGATACCTAGTCACCTATCCAATGTGCTCCATCAAGTGGCTAAGAGCATGGTGTATCGCAGTCAGAGAGACGAGAGCAACGGGAATACGAGGACCATAGATCATCTTCACCTGAGCATAGTTCTCGATGGGCTTGTTGATCAACTCGGTGTCCTTCGGCTGAGCCTACATGAGAATCACTATTAGTTCAAGACATGTAGTTCATATGTGAGCTTTACAACTACCGATACAGGTGCAAATATATTGAACCTTGATATGCACATAGTAATCATCATCGTCTATGATGATATAAGAGGTCTCCTCAATCCAGCGCACGTTCTCAAGCCTCTTGATCCTCAGTACCTGAATCCACCTAACTCTCCAGTGCATCATGTGGTTGTATACCTGGTTCGAAGTGACTGTCTTGCCATAGAACTTGAAGACATCATCTGCAATCAAGCGCATATTCACCTCTCTGAATCCCCGAACAACTGGACCCTCTTTCTGGATCAACTGGCAGACCCGATTCAGGACGAAGGTGGACAAAGATGTTGGCCATGACATGATCAACTTCCTCCTGGTCACCGTATCAGGCATCAACACATAACGCAGAGGCCTCACAGAGGTTGCAGACAGATCAGGGGACGCAACCTTCTCCTACGGCACCAGAGATACGCAATGTGTTCAGTTCTAGGGGAAGAACTATACTTGTAACACTAATCCTACCTACAACACATGACAATCCTTACAATACAACATGAATACTAACTGCCAAAATAGACCACGATCTACTAGAAGCGAGCACATGCGAACATATGAACTGTGAGCTAGAACATGACAACAAATCTAAGCTGCGAGAGCTAGGTTTAGGTGTTTCTTACCACAATCTCAATCTTGACTGACGAGGACGCCATGTCGGAGATAGCTGGGGATGAAGGCTTGATGGAGATGAGCTAGACCCACCGGAGTAGGAGGCGCCGCTTACCTACACGTCGGTGAGGAAGAGGATTTGGAGAAAGAGCTCTAAATTGGGGGAAATGGTGGCGGGGATTTTGGAGCCGGAGGATGGGCGGTGTAAATAACCACCGCGAATCGGAATTTCTCCCGCCGGATTTTGCGATCTCCCGCCATCCCTTCTTTGCACGCGCGCGTGCATCTTCTTCCCCCGCAAGCACGAAAAGAACTTGGCTCTGTGGAAACACCCGATTTGAGCGTTCCACCAGGGCCGGGTCGAGGGGCGCTTTAAAACTCGTGCGATGCAAAGATTCCTCCGCGCGTGCGGAACCAAACGCGTTTATTTCTTACCGCCCCATGCGAGAAACGGGTAAACGAGCAACCAAACACGCCCAAAAAGACTAGAGAGCAAATTGGCGACTCTAACGGCCTGCGCTGCTGCTGCCAGAGACTGGGAAACCCTCCTTTAATGGTGAACGTGACCCCGCCACCCTGTGGCCCAGCTGAAGATCAGCTAGCTCACATGAAGGAGACTCCTCCGCCCTGCTCTCTCGCCATTGTCGACCCCGCTGCCTCCGTGACTCATCAATAGACAACCGTGTGGTCAGTGGCGCTGCTTCTGCTCTTGTCCTCCCTCCAATAGATCTTAGCCTCTCTGGGACTCCTCTCTGCCTTCCTCCCATCTACTGTGCTATAACTTCTGCCTGTTGTCATCATCCTAATCGGCAATATCGTTTCACTTTGCTCAACTGGTTGCAACCTAGTCGACTCATGGTTTGTGTGTGGGTTGTGAAACGGTTTTTTAAATAACAATCTCACCAAAGTCCCACTTTTAGTTCATTCCTTGACACCCTAGGTGTGGGGTAAGATGATTTTCATAGTAGGCTTGCGAGTTTGGGGCGGGTTTGCCCCCATTCTCAGTCAGTTGTAGACTACAATAACGCGACCTAAAGCATCAACATCACCTATCACACTATACAAAGACGCAATGTAAGCCACACGATGAAGATGCGCCAGCCCACTAGTTACAACAATTGTGAGATAAATTTTTTTTTATGGAACAAGATGAGAATTAGGCACAAGACTTATTATGCTAGAAACTTACGGGGCTGAGGAAACCAGACTGATTTGAGAACATGACGGCGTACTCATAAACGAGCAGATTCTCTTTTCTGTAAAAGTTTACTACGTAGCAGTTTTATAGCCCGCCCAATCATCAACTATCACGTTCCTTGGCTTAGGAAAAACCATGAAAGGCAAATAACTACAGTACTTAAGGTAATGTGTCCAGGCCTACTAGCGCACAGTTTCGCATCGGCAAGGTCGCTAAGACGCTGCACAGTCAATTCCACTCTAAATGATGAGAGACCTGTATGTGTAAAACTCGCCATTTACAGGCGAACTGCATCTACATGATCAGCACTTTGAGTATCAGTAGAAGGCAAAATGAACATGATTGAAACCATTTGACCGCACCTAAACGTACCAGTTTCCAACTCCACACAAACCACACAACTGGGCAGAACAGCTTATGGGAAGGGATATAAATACAAATGGCACAGTTTACACCAAGTGCAGCATCACCATGTTACCCTGTCATGACCGTCTGAGATGAAGAGAGTTCTTGATAAACTTAGTAGGCCAATTCAATGATGCGGCATCACTGTGTTCCTCCGTTCTGTTCCTTAGCAGCTCCAGTACTGTCGCTCCTGCAATTTTTTTTGGGCGAAATTTAGTTAGCTTGTACGAATCCCAGAAAGGCAAATATCTTGGGAACAGAAAGAGAAGTCACGGAACTATCAAATTGTTTGGAACCTGCTCCAAGTTTGGTACCCTCCATCAACATAGACAGCAAAGTACAAATGGACTTAGGCATTTGAATATCTTAACTAAATCAGTTGAGAAACTATTACTACTTGTTCAAATCAGATAATCTAGAAAATGTCATACATTCTAGATAGATCATTCTTGCCAGCTAAATAGCTGAAAATTTTGCTACAAAGAATAGCTAATACAATAACAAAACAAAATGTAGGGAGTAGTTTATATCCTTCCACGAACCTGCAGTTTGGTCGACACTGAAGCATTTACATTCACAGTCACGTAAATCACAGGAATAGTAAGGGAATGAGAAAATGACAAGCTACACAGTAAGAATTATAACTTTGGTCTGCAAGTAAGATAAATGTAGTTTTAGGAAACCGACACTCACTAGTCACTTGTATGCATATTAATCATCTGATGTTCCTATAGAAAGTTTTTTAATTTCCCACTGTCAAACTCAGGGTGGTATATATGTAGGATTTTATACTTTGCATGTCTAGCTATTAATCGGTAAACCTAAGAGCAGCAGCTTAAAAAGTTATAAATCACAAAGTAAGAATACACACTTTGCGCAAAATGAAGACTGCGCCATCTCTTGGACCTAAGGTATGGTAGACTTAATGTACCCAGGCCTGACTATGTGCATGTCCATCTCCGCTTACATGTTAAGCCCCAGCTAAGCTAAGGACACCCCTAGTATAGGTACCAAAAGATGATTTATTGTAAGCCCCTTCCATCTTATCCTCTCTGTACAGCTAGCTCCCTCCATCCAGTTTAAGTCATTGGCATCCCACCCCTCACAACTCAACCCCTCCGTCGATATGGTTAGTTAAAAACTTAAGTACAGATTAATAAATACAACAATATTATATATGCGTGAAACTACTTTTAAGATAAATTCACGCATGTCACTTTAATGTTAACAAAATCCAACAAATGTATATGCTGTGTACGGTACCTTCTTTTTAGATAAACTCATGCATGTCCTTTCTAAGTATCTAAACTGAATCTGAAGATGCTAGTAGTCAAATAATTAACTAGGCATGTCTAAACTGCATCACTAAGAGCTAGTGAAATCCAAATGTATATGTTAAGAAACAAGCAGAGAAGAGAGATATAACATATACCCTGTCAACATCTTGCAGTAGCATGCTCGCAAACCGAGGCAGTATCCATAGAATCCACCTATTGCCATCCACCCAAGCCAAAAGACCAACATCCCAACAGACTCGGCTATCTTAAAGGAGCAGAGCAGAGCAAGTGAACAGCAAGCAACCCAGCATATAATAGCAGTCACGCTGAACTTCTCCATGGATACCAAAGCTCCTCCCAAGAAAAAATCAAGCATGTAGACAATCCAAAGAGCACCTACTACAAATATCTCCGATGTGAGCTCCACCACGACTGCGAGCACATCCATGCGAGTCATGTGGCCGACGCTGTACGGGACAAGAAAAACCCACGCCATGCGGGCCAAAATAGGTGTAGTCATCACGACTGTGGTGAAGCACATGATTAAAGCTCTTTCCTTGAAATCCTTGCTGTTGAATTGGGTAGTGCACAGAGCGCTGGCGGTCTGCTCGAACCCAGTGAGGTGTAAATGCTCAGCCACGGCATACCCCAGCATGCCGGCGACATAGATCATCCCTGCGTACAGGGATAGCATTCCGTTCACGGGACCAATCAGGTGAACCACAGTGCATGCCAGCAAAAAGATGTATGTGATACGAAAGAAAACAGTGCTGATTCTTGTCGTCGACAGTGTAATGATCCAAAGAAACATAAAGAAGCAGGCGAGGTGGGCGAAGGTCCATAGGAGAGCCTGTGGCTTGTCAGCGACCAGCCACAGTGGCAACACGGCGAGCACGGCGTACAGTGGCGATGCAAGGAACATGAGTGACACCGCGCCAGTTGGGTCCAGCTGGCGTATGAAGTCGGTCGTCTCGCGGGATATGAGCTCGTCCCTCTCGCGGCGTAGTTTCTCCTTTTCCATCTCAGAGTCCTTCGTCTCAGCAGACTGCTCGATCTTGCTTGCATCAATCTCACCACTGGATTTCTCTACGGAATTCTCCATCTGGGAAGTGGACATCTCGACCACGGTGGACTTCTTGATCTTACTGGTATCAATCTCACCATTTGACTCCTCTGCAGAATAACCCACCAGGGAGTACTCCTCAATGGGTGGAGGCTGGAAATCGACGCCGGTCGACTGGGGCGGCTGTGCCGGGGGAGGAAAGAGAGGGGCAGGCTTGGCTGAAGGTGCACCAACAGAATCACCAGTGCCAGAGCTGTCAGACACATTTGCGGACATGCTAACAAGCCTAGCTGTAAAGATTAAGAGAAGTTAGAACAATCAGGACAGAATCAACACGGATACAACTAATGCTAAGAGAATGTCTTGTTAACCAACAATCAGGACAGAATTAACTATAGCTAGAGATCAGGACAGAATCAGGACAGAATCAACTATCGGATACAGCTAATGATAAGAGAATCTCTTGTTAACCAACAATCAGGACAGAATTAATTATAACTAGAGTAATCAGGACAGAATTAATTATAGCTAGAGTAATCTTCCAAAGTTTGAATTTCAGAGATAATCGACAATCAGAAACAATGCTTCTCACATGATATAGCAGTTAAACCAGACTTATATCCACACTGTTTCCGACATCAAGATTAAACTCAGCAACACATGATTATAACATCTACTTTCCAATCGAATCACTCAAGCATCAATGATCTGGACTTAATAGACAAGGACCATTTAAATCTGTTACAGGAAAGCTGCAAGGAACAACAAATGCAGAAGTATATGCTTGAGGAACTAACTAACACAATCCATTCCAGAGCAGACTAGATAAGCATACGCCCCTTTTGATGAAACATCACATGGTCATTTATTCTGCTATAGTTGTCAAACATCTCTAATTTTACTTCTGCTGTGGCTGTCAAACATCTGTGAATATTAATTGTTACAGGTGCATTCCAAACCTTGGAATGGTTTTTTTTATCTGAAGATGCATTCCAACAAGTATCTAAGATTTGATCTATCTTATGTGATGTTACTGGTTACACTAACATGCTATGCAGATTGAAAACAAACTAGAAGGATAGTTCATACACGGGTGTCTAACTCTGTTCAGAACAGAAAAAGGCAGTCACAAGAAAACACCCCACCTAAACTGTATTATAAAGATCGTAAATACAACAAATCAAGTATTGATTTCAAAACAATCGTTGCATATGAGGTGCTGCTCTGCTCACCTGGTGAGAACTGAGAAGGGCAGGGTAGAGTGGAGGAGCACTAGTCCCTAGAGGAGGATATCAGCAGGTCCGCGGCGATGGCGGTGAAGGCAGGTCGGCGGCGGTGCAAGAAGCCCTAGGGCGGCGGTGCAAGAAGGGTAGGAGGGCAATTCGCGCGCCGCGGGGAAGGGTAGGACTAGGAGGGCAATTCGTGGCCTGCTTTTTTTCCCACACCACCGCACCGATGCGTTTTCCTGGTAATCCCGCACCGACCCGGTCCGTTTCGAGTACGCTGTTTCAGCCCAAACCAATGAAAGGCCGCACCGAAAATTTCATCGCCACCCGCAGTCCCGCACCATTTCCCAGCTTGATAGAAGCCTCGCTAAGCTTTCGACGATTCTGTCAATAATTTAGCGATTGGATTAGCCATTCCGTTGCTTTCTTGTTCGTTACCGTCTCCTGGGCCTCGTTTTGCTTTGTTGGGTCGCACGAGGTAGGCCTTTTTTTTCTTCAACACGCCAATGTTCGACGGGCGGAGTGGGTAAAAAATCGGCCTGTCACAACCGTTGCGTCTCCTCAGATCTTGTTTTGCTTTTTAACCAGCTGTTGTTGCTTCTAGAGTTGTGATTAACGACACCGTTTAGGATTTCTCTTACCGCTCCGGCGATAGGGAAGAGACCGCTCGGGTTGATCTAGGGGACGGCTAGTTCGTCTACATGGTCTTGGTGGTTGAACTTAGGATTATCGATTGGTTTGGCCATGGCGGCGACGAAAGGCAAGGGGAGCTAGCGATTCTGCTGACGGACCTCGATCCAAGCCATCTCTGGATAAACTGTTGAAAAGTCTGAACCTTAGATGGGAGGACTTCGGTGGAGTTGGTGTGGAATCACTGAAGGAGGAGATGAAGTGGATGGCAGTGATGCGAGTCTTGACTCCACGACTGTTCAACGCAACGTTGATGAAGAAAACAATGTGTTTCGCCTGGACTCCGGCGCGAGAGGTTACCTTCAAGGATCTCGAAGATAACAGGTTAGTGATTCAGGCGAACTGTTTGGGGGGAGTGGGGTTGGCAACGAATTGCTGAACAAGGACCCTAGATCTTCGGGGGCATGGGTTGCTGATTGAGAAGTACAATGAGAGTTGTATGGCTTCATCGGTTGAACTTATCTGAATTCATGCTTGGATTCCAATCCATGATGTATCTGAGTGATGGCACCAATCCACGTGGACAACAATTCATTGGGACTCCAAGCTGTAACAACTCGGCGTTAGGACCGAGCGAGGGATAGAAATAGAAATTTGTGTATTTGCATGCATGCATTTGAAAAGTAGGGTAATTTTTTCGTAGTTAAGTTTAAAACCCTGGAGATCAGAGTTTCTCTCGATGTGACGACTTAGGGTTTAGGTTATCAGGTGAGTGCGGTAAACTTTGACATGATCTTATTTAAGTGTTTATGATAAACAATTGAATTTAAATATAAGTAAACAAGGATGAATTCAGTTAAAGTAACTTTATTACTTAGGAATAATACTTAATACATATTATTCAAAGAAATATAAAATATGATTACAATAAGTGGAAATGTAATATAATAGTGAAGAAAATAAATAATATATATTACAAAGCAAATATTACATTGTCGTTGCTAATTCAAAAGAAAAATAAGATTACTGAAATACAAAAATAAAATCCTAAGCTAATCTTCTTCTTGATCATCTGTTCCTGTGAAATGATAAGACAAAAAGAAAAGAAAAATTAGTAGGTTAGATTTCTCTCAGACTGGTTGACATGGGTATGCCCGGGCACCAAGTTTAATGCAGTCCAGGACAAGCCCACGAGAAAAATGGAGCCCAAGAAAGTTCGGGTGGCCTAAGCCTAGGAAGATGCGACTCCTTGTGGAACATGACAAAGTGTAGATAGAAAACTTAAAGGAGAAAACCCTAATCTGTAACCGACTCGGCCTGCTATCTCGAGACCTAGCCTCCCTATATAAAGGACAATCTGCAACCCTAGTTCATACACCGCCAGATTGCATCTGCGCACCCCTATAATTCTCGATCCCATCCATAATCAAGAGGATACAAGCAGGAGTAGGGTTCCTTCCGAGGACCTGAACCTGGGTAAACCGTGTGTCCCCGATGCGCTTGTTTACTAACCGATCGATGCCTCTAGCGCTTCCCACTTTCTCAAACCCAAGTCCATCATCCATGGGCATTGACGAGTTAACCCCTCATCAATTGGTGCCATCTGTGGGAACTGGGATCTCTGATGGGGATATGCCCAAGGGGGTATGCCCAGCAGTGGGTTTCGAGTGGGCTGGAAGGCCCGCGAGTACGCCTGAAGGACAGCGACTGGACTTCGAGGAAGGAAGAGGCCCATCGACTGGCGACTAGAAGCCCAGGAGCGTAGCAGAGGCCTAGTCGGATTAGGTCAAAGGCTCCCGGATCCTTATCTTGTTCGGGGGCAACTTGTAAACCCTGGGAGGTGCTTCATATATAAACCTCCCTAGGGTATAGTGGAGACCCACGTTCCATCATACACCCCCTCAAGCGACTTGCCGCCCAGCCGCCGAGCTCACCACCACTGTAACTCGCTCTCTCATAATCTAACCTAGCAAGAGTAGGTCTTTACCCTCCGGGGGGCCGAACCTGGGTAAACCATTGTGCACCTGCCCCCATCTCGCACCGCAGATGGCCGCCAACTCTTCCTCACGAAACTCTCAATCGCCGCCTATGGCAGCGACTGCCGTGGCCATTTCCACGACAGTGGCGCCCACCGTGGGGCATAGTGGGACTAGCCTAAGTTCTGCGGCGAGACCCTACTCGCCGATCGAGCGGCCGCTCGCCACCGGCCGCATGATCGCCTTCGGCGGGATCTTGCAGATCCTGCCCAATAGCTACATCCCGGCGTCGCGCCCGATCACACACGCCGCGGTGATGCCGATCGGCTCCATCAACCTCTTCGTCGGCTTTACCGGCGCGGTCGACCCAGCCGCGACCATGATCGTCGGCGGATCGCCTCCACACCGCGATCTGCTCTCGGAGGAGCAGGTCCGTTCCATCAGGGGCCTCGTCACCAAATACGACTCGGCCGCTAGCGACGCGGTCGAGACCAACGTCGCCACCAACGACGACGCCTTAAACGTCGACGCCGACTCCGCGACCCCTGCATCGGCCAACGGATCCATCACCGCCGCGTCGCGGGAGGACTCTATCACGCGAGTCTCCAATCCCGAAGATTTCGAGGATCCCTCCATACTGGGGATCTTCGACTCCGACTCCGGCTCGGAATCCCCCGAGGATCTTCGCGCTAGATCCAATCGCCTCAACGCGATTTACATGGCAGGAAGCGCGGCCGCCCTGCCAGATCCGTTCTCCACGCCGATTCCGCCGACCACGACGGCCACGGAGGTGGAACAAGCCCGCCTGCGGCTCCAGAAGGCGCAGCGCAACGAACTCGCCGAGCGCGAGAAATATCGCCTCGAACGAGAGACGACGAAGGATCTGTCACTCTATCACCAGCGCCGCATCAGGACCTGCCTGAACCCCGACGTTCAGGGCCACGTCCTGAACTTCAACGACGAGGGCGACCCCACACGTGCCGCCGAGCGCAAACACGGCGAGAACGCGCCGCCAGGAGGAGGCAACCCCGCAAGACCACCACCTAGAGCACCGGCGAATGGGGCCCCTCCACCACCCATGGGCCGTGCGCCCCCACCTGACCAACCACGCATCATCATCTCGCTTGAAGCCCGGGACGCCAACGGGCTACCACTGTACTCCACCCCGATGGACAACGTCGTCGCGGTCGACGCCGCGATCGCCAACCTCGATGTCCAAGGCGACGGCACGCTACAGATCCAGTACGCCAAAGCCCTACTCGTCAGGGCCGTCGAGCAGCAAGCCGCGGGAGTAGATCCGTGTGGGCGAATGTATTCCCACTCGTCAGCAAGCAGGGCGGCATCGAGCGGCCACCCAACCGTGGCCAACGTGATAGTTTGCCCACCACCCCAACCACTGGCAAACCAACTGCGAGCCGCCAACCCCGCGTTGTCGACCAACGAGCCGCGACCTGCGAACAACACCGTCGCCGCAAACGGGTAACCACTCAATGCCCGAACACACATCATCAACAATCAGGCGTGGTGGTCACGCCAACCCTACGACTTGCGACACACCCTCACCAACCGCGACGACCCGGAGCCAAGAGGCTCACTCAGTCGAGTCGGGCCACAATGCTTTGGACCCATGATCCGCGGGAAAAATACCCTGCCAACTTCAAGACCCCCAAGGAGATCGAGAAATACGACCCGACGTACGACCCCGCCGTTTGGCTGGACACATATCTCATGGCAATGGGGATCGCAGGCCACACCGACCTGCTCGCCGCTCGGTACCTCCCCCTGATATGGAGGGGGCGACCCGGCAATGGATCAATACGCTACCCGCCGATAGCATCGACTCCTGGGAAGAAATGCGGGACGCCTTCGTCAGGCACTTCGAGGGTTCCTACACCCGCGCCACCACCATCGAGGACCTGGAGCGATGCATCCAGGGACAACGCGAGTCGACCCGCCGGTGGATCCAAAGGTGGCAAGAGCTGTGGATAAACACCTCCGGCAACCACCCAGACACGGCGATACACTGCTTCAAAAACGCGTGCCGGTACGAACCTCTGGTCGCCAAGATCAAGAGGGTCTACCGGACGCTCGACAACATCCCCGACCTCCTCGAGATTGCCAAGCGCTACACGGAGGAAGATCCCAACCAAGACTCCGACGACGAGTCGGGAGGAAGACGGCGCACCAGCATCCATGACAGCGGGCGACTACGCGACATGCGCTACAGCAACACCCGCATCACCGGCAAGCGCCGGACCGATGGGCGAGTCGACTTCGTCGCCAACACCGGCTACGACCAACGCGACTCCAAGAACTACCGCCGCGACGGAGGAAACTACCGCGACAGCGGGAACTACCGCGCCAACAACGCGACGAGGCCGAAATTTGACCCTGCTGCCCTGCTTAATCAGCCTTGCATCTACCACAGCAGGGAGGGACAACCAGCCACCCACACCACCGTTGACTGACACTCTCTCAAAGAGATCGAGAAGGCAAGACGTGCAAGGGAGGACCCCAACAACAACCAACCGCGGGACAACGGGAACGGCGGTGGCTTCGGAACCGCTGTCGGGTCGCTTCATACCTTCATCGGGCTCGGCACCAAGCGTGAGAAGAAGGTACTCGCCCGCGCGGTTGCCGTCAATGCGGTGACGCAAGTCGACATTCCCCGCTTCCTAAACTGGTCCGAGCAAAGCATCACCTGGAGTCGCCAGGACCACGCGCCAAGAATAGAGTATCCAGGGCGAGTCGCCCTGGTGGTCAGGCCAAAGGTGGCCGACTACTGGCTGCCCAAGACACCGATGGGCGGTGGGAGCTCCATCAACATCCTATACCTCGACACCTTCAAAAGGCCCTAGCTCCCAGAAACAGCCATCGAGCCAACACTGACGACCTTCCATGGCATCGTCCCCGGTCGGAAGGCGTACACAATTGGGAAGGTGACGCTGCCAGTCACCTTCGGCACCCCGGCAAACTACCGCACGGAGAGGATCGTCTTCGAACTAGTAAACTTCCGCAGCCCCTACCACTGCGTCCTGGGCCGCCAGGCATTCGCAAAGTTCATGGCGACCCCACACTACGCCTACAACATGATGAAGCTCCTCGGGCCGAGCGGCATCATCACCGTCCACAACGACCCCGATATGGCCGTGGAATGCGAGGAAAAGGGTGCCGAGCTCGCCGACGCCGTCATCGTCGCGGAGACTGACCACGCGGAGGAGCTCGCGAAATACGCGGGCAACATCAACAAGGACGATCCCACCATCCTGAAGAAACCAATCGCCGCGAACTCCACGTTCGAGGCGACCACGCACACCCGCACCGTCGAGCTCGTCCCAGGCGACTCCAGCCAGACGGTCACCATCGGGGCGCATATGAGCCCCGCATAGGAAAGCGCGCTCATCGGGTTCCTCCGTGAGAACCGCGACTTCTTCGCATGGAAGCCATCTGACATGCCAAGTGTCCCGAGGGAACTCGCTGAGCACAAACTCAATACCGACCCCAAAGTGCGACTAGTAAAACAGTCGCTACGACCCTTCAATGAAGAACACCGTCGAGCAATCGCCGAGGAGGTCCAGCGCCTGCTAGCCGCAGGCTTCATCCGGCCGATTAAGTACTCCAAGTGGCTGGCAAACCCAGTCCTGGTTCTCAAAAAGAACAACACCTAGAGAATGTGTATAGACTACACCAACCTCAACAACGCCTGCCCGAAGGAGGAGTTCCTCCTACCGCGCATCGATCAGATCATCGATTCGACCGCGGGATCGGAGTCGCTGTGTTTTCTCGACGCTTACTCTGGTTACAACCAGATCAAGATGGCGGTCGAAGACGAAGAGAAGACGGCGTTCATCACGCCATTTGGCACGTTCTGCTACACGGCCATGACCTTTGGCCTCAAGAGCGCAGGCGCCACATATCAGAGGTGCATGCAGGAGTGTCTAGCGAGCCAAATTGGCTGCAACATCCATGTCTACATCAAGGACGTGGTGGTAAAATCCACCCGCCAGGACGATCTGCTCGCCGACCTAGCAGAAACCTTCGCAAATCTACGGAGGTACAACATCAAGTTGAACCTCGGAAAATGCACCTTCGGCGTACCCACCGGACAACTTCTGGGGTACGTAGTCTCCAAGAGAGGCATTGAGGCCAACCCCACCAAGATCGACACCATCGCGCGACTCGGGAAACCCGAGTGCCTGCGCGACGTCCAAAAGTTGGCAGGGCGAGTCGCGGCTCTCAGTCGCTTCATCCCCCGACTAGGCAAGAAGGCAATGCCCCTATACCGCCTGATGCGCAAGAACCCAACGTTCCAATAGGACGTAGAGGCTGACAACGCACTGAAAGCACTCAAAGAAGTGCTACTCGCGGCACCACTACTCGCCACGCCACTCGACAGAGAGCCAATGCTCGTCTACATCGCGGCCTCCAATCGGGTCGTCAGCGCTGTGATGGTCGTCGAATGACCAGAAGAGGGCAAGGAGCGCCCCATACAGCGCCCAGTATACTACATCAGCGAAGTCTTAACAGACTCACGACAGCGCTACCCGCAATACCAAAAACTAGTGTACGCGGTATTCCGGGCACAACGGTGACTCCCACACTACTTCCAGGAGCACCCAATAACGGTGGTATCCTCTGCGCCCCAGCAAGACATCATACGCAATCGCGATGCAACTGGGCGAGTCGCCAAGTGGGCCGTCGAGATCGGCGTTCACAACATCAAATACGAGCCCCGAAAAGCGATCAAGTCGCAGGCCCTGGCCGATTTCCTCGCCGATTGGGAAGAGGCACAGCAACCAGAGAAGCTCCCATACCTCCACTACTGGTCGCTCCACTTCGACGGCTCCAAAACGCCGAAGGCGCGGGGGCTGGGGTCATACTGACCTCCCCCAAAGGAGACAAGCTCCGCTACGTGCTCCACCTCAACTTCACACCCTGCACCAACAATGTGGCATCAATCGCCTACGGTGCTACGGCGACTCCGACCTAGTCGCCGGCCAAGTGGCCGGGACATGCGACACTATTTCCCCAACAATGATAGCATACCACCAGGCTGTCGACCAACTGGGAGGACACTTCGATGGCTACTCCGTCGAGTGGATCGACAGGCGTAAAAACGAGGAGGCGGACACACTTTCCTGCATCGGGTCGGCTCGACAGACACCACCAGTAGGCGTCTTCCTCGACATCATCCACAAGCCCTCCATCAGCCCACCAAAGGAGATCGACGTCGGGATTCCACTACAACCAGAACTGGCCTTAGTAGCCATGGTTGTAGAACCTAGCGACTGGACAACGCCATACGTCACCTTCCTGGAACACAAACTCCTACCGAGCAACGAGACAGAGGCGCGAATGATCGTACGCCACTACAAATCCTTCGTCATCATCAACGGCGAGCTCCACAAGCACAGCTTGACCGGCATGTTCTAGCGCTGCGTACAAACCAGAGGAAGGCCGCAAGATCCTCCAGGACATCCACGTCGGCGACTGCGGCCATGACGCCGGCACCAAGTCGCTAGTCGCCAAGGCCACGCGGCACGGCTTCTACTGGCTCACCGCACATGCCGACGCCACCGACGTTGTCCGAAGATGCGTCGGATGCCAGAAGTACGCCAACCAGACGCACCTTCCTGGTTCGGCGCTCAAGACAATCCCCATCACGTGGCCATCCGTATGGGGCATGGACAAGGTTGGCCCGTTCAAGAAGGCCCCATCGGGCTTCACTCACCTCTTGGTCGCAGTGGACAAGTTCACCAAATGGGTGCAGGCCAAGCCGATCAAGAAGTGCGATGGCAAGACGGCTACCAAGTTCCTCCGTGAACTCATCTACCGGTACGGCTACCCACACAACATCATCACGGACAACAGCACCAACTTCGCCAAGGGGGCCATGGCGGAATTCTGTGAGGAGCATGGCATACGACTCGACCTCGCATCAGTCGCCCACCCGGAGTCAAACGGCCAAGCAGAACGCGCCAACCAGAGCGTCCTCCATGGTCTCAAGCCGCGACTACAGGTACCCCTCGAGCGCACCCTAGGATGCTGGGTCGACGAGCTCCCCTCTGTGATATGTGGGATCCGTACCTCCGTCAATCGATCAACAGGATTCACACCTTTCGTCATGGTGTACGGCGCTGAAGCCGTAATGCCAACAGACCTGGACCATGACTCCCCTTGAGTCGCCAACTACGTCGAGGCGGCCAACAAAACCGCCCGCCAAGACAGCGTTGATCAACTCGACGAAGAACGCAACCTAGCTCGCTCCCGCACCGCCATATACCAGCAGGGACTTCGCCGCTATCACAGCCGCCGAGTGCGCACTCGCACCTTCCAGGAAGGCGACCTGGTCCTACGACTGGTCCAAGATAAAAAAGGGCATGCACAAGCTATCCCCCCCATGGGAGGGGCCATTCGCCATAGGCCGAGTCCTTGGCAACAACGCTTACTACCTCATCGACATACGGGGTGACGGCCAACTGGAGGTCGGGAGGCCATGGAATCTAAACCTCCTAAGAAAGTTCTATACTTAGAACTTCACACTGTACTCCATCGGCATATATAATGAAATTCATTCGGATCGCACAAATTGTGTCCACTCGCCATATTCTTGTGCCACTCGCACTCGTACATACTAGCAATATGCTACCTACGGAAGTCAACCTCTGGTCGAGCGACCGGCACGGCCAAGTAGTGCGGCACAAGGGCACCGGAAAAATCCGGGCCTTGGGTCGTCCACGAAAAACGCCAACCCGGAGCCGCCATTGGAGTCGCCTAGCCCGACTGGCCCACCGGGCCAAGACATCCGACAAACGCTTCTCACAGCGACCTGTCCCCCCACCCTCGCGCAAAGCGACTCGAACGGTTAAGTACCACGCACGGGGACTCCGCAAACGGGGACCCCACGCGGCTCGGGAACACACCCAGTAAGAGAGCTGCCTAGGGCTCGCCAAGCGACTGGCTCTCCGGGCCAGGGGAGGAGACACGTTACAAACAACGCATCCGTAACCTGCAACAGGATCACGAACAATACGGTCTAGCACAATGCTCGGGGACTCATTCACAAATGAACCTCACCCGCACTCGGGGACTCGCCGTTCAGGAGACGCGAGAGCAAAAAAAAAAGCAAAAACAAGGCAAACACATAGAAATACATAGTCGAGTTATACCCCATTAAAGGGCGGACGCGCTCGGGGACTCGCTCAAATTGTTGAACAAAACACTACTTTAATAAAACACAAGCCGACCAAGTCCCTGCGGCACGGGTCACAAAAATCATACAAATGTTCGCCACCTGGCATCTATTACAACTTCTACATTTGCTCATTACATAGGCCCTGACGAAGAAGAAGCACCACCACCCTTGACGCGAACAAAGGGCTGCCACGGGTTCGTCGGATACATGGTCAGCGACTTCGCCAATGACGACCGGAAGGGCTGCTCCGACTTCATGTCGCGGTGCTCCGGCTCGGGGTCGCCAGGCGCCAACACCGTCTCCTGGTACGGCAGCAAATCCCCCATCGCCAAGACACGATCAGCATACGGAGCGGCCTTCGCGGTCAGCTTCAGCACCTCCGACATCTCCACCGTGCCGGTCGCCGAGGGATAGCCACTCGTGACATCATCAAGGTCGAAGTCGTCGGGGAAATGCGCGAGACCCAAGCTCAACGCCGTGGCGGACCCGCGTCTGAACGCCGAGCGCGTCATCCAGTCCACAACCGCGGGAACCTCCTCCAGATAGCGCCACACCTCCGTGAGCCCCCCAGGGATGACTTTGGTGGGAGACATGCCTTGGAGAGCCGCCTGGACACACAACGCCGAGGCTGTGGCCGCATTCACCATGGCAGTTATGCACTGCGAAGCAGTATAAGTCTGCACCACCGGGTCGCTTTGGCCTACCACAGCTGCAAAGTCAGATATCAGCGAAACAATGAAACCCCCAAAGCAGGGACCAGACAAAAGGCTAAAGCAATGACAGAAACCCACCAAGCAGCTTACGGCAACTCTCCTTGACGTGCTTCTCTAAGGCGGCCTGGTCGTTATGCAGTCCCACGATGATGGAGTCCGCGGCTTTGCGTTCCTCTTTAGCAGCAGCGACGGCAGCCTTCGCCCATTCTTCCGAAGAAACTGAGGCCGCCTTAGCATCCTCCAACTCCTTGACCAAGAAGGCCACTCGCTCATTCGCCGCGTCCTGCTCCGCGAGTGGGACATACCCCTCACGGGCTTTGGAGACCTTAGCCGCGAAACTGTCTGCAAGTGGAGATGTTAAAGTATCGCATAAAATCAGCTCACAACAAGCAAAGAAGAACAATGCCAAACACTCACCGATCCTCTCCTGAAGCTGCCGGTTAACCTCCTGCGCCTCGCGCAAGTCACGCTCCAGACGCTCTCACGCAGCCTGCCGATCAGTCGACTCCCGCTGCAACCCCTGCAAAACAACAAGACCAGCTAAGCATTGGGAGGAAAATTATCACCAGTTCCAAGTCGCTGAAATTCAGCGACCAGGAACTCGGGGACTAGAGAAGGAAGAAAAAACAAGACCAGTTCCTAGTCGCCGCGATTCAGCGACTAGGAACTCGGGGACTGGAGAATACATGAAGATAAAGACAATTCCCAACCGCTGAAATTCAGCGACTAGGAATTCGGGGACTGGACATACCTGAATGGCAGCGCCGAGCATCTTGTGAAGTTCAGCAGCGTCAGTCGACGGGACCGTGAAGGAGGTGCGCCCGCGGTGGGCCTCAATCTTCGCGTCCACGATTTTCGGGAACTGCGAAGATTGCGCGTCCGCACCGTCTGGAAACCCCCTCGCCATAAAGCGAGGGAATGTCGCCGACGCCCTGGCAGGGGCGCTGGCCGCCGGGGCTGGCACCTCCGGCGCGGAGGTAGCTGGCGCTGGTTCCGATCGCGTCGCCGCCCCCTCTTTGACGGGCGGCGTAGCAACTGGCTCCGCGGCGCTCCCCCCGGTCGCAGCGTCATCACCACCGCCCTTCTGTTTCTTCGCGACTTCAGCAGTCATGACATCCTCGGAGGCCTTCCTCTTCCTAAGGAGATCACCTTCTCCCGCGATAGTGGCCGGGGGAATCTTGGCCACTGAAGGGCGCCCAATCTTCTTAGCCCCCGACCTGCACGAACCCTTCTAATCAGCACAACCACGACACGATAGATGCAAAGCAAGTTGGGACAAGGAAGTGTAAACTTACTTGGCGACTGGAAGAACGCAAAGACCGGTACTGATATGGGCAGGCTTGTCCAACTCGGGACCAAGCTTGCGACTAAGCCCCCGCTCGAATACGTCTGAAGCCCACGAAACCGATGGCTTCCTTGACGACGAAGCCGCAGTCGCCGGGATCTCCGGCTCCGACGCCGCTGCCTCCGATGGCAATGGCTACTTGGGCGGCACCACGTCGGCGGCTTCTTGGCCTGGGACCCCCGAGGTCGACGGCGCGATCGAAGCCAGGGGCGCCTCTACCACCACCTCCGTGTCCTCGCCCTCCAACCCCTTCGTCGGGATTGCAGCCCTCGGGACCTTGTGCGAGACTTCAGGAGACCCTTCGCCATCGGAGTCGTCGTCCGACCCGAACACCACTGACGACCTGACTGGCGACGCGGGCCTCTCCGCTGGCGACCTGGGCCGGCGTGGGGGCTTCGAAGGCATGGCGGTGCGTCGGGACGTCTGCTACTGTGCGACCTCGTCACCTTCTTCGAACTCGTCCAGGCTGCGGCTCGCTTCGACCTCTCGCTGCTTCTGCATTCGGGTCTTGCGAGCCATAGGCACTGGGGGAGCGACCTCTTCGTCTTTCCCGTCGCTATCGGAAGGATTCCCCTCGGAATCTTCCTCTAGCTCCTGGGGGACTTCTTCATCGAGCGGAGGGAGCCAACCCTCCAATACCTGAAAAAGCTGAGAACCATTGCGAGTCAGAAACACGACGAGCGAAAAGAACGAAATTGGAATACGAACGGAGCGATTGGAAAGAAGACTTACTGTAGGGGCTTCATTCTTCACGGGAGTATACGGGGCGACTCCGACCGCCGCGCCCGTGAACTCCGCGTCGGTGATCTTCTTCAGGGCGGCCCTGTAGTCTTTGGCTTCCCACGACTCTGTGCTGGTGCGAGATGGATCAAGCTTCCCGATGTACTCGTACATCCAGCGTGGACGAGCCGCCAGCGGAACCAGGCGCCGCCCAAGCCAGCAATTGTAGAGGTTGATCGGAATCAATCCCTGGTCCTTCAGCTTCTGGATCTGGTCCATCATCTCCGCGACAGCCATCCGCTGATCTTCATGGAGCTTCTTTGGCGCCAGTCGGCGGGACTCGCTCCTCTCGGTAACAAATTCAGGGAGGGAAACCTCGCCGGAGGGAGTGGCTTCCTTGACGTAGAACCAACTTTTCTTCCACTCGCTGGCAGCCTTCTTCGGCAGGAGAAGCTTGACGAAGTTGGCCTTCGGCTTGAACTGGAAGGTGACCCTGCCTGCGGCCAGCATCAAGCCGCTGGACGCCTCATGCCCGATGCGGCCATGGAAGAGCTCCAGCCACAACGGGAAGTAAGGCTTGCAGCCGAGATAACACTCGCAGAAGGCGATGAAGATCGCCAACTGCTCGATGCTATGTGGACCAAGATCCGAGGGCTTGATCACGTAGTACGCGCAGAAGCGGCGGACGAAGAGCAAAGTGGGGAACCCTAATCCCCTCTCGAGATGGCTGGTGAAACAGATGAATTCGCCGGGCCGCGGCTTCGGCTCGGCTCAGAAGAAGGGGGAACTCGCCAATTCCCCTTGCGAAGCACCCCGGCGTCCTCGAAGGATTTCAACTGGGCCATGGAGCACTTGGATTTTCCCCACGAGCCTTTGGGAGGCGCCATTGAGTGGGAAGCGGAATCGCGCGATACGAGGAGAATAGGTCGGGGGAGAGCAGGAAGAGCAAATGAGGAAGGATGAAGAATGCAAAGCAGGATTGCGAAGCAGATCCATCACTCCGCTTATATGGGAAAGGTCACCCGCCAAAATCGGGATAGTCGTTACCCACGGTAATTGCGCCGTAGTTACTGTTGGAAGCTCCAACGGGTAGTTTGACTGAGGTTGACGGTCCAACTTCAGCGATCCACTCGCTACCCGCCAATTTCTCTTCTCGCGGAAATGACGACTGGGCAACGATGATGTTCATTAAAGTGACGAGTGGAGCTGTGGAGAAATTCTCCTCGGCACTAATAGAGTCCATCGCCGATTCGACTGGGCACCCAAATTGGGCTCGCCTACTTCAAGCACCAAAGAACGCCTACGCCTACATCAACAATGGCCTCGGGGACTACTGATGCGGATATGCCCAAGGGGGTATGCCCAGCAGTGGGTTTCGAGTGGGCCGGAAGGCCCGCGAGTACGCCTGATGGACAGCGACTGGACTTCGAGGAAGGAAGAGGCCCATCGACTAGCAACTAGAAGCCCAGGAGCATAGCAGAGGCCTAGTCGGATTAGGTCAAAGGCTCCCGGATCCTTATCTTGTTCGGGGGCAACTTGTAAACCCTGGGAGGTGCTTCATATATAAACCTCCCTAGGGTATAGTGGAGACCCACGTTCCATCATACACCCCCTCAAGCGACTCGCCGCCTAGCCGCCGAGCTCGCCACCCCTGTAACTCGCTCTCTCATAATCTAACCGAGCAAGAGTAGGTCTTTACCCTCCGGGGGGCCGAACCTGGGTAAACCCTTGTGCACCTGCCCCCATCTTGCACCGTAGATGGCCGCCAACTCTTCCTCACGAAACTCTCAATTGCCGCCTATGGCAGCGACTGCCGTGGCCATTTCCACGACAATCTCTGATGTTGCGGCTTCTACGGTCTCATCACCCGTGATCTACAACTCCGCTGCAGCGGATAACCATCTCCTCTTCGGAACCTTCGACTTCACTGTCCACTCACCGACAACTCGCCAGGCCTTCGAGTCCATGGGAGACAGGTTCAGCATGATGATTGGAAGCTTACGCATCCAGGTTAGAAAGATCGGCACGCTTCGCTTCCCCGATCACTCGCCGGCGCCTTCGATCACACCTGCCTCGTGGTTCCCACCACCGATTGGCACCCTGAGCGAGCTCAATGCTTTGGCATTAACCTACAACACGGAAAACAACAATAGTTGTGACTCCGATTTGTGCGATATGTCGTCGAATGACGGTGTCCACGGCTCCAGATCGGAAAGCTGTGGGACCAGCAGCTTCCCCAACCACTACATGTGCGTCATCATCACCAGCGATGGTGGAGGCGCTCAAGGAAACACCGCTAACGGAGGGCCAGAAAACAGAGCCCCCACCAACGACCCCGCCAACGGAGCTCCCACCAATGGCCCTGCCAACAGTGAACCCCAACCCTCCCAACCCCGACACCCAGGGCATGAACGCTAATAACGGTTCGGGTCACCAATAGATCCACCTCTCGGATGCAGGATGTGCGTGAGTCAGGAAATCCCTACAGGGCAACCCCCTTCCAGAAGATGCATCTTGCGACATGTTGATGGGATACCATTGGATGCTCGTAAAGGAATTCAACTGCCAATAGGTGGTGAATGCCGAACTCACAACACGTAAGTAGGAAGCCGACGAGTCAAGCACTGGCGAGCATCACTCTCCTCCATTGGCGGGTCCTCCTCGAAGGGCAACAGTGCAATAGCCGCCAAAAGACGCTCCCGACTCGACCACCTCAACGACAAAGATCGAGAAGAAGCCACCAAGGCCCTCAACTTCTCATTCATGTCGATGGACTCTCGGGGTCACATGATCCCCAAAACACCGCAGGCTGCAGTGATAGCAGCTACCATGTACCGGCTGACAAATCAACCACCAGCCGGAGATCCACGATCCGCTATTCATCAATCCACCATCGTCGGACTTGGACCGCTAGAGGCTGCGCTCGCTAAAGAGCTGACACCATAGCCAGAGAAATCAAAGGCCCCATTCACGAGGAATTGTTAGCCATCCTCCAGCAAGGAGGAACATGCCCTGTCGTGGAGATGCCACAGCCCACGGCGAAGAAGCCACAACTACGACGCGCGTGACAAAATCACACAGCACAAAGTCGACAAGATGCACGCCAAATGTGCCTACTTAGCAAGTCAGAAGATGAAGAAATAGAGCTCTACGGTGCCAGCTTTTTCAGTAGAGCCATATGACAAACTTGCATGCCGAAAGGCTTCAAACTTCCTTCGGATAACCCGAAGTTCGACGGTCTCTAGGAGCCAAAGATTTGGTTGGATGACCATATCAACTCAGTCAAGTTGCATGGTCGGAGCAAGAACACAGCCATGTAGTGCTTCCAGCTGCAGCTACAGGGTGCCCCCGAGCCTGGCTCAATAATCTGCCTCGCGGTTCGATCTTCATCTAGCAGGTAGTAGGTCTTTACCCTATGGGGGGCCGAACCTAGCTAAATCCCTTGTCCTTGCTCCTAATCTAGCACCACAGATGGCGAATCTCTCTTGCCCCAAATCCTTTCAATCGCTACCCCTGGTAGCGACTACCATGGTTCGTCGGATTAAAGACATGTACGCCGAGAGGGGGTCCTCAAGGCTGTTGGAGATATGCCCAAGAGGCAATAATAAAATGGTTATTATTATATCTTTGTGTTTATGATGAATGTTTACATCTCATGCTATAATTGTATTATTAGGAAGCACTAATACTTGTGTGTTTTGTAAACATAAAAGAGTCCCTAGTAAGCCTCTTGTTAAGAATAGCTTCTTGATTAACAGATGATCATGGTTTCTTGATCATGGACATTGGATGTTATTAATAACAAGATCATATCATTAGGAGAATGATGTGATGGACACACACCCATAGTAAGCATAGCATAAGATCAAGTCATTAAGTTCGTTTTGCTATAAGCTTTCAAATACATAGTAACCTAATCCTTCGACCATGAGATTGTGTTAATCACCATCACCTGATGAATGCTTTGATGACATCAAACGCTGCTTCCATATGACAGATAGATATGCTCTGGGCCCTCTCGGTGGAATGTCATCTAATTAGCTTGCAAGCATGTGACTAGATCACAAGGGATGGCATATCACGGAACGAGTAAAGAGTACTTATTGGTAACGAGGTTGAACAAGGTATGGAGATACCGATGATCGAACCTCGGATAAGTAGAGTATTGCGTGACAAAGGGAATTGGTTTCGTATGTTAATGGTTCTATCGATCATGAAGTCATCGTTGAGTATGTGGGAGCCATTATGGATCTCCAGATCCCGCTAATGGTTATTGATTGGAGAGGTGTCTCGATCATGTCTACATATTCGTGAACCGTAGGGTGACACACTTAAGGTTCGATGTTGTTTTAGTAGATATGGAATATGTGTTGGAGACCGAATGTTGTTCGGAGTCTCGGATTGGATCCAGGAAATCACGAGGAGATCCGGAATTGTCCGGAGAATATGATTCATATAATGGAGATCATTTTCTGGGTTTCGGAAATGTTCTGGAGTATTCATATGGAGGTTCTACAAGGTTTCGGAGTGTTCCGGAAAGTTCCAGAAGGTTCCATAGAGTTTGCTTGAAAACCAAGAAAGAAAAAGGGGAGACTTGGGGGGAAGGAAACTCCCCCCTCCCTTGGCACGTGGGCCCTAGAGGGCCAAGGGGGCCAACCTAAGGCTGCACCCCCTCTATATAAAGAGGGGTGGGGGCGCCTCCCCCTTGCACCCTTCCACCCCAAACCCTGGCCGCCTCTCTCCTCCACCATCCTCCTACTCCGGCTTAGGCGAAGCCCTGCAGAAATCCTTCTCCACCACCACCACCACGCCGTTGTGCTGCTAGGATTCCGTGGAGATCTACTACCTCCGCTGCTCGCTGGAACGGGGAGAGGAAGGTCTACATCGGCTCCGCACGTGTGACCGCCTGCGGAAGCGCTGCCGGAACGCAGCGCCGGAAGGATCGTCTACTCGATCTTAAGATCATCAAGTGATCATCTATATCAACCACGAGATCCGATCTCGAACAAGGCTTTGGATCTACAAGGGTTAGTACAGATCTATCTCGTTGCACTTATCTCATAGATTAGATCTTGGCTTTTCCATAGATTAGATCTTGGTTGTTCTTGCGGTAATTTTTTTTGTTTTCCCTGCTACGAACCCAATCAGTGGTATTAGAGCCAGGTTTATGCGTAGATCTGTTGCACGAGTAGAACACAATGGTTATTGTGGGCGTATATGCTTTTGTTGTCGTTGTCTTCACGTGTACTTTGCATCTTGCGGGATGGTGGGATGAGGCGGCTCGGGCTAACCTTACATGTCCTCGTACATGAGACTTGCTCCACGCTTGACGTGCAACTTGCATTGCACAAGTGGCTTTGCGGGTGTCTGTCTCTCCCACCATAGTTAAGATTCAATTTACAATTAGCATCTAACAACACTTGTATCAGCATTGTGGTTCTTGTTCCTAGGTAAGATTGGTTCTTATACAAAAGCCCCAAACCACGTAAAACATGCAAAGAAAATTAGAGGTGTCTAACTTGTTTTTGCGGGGACTTGTGATGTGATATGGCCACGATGTGATTGTGAATATATATTTGATGTATGCAATGATCCTTATTGTAATATGGCAACTGACAGGAGCCTAATGGTTGTCTTTAAATCCTATTAAGACCTACGTGTCTATTCGTCATGTAATAGCTTTATTCCAAGTAGTTGTTATAGTTGCTATTAGTGATGGACAACCATGAAGCGGCGCCACTGACCTTGACGCCACGCTGGTGATGATGGAGATCATGTCCATGCTTTGGAGATGGAGATCAAAGGCACAAGAAGAAAGGCCATATCATGTCACATATTATGAATTGCATGTGATGTTAATCATTTTTGCATCTTGTATTGCTTAGATCGCGATGGTAGCATTATAAGACGATCCCTCTCACTAAAATATCAAGTAATAAAGTGTTCATCCTTAGTAGGCACCGTTGCTAAGACTCGTCGATTCGAAGCATCTCGTGATGACCGGGTGTGATAGATTCTACGTGTGCATACAACGGGTGCAAGCCAGATTTGCACATGCAGATACTAAGGTTAATCTTGACGAGCCTAGCATGTATAGACATGGTCTCGGAACACGAAATACCAAAAGGTAAAGCATGAGTCATATGAATGATATGATGAACATGTTGATTGTTCACCTTTGAAGCTACATCTTCTCTTGTGAAGATCGGACTTGGTGTAGTGGATTTGGTTCGTGTAATCACTAAGGCAAGATGCGGGATGTTGTTTTGAGTGGGAGTTCACTTAGTTAATTTAAGAATTAAATTTGAACTCAATTTGTCATAAACATAGTCTAAACTCTTTGCAAATATGTTGTAGATCATGGCGACTCCCTCCATCAATTTTAATGCATTCCTAGAGAAAGAAAAGTTGAAAAACAATGGAAGCAACTTCACGGACTGTTCCGTGGATTGAGGATTGTCCTCAGCGCTGGTCAGTTGACCTATGTGCTCGATGCACCGCTAGGTGACCCACCTGCAGAGGATGCCTTCGATGATGTTAAGAATGTTTTCGTCACTCAAAAAAATCACTACTCCACAGTTCAGTGTGCCATCCTGTACGGTTTAGGATCGGAGCTTCAGAAGCGCTTTGAGCACCGCGACCCTTTTGAGATTATCAATGAGCTCAAGCTGATCTTTGAGACTCATGCAGCCGTGGAGAGCTATGAGGCCCCGACAAGTTCTTTAACTGTAAGATGGAAGAGGGTAGCTCCGTTAGCGAGCACGTGCTCAAAATGTCTGGGCACACGAACAAGCTCCAAGAATTGGTATAATGATTCCTAATGCGTTGGGGATTCATCGTGTCCTCCAATCACTGCCACCTAGTTATAAGAACTTTGTGATGAACTACAATATGCATTGCATGAACACGACGTTGCCCGAACTCTTCTCCATGCTGAAAACTGCTGAAGTGGATATTAAGAAGGAGCAGCAAGTGTTGATGGTCAATAAGACCACCAATTTCAAGAAACAGGGCAAGCCTAAGAACAAGGGCAACTTCAAGAAGGACGGTAAGAAACCTGTCGCACCTGCTAAGAAGCCCAAGGCTGGTCCTAAGCCTGATACTGAGTACTTCTACTACAAGGGTGAAGGTCACTGGAAGCGCAACTGCCCCAAGTACCTGGCAGATCTGAAGAACGACAACATCAAGAAGAAAGGTATATTTGATATACATGTCATTGATGTGTATCTTACTAGTAATCATAGTAGTGCCTGGGTATTTGATACTGGTTCAGTTTCTCATATTTGTAACTTGAAACATGAGCTGCGGAATAAACGAAGACTAGCAAGAGACGAGGTGACGATGCACATTGGAAATGGCTCCAAGGTTGATGTGATCGTCGTCGGCACACTCCCTCTTCATCTACCTTCGGGATTAGTTTTGAACTTGAATAATTGTTATTTGGTGCCT
Organism: Avena eriantha; assembly: GCA_910589775.1. Lineage (NCBI taxonomy): Eukaryota > Viridiplantae > Streptophyta > Magnoliopsida > Poales > Poaceae > Avena > Avena eriantha. The sequence goes on along the minus strand of OU342743.1, from coordinate 256,527,822 downwards.
GCGTTAAGCATGAACATTATTTCTGGATCTTGTTTATTGCGAGACGGTTACTCGTTTAAGTCTGAGAATAATGGTTGTTCTATTTATATGAGTAATATCTATTATGGTAATGCACCTGAGATGAATGGTTTATTCTTATTGAATCTCGATAGTAGTGATACACATGTTAACAACATAGATGCTAAACGAATTAAAATGAACGATAATTCTACATACATGTGGCACCGTCGTCTTGGTCATATTGGAGTGAAGCGCATGAAGAAACTCCATTCCGATGGACTTCTTGAATCACTTGATTTTGAATCACTTGAAAGATGCGAATCATGTCTAATGGGAAAAATGACTAAGACTCCATTCTCTAGGATAATGGAGCGAGCTACAGACTTATTGGAAATAATACATACCGATGTGTGTGGCCCAATGAGCGTAGCACCGCGTGGTGGATATCGTTATGTTCTTACTTTCACGGATGACTTAAGTAGATATGGGTATATCTACTTTATGAAAGATAAATCCGAGACTCTCAAGAAGTTTAAGGAATTTCAAAGTGAAGTAGAAAATCACCATAACAAGAAGATTAAGTTTCTGCGTTCTGACCATGGAGGTGAATATCTAAGTTACGAGTTTTGCATGCATTTAAAGAAATGCGGAATACTTTCGCAGTTGACACCGCCGGGAACACCACAATGTAATGGTTTGTCCGAACGTCGTAATCGAACTCTCTTAGATATGGTTTAGTCTATGATGTCTCTTACAGATTTACCGTTATCATTTTGGAGTTATGCATTAGAGATATCCGCATTCAATTTAAATAGGGTGCCATCTAAATCCATTGAAATGACACCGTATGAATTGTGGTTTGGAAAAAAACCTAAGTTGTTGTTCCTTAAAGTTTGGGGCTGCGAAGCGTATGTAAAGAAGTTAAAACCAGACAAGCTTGAACCCAAAGCGGAAAAATGCGTCTTCATAGGATACCCTAAAGAAAAAATTGGGTATACCTTCTATCATAGATCCAAAGGCAAAGTTTTTGTTGCTAAGAATGGATCCTTTCTTGAGAAGGAGTTTCTCTCGAAAGAAGTGACTGGAAGGAAAGTAGAACTCGACGAGGTTGTTGAACCTTCTCTCAGATTTGAGAGTAGCGCAGCACCTGAAGATATTTCTGTGCCGCCTACACCAATAAGAGAGGAAGCTAATGATGATGATCATGAAACTTCGAATGAAGTTGCTACTGAACCTCGCAGGTCGATGAGGGTTCGTGCCACTCCTGATTGGTATGACCCTGCATTGAAAGTCATGTTGGTGGACAACATCGACAACCCTGCGACGTATGAGGAAGCTATGATAAGCCTAGATTCCGACAAATGGCAAGATGCCATGATATCCGAAATAGGATCCATGTACAAAAACCAAGTATGGACTTTGGTGGACTTACCGGATGGCCGCAAGGCTGTCGAGAACAAATGGATCTTTAAAAGAAAAACATATGCTGATGGTAATGTTACTGTCTATAAAGCTCGACTTGTCGCGAAAGGGTTCCGACAAATTCAAGGAGTTGACTATGATGAGACCTTCTCACTGGTAGCGAAGCTAAAGTCTGTGAGGGTTTTGTTAGCAATCGCTGCATATTTCGATTATGAGATTTGGCAGATGGGTGTCAAAACGGCGTTCCTTAATGGTGACATTGAGGAAGAGTTTTATATGTTACAACCCAAGGGTTTTGTCTATCCTAAAGATGCTGTCAAGGTGTGTAAGCTTCATCGCTCCATTTATAGACTGAAGCAAGCATCCCGGAGTTGGAATCAACATTTTGATAAGGTGATAAAAAACTTTGGATTTATACAAACTTATGGAGAAGCTTGTATCTACAAGAAAGTGAGTGGTAGCTCTATAGCATTCTTAATACTATATGTGGATGGCATATTGTTGATTGGGAATGATATAGAACTTCTTGAAAGTGTCAAGGCCTGTTTGAATAATAGTTTTTCAATGAAGGATCTTGGCGAAGCGGCATACATTTTAGGCATCAATATTTATAGAGATAGATCGAGACGCTTAATAGTGCTTTCACAAAGTACATACCTGGATAAGGTTCTAAAGAGATTTAGAATGGAAGAAAGCAAGAAAGGGTTCTTGCCCATGTTGCCAGGTAAGACCTTGAGTAAGACTCAAAGTCCAGCTACGATAGAAGATAGAGAGAGGATGAGTAAAATCCCCTATGCCTCGGCCATAGGCTCTGTCATGTATGCCATGCTGTGTACAAGACCAGATATAGCACACGCTGTTAGTTTAACTAGAAGATATCAAAGTGATCCTGGAATGGAACACTGGACAACGGTCAAAAATATCCTCAAGTACTTGAATAGGACTAAGGATATGGTTCTTTCTGATGGAGGTGATGAACAGCTTGTTGTAGACAGTTACACCGATGCTAGTTGGAACACCGATTCGGATGACTCGAAGTCACAGTCTGGATACGTATTTATCTTGAATGGTGCTGCAGTGAGCTAGAGGAGTGCCAAGCAAAGCGTTGTGGCAAAATCTTCAACTGAATCGGAATACGTAGCTCCTTCGGAGGCTGCACAAGAAGTGATATGGATGAAGGAGTTCATTACTGAGCTTGGTGTGGTTCCTAGTGCGTTAGACCCGATGGCCATCTATTGTGACAACACGAGTGCCATAGCCAATGCACAGGAGCCAAGGTCACACAGCAAGCTGAAGCACATCAAGCTACGTTTCCATGCCATTCGCGAGTATGTCCAGGATGGCAACATAAAGATTTTCAAAGTACACACTGATCTAAATGTGGCAGATCCATTGACTAAACCTCTCCCTAGAGCAAAACATGACCAACACGAGAATGCCATGGGTGTTAGGTACATTACAATGTAATCCAGATTATTGACTCTAGTGCAAGTGGGATACTGTTGGAGATATGCCCAAGAGGCAATAATAAAATGGTTATTATTATATCTTTGTGTTTATGATGAATGTTTACATCTCATGCTGTAATTGTATTATTAGGAAACACTAATACTTGTGTGTTTTGTAAACATAAAAGAGTCCCTAGTAAGCCTCTTGTTAAGACTAGCTTGTTGATTAATAGATGATCATGGTTTCCTGATCATAGACATTGGATGTTATTGATAACAAGATAATATCATTAGGAGAATGATGCACACCCATAGTAAGCATAGCATAAGATCAAGTCATTAAGTTTGTTTTGCTATAAGCTTTCAAATACATAGTAACCTAATCCTTCGACCATGTGATTGTGTTAATCACCATCACTAGATGAATGCTTTGATGACATCAAACGCTGCTTCGTAACTGGGTGGTTATAAAGGTGGCATTAGGTATTCTGAAAGTATGTGTTGAAGCGTATGGATCAAGACTGGGATTTGTCCATCCATATGACGGATAGATATGCTCTGGGCCCTCTCGGTGGAATGTCATCTAATTAGCTTGCAAGCATGTGACTAGGTCACAAGGTATGACATATCACGGAACAAGTAAAGAGTACTTATCAGTGACGAGGTTGAACAAGGTATGGAGATATCGATGATCGAACCTCGGATAAGTAGAGTATCGCATGACAAAGGGAATTGGTTTCGTATGTTAATGGTTCTATCGATCACGAAGTCATCGTTGAGTATGTGGGAGACATTATGGATCTCCAGATCCCGCTGATGGTTATTGATCGGAGAGGTGTCTCGATCATGTCTACATATTCGCGAACCGTAGGGTGACACACTTAAGGTTCGATGTTGTTTAGGTAGATATGGAATATGCATTGGAGACCAAATGTTGTTCGGAGTCTCGGATCTAGGACATCACGAGGAGATCCGGTATTGTCCGTAGAATATGATTCATATACTGGAGATCATTTTTTGGGTTTAGGAAATGTTCCGGAGTATTCATATGGAGGTTCTAGAAGGTTTCAGAGTGTTCAGAAAAGTTCCCGAAGGTTCCTCAGAGTTTGCTTGAAAACCAAGAAAGAAAAAGGGGAGACTTGGGGGGAAGGAAACTCCCCCCTCCCTTGGCGTCCTAGCCCTAGAGGGCCAAGGGGGCCAGCCCTAGGCCGCACCCCTCTATATAAAGAGGGGTGGGGGAACCTCCCCCTTGCACCCTTCCACCCCAAACCCTGTTCGCCTCTCTCCTCCACCATCCTCCTGCTCCGGCTTAGGCGAAGCCCTGCAAAAATCCTTCTCCAGCACCACCACACCATCATGCTACTGGGATTCCGTGGAGATCTACTACCTTCGCTGCTTGCTGGAACGGGGAGAAGAAGGTCTACATCGACTCCGCACGTGTGACCGTCTGCGGAAGCGCTACCGGAACACAACGCTGGAAGGATCGTCTACTCGATCTTGAGATCGGCAAGTGATCGTCTACATCAACCATGATATCCGATCTGGAACAAGGCTTTGGATCTACAAGGGTTAGTACATATCTATCTCTTTGCACTTATCTCATAGATTAGATCTTGGCTTTTCCATAGATTAGATCTTGGTTTTGTTCATTCTTGCGGTAGATTTTTTTGTTTTCCCTGGTACGAACCCAATCAGAGGCGTGTGGAAGAGAGGGGTGTGAGTCGTACGGTGTTCCGGGATGGTGAGCACACAAGTTTACCCAGGTTCGAATCCACCGATGGTGGACGGATCCTACTCCTGCTAGCAATCCAGTAATACGGCAAAGCCGGGATATGGGTTACAAGGGTTTCGCCTGTGCGAGTTGAGATTGTAGGTTATTGTGGTTTGGCCTAAAGGCTTGCCCTAGGACAACTTATATAGATACCCGACCTAGGGTTTATAGGATAGACCTATCCGGCTACGACTAAAAGTCGGTTACAGAGTACAACCTGAACTACAAGTAACTAGTAAGGCCTATGTCGGTAAGTCATCTAGGCCTTCCATAGCCGGACTGGACTCCGCCTCTTCTCCCTGATTGGGACGCCCGTGGAGCGAAGCTCTAACCCAAAGTGGGCCACCCTGGTCAGTGAGGCACAGTGAGGATACCCGGAAAGTATATCCCCAACAGCAGCCCCCGGAAGCCTCCAAGATCCAAAGTCGGATTTCACCATCTAGCTTGATTCATCATCGGCTTGCAGAATCATGAAGGGTTCCTGAAACTTTCGAAACAAAGGGTAGGATCCGAGTCTCAAAGTGATTCGGACGTATGAGTACATCATCTATGTTTCCAACTTGAATTTCAAACTAAGCTGGAACTTGGTCTCTGGCGTAACCTGACAATAGTCAAGGTCAAGTCACGTCACTGACAGACATTCCTATGAGCATGACCGTTGGTGGGTCCGCCTTTAGTGGAACCGAGGCATCGTTTTAATGTGTGCGTGGAGATCGAGGCGGCGTAATCCTTGCGAGGAGGTTACCTAGCTCCTTCCACGATGCGTGGCACGGTTACTATTTACTTTGCACGAATCTTGGCACAAGTGAGGAATATAAGGGGTTGAGATATCCTTTCTCTTCCTTACCTTCTCCATTTGCTTTCTTATTCCCCTCGATGCCACCATGAAAAGCTCCTCTGCCCCCCTCTCCAAACACATCGTGCCGCCCATCCTAGGTCACCACCACCCATACAATGGCTGACACTTCGTCCTCCGGCACGGCGGCGATAGCAGCGATGTCCTCTGCAACAACAGAAAGGGAGAACTACTGTGGGGTCTGGATCCCCTGCATCCTTGACGAAGAGAAGCTTTGCATCATCTAGAAGGAAGGACTCCTCCGTGCCAGCGAATGGCGGAGCGGTTTTGGTCAAACCATCCCCACCCCCAATGCCGACGAGTGAGTGCACTTTGGCACCCACCTCGACAGAGATTTGAGTTTTCCTCCCTCAGATTTCTTCTCTGAGGTTATAGATCACTACATAGTTCAACTCCACAACCTTCCCCCGAACTCAATCTTAGAAATGAGTGCTTATGCATCTTTGTGTGAGGGGTATCTCAGAATTAGGCCAAGTCTTGTTCTATTCCGGTATTATTTCAATACCCGGAGAAACTCTATCACTTCCGATAATCCTTATATTACCGGAACTATTAGCTTTAGCGTTAGGAGAGAACGAGTCTATCCTAGAATTAAGGCTAGCGAGTCCGTGAAAAGATGGCCGTCCATGTTCTTTTATCATAAGGACAAACTGGCTCTCGGCAAAGCAACTGCTTTGCCGGTTTTCGCCGATGGCGTTGCCACGCTCCAAGAGTCTTGGGATGCGGAAGCTCTAGCTCTCACTGACGATCTGCTTCGCGCCAAGAGGCGGATCGAGTATTTGATGAAGCACAAGGGTCTGAAAGGATCTGACCTCATTCACTGCTGGCTAACGCACTGGATTCAACCCCTCCAACACCACGGTGACCGGCTCATGCATACGGTCACCAAGAACAAGACGGACTCTCTCCTTGGACATGTTTAGTACTAACGATCCTGTGACACCAGTAAGTTTCCCAACAGTTAATTTTATACTCGAATATGTGTTCATTTGTTACAGCTTTTTGTAATACTGAGGTGATTCTTCTTTCAGCTTGCTGACCTCCCCGAGTCGGTGGTTGCTCCTCTTGAGGGATATCCTTCTTAAATATCTCAGCAGGAAGGGGAACTTGTAGTGTTGCCAGAGGCGCTTACTCGGAAGCGTAAAACTCCGACTGCTTCCATCGGCACAAGGAAGTGCCTATTGTGAAGAGGTAACTTTCCCCACAAGGTCTTGTATTTTACTTCTCATTCTTTCCAAAGTGTAACGATTTTGGTCTTTTACCCTTCAGAGCTAAACAACTCATCAAGGGCAAGGGGAAGGGAACCACGGCAAAGCCCGTGCACCAGTCAAAGTTAAATTTGACTTCTCTTGTCACAACGCCTCTGACTCCTACCCCAATGCCTTCCACAACAATGGAGATTAGTTCATCTCCGCATGTTGTAGAAGATCCGGATCAGCATTCTAAGCCAATGATCCTTGAATCACAGACCGATGTCACCATGGGTGACTTGGCCACTAACATGGGTGAACCCTCAAAGGGTAATGATCCCCCAGCAGAAATTTTTGCAGATAACCTCTTGAGCAATCCAGGTCTTACCAAACTTGGCATTACTCAGAAAACTGTAGAAGAAATCCAGAAGCTGGCTCGAGAATGTTTAGAGAGATGGAACATCACTGCTGAGGAAGAGGCCCAAGAAGCCGAGGACGTAAAACTCTCTAAGCTTCTTGATCAAGTTCGTCTCCGTGATGACAAGCTGAAGGTCGGTGTGGCTCCGTCACCACCAGTGATCCCGCTGACTCTCACCGAGAAGGTTTCTTCTAAGGTAAACATGAGTCTGAAGAAACTAACCCATGAACATTATGTAAGTCGGAACTCCAACTCATTCTTTTTTACTTTATTATATATCATATCCTCTAGCCCCCAAGCATGAAGTTGGATAGGAAATCCGGATTTATGCTTTCATCGGATGCCAAAGAACGAACTAGTGTATCCCCAAGGCTCATGCTGATATTTAACTTAGTTAAAATATTAGCCCGAGTCTTTAGTAGACTTCTGATGTTGGGTACTATTCTGACTTACAGAAAGTTAATGCTTATAACCAGGAATTGCTGAAGAATATTTGTAATAAACAGAGAGAGATCATAGCTCTCCTTCTAGAGAATGCTCAACTGAAGATTTCCAAGGATGAAGCTCAAGGTAATCATTTCACTCCTCATACTTGCTCTTTTGACTTCATAGTCGAATTATTATTCCGACTGTTTCTTGTGTTTATAGAACTGGTCCAACAATCATGTAAAATGATTGAAGAGGCCGGGAATTTCAAGTCCCTGGAGGTGGAAAACACCGACTTACATCGGGATCTGAATGAACTCAAGGTGGATCATGAGCGTAGTATCAACAACGTTCTTGAGTCATCCAGTATGGCCACTGAGGAACATGATCGAAAGATCATGATCCAGGATAAGAAAATCTTGGACCTCAATGATGAGTTGGCCAGGGAGAAGGACATCACCCAAGCTCTCCGGGAGGAACTCCATAGTCTTCAGGTGGAGAAGACCAAAGTTGACGATACCATCTTTGGTAATTTTCCTATCTCGACCTTTCTTTCTTTCCGACTCCTAGGAATACGGATATATGTCTAACTTTGCTTTTGTATATGCAGCTCCTTTGAACTTACTGGATTCTTGTTCCACCGAGTCTCGCACCAGAAGGCTTACTGAAGTCGGTGACCTGCTTCACGATTTCCGCCAGTCAATGGAGGATATTGGCAAAGTTTTAAAGGTCCCGAACATGAACAAAATGTCTGCCTTTGAGGTGCGAGATAAGGCGAAAGAGATGCCCCAGCTCATCCAAGATTGGAATATGTTGTATGCGCAAACCACGGCGTAGAATGCCCTTAGGGTAATGGTTATGAGCCACCATGGAAACATGGAGATTTGGCAAGTAACTAGGGGTTATTCTACTATTGATGAATACGACAAGGAGCAAAATATTAAGGAAATCATGGATTCTTGTGCCGGTTATGGGTGTCAGGTAGCTGATCTGACCAGTTACGATACTCCATTCTTCAATCGCGTGGGAATGCCTCCTCTACCTCTAGAATTTACTGCTGAAGTTTCCGACGACGAGCAGACCGAATCTGACGTCCTCGTCACGGAAAGATATTAAAGCGTAGGTGATGTTACCAGTGAGCCAGCAAATTCTCCTTCTTCACCTGTGGCATAAGAGATGCCAGAAAAACAATGTGTTAATCTGAGAAACAAATCTTATTGTAATAACTAGAGTACTTTATTTTGATGTGCTAGCTAGTAAGATTTGAATGCTTTTACTTCTTTAGCACTTCTAGCTTTTTGTTCTGTTGTGCTTGAAAATTGCATAAGCACTTTTAAGTAGTTTGCACTTATCGTTTATCTGGTTTTCTGCCTCGTCCCTTTTGTGAGCCGGCCAACCTTCAATACGGAAACTTTGCCGAGCAACAGAGCTCACTTGCTAAACCAGTTTAAACTCGAAAACAAAGCCGGCTTCCAGTACCAACAATTCATTACTCAGAAAATACCCGCATCCGGTAATCAGACAAAAACCAAAGTACAAAGAAAAAATATGTGTTTATACCCTAGGGTATCATTTTTTAGAGCCAGAAATCTAACAAGAACAAACATGAGCATAAAGTACTTTCAAGTATTCTGGGATTTTTCGACTTATGTTATGATCATTCGGAAATAAGATGGTATGATAAACTTCACAGGAAAAATTTGAGGCAACCAATACTTTATTTCTCATCGAACATGTACATATATATGATTACAAAGAAAGATAATTTTAAGAATAAAAGGGATGTAGCTGAGAAATATTCCTTGGTCTGTCTAATTCATCCTGATTTGTACTACCTCTAGCTCTCATTATCTTCTTAGTACCAGGTATTTCCTTGACCGGCCGCATATCAGTTAGGTAGTAAGAACCATTGTGTAATACTCAACTAATCAAAAAGGCCCGTTCCCAAACATGGGAAAGGTTGTGCTTTCTTTGCTGCACAAGTCGAAGAACCAAGTCGCCTTTATTGAAAGAATGATTTCGGACTCTCTGACTATGATACTTGCATAACTTCTGCTGATAGGTTGTTGATCTCTACTCAGCAACGACACAAATTTCTTCGATTAAATAGAGATCATCTTGTCGAGAAACTTCAGCATCCTCTTCGATATACACAGCAACGCGGGGAGAAGTATGGATTAAGTCACTTGGAAGAATTGCTTCTGCGCCATAGACCAAGAAAAAAGGTGTGTATCCGGTTGACCTATTCGGAGTTGTTCTTAAACTCCAAATAATAGACGGCAATTCGTATGCCCAAGCCCCCGTAGCACGACGACGTGGTGCTTCGAGTCTTGGTTTGAGGCCTTGAAGTATTAAACCCTTTGCCCTTTCGACCCGTCCGTTAGCTTGTGGATGTGCAACTGATGCAATATCAAGCCAGATATTTTGATTGTTGCAGAACTCGGCACGCTCTCCCATTGAAAAGTTGCTCCTGTTGTCCATTATAATACTATGTGGATAGCCGTATCAGATTATTACATCCTCGATGAATCTTTTGGCTGTTGCTCCATCACAACTAGTGACGGGTTTAGCCTCACTCCATTTTGTCAACTTATCAACCATCACTAAGAGGTGAGTAAATCCACTTGGAGCCCGTTTGAACGGTCCTTCCATGTCAAGCCCCCAGACCGCGAAGGGCCATGTTATCGGAATTATTCGCAGTTGAGCAGACGGAACATGAGCTTGTTTGGTGTACTTTTGACAGCCTTTTCACGTCTTCACGAGCCATTCGGCATTTTCCTTGGCTGTGAGCCAGAAAAATCCGTGTCTAAAAGGTTTTGCCCCTAAAGATTTGGTGGTAGCATGATGTCCGCATTCGCCTTCGTGAATTTCCCTTAGGATCTCCACTCCTTCCGGAGAAACACAGCGCTGAAAACCCCCAGATACACTCCTCTTATAGAGCTCACCATTTATTATTTTATAGGTTTTTGCTCGTAGACGATCTGCCGGCTCAGAACCTCCATCTTCGGGTAATTTTCCATCTACCAAGAAATCAAGGTAGGGTTGAGTCTAGCTGGGAATTATAGCTAGAGCTGCTACTAAAGCTGAGTCGGATTTGGTCGGATACTCCTCATCAACTCTTGCGATAGAGGGAACTCTAAGGTGCTCCAAAAAAGCGCCATCCGGGACCTTTTTCCATGCAGAACCTTTCCGACATAGTGCGTCTGCTTCCTTATTTTCTGTTCGAGGGATGTGTTGAACTTCAAATCCTTCAAACGATTTAGCTAATTCATCCATGATAGCTTTGTATGCCGCCATGTGCTTATTTGCATTACAATGATCCGAGACTTGCTGTGCAGCAAGATCCGAATCCCCATAAAACATAAGACGTCGGATACCAATATCCTTGGCAATCCAGATTCCATACAATAGTTCTTCATATTCGGCAATGTTATTTGGTTGCCGTGAAGTGAATCTAGAGCACATAGAAAAGTTTATCTCCTTGGGGTGATTTGAGCACCACGCCAGCCCCCGAGCGCCTTGGACCCATCAAAATGTAAGGTCCAGTGTTCCGACTCTAGTAGGGTCATGTTCTCCGTTGTCTCTTTCCAATCAACAACAAAGTCAACGATGATTTGGGATTTGATTGTTGTACGTGGTTTATACTCAATGTCGAAAGCTGAGAGCTCTATTCCCCATTTCGCGATGCGTCCAGTAGCATCGCTGTTATTGATTATATCCCTCATGGGAGCTGTGCTCACCATGGTAATCTAGTGTTCCTGAAAGTAATGTCGAAGCTTCCTAGATGTGAAGAACACACCATAGGATAGCTTCTGATAATGCGGATACCGTTGTTTGGATTCAGTTAGGATTTCGCTGAGGTAGTAAGTTGGACGCTGCACCAGGTGTTCCTATTTTTTCTCACCACCATGACAACACTAACGACCCTGTTTGTCGCAGCTAGATAGAGAATCATCGGTTCCTAAGGTTCTAGCGTTGCAAGGATAGGAGCGGACGAGAGTACTGCTTTCAGGTCTTGTAGTGCATCTTCAAATTCATCAATCCAAACGATTTTTTGGTCTTTTTCAGGAGCTTGTAAAGTGGTGCGGCTCTTTCTCTGAGCCAGCTGACAAACCGACTGACTGCAGCAATGCAACCAGTTAGCCTTTGTACGTCCTTTAGGCGCGTTGGCCAGGAAATGTTGAGTATAGACTTAATCTTGTCGCGGTTCACCTCTATGCCTCTCTGAGACACGATGAAGCCTAACAATTTTTCGGCTGGAATTCCAAAGAAGCACTTCCTCAGATTAAGCATTATGTTGTATTTGCATAGATTGGTGAACGTTTCCTCTAAGTCAGAAATTAAGGTTCCTTCTTTTTGGACATCACCGCTATAGCATCCACATATGCATGCACGTTGCGTCCGACTTGATCATGGAGGCAACACTTCATAGTGCGCTGGTAGGTAGCTCATGCGTTCTTGAGCCCAAAGGGCATCGTAACAAAACAGAAGGTTCTGAAGGGGGTTATGAATGAAGTTTTGACTTTGTCTAATTCCTTCATCTGGATTTGGTGATAGCTGGAATAAGCATCGAGAAACAATAGGAGTTCCGAGCCTGCTATCGAATCAATCACTTGATCAATTCTAGGTAGAGGTAATGGATTTTTGGGACAAGCCTTGTTCAACGCAGTATAATCAACACACATCCTTAAATCATGGTGTCCTTTTAGGGACCATTATAGGGTTGGCCGACCAAACAGTATGGATGACCTCTTCTATGAATCTGGCTAACTCGAGTCAGGCTAGCTATTTAGCTATTGCTTTTCGCTTCTCATCGCCGAAACATCATAAGGACTGTTTGACGGGTTTAGCCTTTGGGTGTACATTTAGAGAGTGCTCGGCAAGTTCCCTAGGTACTCCGGTCATGTCAGATGGCTGCCATGTGAAGATATCTTGATTGGCTTGGAGGAACTTGACGAGCGCGCTTTCCTATGCATGGTCTAAACCTACACCTATCTGGGTCACCTTGGAGGGGCCATCATCCTTCAATGGCGTCGTCTTCGTCTCTTTTGATGCCTTGAACTCCGGAGTCGGCTTTGTCACCTCCTTCTTCATTGCGGCATCTCGGATGGGTCGATGGTCTTCTTGATCTCCTGGTACTCCTGGGCGTGTAGTATGGCTTCAGCAAAGGCGGCATTTCTGTCTTCACACTCTCGTGCTTTCTTCGGGTCTCCCTTGATGGTGATCATGCCATTGGGACCTGGAACTTTCATCATATTGTAAAGGTAACATGGAGGAGCCATAAAAGCCTAGTAAGCTAGCCGTCCGAAGATAGCATGGTATGCGCTCTTGAATAGGACCACCTCGAAGGAAAGTGATTCCGTCCGGTAGTACTTTGGAGTTCCAAAGGTGACATCCAAAGTGATCTCTCCCAGAGAATTGGCTTGTCTTCCATGGACAACTCCGTGAAATATCACAGAGCTGTGGTTAAGCTGTGTCTCCGAGATTCTCATCTGGCGTAGCATTTCAACGTATAGGGTATTGATGCTACTTCCGCCATCCATGAGGGTCTTGGAGAAACCATAGCCGTCAATAAGTGGATTGACAACTAGGGCATACTTTCCTTGCCTGTGCAACTTAGGCGGATGATCACTTCGTGTTGGAAATATGCCCTAGAGACAAATAGTAGTAAGGACTATTATCATATTTCATATAGTTTATGATTAAGTTTTATATCATGCTATAACTGTATTGAGTGGAAACATCAATACACGTGTGATATACAAACAACCAGGGGTTCCCAGTGAAACTCTAGTCACTGGTTCATTGGTCAACAGATGATCATGTTTCCTGATCATGTGGCATTTATGCTAGTTGGAAATGAGGTCATCTCATTCAGAGAATGAGATGATGAACCAATACCCAACCTAAACATCGTGACCCGATCATGTCACGAAGTTCAAGTTACGTTGATTAGAAATGGATCCTCGTAGACTATTCCTTAGACCGTGAGGCTATATCAATCACTGTCTCCCGAGAGTGCCCTCCAGGTCACATGGCCATCCAGGTCCCTCTGTCGATCATTGGTGCGGGAGTGTCCCGACCATGTCTGGAGTGTTCCCGAACCGTAGGGTATCACGCTTAAGGGCTTGATGATGCTTAGAGAGTGTTTATGGGATCCATAGAATCGCCGAAGAAGAGAAGGGTGAAAACCAGAAGGGTTTCGGTAAGTCCGGAGGATGTCCGTAGTGGAGGTGGAAGGTGTTCCATAGCCACGGAGATTAAATGACATGTGAATGAATGTTAAATATTGATTTAATCATTTATTCATAATTATTTAATAAAGATAAAATCAATTAAAAGGTCAAAAGACTTAATGGGCCAATTTCCGTAGGGAGATGGCCCATTAGGGAAAGGAGAGAGGGAGAGGGACCAAGGGGCTGGCCGGCTGGGCCTTGCCCCCCGTGGGGCACACTAGGGCCTGGCCGGCGGCCTCCCCAACCCCTCCTCTCCTTTAGTCTCACCCCGGGACTTGAGGGGAGCTAATACCTCCCCTCCCCCTATATAAAGTGGGGTATTTGGCCTAGAAAATACACCCAATAATCAATAAAGGTCTCCCCACTTTTGGGAGGACCTCCAATTGATATTTTCTCTATCCCCCTCTCTCTCGTGACCGTGGTCCCAAGTCTGGACTGCACGAGCGAGAGACATCTTCACCGCGGAGCGCCGTCGCGCTGCGAGATTTGGATCCGGGAGCTCTACTTCCACAACTGCTACTGGATCGGGGAAGCAGGAGTCATCGTCAGGCACCGGACATGTGTAACTCCCACGAGGTGTCACACTTGAGGCACTCAAGTCGTTGGAGCCAGAAGGAGCACAAGGACTTCATCATGACCTTGAGGTCGGCTTCGGCTCATCTACATCAACCACGCTCTCCTGAGCGTTGACAACGCTTTTCGGTCTTCAAGGGTAAGTTCGCGAAAAGCCCCTCTCGTTACTATATTACTAATAGATAGGTCCTGCCAGCTTCAGGGGTTCAGGGGCGTAGAGTAATTTTTTTTTTATGCGTGTAACCCCTACACTTCGGTCAAAGCTGATTGTGACCTCTGACCAATCCAGAAATTGTGGAATAGCCGGAATGGTCGCGTTGAGCTCATGCAGAACTGCCTTTTTTGCCTTAGCTGGCTGAGATCCGAGGAAGGTGACATAAGTATCTTTCTTCGTTGGGAAGGTCTTCTTCCCATTCGACTTGGGATTTGAAGCTTCGGCTTCGTCCATGTCAGAATCTTCGTTGGTCTCTTTTTCTTTCTCAGAATTTTTCTATCCTTTTCGTCGCTTGGCCCTGTAGCCAGCAGATTCATATTTTTTGATGTCGTCATTGAAACGACACTCGACGTTTTTGTGGGACGAGCCCCCATTGGCATCTAAATGATGCACACAAGGATTGTTGGCAATGTCGGCCCAAGAGTAGGTTTTGCCAGGTTGCTGGTCCCCTCTACCTTGGACTCTTGATGTTCCATGACCGCGACCACAGACGCCTCCGCGCCCTTCTCGTCCTCCAGACCCGAAAGTGGCATTGACAACTGTCGTTTCTGTGGTGGGTTTTTCTTCCGAGGTGTTCTTGCGCTTCTGAGTTGGTTTGTTCGGCTGTTTTGCTGATAGTAATACAACCAGAACGTTCAATAGTCCTTCTGCATCATCGTCAGCATCTACATATTTGCTTGCTGTTTCTATCATCTCTCCCAAATCAGTAACTTTGTCGCACTTCAAGTGATGACGTAGTAGACCAATTGGGAGTCCTGCAATAAATGCTTCAATTGCAGTTTGATCATTTACTCCTTCATAGGAGTCCTTGGTGTCGATCCATCTTCCGAGGTAATCTTAGCAAGTTTCTCCAGCTTTCTGGGTGCCACGCTGTAGGTCTCCTACCGTACAGGGCCTCCGATATGTGCCTTCGAAATTCTGAAAGAACGCGCTTTGCATGTCATACCAATTATGGATGGTTTTTTCCCGGAAGTTCATTGATCCACGATCGTGCCATCTTCCTCAGCATAAGCGGGAGATACCGGGCCGTGACCAGGCTGTTTCCGCCTTTAGCAATGCAGCAAGCCTGGAAAAAATCCTAGAGCCAAGTATCTAGCCGAGCCACACCATCGTAGGGCTAGATGTGTCTTGAGATAACAAATCCTTCCGGTAATTTTATTTGTCGAATGCGTGGTCCGAAGCATTTTGGACCCACATAGACGTTTCCTGACTCGTAGCATCGCACCTCTATGTTAGAATTAATCCGGTGTCTCGCATCACTAGGTGAAAGAGAACGCCATCGTAGTTGTTCGATGTGGCTACGGTGCCTTGGAGCCGGACTTCTGCTTCCACCACCACCTCCTATGCCACGACGCCCTCCATGGCTCCCTCGAGAGTCGTATGATGGCTACTTGGTGGAGAGGGTGGTGAAGGTGGATTGTTTCTGGCTGAACGCCGGCCTCCATCCGGAACGTCTTTATTCCGGTTCCGGGGAGGGTCTTGGTTGCGACGAGCCCCCTGTCGGCTTGTCTTAGCATGGTGTCCGTCGTTCCTTCGTCCATCCTTTCCACCATTGTGGCGAGGCTCAGCCGGACGGCTTGTATGTCTAGGAGGTGGCATCCTTTGTCGGTCCTCCTCCCGACGTTGCTCTTCTTCCTCTTCCCTGCGATTGTTCGACTATCACCGGGGCGGGTGTCTCGGAACCAGTGCCGCAACTGCGTCTCGCTCCACGGCTGGAGCAACGTTACTCTAGTCTCGTGCGGTTCTGTGCCATTGCCCTAAAGATCTGGTTCTTGAATAGTTGTCCTCCCGACGGTCCAGCTGATATTGCTGTTCTAGGACACGTCTGGGCCTTATATCATGCCTAGCTGGATCCGTGCGACATTGGTCGGATTTGGAGATCAGTTTTCCGCTTCCGGACTTTGTAGCTTGCTGTTGCTCCAGGCCCTTGGTCAGTAGTTTTACCCCTAACCGGATTTGGTGTAGGTTTGGATTGTTCACCAGGATATCTCGAGCCGTGGCTATGTTTTCCACTGGTGTACCATACACCAGATCTCCTTTGCTGTCCAGTCGAGGCTCTATTTTGATGGTGTCATCTCCCTCGAAGAGGGTCTTGTGCACTTCCGGATTTTTGTTAGCCCACACAGGGCCGTTCCGGGTCTTTTGGTGTTACAGGGAATTGAATTGCTCTGCAGCCACAATGCACTTTTTCTCCTTGATGAGATTATTAGCTTCATCTAGGAGTACTTGGCGATTCGCCTCTAGGTCTTGGGCCCTTTCTTCCAATTCTACAGGTGTAAGATCTACAACAGTAGGGATTGGAGTAGTAAGTGCTTCTCCGATGATTTTACTGGCACCAGGGGTAGCCACGTGTCCATCAACCGGTGTATATTTGGGCTCGTCTAGGATTAGAGCTCCATCCGAGTCTTCTCCATACTCTTCGGCAATGGCCTCCTCAGGCAGAGGGTCCTTCGCCGAAGTCTTCTTCTTCTTATTTGCCCTCTTGGTAGCGCCGGTAGCAAAGACGGCTTTGGGTCCATTTCCTAGAGTCAAGCTCTGATCAGTACTTTCGGACATCTGGACATTGGGATTATCTCCGAGATCCATGCCATCCTGCGCTTTGGGAGAGTTTTCTCTGGATTCTTCATCCATGGCTTCTCCATCTTCTGCAGCTTTGGAGTTGATTTCCTCTTCATACTCTACGGAGAACTTTTGGAAATCTGCCAACATCATTGAATCATCTGAAGATGCTGATAAGTCGGTGTTTGTTCTGATCGACTCCAACACTAAGTCTTTGTTGCCCCCAGCATCGGCAGAGCCGGATCCAGATCCAACGTATTCGACAAAGTGTGACGCGTGAGTCCTGAGGTAGTTTTGGCTCTCCTCGTGGGCTTCCTCAAAATGCTCAATGGTCTCAAGGATCTCATCCACGCTGGCGTTCTTCAGCATCATGCACCTCAATGTGTACCTCAAGAACGATTGTCCTGCTCCAGCATTGGCAGAGCCAGATCTGGAGTCGATGTTGCTTTGATCCTCTTGAACTTCGATCTCGTTGGGAAGATCGATCTGGGATTCGACCTTGCTAGGGGGATCAGCTCCAGACTCGACATTCATAGGAAGATCGACTTTAGGCTCGTTGTTCTCCATTATCTCCACATCAGGTGTGGGCTAGGTCGGATTAGGGTTTTCTAGAATCTGGAACTCAGATGCCTCCGTGGACAAAGTGGACCCACAAGCTTCTTCTGCCTCTATCATCACCACTGGGGTGTGTTAGGTAGGTTCAGCAAAACCGAGATAGTCATCGATCTCGCCAAAATACAGGATTGTGTAGCTAGTCATGGCCTCCCTAGCCGGAATCCAAGTCTCGTCGAGAAGAAAGAGAGGCACATCGCTAACGTAGAGGACGTGACCGACGGTGATGGTTTCGCCAATTCCGATTCTTATAGATTCCGCTCGAAACACAGATCCAAAGCTCACTTGCCCAACGGTGGGCGCCAAATGTCGTCGGATTGAAGACATGTACGCCGAGAGGGGGTCCTCGAGGCATGTGAAAGAGAGGGGGTGTGAGTTGTACGGTGTTCCAGGATGGTGAGCACACAAGTCTACCCAGGTTCGAATCCGCCGACGATGGACAGATCCTACTCTTCCTAGCAATCCAGTAATACGGCAAAGTTGGAATATGGGTTACAAGGGTTTCACCTATGCGAGTTGAGATTGTAGGTCATTGTGGTGTGCCCTAAAGGATTGTCCTAGGATGGCTTATATAGATATCCGGCCTAGGGTTTACAGGAGAGACCTATCCGGCTACGACTAAGAGTCGGTTACAGAGTACAACTTGAACTACAAGTAACTATTAAGGCATATGTTGGTAGGTCTTCTAGGCCTTCCATAGCTGGACTGGACTCCGCCTCTTCTCCCTGACTAGGCCGCCCGTGGAGCGAAGCTCTAACCCTAAGTGGGTGACCCTGGTCAGCGAGGCAGAGTGAGGATACCCGGAAAGTATATCCCCAACACCGTGGTCATTCCCACGACAGTGGTGCCCACCGTGGGGCATGGTTAGTCAAGCCTGAGATCTGTGGCGAGACCCTACGTCCCGATCGACCGGACGATCGCCACCGGCCACATGGTGGCTAGCAGCGGATTCCTCTAGATCGTGCCTAGCAGCTACATCCTGGCATCGTGCTCGATCACACACGGCGTCGTGATGCCGGTCGGCACCATCAACCTCTTCGTCGGGTTCACGGACGCCATCGACCCGGTGGAAACGGCGATCATCGGCATATCGCCGCCATGCGTTCTGCTCTCGGAGGAGCAAGTCAGCTCCATCACCCAACTCGCCTCCTAGCAAGACTCGGCCGCCAGCAACGCATGCGGGAGCAACGCGGCTCTCCATGATGATGCTGACTCGATGGCCCCTACCTCGGCCGCTAGATCCATCACTGCCGCATCGCATGGGGACTCCATCACGCGAGCCTCCAACATTGGGGACTTCGAGGACCCCTCCATCCTCAGGCTCTTCAACTCTGACTCCAGGTCGGAGTCCCTTGACAAGGCACGGACGAGATCCAATTGCTATGACGCCATCTACATGGCGGGTAGCATCAACGCGCCACCAGATCCATCCTCCATGCCTATCCTGCCGACCGCAATAGTGGCGAAGATCGAGGAGTACTGTCAATGACTAGAGGCGGCCAAGGTCAGGGAGGAGTCCAAGCGTGAGAAATTCTGCCTCGAGGGTGCGGGATCTATCGCTCTATCACCAGGGCCGCATCAGGAGCCGCCTGAACCCTTCTGTTCAGGGCCACTCCCTAAACTTCGACGATGAACATGATCCCACTCGCGCTGCCGAGCATGAGCTCTACTACACCGCGCCACCCAGTGGCAGTTGCCCACCAACCGGAGCGCCTGTAGCTGGAGCTCCACTGCCATCCCACCACTCGCCTCCACCGGAGTAGCCGTGGATCCCGATCTCCCAACAAGCGTGCGACTCCAACAGGCTCTCCCTCTACTCCACTTTGATGGACAATGTCATCGTGGGACAAGATGCAGTCGCTAATATCAATATCACGGGAGAGTGAGCAATGCAGGTCAAGTACACCCAGGCCCTACTTGCCAGGGCTGTCCAGCAACAAGTTGCAGGGGTTGACCCACAGGGGCGGATGTACTTCTGCTCATCCGGTAGTTGCGCTGCCTCAAGCGGCCATCCAACAGTCGTTAACACCGTCACCTGCCCTCGCCCGAGCCCCAACAACTTCAACCTCGGGCGGCAAACCGCGCACTCTCCACCAATGAGCCACGACCCACGCACAACACAGCCGCCGCCAACGGTTAGTCGATCGATTCATGGACCCACATCCTCAACAACCAAACCTGGCGAGCTTGAGGAATACCCTCACTAACTGCAGTGAGGGTCATTCCCACAACACTAGCGCCCACTGTGGGGCCTAGCCGGACTGGCCTGAGTTCTATGGCGAGAACCTACTCGCCAATTGATTGGCCGATCGCCACCGGCCGCATTATCACCAGTGGCGGGATCCTCCTGATCCTGCCAAGCAGCTACATCCCGGCGTCGCGCCCGATCACCTACGACACCGTGATGCCAGTCGGCATCATCAACCTATTCATCAGCTTCACTGACGCAGTTGACCCGGCGAGAACGACGATCATCAACAGGCCACCACCACGCCACGATCTGCTCTCGGAGGAGCAGATCCGCTCCATGAGCCGCCTCGCCACCGAGTACGACTTGGCTGCCAGCAACATGGTGGGGACTGACACCGCGATGGACGATTCGGCTCTCCACGATGACGCCGATTCCACGACCCCTGCCTTGGTCGATGGATCCATCACCGCCGCATCACGGGAGGACTCCATCATGCAGGTATCCAACCCTGAGGACTTCCAGGACCCCTTCATCCTCAGGATCTTTGATTCTGACTCCAGCTCGGAGTCCCCCGAGGACTTCCGTGCTAGATCCAATTGCTTCAACGTGATCTACATGGCGGGTAGCATGACCAACCCGCCAGATCCATTCTCCACACTGATCCCGCCGACCGCCATGGCAACGAAGGTGGAGGAAGCCTTCCTGCACCTGGAAGAGGCGACACGCAAGGAGCTCACGAGAAATTCTGCCTCGAATGGGAAACGACGCATGAGATATCGCTCTACCATCAGCGCCGCATCAGGACCCGCCTACACTCCAACGTCCAGGTCCGCGTCCTGAACTTCAATGATGAGGGCAACCCCACACACGCGACCGAGCACGAATACTGCGAGAATGCGCCGCCCGATGGTAGTAGTCGCCCACCACCCGACGCACCGGTGACCGGAGCCCCACCACCACCCATAGGCCGCGCGCCTCCACTGGACCAGCAACGAATCATCATCTCGCCGCAGGCCCGGGATGCCAACAGGCTCCCGCTGTACTCCACCCCCATGGACAACATCATCGCTGCAGACACCGCGGTCGCCCACCTCGACATCTAAGGATAAGGCGCGCTGTAGATCCCGTACGCCAAGTCCGTGCTTGCCAGGGCCGTCGAGCAGCAAGCTGCGGGAGTCGACCTGCGGATGTATTCCTGCTCATCGGCAAGCAGGACGGCCTGAAGCGGCCATCCAACTGTCGCCAACACCTCAACTTCCCACTGCCGAGCCGCTGCCGCACCAACCGTGGGCCGCCAACCCCGCGCTCTCAACCAACAAGCCGCAGCCAGCGAAGAACATGGTCGCTGCCAATGGTCATCACGTCGACGCACGCATGCACATCATCAACAACCAGGCCTAGCGGGCGCGCCAGCCCAATGACTTGAGGAACACCCTCAACAACCATGGCGACCCTGAACCAAGGGGCTCGCTAAGCCGAGTTGGCCCCCAGTGCTTCAGACCAATGATCCGAGGCGAGAAGTATCTCGCCAACTTCAAGGCGCCAAAGGAGATCGAAAAATACGATCCAACGTACGACCCAACGGTGTCGCTGGACACGTACCTTATAGTGATGGGAATCGCCGGACACACCGACCTACTCTCCGCTCGCTACCTCCCCCTGATGATGGAGGGAGTGACCATGCAATGGATCAACACCCTCCCCGCCGACAGCATAGACTCGTGGGAGGAAATGCGCGGCACCTTCATCAGGGACTTTGAGGGCTCCTACACACGCGCCACCACCATCGAAGACCTAGAGCGATGCATCCAGGGACACCGTGAGTCGACCCACCACCGGATCTAGAGGTGGAAAGAACTGTGGATCAACGCCTCTGACATCCACCCGGACACGGGGATCCATTGCTTCAAGAATTCCTACCGGTACAAGCCTCTGGTCACCAAGATCAAGAGGGTTTACTGGACGCTTAAGAACGTCCTAGACCTCCTCGAAATCGCCAAGCGCTACGCAGAGGAGGATCCCAACCAGGACTCCGACAACGAGTCAGGAGGAAGACGCCGCACCAGCGGCAATGACAACGGGCGACAGTGCGACATGCGCTACAGCAATACTCGCCTCACCGACAAACGCCGCGAGGATGGGCAAGTCGACTTCGTTGCTAACACCGGCTACAGCCAACGCGACCTGAAGAACTTCCGCCGTGACGGAGGAAACTACCGCGGATAGCGGCAATTATCATGCCAACAATGCGACGAGGCTGAAATTCGACCCCGCCGCCCTGCTCAACCAGCCCTGTGTCTACCACAGCAGGGATGGGAAGCCCGCCACCCACACCACTAAGGACTGCCACTCCTTAAAGGAGATGGAGAAGGAAAGGCAGGCACGGGACGACCCCAACAATAACCTGCCAAGGGACAATGGCAATGCCGGGGGCTTTGGCAACACCGTCGGATCGCTCCACACCTTCACCGGGCTCGACACCAAGCG
This sequence comes from Avena eriantha, assembly GCA_910589775.1. NCBI lineage: Eukaryota > Viridiplantae > Streptophyta > Magnoliopsida > Poales > Poaceae > Avena > Avena eriantha. The sequence goes on along the minus strand of OU342743.1, from coordinate 256,505,419 downwards.
CGAAAAGAAGGTGCTCGCCCATGCAGTCACCTTCAACATGGTGACTCAGGTCGACATCCCCCGCTTCCTCCACTGGTCCGAGCAAAGCATCACCTGGAGTCGCCAAGACTACGCGCCCAGGATCAAGTACCCAGGACGAGTCGCCTTAGTGGTTAGGCCCAAAGTGGCCGACTACTGGCTGCCCAAGACGCTAATAGACGGTGGGAGCTCCATCAACATCATGTACTTGGGACACATTCAAGAGGCTCCGCCTCCCGGAATCAAAGATCGAGTCGACCCTCACAACCTTCCACGAAATCGTCCCCGGTCGGAAGGCATACCCGATCGGCAAGGTGATGCTGCCAGTCACCTTCGGCACACCAGCGAACTAACGCACTGAGCAGATCATCTTCGAGCTGGTGAACTTCCACAACCCCTACCACCGCGTCCTGGGGCTCCAAGCGTTTGCCAAATTCATGGTGACCCCACACTATGCCTACAAGATGATAAAGCTCCCAGGGCCAAGCAGCATCATCACCATTCACGGTGACCCCGACATGGCCGTGGAATGTAAGGACAAAGGCGCCAAGCTCGCCAATGCTATCATCACCGTGGAGACTGACCACACGGACGAGCACGCGAAATACGCGAGCAACATAGACAAGGACGACCCTACCATCTTGAAGAAACAAACCGCCGCGAACTCCACTTTCAAGGCGACTACACACACCCGCACCGTCGAGCTCGTCCCAGGCGACTCTAGCCAGACGGTCACCATTGGGGCGAACATGAGCCCAGCATAGGAAAGCGCGTTCATCGGGTTTCTTGTGAGAAGCGTGACATCTTTGCATGGAAACCATCTACATGCCTGGTGTCCCGATGGAACTCGCTGAGCATAAACTTAACGCCGGCCCCAAAGTGCAACCAGTGAAGCAGTCGCTCCGACCGTTCAATGAAGAGCGCTGCTGAGCAATCACCGCAGAAGTAGAGAGCCTACTCGCCGCAGGCTTCATTCGGCCCATCAAGTACTCCAACTGGCTGGCAAACCCAATACTAGTTCTGAAAAAGTACAACACCTAGAGAAGCAGACAATGCGCTCAAGGCACTCAAAGAAGTGCTACTCACAACACCACTACTCACCGCCCCAATCGACAAAGAGCCAATGCTCGTCTACGTTGTAGCCTCCACTCGAGTCGTCAGTGCAGTGATGGTCGTCGAGCAGCCAAAAGAGGGCAAGGAGCGCCTTGTATAGCGCTCCGTCTACTACATCAGCGAGGTCCTGACGGACTCAAGGCAGCTCTACCCGCAGTACCAGAAACTGGTATACGCGGTGTTTTAAGCCCAGCGGTGACTCCCCCACTACTTCTAGGAGCACCCAATCACGGTCGTCTCCTCCGCGCCACTGCAGGACATCATACGCAATCGCGAGGCAACCGGGCGAGTCGCCAAGTGGGCCGTCGAAATCGGCGTCCACCACATCAAGTACGAGCCACGCAAAGTGATCAAATCGCAGGTCTTGGCCGATTTCCTCGCCGACTGGGAAGAAGCACAACACCCGGAGAAGCTTCCCTACCTCCATTAGTGGTCGCTCCACTTCGACGGTTCCAAGAACGCCGATGGCACCGGGGCCGGGGTCATACTGACCTCCCCCAAGCGAGACAAGCTCCGCTACGTGATCCACCTCGACTTTAAGCCCTGGACCAACAACATGGCCGAGTACGAGGCCCTCCTTCACGAGATGCGTGCCACTAAGGAGATGAACGTCAATCGCGTATGGTGCTACGACGACTCCGACCTAGTCACTGGCCAAGTCACAGGGACTTGTGACGGCATCTCCCCGACAATGATAGCATACCGCCAAGCGGTAGACCAGTTGAGAGGGCACTTCACCGGCTACTCAGTCGAGTGGATCGACATGCGCAAAAACGAGGAGGCCGATGCCCTCTCCCGCATCGAGTCGTCCCGACAAATGCCACCCGCAGGAGTCTTGACATCATCCACAAGCCTTCGGTCTCCCTGCCCAAAGAGATCAACATCGGGATACCTCTGCAACCCGAGCCCACCCTAGTCACCATGGTCATCGAGCCCGGCGACTAGACTGCACCATACGTCGCCTTCCTCGAGCACAAGGTCCTTCCAAGCGACGAAACGGAAGTGCGAATGATCGTGCGTCGTTGCAAATCCTTCGTCATCATAAACAACGAACTCCACAAACGCAGCATGACTGGCGTGTTCCAGCGCTGCGTACAACCAGAAGAAGGATGCAAGATCCTCCAAGACATCCACGCCGGTGACTGCAGCCATCATGCCGGCGACAGGTCGCTAGTCGCCAAAGCCATGTGACACAGTTTCTACTGGCTCACCGCGCACGCCGACGCCACCGACATCGTCCAACGATGCGTGGGGTGCAAGAAGTACACCAACCAGACGCATATCCCTGGTTCGGCACTCAAGACCATCCCCATCACTTGGCCATTCGCCGTATGGGGCATGGACATGGTCGGCCTGCTCAAGAAGTCCCCATCCGGCTTCACCCACCTCCTGGTCGCGGTCGACAAGTTCACCAAGTGGGTCGAAGCCAAACCAATCAAGAAGTGCAACGGCAAGACCGCCACCATTTTCCTCCGCGAGCTCATCTATCGGTATGGCTACCCGCACAGAATCATAACCGACAACGGCACCAACTTCGCCAAAGGCGCCATGGCAGAATTCTGCGAGGAGCACGGCATACGACTCGACCTCGCCTCCGTCTCCTACCCGCCAGTCGAATGGCCAAGCAGAGCATGCTAATCATAGTGTCCTCCATGGGCTCAAACTGTGACTTCAGGTGCCCCTCGAGCGAACTCCAGGATGCTGGGTCGAAGATATCCCCTCCATGATATGGGGCATCTGCACCTCCGTCAACCGTTCCATGGGGTTCACGCCCTTCTTCATGGTGTACATCACTGAGGCTGTAATGCCAACCGACATGGAACACAACTCGCCCCGGGTCGCCAACAATGTGGAGGCGGCAAATGAGATCACCCGCCAAGACGGAATCGACCATCCCGACAAAACACACGACCTATCTCGCTCCTGCACCGCCATCTACCAGCAGGGACTACGCCGCTACCACAGCCGCCGAGTCCGGACCCGCACCTTCCAGGAAGGCGACCTAGTCCTATGACTGGTCTAGGACAAGAAGGGAATGCACAAGCTTTCTCCCCATGGGAAGGGCCATTCGCCATAGGGCGAGTCCTCGGCAACGACGCCTACTACCTCATCGGCATACGAGGCAACAACCAGCTCGAGGTTGGGATGCCATGGAATGTAAGCCTCCTTCAGAAGTTCTATACATAGAACTAAAACTTGTACTCAGTCGCTATATAATGAAATCATTTCGGATTGCACAAATTGTGTCTACTCGCCATCCTCTTGTGCCAATTGCACTCGTACGTTCAACAATACACTACCTATGGAAGTTAATCCTTGGTCGCGCGACCGGCACAACTAAGTAGTGTGACTCAAGGGCACCAAAGATATTCGGGCCTTGTGTCATCCACGAACACGCAACCTCGGAGCCACCATCGGAGTCACCTCGCTCGGCTGGCCTGTCGGGCCAAGACAACCGATAAACGCTTGTCACAGGGACCTATCCTCCCCATCCTCGTGCAAAGCGACTCGAACGGTTAAGTACCACGCACGAGGACTTCGCAACAGAAAAACCCACGTGGCTTGGGAACACACCAAGCAAGAGAGCTGCCTTGGACTCGCCACGCGACTGGCTTTCCGAGCCAGGGGAGAGACGTGTTACAAATAACGCATCAGGTTCTCACCTACGGTAGGCATGCGACTAGAACATCTAAGTACCACGCTCGGGGACTCGGCTAAACCGACCCTGCTTGCGTCCGGGAAAGCAGCTAAGTACAGACCCCCTTCGGAGCCGCAAGGCGACTGGCCCTATACGCCACGACAAATCAGCCCCAACCAAAATAAAAACTCAAAGCAAACACACATACACATAAACAAGGTAAACCCCATTAAAGGCGGACGCGCTCGGGGACTCGCTCACATAAAAATCAACATAAAACATACTTAACCATGCATTGCGAGTCGATTGACTGATCTTACTTCCATACATAAGTATTGTTCACATTACAAAAGTGGCCACTCGCCATAACTTACAAAAGCCCCTTAGGGCAGCAACTCATTTTGCAGGCTCTGACGAAGAAGTTCCGCCATCACCCTTGACTCGGATGTATGGTTCCCATGGGTTCGTTGGGTACGTCGTCAGCGACATCGACAACGCCGACCGAAAGGGCTACTCCAACTTTAGGTCACGGTGCTCCAGCTCGGGGTCGCCCAGCGCCACCACCGTCTCCTGGTACGGCAACAGATCTCCCATCGCCAATACTCGCTCTGCAAACGGAGCATCCTTGGTGGTCAACCTCAGGACCTTCGAGATCTCCACCGAGCCACTCGCCAACGGGTAGCCGCTGGTGACATCGTCGAGGTCGAAGTCATCGGGGAAATGAGCAAGCCCAAGGCTCAACGCCATGGCGGCTCCACACCTGAAGGCCGATTGCGCCATCCACTTGACGATGTCAGGTGATGACCCACAAGTATAGGGGATCGTAATAGTCTTTGAGGGAAGTAAAACCCAATTTATTGATTCGACACAAGGGGAGCCAAAGAATATTTATAAGCCTTAACAACTGAGTTGTCAATTCAGCTGCACCTGGAAATAGTCTTGCTCACAGTAGTTTATCAGTAGCAATAGTTTTGTAATACCAATAGCAAAGTAATAGCAGTAGTAAAAGTAAAGATAGTAGTAACAATTGTAGTACTAGGGATGGATGGACGGGCGTTGCATGGACAAGACAATTCATGTAACAATCAAGATGTAGGGCATTTGTAGATAAATAAGATAAAGCATCCAAGTACTAAATAATCATAGGCATGTGTTCCATATATAGTCATACGTGCTCGCAATGAGAACTTGCACAACATCTTTTGTCCTGCCAGCCTGTTCCAGCGGGGCCTCAAGGGAATCTACTGGCAATTAAGGTGCTCCTTTTAATAAAGCACCGAAGCAAAGCATTAACACTCCATGAACACATGTGATCCTCACATCATAGCCATCCCGTCCAGTTATCTCGATTTTTGTCACTCGAGGGCCTCCGGTTCCTGACAATAATGTGTGCATACAATTTGCAGGTAAGATCATAAACAATACTATCATCATCAATCAATAACATGTTCAGATATGAAATCATGGCACTCGGGCCCTAGTGACAAGCATTAAGCATAACAAGTTGCAACAAACTCAAAAAGCACTAACAATACATACTAGGCACCATGCCCTAACAATCTGATGCAATTACATGAACGATCTCATCCAATCCCTACCATCCCCATAGCCTACTGTGGGGGATTACTCACTCATGGATGGGGGAATCATGGATGGTTGATGGAGAAGCATTGGTGATGATGGTGGCGATGATGTCCTCCAATTCCCCATCCCGGCAGGGTGCCGGGACGGAGTTTTTGGTTCCAAATCGCAGTTCCTGGTGGTGGCGGCGCAGCGGAACTCTATCTGGGAAAACGTTGAACCTCCCTCTGTTTTTAGGTCATAGGGCTTATATATGTGAAAGGAGAGGTCGAGGCGGAGACCGAGGCAGCCACACCACCCCCTAGCGCAACTTGTCCTGAGCCGTGCTGCAAGGTGGTGTGGGCCCCTCGTGGCCCCACTCCGTCTCGTCTTTTGGCTTTGTGAGTCTTCTGGTAAAATAGGGGTTTTGCGATATTTCTCGAGATTTTTCCTGAAAGTTGATTTCCTACACAAAAACGATACACCAAAGCAATTCTGCTGAAAACAACGTTAGTCCGCATTAGTTGTATCCAAATCACACAAATTAGAGAAGAAGCAATAACAAAAGTGTTCGGGAAAGTAGATATGTTTTGGACGTATCAACTCCCCCCAAGCTTAGTTTATTGCTTGTCCTCAAGCAATTCAGTTCAAAACTGAGTGCGATAAAAGAAACTTTCACGAACACATTTTCTTCATAAGATGTATATATTCTCAGCATATGATCAAGTACTTAGGCAATTCATAATAAAGAGTATGCAAATAAGTTTACCCAGTAGTCATGCAAGTTGTGAAGATATTCCAACCCAATAATAATAAACAACATGACACATAAGCATATGCAGGATTGTAATGCTCATAAGAAGATATGATAAAGTGGTATCTCGCTTGCCTTTCTTTTTGGAGTAAAACATAAATTCCAAGGCACCTCTAAAGTTTAAGTGAAGACTAGAAGTAAAAATATCAAAGATTACAAGCGTCAAAGTTATGTCACAATTAACCATGTTTTGGGACAAGCACATTACAATAAGAATGACAGCTATGCTCTTAGGAAGGTGCTCAAAGAATAAATTGTGACTCTACATAAAAATGAAAGAAAAGATTTTGAAAAGTTTGAAAGGCTTCCAAATGTGGAAAGTATGGTACTTATTAGCTTTGAGCTCTCATTTCCCCTATCATAAGCATCTTTAGGTGATTAAGGTTAAAGTGAACAAATATGAGGATATGCTTGACAAGTTATAAGTTGAAAATCTCATGCCTCTTGCCTACGAGTACCGAACCTCATGCTACTCAACTTTAGTCACAAGTAAGTTCTTGTCGTTGTAAGTACATGTGTATCATGGAGAACCGCCAACGGGGTTCCCCTTGCCCCATGATACAGGAGCTATCCCATATCAAAATGACAAGGCAACAGACAATGAGCATCCCAACGATCTTTTTATTTGCTATTTGCATAGGTTTTTATTGAGGATGCTTCAAAGAATTCTCACTATGGTTATGGTGCAAGTTTCCACCATGATTAGGCATGGCTTAGGCTAGCCGCCCAGGCGTTTCTCTAACACATATACAAACTCCATGAGCTTACAAGTTTCCCTTTTATTTCACACTGCCGGGATCCATAAACAAAAGAACATGATATCAACTGAATAATAAGTGCAATGTTGAAAGCGTTCCCCAAGACATCATGGTTCTGCTAATTCACAACTTATAAAGCGCAAGCATATACGTAACATAGATGGACACAATGGTTCACGTTTATTAAGTGCAAGAAAGTAAAGTGTGCCATTAAGTTTGTGAGAGCTTTAATTACTAACTTTCACATAATAAGTTTAATTTGGAAGGTAGATAAAAACATGAATATACTTAGAATGGTGTAACACACCATGCATAGGAATTTATAGTGGACTATTTGGAATAACTTGGTTTTCTTGGAGGTTGGATGCATGAGTGGAACTCATACTTGGTATAGGTGGAGGCTAGCAAAAGACTGGGAGCGACCAACTAAGAGAGCAATAATGGCCATAATCATGCAAAGTGACAACACATTATTAATTAAAGCATAAAGTGATATTACAAGGCATAAACTAAATGAACATAGAGGCTAAGGTGACTGGTTCATAGTCTTAACATGGTGTAAGCATGTGCCAAGTCAACCCAAATAAATCATCAAAGGAGAATACCACAATATTATGCTTTTGTATGCTAAAACAATGCATGATTCTTTCAAGGCACATTAAGCAATCTCCATTGTTTGGAACAAGTCATGCTACAACAATAATCACTAAGCATAAAGTCAAAGCAATATCAAACATGACATGATAAAGTCTAAGTCACAGTCAAAACAAGCTTCCTTTTGAACCACTACAAGCATGAAACTTCCTACTCTTTTCCAACACCAATCGAAAACTAAAGCTAAACGCATTGCTAGCAAAGGAGAACACTTGCAGAACAATAAGAGTGAAAACTAGAGTGTTCTAGGCAATGAATAATGGGGCGTGTCTCTCTCCAAAAGAAGTGCGTTGGGATCCAACCAACATATATAAGCAAACCAAACAAAAGGAAACTAAAAACAAATACGCTCAAAGAAAAACACATAGTGCATAAGGTAATAAAAATAAAGTGTCTTGAAAGGAGACCTGAGATTATTGATGAAGAAGGGGATGCCTTGGGCATTCCCAAGCTTTGACGCTTGTACTTCTTGAATATTTCTTGGGGTGATACGGGTGGTGACATGGGTATACCCTACAGGTACTCGAGCTTGGTATATACGGTTTAAATACGTACAGGCCCACGGTGTCGCCAAGGCCCAGACGAAAGGACTCGAGTAACCTGCGGACTCTTGATTTCTTGAGAGACAAGAAGAAGCTGAAGATAGAAAGTTTGAAGGGAAAAACCCTAAATTGTAACCGACTCGACCTGCTACCCGAGACCTAGCCTATCTATATAAAGGCTAGGAGGGGGCGGCGAGGAGGACACACGCAACCCTAGTTTCCACAACCTTCGCCAGATTACATCTGCGCAACATTGTAACTTTTGACTCCCTCGATAATTCCACGAGCAGACAAGCAGGAGTAGGGACCTCTACGAGGCCTGAACCTAGGTAAATCCTTTGTCCCCTGTGTGCTTGTTTGCTAGCCGATAGATGTCTCCAGCACTCCCTCCTTCTCCAAAACCCAAGTCCATAACAATGGGCATTGATGAGTTAAACCCTCGTCAATTGGCGTCGTCTGTGGGAACTGGGAGTGCTGATGTTGCGGCTTCTTCGGCCCCATCAACCGCGATCTACAACTCCACAACAGCGGAGATTCGCCAGCTCTTCGGTGCCTTCGACTTCACCGTCCACACACCGGCCACCCGCCCGGCTTTCGAGTCCGTGGGAGACGGAATCAGCTTGGTGATTGGGAGCTTCCGCTTCCAAGTTGGTCAGATGGGCACGCTTTGCATGCCTGATCAATCGACAACACCGGCGATTTCCTCGGCATCATGGTTCCCTCCATCGTTCGGCACCCTCAGCGAGCTCAATACTCCGGCAGCAGTCGGAAACACGATCAGCGGCAGTAGTCGCGACTCCGATCTGAGCGATCTGGCCACAGAAGATGGAACCTGTGGTTCCGATTCTGAAAGTTGCGGAAGCAACAGCTTCCCCAGTCACTTCATGTGCGCCATCATCAACGCAGGCGACACCTCCGCCAATCGCACCGTCATCAACACCGGCAACGGCACCAATCCACCCAACGCTGGCAACGGTGGCAACGGCGGTAACGGCGCCAACGGTGGAGCAGTCGAACCTCCCAGCATAATCAATGAGCAAACCGGCGAACGCGTCATAATCAGGCTCAACGAGAAAGAGTGGGAGCGCTGCCACGAACCCCTACGAGGTACACCTCTGCCCTTTGGATCCCCACAGGAATTACTAATGGGCTACCACTGGCTCCTGAAAGAGGAATTCAAGCGCCAAAAAGAAGCAATTGCGCAGCTGGAGGCGCGTAAAAGGGCGGCGGACGAATCGAGCCTTTGTCGTGCTGGGCTCTCCTCCTACGGAGGATCCTCCTCACGAGGAAGCGAGTACGTCGCCAAGCAGAGGCAGTCGCGAATGGCTCACCTCACCGAACAAGAGCGCATAGACGCCACGAAAGTCCTCGACTTCAGCTCTATGACAGTCGACACGAGAGGCAACGTGGTCCCCAGAACGCCGTAGGCCGCGGTCACGGCAGCCACCATGTACCTCCTCAACAACCTGCCACCGACTGGAGATCCCCGAACCGCCATGCACCGATCTACGATCGCGGGTTTGGGATTAATCAAGGCCGCCCTCGACAAGCAGCCAGTACCAGACCCCAAAAAGGGTAGAACGCTAGCAAAATGCTACTCCTCGCCCTCGTCTAGCGATGGCAGTCACGACCTGTCACGACGCCGTCGTTCGCAACGACACGATCGTGACTACGACGCGCGCAACGACCTCACACAACGTAAGATCGACAAATCAAGAGCACAACGTGCCCGGTCGACTGACTCAGAGGAGGAAGACGGGGAACTCTGCGGCGCCAGATGCTTCAGCAGATCTATTAGGCAGAAACGAATGCCTAAGGGGTTTAAACTTCCATCGGAAAACCCGAAGTTCGACGGCCTACAAGACCCTAAAATCTGGCTAGAGGACCACATCTCCTCCGTCAGACTCCACGGAGGCAGTCGAAGTACTGCCATGCAATGTTTGCAGCTACAGCTGCAGGGCGCCGCCCGAGCATGGCTCAATAGCCTCCCACGCGGATCCATTCACAGCTGGGATGAGCTGGTCTATAGCTTCGTGCGCAACTTTAAGGGCACGTACAAACGGCCCACATCAATCGAAGAACTGAGATGCTGCCAGCAAAAATCTGGCGAATCACTGCGCTCATACATCCGAAGGTGGTCCATCATCAAGAATTCCGCGGAAAACATCTCAGAGGACCGCGTGATTGATGCATTCAACGGTGGCGTTCGCCGCTTAGAGCTCAGGGAGGAGCTGGGCCGCTCAAAGCCCCAGACTATCGACCACCTAATGGAGATCGCGAATCGATGGGCTGATGGAGAAGATTCAGTGAAGAACCGCGCTCACTCTGACGAGGAGGCAGAGCTCGAACGCAGACGCGACCGCCGAGGCAAATGCCGCATGCGCATCTACGACGACCGTGACGATGTTAATATGGTCGCAGCCGGCTACGCCGAGAGACGCGACGACAACCGCAACAGCGGATACCGCGACTCTGGGAAGACCATGCAAGTGTGGCAACGCCGCACTCGCGACGAGGCAACCGTGACCTCCATCGAGGATAAACTTTCCGGACCATGCACGGTACACTTCTACATCGACAAGCATGACGGCAAGAGAAAGTACAGCCACCTCCTCAAAGACTGCTGCGAATTCCTCAAGCTACACGAGGGATTGGTTCGGATGAATCACATCGCATTCGAAAGAGGCTACAGGGCCGCTCCAGGCGCCGTGGCACATGGCGCACCGCCACCACCACCAGGGCCACCCCCAAACGGAGCTGCACCGGACCAGCACCACGGAGGAGAACCGTACCCACGGGCCATGGGTACCATGATGATCCAAAAGGGGCGTCCCTCCAATAGGGTGCAGAAAGCTATCACTCGCCAAGTCAACTTGGCCACGCACTCACCACCATCCACCACTGAGTACCTCAGTGGTAGTGAGTCTTGCATCACCTTCGATAAACGCGACCACCCGCCTCAAGTACCTCGCCCAGGCCATTGCCCCCTCGTTCTCGAGGCGCAAATTGGAGGTTTCGACATGAGTCGCGTCTTCGTGGACGGCGGAAGCGGCATCAACCTCATATTCGCGAGTACCCTGCGAGCAATGAGGATTCCACTAACCTGCTTGGAGGCATCGGACACAACGTTCCATGGCATCGTCCCAGGGAAAGGTGTATACCCCTTGGGCAAAATCAACCTCGACGTCATATTCGGCACCCCGAAGAACTTTAGGCGCGAGCGCATTGACTTTGAGGTCGTCGACTGGCCCTCACAATACCACTGCATCCTCGGACGCGTCGCGTTCGCTAGGTTCATGGCGGTACCCCACTACGCCTACCTGGAGATGAAAATGCCAGGTCCCAACGGCGTCATCACGATCAACGGAAGCTTTGAGCGATCCGACAGTTGCGACAGGGAATTCAACAGAATCTCCCAGTCCTTTGGCATGCAGGAGGAGCTCGCACGATTGAAGGAAACGACAGACAATAGTATGTCTCCCCTGAGCAGGCCAAGCTCACCCGATCTCTCCTTCGACTCATCCGTGCACACAAAGAAGGTGCAGGTCCATCCGACAGATCCCGCCAAAACGGCCCTCATCGCCAACAACTTGAGTCCCGCATAGGAACTCGCGCTCGTCGAATTCCTCCGTGAGCACTGGGAAATTTTCGCCTGGTGTCCTGCGGACATGCCAGGAGTTCCCAAGGAATTCGCCGAGCACGCACTCAACGTCAACCCCGACGCAAGGCCAGTCAAACAAACAATCAGGCGACTATCTGAGCCACGAGCGCAGGCAGTTGGCATGGAGATCAACAGACTCCTCGAGGCCAAATTCATACGTGAGATCAAGGAAAGCACTTGGCTCGCCAATACGGTGCTGGTGCCAAAAAAGGACACAGATATCCTACGGATGTGCGTGGACTTCACTTCTTTAAACAAGCACTGCCCAAAGGATCACTTCTCGCTACCACGAATCGATCAAATCATCGACTCCACCGCTGGATGTGAGCGCCTCTGCTTTCTCGATGCCTACTCAGGCTATAATCAAATTCGAATGAAGGAGGAAGACCAAGAGAAGACCGCGTTTACAACGCCCTTCGGTGTGTTCTGCTACAACACAATGCCATTCGGGCTAAAAAACGCGGGACCACCTACCAGTGGTGCATGCAGGCTTGCCTCAAGGAGCAATTGGGTCGCAACATCCAAGTCTATGTCGACGACATAGTAATCAAAACCAAGGAGGAAGCCTCTCTAATCGACGACTTGTGCGAAACATTCGCCAACCTCGATCATTACCGGATTAAGCTCAATCCGGACAAATGCGCCTTTGGCGTACCATCTGGGCAGGTGCTCGGGTATCTCATCTCCGCGAGAGGGATTGAGGCAAACCCGAAAAAGATAAAGGCCATGCTGGCCATGGAGAAGCCAAAGAACATAAGAGGTGTCCAGCAACTAGCCGGACGAATCGCGGCCCTCAGTCGATTTATCAGTTGAATGGGGGAAAAGGCACTGCCCTTCTATCAGCTCCTCCGCAAAGCTGACAAATTTGAGTGGACCAAGGAAGCGCAAGAAGCATTCGAAGACCTCAAGCGCCTGTTATCCACCTCGCCAGTACTGGTGACTCCACGAGAAAGGGAGCCACTACTGCTATACATCTCCGCTACCAACCAAGTGGTTAGTACAGTGCTCGTCGTCGAGCGGGCCGAGGAAAACAAGGTCCACGGCGTACAACGCCCGGTATACTACCTCAGCGAGGTCCTCACGCCAACAAAACAGCGATACCCGCAGTACCAGAAGCTGGCGTACGGCGTCTTCATGACCGCCCGGCGACTGCGCCATTACTTCCAGGAACACCCAATCGTGGTAGTCAGCGACGCCCCATTGGGACATATCCTCAATAACCCCGACGCCACAGGACGAGTCGCGCTCTGGGGAATCGAACTGTCTCCACGAGACATCACATACGAAAAACACGACGCAATCAAGTCGCAAGTTCTCCCTGACTTTCTCGTGCATTGGATGGAAAACCAACTCCCGGACAAGCCAGACATGTCCTACCTTTGGACCATGCACTTCGACGGATCCAAGCGGAAAGACGGAGCAGGAGCAGGCGTCACCTCAAGGAGACAAGCTGAAATACATCCTGCGAATGCAGTTCACAGCCTCAAACAACGAGGCTGAATACGAGGCCCTGTTGCACGGGATGAGGATGGCAAAAGCCTGTGGCGCAAAGAGGCTCATCATATATGGCGACTCCAAGCTGGTCGTCAACCAAACAATGCATGAGTGCGACGCACTCAATGACAATATGATCGCATACCGCGACCTCTATGATACACTCGAGGGAGACTTCGATGGTTGCAAGTTGCGACATGTAGGTCGTGAAAGCAACGAGGAGGCGGACGCACTCGCCAACATAGGCTCTACCTGCACCGCCATACCACCTGGGGTATTTCTCGAGCGCATCTGCGAACGCTCTATCAAGCCAAAGGCCGCAGAGAAGAAAACAAGCGCAACAATGGACTCGGGGGCTATGCCACCCAATGAGCCAATGGCACTCGATGACTTGGAGCTGGACACAGGACTCGAAGGGCCAATGAGCTTCATGATGATAGAACAATCTTGGACGCAGCCGTACATTACATATCTCCTCAGCAAGCGCCTACCGGACGACCCGACGGACGCACGGCACATCGCACGACGCTCCAAGGCATTCGCTGTTATCAACGGCGAACTGTATAAATGCAGTATCACAGGCGTGTTACAGCGATGCGTCTCCCTGGTCGATGGAAAAGCAGTCCTCCTCGACATACATGAAGGAACATGCGGACACCACGCCGGCAGTCGCGCCCTCCTTGCCAAAGCTCTACGAGCTGGATTTTACTGGCCCACGGCCATGCGCGACGCCAAGGACATAGTCCAAAAGTGCAACGCTTGTCAGCGATTCGCGGACAAACCACACGCACCAGACGCAGAATTGTGGCCGATTCCATTGGCCTGGCCCTTCGCACAGTGGGGTCTCGATATGGTTGGCAAACTTCCAAGGTCCTCACAAGGAGGATACGTCTACCTCTTGGTAGCAGTCAACAAATTCACCAAGTGGATCGAGGCCATGCCAGTAACGAAGCAATCAGGGCACAACGCAGTCAAGTTCTTCGAGTCCATCGTCTATCGCTTCGGCGTGCCGCACAGCATCATCACTGACAACGGGACGAACTACACATCTAAGGAGTTCCAAGAATTCTGCAAAAACCTGGGGATCAACATCAGTTATGCCTCAGTCGCGCATCCACAGACCAACGGTCAGGTGGAAAAAGCAAACGGGCTCGTCTGTAGCGGCATCAAGAAGCGACTCCTTCGACCACTCGAACAAGCCGCGGGTTGCTGGCCAGATGAGCTCCAATCCGTACTCTGGAGCCTACGTACAACTCCAAACAGCGCCACAGGCTACATGCCATTCTTTATGGTGCATGGGGCAGAAGCGGTATTACCCGCCGAAGTAAGGTACAAGGCGCCGCGCGTAGTCGCTTACAGCGAATAAGAGTCATCTCTTGCACTCGAAGACTCCGTCGACCTCCTCGACGAAGCGAGAGAAATCGCCGTAGAAAGATCCACGATCTACCAGCAGAACCTGCGCAACTACCACAGTAGAAGGCTTCGCCCCAGATCCTTCGTCAAAGGTGACCTGGTCCTGCGACTGAAGCAGCAGGGGCATCTCAAGCTCGAGTCCCCCTGGGAAGGACCATACTTGGTTACAGAAGTAATCCCAGGTGGCGCCTATCTCCTTCAAGACCTAGAAACAGGAGTCGCATACTCCAACCCTTGGAACGTCGCACAACTGCGACGCTTCTACCCCTAGCTGTTTTTACTTTTACATCGCAAATAAGGCTACTCAGCCAAGGCTACTTAGCCACACATTGTACCTCGTACTGTTCTCCAAATAAATAAAAGCTAAGTGCCCCAAAACTCTGTGTTTTTTCTTCTCACTTCTATTACTATTGTACTCAAGGGCTGCGCCACCCTACACACATTTGTTCTTCGAACTAATAAACGCGACATCCTGAGTAGCTGGCACATCAGTCGAACCCCTTAACGCAAATTCAACCCAGCTGCAACACAGCTGGCAGGTTGATAAAAGGGATGGCCAGGCTAACGAAAAAGGACTCGCATAGTGCAACGCACCTTACGCTTACAAGAGCTATTTATACGCGTTCAACAATAAATTACATGCAAATATATTTATATATATATATATATGAACTTTACAACACAAATACACTTATGTGCAGGATACAAATCTGGTTACTGCTGCAATAGAAGAACATTGGTTTGCTCCTCGAAGAATTCGACAATCTCCTCTGCTAGGCAGTCCACCGCTTGATAGTCGGCACCATATTCCAAGCAGATCCGGCTGGCGGCGCTGGCAGACCGGAAGCCACGACGGCGACATCCACGTCAGGCCTGTGCAATCGCACCATCGAGAGGGCAGCCTTAGCACCAGCCACCAACTGCGGCCTCACGCACTCGTGAACCGCGGACATATCTTGAAATTTGGCCAGGAGAGCCAACAGGCTGGACGGCGTATCATCCAACGGGAACATCGCTCGGTAGATATTCTTCAAACATGACTGTGACTTCTTCAGGAAGAGCAGCACTCACGAAGCGCGATCCTGCAGGGTCGCCAATGCAGTCGCACAATCATGATCCACCCAGAAGTATCCACTCTCTTGGAGCTGCTCCTGTGTGAGACCATGAAGGCGGATGGCAATCCTATCCCTCTCCTCCTGCGGACGGTGTGCGCTAACAACTACACGAAGGGGCACCAACAGCATGAGTACAACGTACCACTGCGACTATCTACAAAGGAAGAAGATGAGGACGAGCAAACTAACACTTAAACTGGTCGCCCAGCTGCGTCACCTCGCCACGTAGATACTGCTCGCGGGCGGCGGCTTTTTCCGCCTTTGACTTCCACACATCTGCGTTACCGCGGATCAAGGGCAACTCACGCTCCAGCTGCTTCACGCGGTCACGAAGTCGCGACAGCAAAGACAGCTCCTCTACCCTGGAGCACGGCGGTACCACTGTCTCATCAAGAGCTGATGGATCCTGATTTCCCCCTATGGGACCACTCGATGAGCCCTACCACAGATCAAGACAGAAGCAAATAAGGCGACCAAACTAACACAAAGGCAGGGATAGCAGATGCATTCAGGATAAGCATAAAAACATATTCACAAGCACACTCGCCAGCATGCATGTTCTTAGGGAAAAAAGGACAATTCGTTATCTACTACACAAAGCTAACTACGGAGCAGCTGGCTTCTTTGACTTCGATGCCTTCGGGGCTTCATCAAATCCGTGGCAGTATCAGACGCCATTGATTTTCCACCTACCCCTGAAGCCAAAGCTTTCGCCGCCTTCTTAGCGCGTTGGAGCTCCTCCGAATACTTGGCAACGGTATTAATCAAAGAATGACCGTATTTGGCACAAGCAGTCGCAAAGGGGGCAAAAACTACCTGCTGACCATCCGCGCCAACAGGCATTGTCTTTGACACCGCAGAGGGATCTATCTCGACTCCATGGGCCTGCACCATGGCGAGTGACATCGTTGCACCAGCCGCCCAGAGGGAGTTCTTATAGGTAGAAGGCACACCCCCGACAAGTGACTCCACCAGCTCGTCCATTTTGTCGACCTGCTCCGCCTTTGGCATCAACTCCTCTCGGAGGCGAATAAGGGCGACTTTGGCCTTGGACAATGTATTATGGACGACGGCACTTTGGTCTTCGACCGCGGATACCGCGCCAGCCAGAGCGTCATCACGATGAAGGGCCCGCGGGTCAAAACTCAAGTCGCCAGCATCTACACCAAAAAAAAACATGGATCAGATTTCTGGTGCCAACGGCAAAAACTCCAGAAGCAGAGAAAAGCATCAATCAAAAATCCACCAGTAAAGGTACCTGAGAGGACCTTGGCGACTAAGAATAGCTGCTCCTCGAACAACTTCTCCCTGGCTGCAAAAGAGGCGCGCAGATCCTCTTCACGCTTTCGGGCTTCATCATGAGCCGCGATTGCCTCATCGCGCCCCTTGACGGCTGCGGCCAGTGTCTTCTCCAAGGATGCGACATTGCGCAGTAGGGCGTTATGCTCAGCTACATGGCAGTCAAAAATAATTGGCTATCAGTCAAACACACCAGAACAGAAAAAAGACGAAAGAAACAAGCATGGAAGCACTCACTTTCGACCACGCGGTGACGCGTCTCCAGCATCGCATGCTGATGACCCATCGCCATCACCTGCTCCGCCACTCGCGCGGCCTCTTTTACAAGGAGCTGTTACACCAATCAAGGAATCAGATAAGGGAAACAGAAGGCGTTGACTGCCAAAATACAAAAGAAGGAAAGATATACTCACATGGTCCTCTAGCGACTCCGAAGAAGTCTGTTGAGCTGTCATCCGAGCAACTATTCGATGCTCCCCTCCGTGAGGAGAACTCGAATAATTGTGCCCGGAGTGGGCCGCCGCCAGAGGAGAAGGAGCGCGCTCCACCTCTACCTTGGCCCTTGAGGTCGCGACTCCTGATTCCTTCAAAAATTTAACATCGCCAGAAGATGACGATGCCTCTTGACTGCAAGACCAAATTCACATTGAGAAAAGGGAAAAACTCCAGGGCAAAGCCAACAAAAAGAAAACAGAGAAGAAAGAACAAACTCATAAACTTACCAGTCAAACTTGTCAAGATCAAACGTGGCCTCCGCCGACTCCGACGAAGACTCCTTGGGCAATCGTATCTTCTTGCAAGAAGCTGGTACTACAGCCCTCACAGGAACGGCGGGAATTGGTGACTCCGCGCCAGCAACTGTGCCCTCTGGAGTTGAAGGAGTCGACGCATCAGAGTCCTCGCTGCGCGGACACTTGCGAGTATCTGGGCTCTCCGACTCGGGGGCTTCCTCTTCCACGTCAGAAGGGACAGTCGACTCAGACTCGTCCTCTTCAAAAGCTTCGCGAGGAATAATGCCCTCAGGGAGAGGAGGCATGCAAGGCGAGATCGCCCAATCCTGCATACAAAAAGCAAAAAGGAGCAGGTAAGCAACAGAAAAGCAATCGTGAATATAAGCTACTATGTAGTACGACTGTACCTCGGGAGGAGGATTCGAAGCATCAAAGGGAGGAACGACTGGCTCATTCGGAAGCACATCCTTTAAGGTGTACTTCGTGACCAGTCACACCCTCTTATCTACCTCACTCGCGGACATGCCATCGGCAGACACGCGAGTGGCATCATCAGCACCACCCCATTGAAACATGGGATGGACTCCAGCTTGGAGAGGTTGGATGCGACGACGCAGCCAAGTCCTGATAAGGGCGCAGCCTCCCTCTTCTGCGCCCATGCGACTCTCGAGGTCGCAGACGCGTTGATAGAGCACGCCCGTCTCTGCGAGTTCGGACGGCATGATCACGTTCTTCCAAGAACGCATCTTCTTGCAGGGAGTCGTGGGATCAAACGGAGCAAGTCCAAAGTGCTCGTCCTTGGCCATCAGGTCGCGAACATAAAACCATCTGTCCCTCCATCCCTGGACGGACTTGGCGAGCTTGATGTCGAAGTAGGTGGCGGATGGGTCGACATGGATTCCACAACCACCTATGTCATAAACTAAAGAGCCAGATGTGGACTCACGCTTTAGCTTAAACAAACGCTTGAAAAGGCCAAAGTGCGGCTCGATTCCGAGCCAGCACTCGCAGAGAGTGATAAAGCAAGAGATGTGAAGAATCGAATTCCGGGACAGCTGATGGAGCTGGAGCCCGTAAAAACAGAGGAGACCCCTAAGAAAAGGGTGGATAGGCGAAGAAAGGCCACGAATGATGAAAGCAAGAAACATCACTCGAAAAGCAGCGGGAGGCACCGGAATGGTCTCACCACTGGGACGCGCGCGTCGGGACTGCGGCGGAAATAACTCGGTCTTGGCGAAGAAGACGAAGATCGAACGCCTTGATGATTGAGGGGCGCCAAGCACCATTGGTCACGCGGGTGCCCGCGACTTTCTTCTTCCCGCCGGCGGCGGCACTGGTGCCCACAGCAGCGGCGCCACCCTTCTTTGCCGCAGCAACGGTGACGGCGGATTCAGCGGCAGCGCCTCCTTTCTTCTTTCCCATTGCGCGGCAGTGATGAGAACGCAGAAAGTAACTTGGGAACGAGCGGAGATGGTCCAGAACTGCGGAAAAGATGAGCGCAGGAGAAAAACAGAGGAGCAGCGGCAATGGCGATGGCAGCGAGGAAGAAAAGGGCGCAGATGGAAATTTACCGTCGTAGCATCGCTACTTAACCCCTAAGAGATGCAATCCAACGGCTCACAAAAACCCTATTGGACGCGTGGCACATATCGTGCTCGACACGTGGGGAAGAGGAAGCGTGAACCGTCCCTCCACTGCGCGAAAATCGAGGAGGCACAGTTAATAAAAAGATTACGCACGCCCAGTCAAATCAAAGTCAGAAAGTGGGACCTACCGCTCGTCACGTCCCGTCAAAGCCGCTCACGCGGGCAACTGAGGTCATGAAAGCGTTAGCACTGATGTCATCAACAGCTACGCAGTGGAAAACTACGACTACTTTAGTCCTTGCTAGAGTCTGTGACTCCAGCAAGCACTCGGGGGCTACTCCCATCGGGAGCGCTGACCGCGCACCCTATGATTTTCTTTCCTTATTGCAGGGATACAGGCAATCACAATCAAACCCAACCACTCGAAAAATGATTCGACTATGGACATGGGTTACTCCCATAGGGAGCGCTGGAAACAAATTCGACTGAAACAAGCAAGCAAAAGACGACAACAGTCGCAATCCAAGTTTTCGACTCAAACAAACAATAATGATAGCAGTCGCAAAATTTCTTTAGTCCCTGCCTGAGTCTTCGACTCAACCAGGCACTCGGGGGCTACTCCCATAGGGAGCGCTGGTCGCGCACCCTATGATTATTTGCACAAAAGCTGTGCGTTGATTACATCAGCACTCGCAGATCATGGCGACACCACCTCATAATTTTCCCTACAAAGAGATTACGTCTCCTGGGTTGCCCGAATCATCTCCGCGATGATAAAATTCGGATGCCGCGCTTACAGCGTGAAGGTAAGACCTGATTAAAGGCCTGGCAACGCATTTAACTGCGCACTACCAGAAACATATCCGTGCCTACAGGCACGATGAACATGCCTTGACGGACGCGTCAAGTGCTCACACCCATATAACTGGAATTTGACTCCTGTAAGACCTCCGCGGCCTGAGTCGAATTACGCCAGCACTTTTTTGGATTCGAATCCGGGGACTCGAGTTCGAGTAGATTGCGTTGTTTCACCCTAAGGTGGTTAACTGATACCGATACTTCAGTTACATCAGGCACGTATATCAACAAATCCCTATGACATAAATGAAAGCAGTCAAAAATGTACTCATTCAGGCACTCGAAAACTTCAAAAAGTACCCAGTCGAATCTGCGATTCCATTGGATACTCGGGGGCTACTGACATGGGTATACCCTACAGGTACTCGAGCTTGGTATATATGGTTTAAATACGTACAGGCCCACGGTGTCGCCAAGGCCCAGACGAAAGGACTCGAGTAACTTGCGGACTCTCGATTGCTTGAGAGACAAGAAGAAGCTAAAGATAAAAAGTTTGAAGGGAAAAACCCTAACTTGTAACCGACTCGACCTGCTACCCGAGACCTAGCCTATCTATATAAAGGCTAGGAGGGGGCGGCGAGGAGGACACACGCAACCCTAGTTTCCACAACCTTCGCCAGATTACATCTGCACTCCATTGTAACTTTCGACTCCCTCGATAATTCCATGAGCAGACAAGCAGGAGTAGGGACCTCTACGAGGCCTGAACCTGGGTAAATCCTTTGTCCCATGTGTGCCTATTTGCTAGCCGATAGATGTCTCCAGCACTCCCTCCTTCTCCAAAACCCAAGTCCATAACAATGGGCATTGATGAGTTAAACCCTCGTCAGGTGGCATCCCCAAGCTTGAGCTATTGTACATACTTCATATCATCACATTGTTCTTCCCTACACTTTAAAATTCCCTTCATACAAAACTTCACACAATCTTCAGTAGCAACATTAGTGTATTCAAGATAATAAGTCTTTCGGTTCATTTTCAACACAAGTAAAACTTCCATTAAAACACAATCTACTGTAGCAATTCCTTCTAAAAGCTCAAGTGATCAAAGAGAACTCAAAGAGAAAGAGATTAAGAGGCAAATGCAAATAATGGCAGAAATCTGTTAAAACAGACCAGCAGGTAAAAACCGATTTTCTCGATGACCTTCTGTTGCTCAAATCGATAAGTGCGAAACTAACGAAAGTTGGCTAATAAACTGGGGCATAAGCACAAAAAATTACATCTCAATCCGACGTACTGAGATTTTTCACGATTTTTTATAGTGAAGCACAAAAATCTGTTTCGGGATAGAAACTTTCCCAAGTCTTACTTCTCTCTCATTAGAGGTTATTCTTGGCACAAAAACCACACATATTATAGAAGCAATAACTTCCAGAACTCAAATAGACAAAAATAAACTAAAATAAAAAATATATTGGGTTGTCTCCCAAAAAGCTCTTTCTTTATAGCCATTAAGATGGGCATGATAAATTTCAATGATGATCACATAAGAAATATGAATTGAAGTAAACGAGAGCATAAAGAAGCAAATATGGAACAAATTTAAGTCTTACCCACTTCCTATGAAAAATAATCTTGTAAAGAAACAAGTCATGAAAGCACAAATCAACAAGCATAGGAAAGAAAAACAAGTGCAACTTCAAAATTTTCAACATAAAGAGGGCAAACTTAATATTGTTGAGATACATAAAACCATGTTTCCCTCTCTCATAATAACTTTCAGTAGCATCATGAATAAAATTAACCATAGAACTATCACATAAAACATTCTTATCATGAGCCACATGCATAAAATAATTAATACTCTCAACATAAACATAGTCATTCTTATTAATTGTAGTGCGAGCAAATTCAACAAAATAGCTATCATTATATTCTCATCACCATAATCATCAAATATAGGAGCCATATTGTAATCATGATTAATTTTCTCCTCAATAGTAGGTGGACTGAAAATATCATAATCATCATTGTAATCATCATATATCGGAGGTATAGTATCATCAAAGTAAATTTTCTCCTTCATGCTTGGGAGACTAAAAATATCATGCTCGTCAAAACCAGATTCCCCAAGCTTAGACTTTTCCATAGCATTAGCAATAATGGTGTTCAAAGAATTCATACTAATAACATTGCTATTAGCATGCAAATAAAGTTCTATAGGTTTTTTAATTTTCTCTTCAAACACTTCATGTCCTAACTCAAGATAAATACTATAAATCTCTCTAATTTTTGTTGTTGTTTTCTATTAAGCCTAACTAGTGAAAATAAAAACAAGAAACAAAAAGATATAATTGTAGAATCTAAACGAAATAACTTCGAGCACTCACACACTAGCAACAATACTAGAAGATGTGGGTACCTTTTACCTTACCTCCCTGGTAACGGCGCCAGAAAATAGCTTGATGTCTACGCACGCTTCTATTCTTGTAGACAGTGTTGAGCCTCCAAGTGTAGATGTTTGTAGAATAGCAGCAAGTTTCCCTTAAGTGGATCACCAAGGTTTATCGAACTCAGGGAGGAAGTGGTCAAAGGTGTCCCTCTCAAGCAACCCTGCAATCAAGATACAAGAAGTCTCTTGTGTCCCCAACACATAGAATACACTTGTCAGGTGTATATGTGCACTAGTTCGGCGAAGAGATAGCGCAATACAAGTAATATGGATGATTATAAGTGGTAATTGCAATCTGAAATAAGAGTGGCAGCAAGCAAACAGGTAACATAACTGACTGTAAACAGTGTTTCAATGCTTAGAAACAAGGCCTAGGGATCATATTTTCACTAGTGGACACTCTCATATAAATATCTTCTCTTATGATGCTACCCTGAACTACTCTCCGGTTGGACGATGTAGGGCTATAATAGCACACCTTAAAGTTCGCATTCCCCATCTATACAACCCCTCACTATCACCTTGAGCTCTAGATGGTTCGAACAAATACCACAATCTCATAAAGATATCCAACTCAAATTACACTCATGATAAGTATTTATGTAACCTTAGCCAAAGTGCCACACGGTGTGCACACTGTCAACTTCACACACGTGGGGATAAGCAGAGATTAATTAAAGCACTTGAGTAGTAGCATAGATCTATAGATTACAAAGCTCTTGATCTCAATAAGATCATGCATAGAGAGAGAGGTGAACACATAGCTACTTGTAGAGCTCTTAGCCTCGAGAGAGAACTACTCCTTCATCATCATGGGAGTCAGCAACAGCGATGGAGATGACGGTGGAGTCGATGGAGATGGATCCGGAGCACTTCCCCATCCCGACAGGGTGCCGGAACAGATACTTTTGTCCCTCGAATCTCCTCTTAAGTGGTGGCGATGCTGCCGAACTTTTCGTGGAATTCTGATCTAGTATCTAGGGTTTTCGTCTCGGGGGGGGGGGGGGGGGGGTTCATAGGCGAAAGGGCGATGCAGGAGGTGGGCCAGGGTGGCCACACCACCTGGTGGTGCGGGCAGGGGTAACCCGCGCCACCCTAGGGTGTGCCTGCCTCCTGGCTCCCCTCCGTCTCCCCTTTGGACTCCGTGTGGTGTTGGAAAAAATAGGAACTTCAGGCTTTGTTTCGTCCAATTCCAATAATATGTCTTTACTAGATTTTATGAAACCAAAAATAGCAGAAAACATGCAACTAGCACTGTGGCATCTTGTTAATAGGTTAGTTCTAGAAAATGTATAAAAATACCTCAAAGGGTGAACAAAACATAAGAAAGTAGATATACAATAAGCATGGAACATCAAAAATTATAGATACGTTTACAACGTATCACTTCTGCATGGGATTTGCCGGCGTGGACACTCGCCACGAACTATGTTCTTGCAAGATCTCATCATCGTCATCACGCTCTTCAAGGTTGCGACTCGCCTTGATCTTGTGTTGTTTTTGCATGCGAGTCTTGCAGGCCATAGGCGCTAGGGGAGGGACCTCCCTCTCTTCTTCTCTTATCTCAGAGGATTCCCCTTTGGTCCCCTCTTCGAGTTCTTTGGGAACCTCCTTGTCAAGTGGGGGAAGCCAGCCTTTGAGGACCTGAATAACTGAGAATGGACAAGGAAGAATGGTTCAATTAGGGGCCACGAGTGAACATTACACGTCGCAGTTGCAAATTGCCCCGTGAGAGTCATGACTGAAGACAAAGGTACCGAGAGGGGCTTACCGTAGGAGCCTCATTCTTCTCGGGCACATACGGAGCAAGCCTAGCCGACGTGGTGGTAAATTCCGCGTCGGTGATCTTCTTCAAGACGGTCTTGTAGTCCATAGTCTCCCACGGCTCTTTGCTGGTCCGGGAAGGGTCGTTCTTCCTGGTGTATTCATACATCTAGTGGGGCCGGGTCACCAATGGGACCAGGCACCGCCAGAGCCAGCAATTGTACAGATTGATCATCATCAACCCCTTGTCCTTCAGTGCCTGGATTTGATCCATCATCTCCGCGATGGCCATCCTCTGATCATCGGGGAGCCTTGCCGCTGCTAGCCGGCGGGGTTTGCTCCTTTCCACGACGTACGCGGGGAGCGCCGCTTCGCCAGAGGGAGTCGATTCCTTCACGTAGAACCAGTTCTTCTTCCGCTCGCTCGCGGCCTTCTTTGGCAGTAGGTGCTTGAAGAAATTCGCCTTCGGCTTCAGTTGAAATGTGACGCTGCCAACCGCGAGGATAGGGCCGTTAGATCCGTCGCGCCCGATGCGGGCGTGGAACAGCTCCAGCCATAATGGGAAATAGGGCTGGCACCCAAGGTAACATTCACAGAAGGCGACGAAGATCGCCAACTGCTCGATACTGTGTGGACCAAGATCTGACGGTTTGATCACGTAGTACGTGCAAAACCACCAAAAGAAGATGGAGGTGGGAAACCCCAAGCCCCTCTCTAGGTGGCTCGGGAAACATATGAATTCGTCGGCGTGAGGTTTCGGCTCGACCTCGGAGGGCGCGCGGATTCGCCAATTCCCCTTGCAGAGAACCCCGCATCCTCGAACAACTTGAGTTGTAGCAGTACACTTGGATTTCCCCCACAGACCCCTTGGAGGCGCCATTGGGGAGAAGACGAGGTTGCTCAATCTAGAAATTCTAGATCGCAGGAAGACAAAGAGACCGGGGGAGCATGGGGGTAAGAAATGCGGAAGAAGATCCACGAGCCTCCTCGCCACTCTCCTTATAAGGGTAACGCTACCTGCCAATCTCGGGGTAGCTATTACTTGCTGTAATTACATCGAAGTTACCGTTGGATTACCCAACGGCTAGTTTGACCAAGTTGCCAGTCCAACTTCTGCCAGACGACTCGCTTGTTGGTAGGCCTAAATCATTCGGCAAGGGCAGCGACTCGAGAACAAATACACTCGCCAAAGCTGTGACTGAACACTGTTGGGGATCGGTGCGGAAAACAAAAAAATTATACGTTGAAACCCCAAAAACTGCCTAGGATCTATCTATGTAGTAATGCGGTAACGACCAATGCGTAAAGAATACATACCCTTGTAGACCGTACGCGGTTAACGTTCCGCGGGGAACATGGTTGATGTAGTCGTACTCGAAGCCGACCTCAAGGTCGCGAAGCTCCTCACAGGTCACCCCTTGCTCCTTCTTGATCTTCATCATCTTTATCATGCAACAGCGCCGGCTCATGACATTCAAGCGCCCCAAGTGTTGTGCCTTGTGTCTTCGTATACATCCGATGCACGATGAGACCTCCGGCTCCCTGATCTCGCCGGGAGTGCGGAAGTTGATATCCGGCTAGGAATCCCTGCAGCGCAACGGCGTACTACAGGTGTGCCTCGATCACACAGCCCAGACTTGGGGCCATGGTCACGAGGTATAGAGAGAGGATGAGAAAGTCAACCAAAGGACTTCTCCAGTTGTGTATTTAATCCCACCCATGGGCACTCCTTTATATAGGCGGAGGGGGTGTGCCCTCTCCATTGGGTTAGCCATGTGGGACTAATACTAAAAGAAAAAGGCAGCAGATTTTCGGACTGCCAAATGGGCCAAAAGAACTCAGCCCAAATAGCAAACAGAAAAATAACAAAGAAAAAGAAAAGAGGCTACACACAGGGGCTAGCCGGGTGGGCCTTAGCGCGGCCCACCCCGCGCCCAGCACTCCCGCCGCAGCGGCCTGGAAGGGGGGGACCCCGGGTGGGCTGGCCACCCCCGGTGGCCCGCTGACGCCCGCGACCCGGGTGGGCCGACGCCATCCCGTGCGACCCATCTTGCCCGTAGGCGGTGGCTTGTGCCCTGCCCTGCCCCGCCCGGGTGGGCTAGCTGGCAGCGGCGGCCTGGCTTGCCTGCTTGTGGTGTCGCCTAGTTATTTGCCACCCTGTGCGGTGGCGGTTATCTGCCGCCCACAGGGCTGGCTGTTTTTGCCTTTTTTCCATTTATTTTTTCTACACTTTTATTTCTAGGCCTTTTCCCTCTAGGATTTGGCCTAATATAAAAGTTGACTTTAACATTATTTATAATATATTAATTCATAATTAATATATATTTAAATATATATTTAAATTCCCATTTATCCGAAAACACTTTTCAGGGCTTTTCCTTTATTCTTTCTCCGAACAACTTCGGATCTCTCTGCGGAACGATTCCAGCTTTCTCTTTATCTACTGTGGTTCCATCTTACGAAATCATACCCTTAAGTGTATCCTCTCACAGCTCGGGAATGCTCTAGACATGATCTGTATCAATGATCAACAGAGGGACGAGGGATGTCCATGTGACCCCTATGCATTCCTGATGACAATGTCGTTTGAACCGTCTAAATGTAGCATCCTCTTCCTTTTGTTTCTCGATACAACTTGTCTGAGATCCGATCATTGGTATCCCCTACCTTTGTTCAATCTCGTTCACAACAAGTTCTGTTTTCTTGTTACCATGATATTACATCCCCGTGACCTAGTCACATGTTGCAACATTTATAGATGTAATCTCACCAAGACGGCCGTATGTATATTTACCTGTCATGTGGGTGACAAATCCTGCTCTTGACATATATTGCCTCTACAGTTCCTCCGAGTACCTGAACACACCTTTATAACCACTGTATTACCAAGTGGCACTTGATGATATCTAAGCACTCTCGGGAGACTGTGATTGATAACATCTCATGGTCTAAGGAGAAGGAGTCTAGGTATAGCTATTGCAACAATGAACTATATGACTTGATCGTGTTGGAATCCTTCGAGGAATGTCCAACCACATCATTCTCCAATGATATGATCTCGTTGTCAGTCGGCATAAATGCCCATGATCTTGAAACCTAGATCGTCTTTGTGACCAACGAACTAGTATAAATAGAGGCTACTAGGGACTTGGTTGTTTCATACCACACTTGTACCAATGTTTCTACTTGGCACAGTTGTAGCACAATATGAAACTATTATAAACTAATTGGGATATGACAATAAAAACCTATTTATTATTTGCCTCTAGGGCATATGTCCTTCAGTCTCCCACTTGCACTAGAGTACAAATAAACTAGCTCGCATTTTACTCATATAAACCATATGCGATATGCATTTACAGATCATGCATGCTCATGGGAAACGTCATGTCCATGTTCTGTTTTACCAGATCATTATGTCTTTTGCAAATCGTTAATGTCTTCCTAATTTTGACATTCACTCCATTATCTTATAATGGGTCGAAGTATTTGTTTGGCGACAAAGTGAGACTTTTGTTTCTAGTGTTTATGATGACGATCGTTTTCACCGTTGTCATCTAAACTTCGAAACACACTTTGCTATCCTTTGTGTATATACTATAGTCATGGCAGCAGAACGAGGCCGTATTCTAGGAGCTTACAGTGACGTTAGATCAACCTCGAGGGCTTTCTCATGGGCACTGGGCCTTGGGACACATCATTCTACATTAAAAGCGAACTAGCCCCGCCATAACATTATACATCACATCAGATGTAGCTTTTGTACTTCTATATCTATGTAGATCCTAGTGCATGAAATGCATCTATGCCACTTACATTGCTTCTTTCTACTTAAGTACAAACTTAATTCTAGTTCAGTGATCAACTCAGGAATCACTTAAAGACACGTTCTTACAGTTAAGACTTTGTCCTATCAACCAGAACCTCGGGTCACTTTATGTCGAGTATACAACATGGTTATATGGAAGAACCTATGACTGAGGCATAGGAGATGCAACGCATCTCTTTCTTTCAACCATAGTTGCAATACTGACTCAATGCTTCATACAGTAAGAACTTCTTTCTTACCTTGTTCTATTCTGAGCTACTTCAGAATCTTTTTTTAGGACATTCTGAACATCTTTCAGAAGCAAGTCCAGGAAGCATTTGACATTCAGTGTTTATTAAACTCACCAATCTATCTCGATAGATCTTATTGTTTAATAACTTCAACTTCTTCCTTACTTAAATATTATTAACACCAATCACATCATTCACATATGTCTTCCACATATTCAGAATGATTTCACGCTCCCACTCAAATATGACATTCATGTTTGAGATCTAGGGATTTCACTTAGCTCCCACTCAAAATATGTCAGTTACATATTATGAATCAGCCAAGATGATTTTCTCCCACTCAAATCTAGGTCCTATCAACAATTTTGGACGTTCCAAAATTCTTTGATCACTATCAAATCGATAATTCCACTAACGAGATTTCAATGACCATTCATTTCTCATACTTAGGTCCATCATGCTTCTTTGTATTTCGTAGGTGTGTCTTGTTCAAAACAAGACAAGTGGATCAATATATAATTACACAAATTTGTAGAATATATAGTTGAATCCTACTTTATTTAGTAAAAGTATTCCCTGAAACTTTATGATCATTATCATTGGCTTCTCCTCTATTTGTAGAGTTTGGTTTCACGAAACAAATTCCGCTGCGCCACTAAACAAATTGGAGGTAAGGTCAAATACCTTGTTTTGATCTTTTACTTTCTTCCACTTGTATCTTCATCAAGACACGTCAGCTTTGGACAACAACTGGTTTGCCCATTTGTGGAAGATGCATTCATAGTTTCCTAAGAATGCTCTACAAAGACTTGTTATTCGCCATGATTTCGACTTACCGAAATCTCTAGAAACTCGAACGTGCCATAACACTTATGGTGTTGTTTCCACGAATCTTCAGATGTTCCTTTGTATTTCAAATGAGTGTTTACTTATTTTGATCTTTAACTCTAAACGATAACTATAACCCCTATAAGAGATAATATGTATCTAATACAAAATGATTATGATGTTTAGATATTTCAACACAGTTTGAATTCGTCCAATTATCATAATTTGTGAAACATCTTTCACAAGTTCCTTTTATGCTAAACTTAACTTGAATACTTTAGTCATGTCGATCAAATTGAAGAGACTTGTTAATTCAGTTAATTCAATATCCCATTTAGTTATGAACTCATTTGAACAATTCAAATCATTTCAAACTTCATGTTTCATTAAGTAAATACACTTACTCACTTGAGTCCACAATGATTTCCACAACTTGTTGAAAATACGATACATCATTATGTATAAGTTTCAACATTTCTTCGCATATCACCGTTTTACCAGAATACGGAGTTTTAGTCAGTCTGCCTAAGAGGCATGGTTTTGCAAAGTCTCTAGATTAAGCATCTAGGATCCCAATCTTTCATAAAGAACCTGCAATAACCAAAATGCTAAACTGTAGTGTCCTTTCATTATTAAACTTTGGATATCTTTTAGCATTCTAATCATTTATAAATGTTTAAACTATTATCATTAGCATAGTGATGAGAATAACTTGTTTGTAATCGTAATGTGACCATAAGGTATTGTTCATAAGAATAGTACAAACTGGTTTGTAACTTGTTCATATGAATAATCGTCTCACCATTAGCAAGGCACACAAACAAGGATTACAAAATTATATTCAAGTCCACTAATCCAAATGATAGACTTTGAGGGAAGAAGTGATGTCGACCATCAACTGTTTTGCTTGCCGTCATCAAGTCACATTGCCTCAAAACCAGCAATTCTCAAGCAGATCCTCTTGTTTTCACAAAACGGGATAAGTATCAAGTACTTTGCAAACTGCAATGAGTTCTGCAAGAACCACATTTATAATTTGTATATCTTATATATCCCTTTTCATCCATAACCCCCATTTCCAATCAAGCCCTTCCAAGAGTTCTTAACTCTAATGCAAGATCGATGAGTGTTTTTCCAAACATTCCGGAGTCATCGAATTATCTCCTAGTGGTTATTGTATCAAGAAGAGAAGGTCACCTTTTACGAGGATATCCCTAAGGCGTGGGTATTAATCTATGAAGTTGGACCCTTTTGCTAAGTACCAAATTAAGCAATATATTCCCATGGTCGCAAAGGACCTCAATGGGATAGGCCAAGGTCTACTAAGATATTTGCAAATAGACATCTAGACTAATTTTATAATAAGATACCAATTTATAATTGGTCTCCACTAAAACTGTCATCCCCTGGACGATTTTAGTGATCGCATGATCCCTATCCTCTGCACCTCCCCCGTGTTACACAGCCATCAGCGCATTATCAAAGGTAGACATTCACTAATGTCAATCACATCACCCATGTGACTCATGCTCGATCTTTCGATCTCTTGTGTTCTGAGGCCACGCTTCTGTGGCGTGCTAGGCTCGCCAAATCTAACTTGTGTGTATTCGCCGTGCAACATTGCTTACACCCACTGTATGCGAACGTAGATATGTCTGACACCCAGGCATGTAACCCTGGATCGCCTCATACCGAAGAACTTTCTTGGTGGTGCACACACAAGGGGAACACGGAACATTGGAATTAAATAGGGATTATCTTATTTGCTACCGTTGAGTATCTAAATACTAGCACACAATAAGATGTAAAAGCTGGTATCAACATCATATGTATAATGTGATATGATATGGTCTTTCTTGCGCCTTGATCTCCATCGAGCGCTCCGGCATGATCTCCATCGTGCCCTTGGTTTGACGCCAAGTCCACGACGCCTCCACCAGGTCATTCATCGGAACGATGACTATTACTATACTACTTAGTAACAGAAAAGTAAACTACTTTACCTTCGCAATGACCAATGCCATATTATAATCACATGCCCCTTGCAAAATAAAGTTAGATGCCTCTACTTTATCTATTGCAAGTTTTACGTGGTTGTTAGGGCTTCCGCACTAGAACCGTTTCTAACCTACAAACTTTCCAACCACAACATGGATCCTGCAGTTGTCTCTCTTACACCCCTTTTGGGGCCCTCCGTTGTAAATGTTATATCAGCTATTGAATGAGAGACAGACACCCGCTAGCCACTTATACGGTACAAGCCGTATGTTGAGCGTGGAACCAGTCTCGCGTACGAATACGCGTAAGGTCAGTCCGGGCCGCTTCATCAAACAATACCGCGATATAAACAAGTACACGTTAGAGGGTAACAACTAAGGGATCAATGTCCGCACAAAACTTGTGCGTACTGGCCGTACAGCACTCCTACGCATAGATCGGCTCTGATACCACTGTTGGGGATCGGTGTGGAAAACAAAAAATTTCATATGTTGAAACCCCAAAAACTGCCTAGGATCTATCTATGTAGTAATGCGGTAACGACCAATGTGTAGAGAATACATACCCTTGTAGACCGTACGCGGTTAACGTTCCACAGGGAATGTGGTTGATGTAGTCATACTCGAAGCCGACCTCAAGGTCGTGAAGCTCCTCGCAGGTCACCCCTTGCTCCTTCTTGATCTTCATCATCTTCATCGTGCAACAGCTCCGGCTCACGACATTCAAGCGCCCCAAGTGTTGCGCCTCGTGTCTTCGTACACATACGGTGCACGATGAGACCTCCGGCTCCCCGATCCTGCCAGGAGTGCGGAAGTTGATATCCGGCTAGGAATCCCTGCAGCGCAACGACGTACTACAGGTGTGCCTCGATCGCACAGCCCAGA
The DNA here is from genome assembly GCA_910589775.1 of Avena eriantha. Taxonomy (NCBI): domain Eukaryota; kingdom Viridiplantae; phylum Streptophyta; class Magnoliopsida; order Poales; family Poaceae; genus Avena; species Avena eriantha. Next base: position 256,473,237 of record OU342743.1, on the reverse strand, counting down.
CTTGGGGCCATGGTCACGAGGTATAGAGAGAGAGGAGGAGAAAGTCAACCAAAGGACTAATACTAAAAGAAAGGAAGAAAATTTTCGGACTGCCAAATGGGCCAAAAGAACTCAGCCCAAATAGCAAACAGAAAAATAACAAAGAAAAAGAAAAGAGGCTGCACACAGGGGCTGGCCAGGTGGGCCTTGGCGTGGCCCACCCCGCGCCCAACACTCCCGCTGCAGCGGCCTGGAAGGGGGGACCCCGGGTGGGATGGCCACCCCCAGCGACCTGCTGGCGCCAGTGACCCGGGTGGGCTGGCGCCATCCCGTGCGGCCTAGCTCTCTCCCAGGCGGCGGCCTGTGCCCTGCCCCGCCCGGGTAGGCCGGCTGGCACCAGCGGCCCGCGGCGGCCTGGCCTGCCTGCTTGTGGCGTCGCCCAGTTATCTGCCGCCCTGTGCGGTGGTGGTTATCTGCCGCCCACAGGGCTGGCTGTTTTTGCCTTTTTCCATTTATTTTTTCTGCACTTTTATTTCTAGGCCTTTTCCCTCTAGGATTTGGCCTAATATAAAAGTTGACTTTATAAATCTTAATCTAAATATTATTTATAATATATTAATTCATAATTAATATATATTTAAATTCCCATTTATCCGACAACACTTTTCAGGGCTTTTCCTTTATTCTTTCTTTGAACAACTTCGGATCTCTCCGCAGAATGATTCCGGTTTTCTCTTTCTCTACTGTGAGTTCCATCTTACGAATGATCGCTCTCATCATACCCTTAAGTGTATCCTCTCACGGCTCGGGAATGCTCTAGACATGATCTGTATCAATGATCAACAGAGGGACCAGGGATGTCGATGTGACCCCTATGCATTCCTGATGACAATGTCGTTTGAACCATCTAAATGTAGCATCCTCTTCCTTTTGTTTCTCGATACAACTTGTCCGAGATTCGATCATTCGTATCCCATACCTTTGTTTAATCTCGTTCACAACAAGTTCTGTTTTCTTGTTACCGTGATATTACATCCCCGTGACCTAGTCACATGTTGCAACATTTATAGATGTAATCTCACCAAGCCGGCCGTATGTATCTTTACCCGTCATGTGGGTGAACAAATCCCGCTCTTGACATATATTGCCTCTATAGTTCCTCCGAGTACCTGAACACAACTTTATAACCACTGTATTACCTAGTGGCGCTTGATCTATCTAAGCACTCTCGGGAGACTGTGATTGATATCATCTCACGGTCTAAGGAGAAGGAGTCTAGGTATAGCTGTTGCAACAATGAACTATATGACTTGATCGTGTTGCAATCCTTCGAGGAATGTCCAACCACATCATTCTCCAATGATATGATCTCGTTGTCAGTCGGCATAAATGCCCATGATCTTGAAACCCAGATCGTCTTCGTGACCAACGAACTAATATAAATAGAGGCTACTAGGGACTTGGTTGTTTCATACCACACTTGTACCAATGTTTTTACTTGGCACAGTTATAGCACAATATGAAACTATTATAAACTAATTGAGATATGAAAATAAAAACCTATTTATTATTTGCCTCTCGGGCATATCTCCTTCAAACACTTGGTGGGAAAATTCATTCCTTCATTTAGGGAGCCCATCGCCTATTCGACTATGCGTCCAAATTGGACCCGCTTACTCCGACTGCCAAATGAACACCTGCACTAAATCGACACTGGCCTCGGGGACTACCCGAAGATTGCCAAGCGCTATGCAGAGGAGGACCCCAACCAAGACTCAGACGTTGAGTCAGGTGGGAGATGCCGCTCAGGCGGCCACAACAACAGTAGGCACCGCAAGCTGCTCTACAGCAACACTCAGCTCACCGGCAAGCGCCACGGTGAGGGACGAGTCAACTGCATCACCAACATCAACTACGGGCAGTGCGACCCCAAGAACTACCGCCACGATGGTGATAACTACCGCGACAATGGAAACTATCGTGCTAACAACGTGGCGAGGCCGAAATTTGACCCGCCGCCCTGCTCAACCAGCCCTGTGTCTATCATAGCAGGAGGGGAAGCCTACCTGACATGGGTATACCCTGCAGGTACTCGAGTCTTGTATATACGGTCCAGATACGGTGGAAGCCCACGGCGTTGCCACGACCCAATGAAGACTTCGAGTGGCCTATGGACTACCGATAACTTGCGAGACAAGAAGAAGTCTAAAGATAGAAAGTTTGAAGGGCAAACCCTAAACTGTAACCGACTCGACCTGCTACCTGAGACTTGGCCTATCTATATAAAGGCTAGGAGGAGGCGGCAAGGAGGACACACGTAACCCTAGTTTCCAACACCCTCGCCAGATTGCATCTGCGCACCATTGTAATCTTCGATTCCTTCGTCACTTCCAAGAGCAGACAAGCAGGAGTAGGGACCTCTATGAGGCCTGAACCTGGGTAAACCTTGTGTCCCTATGTGCTTGTTTGCTAGACGATTGATGCTTCCAGCGCTCCCTCCTTCTCCAAATCCCAAGTCCATAACAATGGGCATTGATGAGTTAAACCCTCGTCAATTGGCGCTGTCTGTGGGAATTGGGAGTGCTGATGTCGCGGCTTCTTCGGCCTCATCAACTGTGATCTACAACTCCGCAATAGCGGAGATTCGCCAGCTCTTCGGCGCATTCGACTTCACTATCGACACGCCTGCCACTCGCCCGGCTTTTGAGTCCGTGGGCGACGGAACCAGTCTCACGATAGGGAGATTCCGCTTCCAAGTTAGTCAGATGGGCACGCTTTGCATGCCTGACTAGTCAACAGCATCTGCGATTGCTCCAACATCGTGGTTCCTGCCACCAATCGGCACCCTCAGCGAGCTCAACACCTTAGCAACAGCTGAGAGCACAGACAGCGTCAACAGTCGCGAATCCGATCTGGGCGGCTTAGCAATGGAAGATGGAGTCTATGGCTCCGGATCCGAGAGTTGCGGGAGCAACAGCTTCCCTAGCCACTTCATGTGCACCATAATAAACACTGGCGACTCCACCGCTAATCGCGAAAATGGTGGCAATGGATCTGGCACCAATCCGCCTAACGGTGGCATCCCTAATGGCGGACCTCCCAACGGCGGCCCCACCAACAGTGGCAACAGCGCGCCCGTCAACAATGGAGGGGTAGTCGAACCCCCAACCATGGTGAACGAGCACACTAGCGAACATGTCGTGATCAAGCTCAATGATCTCGAGTGGGCTCGCTGCCGAGACGCCCTGCGAGGCAATCCTCTACCCCCAGGCACACCGCAAGAACTACTGATGGGCTATCATTGGCTGCTGAAGGAAGAGTACAGACGCCAGTTACAAACAATCGCGCAACTCGAAGCGCGTAAAAAGGCGGCGGACGAGTCGAGCCTTCGAAGGGTCGGGCTCTCCTCCCATGGAGGATCCTCCTCCAAAGGCAATGAGTACGTGGCCAACAAGAGACGATCTCGAATGGCCCATCTCACCGGACCAGGAGCGCTGATACATTGCAAATGTATCTATAATTTTTGATGTCCCATGCTTGGTTTTATCTACTTTCTTGAGTTTTGTCCACACTTTGGAGTACTTTTCATATGATTTCTTGGACTAACCTATTAACAAGAGCCATAGTGCCAGCTGCCTGTTTTCTTCTGTTTTAGGTTCCAGGAAGTCAGAAAATGAATATTCTCAGAATTGGACGGGACAAAAGCCAAAGTCACTATTTTACCGGAAGACATCTAGAGCCAAAATATGAGACGTAGAGGGGCTGGGGCCTAGCCACACCACCTGGCCGCACGCCAGGCCTGACCTGTGCCAGGGGGTAGTCTGGCCGACCCCAGCACCCCCTCGGCCTCTCCTTTCTTCTATATATTGCCTCTGATACGGAAACCCTAGGTACCCGATCAAAATTCCACGAAAGAGTCTGTAGCCTCTGTCATCTCCATCCCTAGATCGGGAGGGATCTGAAGCTCTTCCTGGCACCCTGCCGGACAGGGGAATTCACCCTGGAGGCCTTCTTCATCATCATGCAAGCCTCCGTGTGATGCGTGAGTAGTTCATCTCTGGACTACGGGTCCATGTTGTAGCTAGATGGCTAGTTCTCCTCTTTTGTGCTTTCATGCCTAGATCTTGTGAGCTCCGTTCATGATCAAGATCATCTATTTGTAATTCTGCATGTTGTGCTTGTGGGGATCCGATGGATATTGAGATGCTATTTCAGATTGATTATTGATTCTATCATGTCTTTGTTATTTGTGATCTTGCATGCTTTCCATTGTTAGTAGCTATCTTGGCCAAGTAGATGCTAGCAACTCCAAGAGTTAGTATTTATGCTCAATAGTGGGTTCATGCCTCTCGTAATCTGGGGAACTGACAGAAATCTCTAAGGTACTAGATGTGTTATTGCTACTAGGGAGAAAACAACAATCCTTTGTTCATAGAACAATCGTATTGTTTACTTTACACGCAATTCGTAAAGCAATAATTTGTTGCTTGCAACTTAATACTGGAGGGGGTTCGGATGATAACCTGAAGGTGGATTATTAGTCATAGATGCAGTTGGATGGTGGTCTATGTATAATGTTGTAATGCCCAACCAAGTCTCAAAGGAGTCAAGATGATTAGTATATGCTTGTATGCTTTCTCGATGTTTGTCAATTGCCCCGTTGTAATTTGTTCACCCAGCATGTTATCTATCTTAAGGAGAGCCACCTCTAGTGAACTATGGACCCCGGTCCTTTATTTTACATAACAATCTACAAATTGTTTAATGCTTTGTGTTTACTTTCTGCAAACCATTACTTCCTTCCATTCGATACGTTTAATCCTTTGTTTTCAGCAAAACCGGTGAGATTGACAACCTCATCGCAAGTTGGGGACAGAATTCTGTGGTTGTGTTGTGTAGGTCTCCACGTTGCTGCTGGCACCGGTAGTGCACCCTGCCAACGTTCAACTAGCTACACCTTTGGGGTGTTTCCTTGATCCTACTAGATTGATAACCTTGGTTTCGTACTGAGGGAAAACTTACTGCTATGCTCATCATACCTTCCTCTTGGGGTTCCCCAACAAGCTCGTTAATACACGAGTCAACAAGCACATAGAAGCTGCGAAAGTCCTCGAATTCAGCTCTATGATAGTCGACACCCAGGGCAGTGTGGTCCCAAAGACGCCGCACGCAGCGGTGACAGCGGCCACCATGTACCTACTCAACAACTAGCCACCAGCTGGAGATCCCTGAGCTGCCATGCACCGACCTAAAATCGCAGGCTTGGGGCTAATCGAGGCCACTCTCGACAAAGAGCCAACGCCGGAGCCGAAGAAAAACAAGGCTCTGGCAAAACGCTATTCCTCGCCCTTGTCCAGCGAAGACAGTCATGATCTGTCTCGATGTCGCCGCTCACGGCGACATGACCACGACTATGACGCGCGTGATGACATCACGTAGTGCAAAATCGACAAGTCAAGGGCACGACATGCCCGATCGACTGACTCAGAGGATGAAGACGTGGAGCTCTATGGTGCCAGATGCTTCAACAGGCCCTTTAGACAAAAGTGAATGCCCAAGGGGTTCAAGGTCCCATCGAAGAACCCAAAGTTTGACGGCCTACATGACCTGAAAATCTGGTTGGAAGACCACATCTCCTCTGTCAGGCTCCATGGTGGGAGTCGAAGCACTGCCATGGAATGCCTACAGCTACAGCTGCAAGGCACCGCCCGAGCTTGGCCCAATAACCTCCCGCACAGATCCATTCGCAGCTGTGATGAGCTGGTCTATAGCTTTGTGCGCAACTTCAAGGGAACCTACAAAAGGCCCGTGTCAATCGAAGAGCTGAGATGCTGCCAGCAAAGGTCAGGTGAGTCATTACGCTTGTACATCCAGAGGTGGTCCATCATCAAGAACTTCGTAGAAAATATCTCGGAGGACCGGACGATTGGCGCATTCAACGGCGGCGTTCGCCGCATAGAGCTCAGGGAGGAGCTAGGCCGCTCGAAGCCCAAAACCATTGACCACCTGGTGGAAATCGCGAATCGGTGGGCAGATGGAGAAGATTGGGTGAAAAATCGCGTTCACTCCGACGACGAAGCAGAGCTCGAGCGCAGACGCGATCGCTGAAGCAAACATCGAATGCGCATCTACGATGACCGCGACGACGTCAACATGGTCGTAGCCGGCTACGCCGACAGGCGCGACGACAACCGCAATAGCGGCTATTGCAGCGGTTGACACCACGACTCCGGGAAAACCACGTAAGTATGGCAGCGCCGACAAACTGTCCGGGCCGTGCAACGTGCACTTCTACATTGACAAGCACGGCGGAAAGAAGAAATCTAGCCACCTCCTCAAGGACTGTCGCGAGTTCCTCAAACTCCACGAGGGTCTGGCGCGGATGAATCGTGACGCCGTCAACAGGGGCTACGGAGTCGCCCTAGGCGCTGTAGCACATGGAGCTCCTCCTCCACCACCTGGAGTGCCACCACCCGTGGCCGCACCGGTCCACCATCAAGGCGGCGAGCCATACCCACGGGCTATGGGCAACATGATGATCCAAAAGGGACGCCCCTTGAATCGGGTGCAGAAGGCCATCACTCCCTAAGTCAACTTGGTGACAAACTCACCACCATCCACCACTAAGTACCTTAGTGGAAGCGACTCTTGCATCACCTTCGACAAGCGCGACCACCCGTGTCAAGTACCCTGCCCAAGCCATTGTCCCCTCGTACTCGAGGCACAGATTGGAGGCTTCGACATGAGTCGTGTTTTCATGGATGGTGGAAGCGGCATTAACCTTATGTTCGCAAGAACCTTGCGAGCAATGAGGATCCCTCTTACCTGCCTAGAGATCTCAGACACGACATTCCATGGAATCGTCCCAGGCAAGGGCATATATCCACTTGGCAAAATCAACCTCGACATCATCTTCAGCACACCGAAAAACTTTCGACGTGAACACATCGACTTCGAAGTTGTTGACTGGCCCTCACAGTACCACTGCATCCTCAGACGTGTCGCATTCGCCAGGTTCATGGCAGCGTCGCACTACGCCTACCTGCAGATGAAAATGCCAGGCCCCAACGGTGTCATCACAATCAACGGGAGCTTCGAGAGGTCCGATAGATGCGACAGGGAATTCAATAGAATTTCCCAGTCCTTCGGCATGCAGGAAGAATTCGCAAGATTGAAGAAGTCGACAGACAACAGTCTGCCTCCCCTAAGCCGGCCAAGTTCACCCGACTTGTCCTTTGACTCGTCGGTGCACACGAAGAAAGTTCAGGTCCACCCATCGGACCCGGCCAAGATGGCCCTCATCGCCAACGACTTGAGTCCCGCATAGGAACTCGCGCTCGTCGAATTCCTCCGCGAGCACTGGGAAATCTTCGCCTGGAGTCCAACGGACATGCCAGGAGTTCCCAGGGAATTCACCGAGCACGCACTCAATGTAAACCCAAACGCAAAGCCAGTCAAGCAAACAATTCGGCGACTCTCTGAGCCAAGAGAAAAAGGGGTCAGAATGGAGATCAACAGACTCCTCGATGCCAAATTCATACGCGAGATCAAGGAAAGCACTTCGCTCGCCAATATAGTGCTAGTACCAAAAAAGGACACGGATATCCTATGGATGTGCGTGGATTTTACCTCTCTGAATAAGCACTGCCCAAAGGATCACTTCCCGCTGCCGCGAATCGACCAGATCATCGACTCCACCACGGGATGTGAGCGCCTTTGCTTCCTCGACGCCTACTTAGGCTACAATCAGATTCGAATGAAGGAGGAAGTTCAAGAGAAAATGGCGTTTACAACGCCTTTTGGTGTGTTCTGCTACAACACAATGCCCTTCGGGCTAAAAAACGCAGGAGCAACCTATCAACGGTGCATGCAGGCTTGCCTCAAGAACCAACTTGGTCGCAACATCCAAGTCTATGTTGACGACATCATAATCAAGACCAAAGAGGAAGCCTCGCTAATCGATGATTTACGCGAAACCTTCACCAACCTCGACCGCTACCGGATCAAGCTCAATCCGGACAAATGCGCCTTCATCGTACCATCTGGGCAACTATTCGGGTATCTCATCACCGCGAGAGGGATCGAGGCGAACCCAAAGAAAATAAAAGCCATACTGGCCATGGAGAAGCCGAAGAACGTAAGAGGTGTCCAATAGTAGGCTGGGCGAATTGCGGCACTGCCCTTCTACCAACTTCTCCGCAAAGCTGACAAGTTCGAGTGGACCAGTGAGACACAGGAAGCATTCGAAGACCTCAAGCGTCTACTGTCTACGTCACCAGTACTGGTGACCCCACGCGAAAGGGAACCACTGTTGCTATACATCTCCGCCACCAACCAGGTGGTTAGCACGGTACTCGTGGTGGAACGAGCCGAGGAAAACAAGGTCCACGGGGTGCAACACCTAGTCTACTACCTCAGCGAGGTGCTCACGCCAACAAAACAGCGGTACCCGCACTACCAGAAGTTGGCTTATGGCGTCTTCATGATAGCCAGGCGATTGTGCCACTACTTCCAAGAGCACCCAATCGTGGTGGTCAATGACGCCCCGCTTGGACATATCCTCGACAACCCCGACGCCACCGAACGAGTCGCGCTTTGGGGAATCAAGCTGTCTCCACGAGACATTACATATGAAGAGCGCGACGCGATCAAGTCGCAAGTTCTCCATGACTTCCTCGTGCACTGGATGGAGAATCAGCTCCTTGAAAAACCAGATATGTCTTATCTCTGGACAATGCACTTCGACGGATCCAAGCAAAAGGACGGAGCTGGCGTAGGTGTCATACTGACATCGCCTCAGGGAGACAAGGTGAAATACATCCTGCGAATGCAGTTCACCGCCTCCAACAACAAAGCTGAATACGAGGCCATGTTGCACGGGATGCGGATGGCAAAAGCCTGCGGCGCCAACAGGCTAATAATCTACGGCAACTCCAAACTGGTCATCAACCAGAAAATGCACGAGTGCGACGCACTAAACGACAATATGATTGCCTACCGCGACCTCTACGACACACTCGAAGGGGACTTCGACGGCTGCGAGCTGCGACACTCGCCAACATTAGCTCTACCTGCGCCCCCATACCACCTGGAGTATTTCTCGAGTGCATCTGCGAACGCTCCATCAAGCTAAAGGCCGCAGAGAAGAAAACAAGCGCAACAACGGACTCGGGGGCTACGCCAGCCAATGAGCCAATGGCACTCGACAACCTGGAGCTCGACACAGGACTCGAAGGACCTATGGCGATCATGATGATCGAACCCTCTTGGACTCAACCCTACATCACATACCTTCTCAGCAAGAGGTTGCCGGACGACCTGACTGACGCGCGGCAAATCGCTCGACGATCCAAGGCATTCGCCGTCATCAACGGCGAACTATACAAGCGCAGCATCACAGGAGTACTTCAACGATGCGTCTCCAACGTTGATGGAAGAGCCGTTCTCTTCGACATCCATGAGGGGACTTGCGGGCACCACACCGAAAGTCTCGCCCTCGTCGCTAAAGCTCTACGAGCTGGATCCTACTGGCCTATGGCCATGTGTGACGCCAAGGACATCGTCCACAAATGCAACGCTTGCCAGCGATTCGCGGACAAACCACATGCTCCTGGCCCGGAGCTCCGGCCAATACCATTGGCCTGGAGCTTTGCGCAATGGGGACTCTACATGGTCGGCAAGCTCCCAAAGTCCTCGCGAGGAGGCTATGTCTACCTCTTGGTAGCAGTCGACAAATTCACCAAGTGGATAGAGGCCATGCCGGTGACTAACCAGTCAGGAGCCGGCGCAGTCAAGTTCTTCGAGTCCATTGTCTATCGTTTTGGAGTGCCACATAGCATCATTACGGACAATGGAACAAACTTCACCTCTAAGGATTTCCAGGGTTTCTGCGAGAACCTGGGAATCAACGTAAGCTATGCCTCCATAGCTCCTCCGCAGACCAATGGTCAAGTTGAAAAGGCCAATGGGTTCGTCTGCGGCGGAATCAAGAAGCGACTCCTTAGGCCACTCGAACAAGCCACAGGATGCTGGCCAGATGAGCTGCAATCGGTACTCTAGAGCCTACGCACAACCCCAAACAGTGCCACGGGGTACACCCTATTCTTCATTGTGCATGGTGCTGAAGCGGTGCTACCAGCAGAAGTACGATACAAAGCACCACGAGTGGTCGCTTACAGTGAGCAGGAGTCAACTCTTACACTCGAAGACTCCGTCGACCTCCTTGATGAGGCACGGGAAATCGCAGCAGAAAGATCGACGATCTACCAGCAGAACCTGCGCAACTACCACAGCAGAAGGCTACGGCCCAGGTCCTTCGTCGAAGGAGACCTAGTCCTGCGATTGAAACATCAAGGGCATCTCAAGATCGAGTCCCCTTGGGAAGGACCATACATGATCACAGAAGTAATCCCAAGTGGCGCCTATCGCCTCAAAGATTTCGAGATAGGAGTCGTGTAAGCCAACCCTTGGAACGTCGCGCAGCTGCGGCACTTCTACCCTTAGTCGTATTTTATTTCTTTCATCACATATAAGGCTATTTAGCCAAGGATACTTAGCCACACATTGTACCTCATACTATTCTACAAATAAATAAAGCTAAGTGCCCCAAACCCTATGTTTTTCTATTATTTTTCGCCATCTATATACTCGGGGGCTGCGCCACCCTTTACACATCTGTTCTACGAACCAATCGCGATATCCTGAGTAGCTGACGCACTAATCGAACCCTTGATAAACACCAATCCAGCTGCAACGCACCTGACAGGTTGGCAAGGTCCTGAGATAAAGACAAGTCAGGCTAACGAAAAGGAATCGCATAGTGCAACGCACTCGCAAAACATACGAGCTAGCAAGTTCCTAACATATCAATATTAATCAATTATATACATCATACATATTAACTTTACAACACTGGTATACTTATGTGCAGGATACAAACTAAACTATTGTTGCAACAGAAGAACATTTGTCTGCTCTTCGAAAAAATCGACAATTTCCTCCGCTGGGCGATCCACCGCCTGGTAATGAGGAACCATATTCCAGGTAGAGCATGCTGGCGGCGCCGGCAGTCCAGTAGCAATCACTGCAACATCTACATCAGGCCTATGCAGTCGCACCAGCGATAGAGTAGCCTTGGCACCAGCCACCAACTATTGCCACACACACTCGCGGACCCCACTCAAGTCCTGAAATTTAGCAAGAAGAGCCAGCAGGCTCGAGGGAACGACGTCCAGTGGAAACATCATCTGATAGATATTAAGCACGATTGCGATTTCTTCAGAAAATGAAGCACTCGTGAGGCACGATCCTGCAGGGTCGCCAATGCGATTGCGCGATCATGATCCACCTAGAAGTATCCACTCGCCTTAAGCTGCTCTTGGGTCAGGTCATTCATGCGAATGGCGATCATGTCCTTCTCATCCTGCAGATGACGTGCGCTGACAACTATACCAAGCAAAGGCAAAAGTATGAAGACAACGAACTACCGCGAGTGTCTACAAGAAAAGATAAGGAAGCAGAAAGCTAACACTTGAATTGGTCGCCCAGCTGTGCCACCTCCCCTAGTAGATATTGCTCTCGGGCAGTGGCCTTCTCCGCCCTCGACTTCCATACATCTGTGTTACCACGGAGGACGGGTAGTTCGCGCTCCAGCTGCTTAACGCGGTGACGTAGTCGCAAAAGCAGAGACAGCTCATCAACCCTTGAGCGCGACTGCGCTAAGGTATCATCAGTGGATGGCAGATTCCGAGGCTCACTCGAAGGACCACTCGATGTGCCCTATCACAAGCCAAGCAAGAGATAATAAGAAGACCAAGCAATACATGGACAAAAAATCAAGTGCATTCAAGCATAACAAAGTATCAACAGATACACCCGCCAACAACATGTTCTAGACAAAAGGGGTCAAGTTATTAACTATTACAAATATGACTACTGAGGAGCAACTCGCTTCTTCGACTTGGACTTCGGTTTCGGGGGCCTCATCGAGTTTGTGGCAGTATCAGACGCCACAGACTTCCCGCCGGCCCCTGATGCCGCAGCCTTCGCCGCCTTCTTGGCTCGCTGTAGCTCCTCAGAGTACTTCACGACTGTGTTGATGAGTTGCAGCCCGTACTTGCCACAGGTAGTTGCAAAAGGAGCAAAAACTACCTGTTGACCATCCACGCCGACAGTCATTGCTTTGGAGACCGCAGCAGGATCCACCACGACTCCATGGGCTTGAACCATCGCGAGTGACATAGAAGCGCCAGCCGCACGAATCGAGTTCTTGAAGCCTGCAGGAATGCCTCCAGCAAGGGACTCCACCAGATCATCTACATTCTCGATTAGCTCAGCTTTGGGCGCCAGCTCCTCAAGGAGGCGACTGATCATCTACACCCTTGGCTTTGGTCCGCGTCCCCTGGATGGAAGCACTGCGATCTTCGACTGCTGCGACGACGCCTGGCAAGGTATCATCACGACGGAGCGCCTGGGCGTCGAAGCTCTGACCGCCGGCATCTACACAGAGCAAAGTGTTGGCAAAAAAGGTCAGCACAATAACAAATTCGAAAGAAAGGACACGATGGAAATCTAGACGAAGGAATACCTGAAAGAGCCTTGGCAATCGAGAAGAGCTGTTCTTTGAACAACTTCTCCCTAGCAGCGATGGAGGCGCGCAAATCCTCTTCGCATTTCCGTGATTTGTCAAGCGCAGCGACTGCCTCATCGCGACCCTTCACCATCGCGGCGAGCGTCTTTTCGAGGGAAGAAGCGTCACGAAGAAGCACATTATGCTCAGCTGCGAAACAAACAAAGATAGACCGTCAGTCGAGTATATCACAAGGATGAAGAAGAAGAAGCAAAACGCACTCACTTTCAACCACGCGATCGCGATTGTCCAGCATTGCATGCTGGCGACCCATTGCAAGCACTTGCTCCGCCAGGTGAGCAGCTTCCTTCACAATAAGCTGCGAAACAACAAAAGGATCAGCAGATAACATGGATGATTAATTCGACTGCAAGAAAAATCAACATCACACATACGTGATCCTCCAGTGACTCCGAAGTCGATTGCCGCGCAGTCGTCCGAACAACCATCTAGTGATCCATATCGTGTGGAGAACTTGATGAATTGTGCCCGGAGTGGGCTGCCAATGGAGGAGACGGAGTTTGTTTAGCCACTTCCTTGGCCTTGGAATCCATGACTCCAGATTCTTTAAAATATTGGACGTCGCCAGAAGATGACGATGCCGGTTAACTACGGAACAAAACCAATATCAGGAAAATGCAACTCAAAAAAAAAACCAAGAGAAGAGTTGTATACTTACCAATCAAACTTGTCAAAATTGAAGGTTTGGCTCTCCGACTCCGACGACTCCTTCGGCAGCCGCATCTTCTTGTGGGAAAATGGCGCCACAGCACTCACAAGAACGGCAGGAATCGGCAACTCAGCACCGATAGCTGGGCCTTCTAGAGTCAAAGGAGATGACGCATCTGAATCTTCACTGCGCAAATGCTTGCGAGTGTCTGGACCGCTGGACTCGGGGGCTTCCTTGTAACTACCTCAGTGAATTACGCTCTTAGTTACATGCCTGGATGAACGAAAGTGGTTAAAATAGTACGGTGGGGCCCAGGGCCACTCACGGTAGACATTTCGGCTGTCCTAACCACTTTCAGATCATCGGGACAAGAACGAGCGGCGTAATCGGCAGGCGAAGGTATCAACTACATACACAAATGAGTATGTATGCAAGCCACATACAACAGTCCTTAGAGCCATTCCATCTAAAAAGAAATAGAAATATTGCAACGCCATACGGCAAGATTCAAATATCCTAGATAGATACAATAGTTTCGGATAGCTCCTCATACATGAAACATCAGAGTATCAGGCGGAAGCGGAAAACAAGATCCGAGTACGGATAAGAAGCAAATCGGCATAAGATGCCACATAAATAAACACATCCCGCCCACAGATCTCACGGATCCCCGTTCCCGGAATCTCTACACCGAATGATCGTTGCCAACTTCATCTGTCTCCTCCACCCAGTATCCTTCTTGCGAATATACCTGTTCATCTGAATCAAACAATTTATCGTGTGAGACCCTGGGGGTACTCAGCAAGTCTTTATGCCGCTAAAGGGGACACAACCTGGGGTGACGCAATTGCAGCAAAAGATAATAGCTAACAGTTCTATAGATACTCGCTAAACATCCGCCTAACCAATGATAGACGGATGTCCGTGAATTATGAACAACAGTTATAACAGTATAATTAACAGATCCATCCTCCTCCTCGCTTACCAACGAGGAAGCGGACGAACAACCCCATCATCCGTTGGCAGTTTTATCAACCATTCCATGAGTATTGCACTATTTACTAGTCAGGTACTTAGTCAATTTAAAAGCGGTACTTTAGTTAGACTTGTCTATGATCGAGAAACTGTGCTCCAAGTCGTCCATAACCGCGGACACGGCTTTTAGAAAGATTTACCCTGCAGGGGTGCACGAATAGCAACACACACTCGATCAACCTCGGAAAAACCAACTCAAAACCCGACGAGGCATTCACGACAAAGCGATCACAGGATTCAGAAATATTTCAGGGGGCCACCCCATTAAGCTACCCGCAACAAAGTTGGCCGGCTCTAAGACGGACCCAAGGTTTGTGTCAATGGCTGTAAACGACTGGGAACCCGAAAGTGACACTAGGCTTGTCGATACCGCGAAAACATTCCACGATCCAAAACAGTACCGGTGCTCCACGCACAATCTTAATAAAGCAGTAACATGGCATAAGTACAGGATAGTAATAAAGCCCCAAACTACTTTGTGGCCCCAAGAAATAAGAATGAATCAAGCTCTGGCTCAGGGGGGGGGTCCATAAGGCCTCCCGGATGTGGATAGTGTGAATAGTCAAGGAACAGGAATCAAGTACTCGGGGTCCTACGAGACACAAGTGGGCATGAAAAAAAAAATAGCAGATATTGCTCACTGGTGCCTCTTTCATTAGTTATCCCATTACTACTCAGATTAAGTTGTTTAGGTACCTCGTTATTCATCAGACACTCACATACCCTACACATGCTTTTCTACGACTCGCATGGCGCAAACAACTCCTGTAGTAATGGCTCATGGGATGGAGGAACAAGCTTTGGTGGGGTTTAAAAGTAAAGGCTATACAGTACTTGGGATTCAATTTAATGCAACGCGACTCAATGATGCAAGAATAAGATAGAGGCAATAGGTACTATATGTATGCAAGCATGTGGTAGTGCTTGCCTGGCAGCTCAGTTGAAGCGAGAGATGGATCTGGGTAGTTCTCCTGTGATTCCTAGTAATTCTCCTACTGGGCGTCTATTCGAAGAAGAACCAAACAAACAAGGGCCAACATAAATAAAGTGCACAAACATATGAATTATCATGTGTCAAGCAAACAAGCATGCCATGATGAATGGTGCACAATTTACATGGCATTAAAGTAGCATGGCAAAGGTGAGGTGTGGATACAAGAAATAAAGCATTTTATTATTTATTTAACCAAGTTTTATTGTCATAAACAGTTCAGATTTTTAATAATGACATGATGCATGCTTCAATTCGGAACAAGGACTGTATAGATACAACGGGCTCGTCGCGCTGATCGATTTAGACATATTATTTGCCAAATTTGGAGTTATAGAATTAAAGTTATTAATTTATTAAGAAAAGGGCATTTTATTGTAATTTTAATCATCTCGAAATTTTAAAGTGCTCAAACAATATTTTGAATGGCATGTTTGAATTCCTCACATTTTTCTGATTCAAAAACATATATTATTTGTATTAATTGGATTTGTCAATTAAAAGTTATTATTTTCTGGATTTTAAAATCATATAAACAAATTCTGGAATTATTTTTATTATAGAGAAAGGTCACAGGTCTTTTTGCACACAACTGAACCTAGCCACACACGCTGACGCGCGGGGCCCGGCTGACTCAGCGCAGGGAGCTGGCGATGGATAAGATGGGGGGTTTCTCTAGATTTTTCTCACCTTGAGGTTTCCTAGCCACAGCGAATGACGGGTGGGCCTCCGGGCGGCGGGGCCACAGTGCGCGCGCTAGACACGTGGGAAATCCGGGGCGCGGGGGGACTGGTCTGTGCCGGCCAGCTTCTCCTAGGGGTGTTTTTAGAAAAAGGGACTGGCTGTGAACTGTATCTGTCGAAACTGAAACAGATCTGCAGCTAGCTGGACCGATGTTTTGGAGAAGATTGCGAGCAAACCATCCAGAATTTCGCGACGCCACAAAAACCAAAAGTGTGGGGGAGACTGAGGCCTACAACTTTTGTTTAGGCAGATTTGCCGGATCTCATCTATAGCGGCCAGGATCTAACGAGGAACCGAGGAGAAAAACGAGCGACCGAGACTGACGAAACTGTCCGCCGATTCCGGGAGGAACACTGATCTTCCGCGGGTGATTCTGGGAGATTTGCTACAACGTTTTGATCGGAACTTGTTGGAATGGAAAGAGGGTACGACGGTCTAAAACTTTCGTCAAGGAAGAACTACTGGAGGGGGGCGGAGGCGTCCAAGAAACGAGGCAGAACAGAGACTCGGTGGCGGTGTATGTCGCACGGCTAGACGTTGTCCGGTGGGCGCGTGACTGCGCGCTGCGGCACATGCTGGCGAGGCAAACGGAGGGTGAGCCAAGGATAAGAGAAGGAGGATGCTCACCTAGATGGTTCGGCTAGGAGGCGAGGTGAGCGGCAGTGGCTGGCAAGGAAGATGTCCGACGAACTGGCCTGCACCGGAAGGATCGGCAGCGTGTGTGGCTTGGCGACGTCGTACAGCAGCCCCCGGCCTCTTAGTTGCGCTCGATGGTCACCAGGTAGAGGGGTGCAAGCAAGCCAAGCTAGGGTTCGAAGGGCCGAGCTGGGTGGTTCGGAGAGGGGCGAGCTACTGCCGCTGGCTCATGCACGAGTCCAGGAAGAGCCGGGCTGAGGAGGGTCCGGTGCAGGCAGCAGGCTGGTCCGGTCCGAGAGCGAGAGAGAGGGTTCGGTAGGCGAAGGGCAACGGTTGGGTGTGTGTGTGACTTAATACATGCACACAGTAGGGTAGGAATTGAATTAGTGTCTAGCTAGAATTTTAGCTAGGCTTTGTAGAGAGAGGTTAGATTTAGTGTGTATAAATACATATGAGTAAGATTTAGGGTTTAGTTATAATAGGTAGATAAGTTAGATGGATGGAGGATTTGATCAAAAACAACAAGCAAACAAGTTCCCAAAAGATTTCGAATAAAAGAAGGGTTATATGTAGCATTCATATCTCATGTGACTAGAGGTTAATATTGCATGTAGCACTAGATAGTGGAAAAAAGGCATATTAGTATGGAAAGATGTTTTGGTCACACATGATTGATTAAAACAGGAGGACAAATGCCATTGGAACCCAAAACCCAACAAGGAGGAGGGAATGGTTAGGAAAAGGGGTATGGTTGCATGGGGCATGCATTACATTTAATGCACTCCCTACGAGGATGTATGAGATATAAGAGAGGAGACGAACATATGGGATTGAGTTAAGATTCAAATGAAAAGAGACAACCAGATGTAGAGAATTAGAATTGAAACAAAGAATGATGTTAACATGTTAGGGGTGGGGGAAAAGAATAAAAGAGATGCCCACAACTCAAATTGGGCATTAAACAATATATCAAGAATCAACTACAATGTATCAAGAGGCAAATACAATTAATACGACTACAATGCATATGAGAGAAGAACCAAATGAAAAGGGTTTTATATGATGCTCAAATGCAAGGTGGCATGACGACATGAGCATGATATAAATATGATGCAACAATTATATGTAGGAAGTAGCCATTATATTACTAGACCAAGTAGCATTACCATTGTTAGACAATTGGGATGCTACAACTCTCCCCCACTAAATAGGAATCTCGGCCCGAGATTCTAGGAAGAAGAAGACGACTCAAAGAGGGTAGGATACTTGGCACGGAGCTCATCTTCATGTTCCCAAGTGGCTTCATCAACGGAATGGTGTGACCACTGCACCTTGCAGAACTTAATGGACTTGTTGCGAGTCCTTCTTTCTACGACTTCAAGAATTTTTATGGGGTGTTCTTGATAAGACAGATCTTCTTGGAGATTGATGAGTTCATGGTCCACGGTCCTGCCGGGATCCTTGAAGAAATTCTTGAGTTGAGAGATGTGGAAAACATCATGGACTTTGAGTTGTTCAGGGAGCTCAAGAGCGTAAGCAACTTCTCCTCTTCTTCCACGAATTTTGAAAGGACCGATGTATCTAGGAGCCAGCTTTCCTTTGATACCAAAACGGTGCGTGCCTCTCATGGGAGTGACACGGAGGTAAACGAGATCACCAGGGACATACTCCATGTCCGTGTGCTTTCTGTCATAATTGCTCTTATGGCGACTTTGAGCAATCTTCAGATTTTCAAGAATGATGTGAACTTTCTCTTTCGCTTGAGTTACAATGTCGGGGCCAAACAATATTCTTTCACCTGCGCCCGACCAACCAATCGGAGTTCTGCATTTGCGACCATAGAGAGCCTCAGATGGTGCCATTTTTAGACTTTTCTGGAAGCTGTTGTTGTAAGAGAATTCAGCATAAGGAAGACATTCTTCCCACTTTATGCCGAAAGAGATAACGCAAGCACGGAGCATGTCTTCCAAAATCTAATTGATCCTTTCAACTTGTCCTTGCGACTGAGGGTGGTAAGCCGTGCTGAAGTTTAGTTTTGTTCCCAAAGCATTTTGGAAACTTCCCCAGAACTTGGAAGTGAAGATGCTTCCACGGTCTGAACTGATCTCAAGAGGAACCCCATACAGAGAGACAATTCTGTTGATATAGAGCTCAGCCAACTGAATTGCAGAAATTGTTTCCTTGACTGGAAAGAAGTGAGCTACTTTGGAAAGCCTGTCAATGACAACAAAGATTGCATTGTTGCCCTTCTTCGACCTTGGAAAACCAGTGATGAAGTCCATCTCTACTTTCTCCCATTTCCATTCCGGAGGCTTCAATGGCTGTAGAAGACCGGAAGGGTTCTGATGGACAGCTTTAACTCTGCGACAGACATCACACTCCGAGACATACTTGGCACAATATCATTTCAACCCAGGCCACCAATATTGTGTTTTCAAGTCCAAGTACATCTTAGTGCTGCCAGGGTGGATAGAAAGAACAGAATCATGTGCCTCCTTGAGAACTTACTCTCTTAAACCCGGGTAGTTTGGAACAAACATCCGGTGTTCAAAGAAAAGAGTGCCTGCGTCGTCAACGTGGAAAGACTCATACTTCGGAAGCTGAATGTTGGAGATGATCTTTTTAGTGTAAGGATCACCAAGTTGAATGGAATGAACCTTTTCTTCCAAGAGAGGTGTTGCCAGAAGGTTCAGAAGATACCCTTGATCCACAATTTCAAGGTTTAGCTTGCGGAATTCCTCGCACAAGAGAGGTTGTTGTTCTTCCACCATGAGGTTGTTGACATAAGTTTTTCTGCTGAGAGCATCGGCCATGACATTAGCTTTGCCTAGAGTGTAGTTGATGGTCAAATCGAAATCATTTATTGCTTCAATCCACCTCCTCTGATGAAGGTTGAGGTCAGGCTGTGTGAATATATACTTCAGACTCTTGTGATCAGAAAAGATCTCACAACGGTTGCCAAGCAAGTAATGCCTCCATACTTTCAAAGCAAAGACAGCTGCTGCGAGTTCGAGGTCATGTGTAGGATAGTTGATCTCATGTGTCTTCAACTGTCGAGAAGCATAAGCAACAACTTGTTTTTCTTGCATAAGGACCGCACCCAATCCTTGCAATGAGGCGTCACAGAATATCTGGAAAGGCTTTGATGTATCTGGAGGAACCAAGACTGGTGTGGAAGTGAGCTTCTCTTTGAGTGTTTCAAAGCTTGCTTGACATGCAGGAGTCTAAAGGTATTTCTTGCCTTTCTTGAGGAGATCGGTAAGAGGCTTCGCAATCTTCGAGAAGTTTTGAACGAAGCGACGACAGTAACTAGCCAAACCAAGGAAACTCCGGACTTCTTTGACATTTATAGGTGGAAGCCAGTCAACAATTGTCTTAATAGTTTCTGGATTGATGGCAATGCCCTTGGCAGAGATGACGTGACCAAGGTAGGTGACTTGAGGCAGCTAGAATTCACACTTGGAGAACTTTGCATACAGGTGGTTCTCACGAAGCTTGTTTAGGACACACCGAAGGTGTTCTTCATGTTCTTCCTTTGACTTAGAATAGACTAGAATGTCATCCAGATAGACCACAACGAACTTATCAAGATACTCCATGAAAACCGAGTTCATAAGCCTCGAGAAGGTGGCAGGTGCGTTGGTGAGACCGAAAGACATGACCGTGTACTCATACAGACCATAGCGGGTGGTGAAAGCTGTTTTAGGAACATCTTCCTTGCGAATCTTGATTTGATAATATCCACTTCTCAAATCAAGCTTAGAGAATACCACAGCTCCAACTAGCTGATCGAAGAGATCATTAATCCGTGGAAGGGGATATTTATTCTTGATAGTTTTAGCATTGAGAGCCCGATAGTCAACACAAAGTCTATCAGTCTTGTCTCGCTTCTTCACAAAGATGGTTGGGCTACCTCAAGAAGAAGTACTGTGCTGAATGAAACCCAACTTCGCTTGTTCATCAAGCTGGCGCTTGAGTTCAGCCAATTCAGTAGGACCCATTTTATAAGGCCGCTTAGAGATAGGAGCGGTACCAGGTTCAAGTTCAATCACAAACTCAACCTCACGATCCGGAGGCATACCTGGCAACTCTTCAGGAAAAACATCTGGGAGCTCACAAACTACCGGAACACTCTGAATAGCTTCCATAGCATCATCATTCAGAGCCGCCAAAGAGAAAAGCTGAATTGTAGGAGTCAGACTTGGAGAATAGACTATATGGCCTTCAGGAATTTTCAGAGAAACCGAACGTTCAGCACACAGCTGCATTTGCTGTTAACCAATCCATGCCCAAGATAACATCAATGTCAGAATTGCCCAGAATAATTAAGGAAGCCGGAAACGAAGAGCCACCAATCTCAATTTGATTGCCATGGTTGATCTTGTTAGATAACAATCTTGCCCCAGGAGAAAGAACCATTAACTTTTTATCCAGCTGGTCTATAACAAGCTCATGCTCATTTGCAAATTTGTGAGACACGAAAGAATGCGATGCACCAAAATCAAACAAAACTCGTGCAGGAACTGAGTTAACAGGAAGCATACCCATGACAACTCCAGGTGCATGCTCAGCTTGAGCGACGTTGACACAGTTGGCACAAGCAACCGTAGACCCGGGTTTGGTGTTGATGTTGAGAGCCCGAGGTGGAGGTGCACGAACCATAGAAGAACTTCTCGCAGGTCTTGGAGGTGGTGGTGGAAGAGCTTTGTTGTTCAGATGACAATTCCAGTGCTGATGCCCAGTGTTTCCACAAGTGTAGCAAGCACCAGGTGGACGTGGAGCAATGTAGCCAGGGACTCTGCCAGGCGCTCCAGGGTAGTTGTGGTTGTAGCCCCTGGGAGCCGCAGTGAAGGAGTTTGGTGGCCTTGCCGCGTAGCTTGACGGTCTTGGTGGAGCCGGGAGCGACGGTGGGGTGTTAGGAACCCAGACACGATGCTTAGAAGGAGCTGCCATAGCAGAAGAGCTTGCTGTATCACGGCTGTGTTTCTTTGACTCCTCAAACACTTGCCTACTTGCTTCTTCCTGTATGTTGGAGTTCCAGAAAAGACCCCGACCTTGCATGAGTGATTGCATATTTGCTGGAAGCATTGAGTCCTTGCCTAAACCTCTTTTGCTTCTTCTTGTCATCAGAGATCTCATCGCCACCATACCGAGAAAGGTTCATGAAGTTTGTGATGTAGGTATTGACATTGTCATTGCCCTGCTTCAGGTTGAGAAACACTTCCTTCATCCTTTCCATGACAATTTCTGACAGATATTGCTCTTTGAATGCCGCAGTGAATTGCTCCCAAGTAGGATGAAAACCAGAGAGGTCTGCCTTGAGGTAATTTTCCCACCACAGAGTTGCATCTCCCTTCAGAAGGTGAGTGGCACATTTTACCCATTCTTGCTCAGGAACATCCGCAGTCATCAGCAACCTTGATATTTCCCGCAGCCAATCATCCGCATCAAGTGGCCGATCAGACACCTCAAATTGGCATGGGTTGAACTTCAGAAAACTCTTGATGTCCCCTCGCTTGGAAGGTGGAGGTAGAGGAACAAACTCATTCCTCCTCACGCTTTCTTCGAAGCGCTGCTGGTTCTGCTGCATAGTGCCCAATGCATTTGCAATACTTGCCAAAGAAGCCCCCAGTTCAGGTGGTATGTCCTCCTCAGAACGGCGTGGTGGTGCCATCCTGTGATTGATATAAAACACAAGTCAGTACTATAATGGAGAATAATAATAATCCAAAATAGTACCAAAATGGAATTAACCGAGGTTAAAGGATACAATTCCCTGAGATGATATTAAAATATCAACAAAGTTCAAGGCACCTAGAAGATATTAAGCATATCGCACACGACTGAGCAAGGAGTGTGGTACACAAACTAACAAAGAAAAAATTTCCGCAAATTTCGGCATTAAAATACCACTATATGCGCAAAACCACTTAACGAATCAAGATTAGTAACTCTACTGATTCAATATACAAGAGCGAATGATAAAAGTAGTGGCATGGTCGCGACTCCATCCCGCACTTAAATCATTACTCCGCACATGAATCAGTAAAACACATATCCCAACACCTTCTTCTTAAGATGAACCTAAAGATTAGTAACTACGGAAACGAACACCCCAAACAAGATAACGTCGGATAACAAAGAGTAAGACAGATCGCACCGGTATACAACGAATCAGATAGATCGCGTCGGTTTACAAAGGCCTGTCGGTATGGAATGTACCAACAGTTGATAACCAAAAGGCAGATAGAGATAACATTTGGATGCAACAGATAGACAAGGAATTCACACACACACACACACACACACACACACACACACAACCTATGGTACTACGGAACCCAGAACACGTGAATCCTAGTTTGAATTTTTAGAAGAGGATCGAAAACGTTACACTTCCTTACCAGAAAAAGGGTGGGTGGGTGGTTAAGAAGAAAAATGGAAGCAGTCCTACTCTCACATTTTGTTTTTCCCTAGTATACATAACTACCAAAAATATTTGCTAGACTGACAACGACCATTTGGCTGAGACCCTGAAGGGCGGGATGGCTCTGGTACCAATTGTAACTACCTCGGTGAATTACGCTCTTAGTTACATGCCTGGATGAACGAAAGTGATTAAAATAGTACGGTGGGGCCCAGGGCCACTCACGATAGACCTTTCAGCCGTCCTAACCACTTTCAGATCATCGGGACAAGAACAAGTGTCGTAATCGGCAGGCGAAGTGATCAACTACATACACAAATGAGTATGTATGCAAGCCACATACAACAGTCCTCAGAGCCATTCCATCTAAAAAGAAATAGAAATATTGCAACGCCATACGGCAAGATTCAAATATCCTAGATAGATATAATAGTTTCGGATAACTCCTCATACATCAAACATCAGAGTATCAGGCGGAAGCGGAAAACAAGATCCGAGTATGGATAAGAAGCAAATCGGCATAAGATGCCACATAAATAAACACATCCCGCCCACAGATCTCACGGATCCCCGTTCCCGGAATCTCTACACCGAATGATCGTTGCCAACTTCATCTGTCTCCTCCACCCAGTATCCTTCTTGCGAATATACCTGTTCATCTGAATCAAACAATTTATCGTGTGAGACCCTAGGGGTACTCAGCAAGTCTTTATGCTGCTAAAGGGGACACAACCTGGGGTGACGCAATTGCAGCAAAAGATAATAGCTAACAGTTCTATAGATACTCGCTAAACATCCGCCTAACCAATGATAGATGGATGTCCGTGAATTATGAATAACAGTTATAACAGTATAATTAACTGATCCATCCTCCTCCTCGCTTACCAACGAGGAAGCGGACGAACAACCCCCATCATCTGTTGGCAGTTTTATCAACCATTCCATGAGTATTGCGCTATTTACTAGTCAGGTACTTAGTCAATTTAAAAGCGGTACTTTAGTTAGACTTGTCTATGATCGAGAAACTGTGCTCCAAGTCGTCCATAACCGCGGACACGGCTTTTAGAAAGATTTACCCTGCAGGGGTGCATGAATAGCAACACACAGTCGATCAACCTCGGAAAAACCAACTCAAAACCCAACGAGGCATTCACGACAAAGCGATCACAAGATTCAGAAATATTTCAGGGGGCCACCCCATTAAGCTACCCGCAACGAAGTTGGCCGGCTCCAAGACGGACCCAAGGTTTGTGTCAATGGCTGTAAACGACTGGGAACCTGAAAGTGTGACTGGGCTTGTCGATACCGCGAAAACATTCCACGATCCAAAACAGTACCGGTGCTCCACGCACAATCTTAATAAAGCAGTAACATGGCATAAGTACAGGATAGTAATAAAGCCCCAAACTACTTTGTGGCCCCAAGAAATAAGAATGAATCAAGCTCTGGCTCAGGGGGGTCCATAAGGCCTCCCGGATGTGGATAGTGCGAATAGTCAAGGAACAGGAATCAAGTACTCGGGGTCCTACGGGACACAAGTGGGCATGAAAAACCAAATAGCAGATATTGCTCACCGGTGCCTCTTTCATTAGTTATCCCATTACTACTCAGGTTAAGTTGTTTAGGTACCTCGTTATTCATCAGACACTCACATACCCTACACATGCTTTTCTACGACTCGCATGGCGCAAACAACTCCTGTAGTAATGGCTCATGGGATGGAGGAACAAGCTTTGGTGGGGTTTAAAAGTAAAGGCTATGCAGTACTTGGGATTCAATTTAATGCAACGCGACTCAATGATGCAAGAATAAGATAGAGGCAATAGGTACTATATGTATGCAAGCATGTGGTGGTGCTTGCCTGACAGCTCAGTTGAAGCGAGAGATGGATCTGGGTAGTACTCCTGTGATTCCTGGTAATTCTCCTACTGGGCGTCTATTCGAAGAAGAACCAAACAAACAAGAACCAAACAAACATAGAACAGGCTCGTCGCACTGATCGATTTAGACATATTATTTGCCAAATTTGGAGTTATAGAATTAAAGTTATTAATTTATTAAGAAAAGGGCATTTTATTGTAATTTTAATCATCTCGAAATTTTAAAGTGCTCAAACAATATTTTGAATGGCATGTTTGAATTCCTCACATTTTTCTGATTCAAAAACATATATTATTTGTATTAATTGGATTTGTCAATTAAAAGTTATTATTTTCTGGATTTTAAAATCATATAAACAAATTCTGGAATTATTTTTATTATAGAGAAAGGTCACAGGTCTTTTTGCACACGACTGAACCTAGCCACACACGCTGACGCGCGGGGCCCGGCTGACTCAGCGCAGGGAGCTGGCGATGGATAAGATGGGGGTTTCTCTAGATTTTTCTCACCTTGAGGTTTCCTAGCCACAGCGAATGACGGGTGGGCCTCCGGGCGGCGGGGCCACAGCGCGCGTGCGGCCAGCGCGCGCTAGACACGTGGGCAATCCGGGGCGCGGGGGGACTGGTCTGTGCCTGCCGGCTTCTCCTAGGGGTGTTTTTAGAAAAAGGGGACTGGCTGTGAACTATATCTGTCGAAACTGAAACAGATCTGCAACTAGCTGGACCGATGTTTCGGAGAAGATTGCGAGCAAACCATCCAGAATTTCGCGATGCCGCAAAAACCAAAAGTGTGGGGGAGACTGAGGCCTACAACTTTTGTTTAGGCAGATTTGTCGGATCTCATCTACAGCGGCCAGGATCTAACGAGGAACCGAGGAGAAAATCGAGCGACCGAGACTGACGAAACTGTCCTCCGATTCCGGGAGGAACACTGATCTTCCGCGGGTGATTCTGGGAGATTTTCTACAATGTTTTGATCGGAACTTGTTGGAATGGAAAGAGGGTACGGCGGTCTAAAACTTTCGTCAAGGAAGAACTACTGGAGGGGGGCTGAGGCGTCCAAGAAACGAGGCAGAACAGAGACTCGGTGGCGGTGTATGTCGCACGGCTAGACGTTGTCTGGCAGGCGCGTGACTGCGCGCTCTGGCGCATGCTGGCGAGGTGAACGGAGGGTGAGCCAGGGAGAAGAGAAGGAGGATGCTCACCTAGATGGTTCGGCTAGGAGGCGAGGTGAGCGGCGGTGGCTGGCAAGGAAGATGTCCGATGAACTGGCCTGCACCGGAAGGATCGGTAGCGTGCGTGGCTCGACGACTTAGTACAGTAGCCCCCGGCCTCTTAGTTGTGCTCGATGGTCACCAGGTAGAGGGGTGCAAGCAAGCCAAGCTAGGGTTCGAAGGGCCGAGCTGGGTGGTTCGGAGAGGGGCGAGCTACTGCCGCTGGCTCATGCACGAGTCCAGGAAGCGCCGGGCTGAGGAGGGTCTGGTGCAGGCAGCAGGCTGGTCCGGTCCGAGAGCGAGAGAGAGGGTTCGGTAGGCGAAGGGCAACGGTTGGGTGTGTGTGTGACTTAATACATGCACACAGTAGGGTAGGAATTGAATTAGTGGCTAGCTAGAATTTTAGCTAGGCTTTGTAGAGAGAGGTTAGATTTAGTGTGTATAAATACATATGAGTAAGATTTAGGGTTTAGTTATAATAGGTAGATAAGTTAGATGGATGGAGGATTTGATCAAAAACAACAAGCAAACAAGTTCCCAAAAGATTTTGAATAAAAGAAGGGTTATATGTAGCATTGATATCTCATGTGACTAGAGGTTAATATTGCATGTAGCACTAGATAGTGGAAAAAAAGGCATATTAGTATGGCAAGATGGTTTGGTCACACATGATTGATTAAAACAGGAGGACAAATGCCATTGGAACCCAAAACCTAACAAGGAGGAGGGAATGGTTAGGAAAAGGGGTATGGTTGCATGGGGCATGCATTACATTTAATGCACTCCCTACGAGGATGTATGAGATATAAGAGAGGAGACGAACATACGGGATTGAGTTAAGATTCAAATGAAAAGAGACACCCAGATGTAGAGAATTAGAATTGAAACAAAGAATGATGTTAACATGTTAGGGGTGGGGGAAAAGAATAAAAGAGATGCCCTCAACTCAAATTGGGCATTAAACAATATATCAAGAATCAACTACAATGTATCAAGAGGCAAATACAATTAATACGAATACAATGCATATGAGAGAAGAACCAAATGAAAAGGGTTTTATATGAAGCTCAAATGCAAGGTGGCATGACGACATGAGCATGATATAAATATGATGCAACAATTAAATGTAGGAAGTAGCCATTATATTACTAGACCAAGTAGCATTACCATTGTTAGACAATTGGGATGCTACATTCCTCCTCCTCTTCAAATGGGACGGTCGACTCCGACTCGTGCTCCTCATCTATTTCGCGAGGAATAACCCCCTCAGGAAGAGGGGGCAAACTGGGAGACACCTTCCAATCCTACATACAAAAAACAAGTCAGCACAAGTCAAGAAAAAGAAGCACTCGACAAAATAAAGTGACTTCGTAGCACAATCATACCTCAGGAGGAGGGTTAGACGCATCAAAAGGGGGCACGACTGGTTCACTAGGGAGTACATCCTTGGCAGTGTACTTGGTCAGCAGTCGCACCCTCTTATCTACTTCACTCGTGGAAATGCCTTCGGCAGATACGCGAATGACATCGTCCGCACCAGCCCACTAAAACATAGGGTGGACTCTGGCCTGCAGGGTCTGGACGTGACGGTGCAACCACGTGCGAATGAGGGCGCAACCACCCTCTTCTTTACCCATGCGACTCTCGATGTCGCAGAGGCGCTCGTACAGCACATCTATCACCTCATACTCGTCGGGCATCACCACGTTCTTCTAGGAGCGCCTCGTCCTGCACGGCGCCGCGGGATCGAAAGGCGCGAGTCCGGAGTGGTCTCCGTCGGCCTTCTGGTCGTGGATGTAGAACCACTTGTCCCTCCAACCTTGGACGGACGCCATGAGCTTGATGTCAAAGTACGTGACGGAGGAGTCGACATGGATACCACAACCTCCTACATCATAGACTACAGAGCCAGACGCCGACTAGCGCTTCAGCTTGAAGAGACGCTTGAAGAGACCAAAGTGTGGCTTGAATCCGAGCCAGCACTCGCAAAGCGTAATGTAGCAGGCAATGTGGAGGATAGAGTTGGGGGACAGCTGGTGCAGCTGGAGCCCATAGAAACAAAGGAGGCCCCTAAAGAAAGGATGCAGGGGCAGAGAAAGACCGCGGATGATGAACGCTAGGAACATCACCCGGAAACCAGCAGGAGGACAAGGGGTTACCTCACCACCTGGGACTCACGAGTCACCGACCCCGGGAAACAGAACTCCGTCTTGGCGCAGAAGATGGAGCTCGGACGACTTGATGATGGACGCGCACCACGCGCCATTGGTGACGCGAGTGCCCGCGCCCTTCTTCTTCCCGGCGACGGCGGTGCTGGTGCCTGCAGCGGCGGAGTCGCCCTTCTTCTTGGTAGAGGCAGTGGCGGCTGTGGACTCAGAGGCAACACCTCCCTTCTTCTTCCCCATCTTGCGGTGGCGATGAGAGCGAAGAAAATAACTCAAGAAAACACGGAGTTGGTCCAGCGCCACAAACGGAACGAACTCTCGGAGGCAGAGAGCAGCAACAATGGAGATGCACGCACAAAGCAGAGAGGGAGCAGATGAGAAATTACCGCATCTACGCTGCTATTTAACCCCCTGGAAGATGTAATCCAACGGCCAGCTGAAACCCTATCAGACGCGTGGCGCACATCGCGATCCACACGTGGAGGACCTGAAGCATGAACCGTCAGCACTGATGTCATCAAAGATTGAGCACTAGAAGACTTCGACTACTTTAGTCCTTGCTCGAGCCTTTGACTCCATCAAGCACTCGGGGGCTACTCCCATAGGGAGCGCCGGTCGCGCACCCTACGATTTTCTTCTCTGTTGGAATATAGACATTCAAAGCATACCCAACCACTCGAATCCATGATTCGACTATGAACATGGGTTACTCCCATAGGGAGGGCCGGAAATAAATTCGACGGAAACAAGCAAACAAAAGACGACAGCAGTCGCAAAAGTTCTTTAGTCCCTGCCTGAGTCTTCGACTCGACCAGGCACTCGGGGGCTACTCCCATAGGGAGCACTGGTCGTGCACCCTATGATTATTTGTACATTGTACTGTGTGTCGATAACATCCACACTCAAAGTCTATGGCGACACCGCCTCATATTTTTCCCTACAAAGAGACTGCGTCTCCTAGGTCACCCGAATCATCTCCGTGATGACAAAATTTTGGATGCCGCGCTTGAAGCGTGAAGATAAGACCTGAATAAGGCCTGGTACCGCATTTGCTGCGCACTACCAGAAATTTATCCGTGCCTACAGGTGCGATCAACATGCCCTGACGGACGTGTCGAGTGCTCACACCCATATACTGGAATTCGACTCATGTAAGACCTCCGCGGCTTGAGTCGAATTACACCAGCACTTTTCCGAATTCGAGTCCGGGGACTCGAGTCCGAGTAGATTGTTGTTTTTCCCTAAGGTAGTTAACTGATACCGATACATCGGTTAAATCAGGCACGCACATCAACAAATCCCTATGACACAAACAGAGCACTCGAAAAAAATACTCAGTCATACACTAGAAAGGCTTCATAAAGTCCCCAGTCGAATCTGTGATTCCACTGGACACTCGGGGGCTACTGACATGGGTATACCCTGCAGGTACTCGACTCTTGTATATACTATCTAGATACGGTGGAAGCCCACGGCGTTGCCACGGCCCAATGAAGACTTTGAGTGGCCTACGGACTACCGATAACTTGCGAGACGTGAAGAAGTCTAAAGATAGAAAGTTTGAAGGGCAAACCCTAAACTGTAATCGACTCGACCTACTACCTAAGACCTGGCCTATCTATATAAAGGCTAGGAGGGGGTGGCAAGGAGGACACACATAACCCTAGTTTCCACAACCCTCGCCAGATTGCATCTGCGCACCATTGTAATCTTCGATTCCTTCGTCACTTCCAAGAGCAGACAAGCAGGAGTAGGGAACTCTACGAGGCCTGAACCTGGGTAAACCTTGCGTCCCTATATGCTTGTTTGCTAGTTGATTGATGCTTCCAGCGCTCCCTCCTTCTCCAAAACCCAAGTCCATAATAATGTTCATTTATGAGTTAAACCCTCGTCACTACCACTCACACCACTATCGACTACCACTCTCTCAAAGAGATTGAGAAGGCGAGGCGAGCCAAGGGAGGATCCAACGACGATGCGCCAAAGGACAATGGCAACGCTGGCGGATGCGTCCACACCGTCGGCTCGATGCATACATTCACCAGGCTCAACACCAAGCAGAAGAAGAAAGTGCTCACCCGCGCAGTCGCCATAAACACGGTGACTCAAGTGGACATCCCTCGCTTCCTCAACTAGTCCAAGAAAAGTGTCACCTGGAGCCGTGAGGACCATGCGCCCATGATCGTGTACCTCAATCGAGCGGGTCAACGTGACCCGAAGAACTTCAGCGCGACATGCACTACAACAATACTCGCCTCACCGGAAAACGTCGCATGGATGGGCGAGTTAACTTCGTCGCCAACACTGGCTATGCGCAACGCCACCCAAAGAACGTCCGCCACGACGGAGGAAACTACCGCGACAATGGCAATTATCGCGCCAACAACGCGGCGAGGCCGAAATTTGACCCCGCTACCCTGCTCAACCAGCCCTTTGACTACCACAGCAGGGAGGGGAAGCCTGCCACCCACACCACCGCAGACTGCCACTACTTAAAGGAGATCGAGAAGGCAAGGTGGGCACGGGAGGACCCCAACAATAATCCGCCAAGGGACAATGGCAACGCCGTCGGATCGCTCCACACCTTCATCGGGCTCGGCACCAAGCGCGAGAAGAAGGTGCTCGCCCATGCCGTTGCCGTGAACGCGGTGACTCAGGTCCACATCCCCCGCTTCCTCAACTGGTCTAAGCAAAGCATCACCTGGAGTCACCAAGGCCACGCACCCAGGATCGAGTCCCAGGACGAGTCGTCCTGGTGGTTAGGCCCAAAGTGGCTGACTACTGGCTGCCCAAGACACTGATGGACGGCGGGAGCTCCATCAACATCATGTACTTGGACACATTCAAGAGGCTCCGCCTCCCGGAATCAGCGATCGAGTTGACCCTCACAACCTTTGACAAAATCGTCCCCGGTCGGAAGGCATACCCGATCGGCAAGGTGACGCTGCCAGTCACCTTCGGCACACGAGCGAACTACCGCACCGAGCAGATCGTCTTTGAGCTGGTGAACTTCCACAACCCCTACCATTATGTCCTGGGGTGCTAGGCGTTTGCCAAATTCATGGCGACCCCACACTACTCCTACAACATGATGAAGCTCCCAGGGCCAAGCGGCATCATCACCATCCACGGTGACCCCGACATGGCCGTGGAATGCAAAGACAAAGGCGCCAAGTGCACCGACGGTGTCATCACCATAGAGACTGACCACGCGGACGAGCTTACGAAATACAAGGACATCATCGACAAGGACGACCCCACCATCTTGAAGAAACCAACCGCCGTGAACTCCACTTTCGAGGCGACTACACACACCCGCACCATCGAGCTCGTCCCGGGTGACTCTAGCTAGACGGTCACCATCGGGACAACCATGAGCCCCGCATAGGAAAGCGCGCTCATCGGGTTCCTACGTGAGAATCACCACATCTTTGCATGGAAACCATCCGACATGCCTGGTGTCCCGAGGGAACTCGCTGAGCCCAAACTCAACGCCAACCCCAAAGTGCGACTGGTGAAGTAGTCGTGGCGGCCCTTCAATGAAGAGCACCGCCAAGCAATCGCCGAAGAAGTACAACGCCTACTCGCCGCAGGCTTCATTCGACCCATCAAGTACTCCAAGTGGATGGCAGACCTAGTACTGGTTCTAAAAAACAACAACACCTGGAGAATGTGTATCGACTACACCAACCTCAACAGCGCCTGCCCGAAGGAGGAGTTCGTCCTACCATGCCTCGACCAGATCATCGATTCCACCGCGGAATTAGAGTCGCTGTGCTTCCTCGACATGTACTCTGGCTACAACCAGATCAAAATGGCCGTCGAGGATGAGGAGAAGACAACGTTCATCACGCCATTTGGCGCCTTCTGCTACATGGCCGCGACGTTCGGCCTCAAGAACGCCGGTGCCACCTACCAAAGGTGCATGTAGGAGTGCCTCGCGAGACAAATTGGCTGCAACATCCACGTCTACATCGATGACGTGGTGGTAAAATCCACCCGCCAAGACGACCTGCTCGCCGACCTGGCCGATACCTTTGCAAATCTGTGGAGGTACAACATCAACCTCAACCCAAGGAAGCGCACCTTCGGTGTCCCTGCTGTACAACTCTTTGGGTACGTGGTCTCCAAGCAAGGCATCGAGGAAAACCCCACCAAGATCGACACCATCGCGCGGCTCGGGAAACCCGAGTGCCTGCGCGACGTCCAGAAGTTGGTCAGGCGAGTCGCGGCTCTTAGTCGCTTCATCCCCTAGCTCGGCGAGAAGGCATTGCCCCTCTACCGCCTGATGTGCAAGAACCCCATGTTCCAATGGGATGCAAAAGTAGACAACACGCTTAAGGCACTCAAAGAAGTGCTACTCGCAGCACCACTACTCGCCGCCCCAAACGACAAAGAGCCAATGCTCGTCTACATCGCGGCCTCCACTCGAGTCATCAGCGCCATGATGGTCGTCGAGCGACCAGAAGAGGGCAAGGAGTGCCCCGTACAGTGCCCCGTCTACTACATCAGCGAGGTCCTGACGGAGTCAAGGTAGCTCTACCCATAGTACCAGAAACTGGTATACCCGGTGTTTCGAGCCCAGCGGCGACTCCCCCACTACTTCTAGGAGCACCCAATCATGGTTGTCTCCTCCGTGCCACTGCTGGACATCATCCACAATCGCGAGGCGACCGGGCGAGTCGCCAAGTGGGCCGTCAAAATCGGCGTCCACAACATCAAGTACGAGCCACGCAAAGCGATCAAATCGCAGGCCTTGGCCGATTTCCTCGCCGACTGGGAAGAAGCACAGTAGCCGGAGAAGCTTCCCTACCTCCATTACTTGTCACTCCACTTCGACGGCTCCAAGAACGCCGATGGCGCCTGGGTCAGGGTCATACTGACCTTCCCCAAAGGAGATAAGCTCCGCTACGTGTTCCACCTCGACTTTAAGCCCTGCACCAACAACATGGCCAAGTACGAGGCCCTCCTTCATGCCTGCGGGCCGCTAAGGATATGAACGTCAATCACCTACGGTGCTATGGCGACTCCAACCTATTCGCCGGCCAAGTCACGGGGACCTGTGACGCCGTCTCCCTGACAATGATAGCATACCGCCAAGCGGTAGAGCAGCTGGAAGGACACTTCACCGGCTACTCAGTAGAGTGTATTGACAAACCCAAAAACGAGGAGGCTCATGCCCTCTCCCGCATCAGGTCGGCCCGGCAAACGCCACCCGCAGGAGTCTTCGTCGACATCATCCACAATCCTTCTGTCTCCCCGCCCAAGGAGATCGACATCAGGATACCTCTGCAACCCGAGCCCGCCCTAGTCGCCATGGTCATCGAGCCCAACGACTGGACCACACCATACGTCGCCTTCCTCGAGCACAATGTCCTTCCAAGTGACGAGACGGAAGAACGAATGATCATGCGCTGTTACAAATCCTTCGTCATCATAAACGGCGAGCTCCACAAACGCAGCGTGCCTGGCGTGTTCCAGTGATGCGTACAGCCAGAAGAAGGACACAAGATCCTCCAAGACATCTACGCCAGCAACTACGGCCATCATGTAGGCGCTAGGTCGCTCATCACCAAATCCATGCGACACGGTTTCTATTGGCTCACCGTGCACGCCGATGCCACCGGCAGCATCCAACGATGCGTCGGGTGCTAGAAGTATGCCAACTAGGCGCATATCCCTGGTTTTGTAGTCAAGTCCATCCCCATCACCTGGCCATTCACCGTATGGGGCATGGACATGGTCGGCCCTTTCAAGAAGGCCCCATCCGGCTTCACCCACCTCCTGATCATGGTTGACAAGTTCACCAAGTGGGTCGAAGCAAAACCAATCAAGAAGTGCGACGGCAAGACCGCCACCAAGTTCCTCTGCGAGCTCATCTACCGGTACAGCTACCCGCACAACATCATAACCGACAATGGCACCAACTTCGCCAAAGGCGCCATGGCGGAATTCTGTGAGGAGCATGGCATACGACTCGACCTCGTCTCAATCGCCCACCTGGAGTCGAAGGGCCAAGCAGAGCGTGCTAATCAAAGTGTCCTCCATGGGCTCAAACCGCGACTTCAGGTGCCCCTCGAGCGAACCCCAGGAAGCTGGGTCGAAGAGCTCCCCTCCGTGATATGGGGCATCCGCACCTCCGTCAACCGTTCCACAGGGTTCCCAACTTCATGGTGTACGATGCTAAGGCCGTAATGCCAACCGACTTGGAACACAACTCGCCTTGGGTTCCCAACTATGGGGAGGTGGCAAACGAGATCACCCACCAAGACGGAATCGACCAGCTCGACGAAGCACACGACCTAGGTTGCTCCTGCACCGCCATCTGCCAGCAGGGACTTCGCCGCTACCACAGACGCTGAGTCCGGACCCGCACCTTCCAGGAAGGCGACCTGGTCCTACGACTGGTCTAGGACAAGAAGGGCATGCACAAGCTTTCTCCCCCATGAGAGGGGCCATTCTCCATAGGGAGAGTCCTCGGCAACAACGCCTACTACCTCATCGACATATGAGGCAACGACCAGCTCGAGGTTGGGAGGCCATGGAATGTAAACCTCCTTCGGAAGTTCTATACATAGAACTAAAACTTGTACTCAGTCGCTATATAATGAAATCATTTTGGATCGCACAAATTGTGTCTACTCGCCATCCTCTTGTGCCAATTGCACTCGTACGTTCATCAATATGCTACCTATGGAAGTCAACCCTTGGTCGCGCGACTAGCACGGCTAAGTAGTTTGACTCAAGGGCACTGAAGGTATTCGAGCCTTGTGTCGTCCACGAACATACCACCCCGGAGCCACCATCGGAGTCGCCTCGCTCCACTGGCCTGCCGCGCTAAGACAACTGATAAATTCTTCTCACAGCGACCTGTCCTCCCCATCCTCCTGCAAAGCGACTCAAACGGTTCAGTACCACGCATGGGGACTTCGCAACAGAAAACCCCCCATAGCTCGGGAACACACCAATTAAGAGATCTGTCTTGGACTCGCCACTCGACTGGCTTTCTGAGCCAGGGAGAGACGTCTTACAAAAAACGCATCAGGTCCTCACCTATGATAGGCATGCGACTAGAACGGCTAAGTACCACGCTCGGGGACTCGGCTAAACCGACCCTGCTTGTGTCCGGGAAAACCGCTAAGTACAGAGCCCCTTCGGAGCCGCAAGGCGACTGGCCCCATACGCCACGACAAATCAGCCCCAACCAAAATAAAAACTCAAAGCAAACACACATACACATAAACGAGGTAAACCCCATTAAAGGGCGAACGCGCTTGGGGACTCGCTCACATAAAAATCAACATAAAACATACTTAACCATGCACATTAAGTCGATTGACTCCTCTTGCTTCGATACATAAGTATTGTTCACATTACAAAAGTGGCCACTCGCCATAACTTACAAAAGCCCCTTAGGGCAGCGACTCATTTTGCAGGATTTGATGAAGAAGCGCCGCCATCACCCTTGACCCGGATGTATGGTTCACATGGGTTCATTGGGTACGTCGTCAGTGACTTCGACAACACCGACCAAAAGGGCTTCTCCGATTTCAGTTCACGGTGCTCCGGCTCGGGGTCGCTGTAACATCCCAAAACTTTAATCCAAGCTTATCAAGATCCAAATCATCAAATTCAGGCTTAACAAAAACTTTTCCAAATTAAAAATGAAAGCATTCATGTGTATGTGCATTTAATTTAGGAATTGATTTGAATTTCCATGGTTCTGTGATCCATTGCTTGCAAAATGTTTCTTAGGTGATTTAAACATCATCTATATCATTCCCAAACTTTTCCCAAGGAAAATCAAATAAAAACAATTAAAAAGGAGGAATGGTCATTTTGGCCATTTTAATCCACTACACTACTTTGAGTGTTCCTAGCACTCACTTCTCAATAGAAATAATTCTAGGTCTTTACACCCCTTTATAGTACACATAATGAGGTACCAAGGCCCACCTTTTGATCCGCTAAAAACATTCAAATACTTATTTTAAATGGCATGTGAAAATTGAATTCAATGCATATGCCTAGATCACCCCTATTTCAAAAACCTTCAATTTGAGCTCCACTTTCAAAACCCTTGCAACCAGAGACTACCAAGTATCAGTGGAGAGCACTCAAAAATTTTGAAACCAAAATTCAAACTTTGGTCTCTTGCGGCCATTTCATCAAACAGGTGGCAGGCACAAATCTGGCCAAATTCAAAACACTATAGTGAGCAGTAATCTTGGTCACCATTTGGGCCTAACTCGGTCCCCTTGTCCCCCCAGTGCACTCTACCCTTTGCTAGCCCGACAAGCCCTATGCACACGACCAAATGGTCATGGCCATTAAGGCCGAGCACCTTGAGCACCCTCACCGGCGACAGCGCGCCACAGCAGCCGCCAGCCTCGCCCACCATGTCTAGCACATCGATCGTGGTCTACCTCCACCGTCCAACCAGCCCCAGCCCAAGGACGATCGACCAGAACGGCCAGGAACCGCCGCGCCCGGAGCCTGTCGACCATGCCGATGCCACCCGCAGAGCACGCCCTGTCCCCGCGTAGCCAGACCTCGCCTAGCCCCAGCCGCCCGTCTACGTGATCCCCACTGGTCTAGCAAGCTAACAGACATGCCCAATCCCCTGACCGTACCCCGTAGTCCCTGACCGCCATGAAACTCGCCATCGGTAGAGACTTAGTGCGCGCCGCGCTCTTCACTGTCCCCGACCGCAAACCACTGCACCAGCACCACCGTGACACTCGCCAGGGCACCACCCGCCGTCCTAGCACACCGCCCACGCCTCTAGCTCGCTGTGCCGTCGTCACCGGCGAGCATCGCCCATGCTTCTCTGCCACTTAGTCGACCCTATATAAAGAGGCCACCCCAGCCTCATTTCTCCACACTCACTCACTTCCCACCTCTCACTGAACCTCACCCACCTATCGCCGATGCTGCTCGAGCTCTGCCTCGCCAGCATTGGAGCCGAAGCCGCCGCAACGGGAGGAGAAGGGCGCCTACGATTTAGGGCACCCCAAGCTCCGCCGCAACCGCGCCTCGCCTCGCCATTGTCTACCAGCCCGTTTTCCCACCTCACCGACCTTGCTGGAGCCCTGGTACACCACCAATCGACCCCCACCACCGCGTCTAGGTCAGACTCTCGCCGAAGTAATCCGTCATCGACGATGACTCTCCATCGTTACATCCCATTTTAATCGTGCGGCCTAGGATGCTAGATACCGTTTCGGTGTTTTTGTGCCCCTGACCGGTGGAGCCCGCATGTCAGGCAGCCCATTGCGCGCACTGTGCGTAGCTGGGCCGGCCCAGTTAGTTCCCGCGCAAGTTAGAGATTCAAATCTAGTTTTTTCTATTTAGAGTTAATCTTATTTCTGTCCACTAATTTAAAAATCAATTCTGGGAGTTTGACAAATCCAAATTGCATGAAACCAATTTTGCCTGAAAGTTATTGAAATGATCAATCCAAGCCCGTTGGATTTAATTCAATTAGAGTTATAGATCTCTGCTAGTAAAAATAACAAAACAGAAGTATTTGCAACTTGCAACATTTTCATAAAATCAACCAAGATAGGTTTTAAGTTCTTTCCAACTCTCAAAAATCACATTTCATCATATCTATCTAAATATGTAATAATATTAAGGTTTACATGCAGTGACTTTGGACTAGTACCAAAATAATGCTATATAGGCATTTTTAGTCACTTTAAATCATTAAATAATGAACTTAAACCAAAGTAATTATGATCCAACCTTTAAATCTCATTCCCACATGTTAGAATATGTGGTGATGACATGTGTCAACATGATCCCATATTTTAAGTGG
Source organism: Avena eriantha (assembly GCA_910589775.1). NCBI lineage: Eukaryota > Viridiplantae > Streptophyta > Magnoliopsida > Poales > Poaceae > Avena > Avena eriantha. Next base: position 256,435,048 of record OU342743.1, on the reverse strand, counting down.
TGAATATTAAATCTTACTTAATTTCTCAATGAGTAGAAATTACTTTTCTAAATTAAAAAGAATGAAACTAGTGAATTAAACTTGTGATGCTTGTGATGATAATAGATCATCAAATGCGTGTCTTAGAATTCTATTTATCCTAGTTAAGTATTGTTTGGTGATTGTGTACTCCGTATGTATTTATAGACGATAGTAACGACCAAGTCTATGAGGAGGAGGAGTTCTACCAAGAAGAAGAAGAAGAAAACTTCAACCACTACACCAACCAAGGCAAGCTAGCACTATCCAAGTTAACCCTTGCAAGTTGTACTTGCAAGCCACCATTAACAATGCAAGCTAACACTTGCAAGTTTAATGCTTAGCAAGCTAGGATCAAACTAGATGGTTTAGCAAAGATGCTTTAGGCATGCTTTGATCACACTCCTTTAACTATTAGTTACCCCAAGTCTTGTTTACAAGTTTTACTTCCCTTAGTTTACACAAAGTACTTTACTTGTTTTTGAAGGTAGCATAAAGAGTATAAAACTTGACCTATTTAGAACCCGTTAGATGTCATTCTATGGCATGAGATTGAACCCATCTTCGACACCTTAGTGAACACTCTTAACTTAGAAGTTTAGAGTAGATAAAAACTTGAGTCAATTTAGATGGGAACAATTGGTGAAAATGAATTATGAAAACTTTGGAATGATGAGTTATTCTATTGAGATGTTTTGACTTGTGTTGAGAAACACAAATGGTTTATGATGATGAAAATGTTGAGGCATGAGCCTTAGCCCTTTTATAAAACTAATGGTTGGATTCAGAAGCGATACCATTCCAAATTTACCGTACAACCACATTACCTGAATTGGGTAAGGCTTAGCTGGAAATTTATATGCATTAGTATTAGTTCCCTCGCGGGAGAGGTTTGAACTAAGGTTACCTCTCAATGTTGTCCACCTATGCAGTGCCCAAGATGACTGATGGTCATGGTTGGGAGGCCATGCTCATAGGTGAGGTGCTTATACTAGGGTGTGTAAAGGGAAAGTTATGTTTGATTATCTGCATACTAAGTATGATAATTCAGGGTTATCCCTGACAGATGTATCGAATCTTGTGGTGAAAGTGTACCACCTCTGCAGAGTGTCAAACTATTCGAATAGCTGCATCTACGGTTATGGACAGTTGGAATGGCCATACTGTTTTGTTGTTAGATGTTTTCCAAATAACTTGAAATGAATGATGAATCTTGACTTGACCACAACAGGGTTGTGTTTATGACAATAGCTTCCCAACTTAAGTAATTCTAGAACTTTACTTTATATTTCTTTGCTTCTGAACTCAGCTTAGGTTTCAAACTTAACCTTATAGTTAAACTTAGGGTTAGCACTTGACTTAGAACTATATTATTTGTTAGTGGTAGTTTGCGAGTACTTAAAGAGTACTCATGGCTTTTGTCCCTGGCTATTCTCATGGCCAGACTATGAAGGAGACTATCAAGATGATGGCCAGCAGGACGGCTATGATAACTAGGACTATCTGCCTTCGTCAGCATTGCCTGTTCCCCTGAAGATGGACCCCACCGCTACGCTTATCTTTTATTTTCCGCTGTTTGTTGTATTAAGACTGGATCATGAGATCCTTATTTGTGTAAGACCTTATGTATGGTTTGTAATGGATGATGTACTGTGATATCCAATCCGTTATGTCTCGCAAAAATGGTAATCCTGGGATTGCGAGGTATGGCATAACATGCATCTGGGATTAAAAATCCGGGTGTTGACAAGTTAGTATCAGAGTCATCCTGACCATAGGAGACCCTAGTTAGAATGGACGTCCGAACATAAAAACTTAGTTTCAAAACCAAAGTGAGTATTTACGAATAACTATCTCCTCTCTTATCCTTGTGAACTCATTCTTTCTCAAAAAAAATCCTGTTCCTCAAAAATTCTTACATTACTACTTAAAATTTGACACACTTGATCACTTCACTAACTTCCTCATCCTTAATTCTTGTAGATGGAGACTCAGTTCAGCAAGTTTTACCAGTTGGGAAATGGAGGTCAGCTAATCTTCGAGAGGGATCTGGATTCACTGTCAGAGTTTCTGGGACGCCCACATCCGGAGTTTCTTGGATCTCAACTTCCAGGACCCCCAGGAGGAGACTTACAGTGGCTAGTCACCGCGGATCTTAGAGGAAGCATTGAAGCACCAACTTCTGGGAGAATTCAGTTCTCCGTGAGAGAGAACAACTAGGTAGATGGATTAGCCAGGGCCATGCATGAAGCTCTCGCCCGTCTATGTGCCCTCAGCGTCAACAAGATCCAAGGAACCCATTTTGCCCACTATGCAAGACGTGACTTCATGGGAATGCCGATGGAGATGCCAGGTCACCCCGAGTTGAGGCGTCAAGTGGAGAATCTTGACTTCTTGCTACATGATAGGCAGCAGGAACTGGACAATGCCAGAGAGTTAGCCAACCAGAACCGTGCCATTGCCGACCAGAAGGCCCAGACTTTCGCATTGCTTGTCCAAGATCGCCAGTCTCTTCGCCGCCAGCATGCAAAGATGGTTCACACCATCACCCGTGTTCGCAACAAGGTGGCCGACCTCGAGAAGACCGTCAAGGAGCAGGAAGCTCTGCTTGCAGCAAAGGAAGAAGAAGATGAGGGTGAAGACATCCAGGGAGACCTGGATTCTTACCTCAGCAACAATGATGACTTTCTGGAGGAGGATGCCGTGGACTTCTACACTGATGATGAGGACTCCGACTTCATCGACGATGAGTAGATGCACTAGAGCACTGTCGTAGCATGAGATGTATCTGTCCCACTATATCGTAGCTTGCAGAATGGTTCTTTAAACCATCTGTTTTCCTTTAATTGTTGTTGTGTGTGTTTGTATCGTGTGTTGCTTGCATGAATGAAAATGAAGTTAGTTGAAAAACCTGAGTCTAACTCAAAGTTTTAACCCTGAAAACCCAAAACCATGAACCTTAGAATTTCCCTCTTACCCCTATATCTATCTCAATATTCAGATGACTCGTGGAAACCAAGGAGGGAGCAGCTCGTCGCAAGACCCAATGCTGCAGATCTTGCAGAATATCATCGCAGACCGTGAAGCAAGCAGGGCAGAACGTCAAGCCAACTTAGCAACACTACAGCAGATAGCCCAGATGGCTCTCAACAACCAAGGGCATGGAAATCAGGATCACCATGGATCCAAACTCAAAAAAATTCAGAATACCAATCCCCCAATCTTCAACCAATCTGAAACCCCATTAGATGCTGATGACTAGTTACAAACCATGGAAAACAACCTCGAAGTTGCAGGAGTTGATGAAAATGAGAAAGTTCTCTTCGCCACCCACTATCTGGCGGGAGATGCAAGAGCTTGGTGGAATAGTATCCGTAACATGAACCATGGTCAAGTGATGACATGGGAAGCATTCAAAGTCAAGTTCAGCCGCACCCACGTGCCGCAAGGTCTAGTCAATAGAATGAGAGATGAGTTCCGCAAACTGAAGCAAGGAAGAATGACTGTGGTGGAGTACCATGATAGATTCCTATCACTTGCCAGATATGCACCGGATGAAATCAACACGGAGGCCAAGAAGAAGGAGAGATTCCTGAACGGATTGAATGATGAAATGCAGACTGTCCTCATCAACATCCGTTTCGAGGATCTCGAAGAGCTAGTCGACACTGCCATTCAGATGGAAGGGAAGATTTACCAGGCAAACGACAACCGCAAGCGTTGTATGATGCAACAGTCTGGATCCAACAGTCACCAGAAGTACCGTCCCAACCATTCATCAGGATATGCACCAAGGAACAACCGACCCGACCCCCAACGTCTCTCCCAAGCTGCCCCAACCATAGCGGAGGCAATGGGAAGCCCGGAGAAAACAATCACAACTCTGGCAATGCCAACAATTTCAACCGTGTACCTCCCAATAACACCAACAACAACAACAACACTCCACCCAGAACTAGCAGCAATGTTGTGCCTGTCGCAGTCAAGGACAAGTCCCAGATCACTTGTTTCGAGTGTGGAGTGAAGGGTCACTACTCCAATGAGTGTCCCAAGAAGACAGCAGCCAATGCCAATGTGAATGGCCCAGCTCAGCAGCAGCGTCGTGTTCAACCCAGAAGAAGGTTTGCCCTAGGGAACCCTCACAACCGCAACGGCCGTCTCTTCCACAATGAATGCAGAAGAAGCCCAGGAAGGGCCAGATGTAGTGCTGGGTATGTTTTCTGTCAACTCAGTTTTAGCAAGAGTATTGTTTGATTCGGGAGCATCGCATTCATTTGTCAGCGAAGAATTTGCATGCACTAGTAAGATTCACCCAACCAACCTGAAGCATGTCATGATAGTTCAAATCCCAGGCTCAACAACCAAAGCTAGAAAAATTTGCAAAGTTGTGCCTATCAGAATACATGGGATAGATTTTTATGCCAACCTAATTGTACTTGGAACCAAAGGTTTGGAAGTAGTACTAGGTATGGGCTGGATGTCAAAGCATAAAGGACTGATAGACTGTGCTAAGAAAGCCATCACCATGACCATTAGTTCTGGAGTAACAGTAGAGCATATCTCTGAAACCTTACCCCGTCAATTCAAGTGCAACAAGAGTGTAGTCCTGCCCACCATAGACCAAGTCAGAGTAGTCTGTGAATAGCCGGACGTATTCCCAGATGAATTGCAAGGTATGCCCCCGGATAGGGATATTGAGTTCATTATTGAACTAATCCCCAGAACCGGACCTATATCCCAGAGACCCTTTAGCATGAACCCCTCAGAGTTAGTGGAACTGAAGAAGCAATTGGATGCTATGCTAGCCAAAGGCTTGATTCAACCAAGCACATCGCCATGGAGATCACCAGTGTTATTCGTCGACAAGAAAATGGAGGCAACCGTCTGTGCACAGATTACAGAAAGCTGAATGATGTCACCATCAATAACAAGTACCCCTTGCCAAAGATAGAGGATCTATTTGATCAGTTGACTAGAGCCCAGGTATTCTCAAAGATTGATCTTAGGACTGGTTATCACCAACTTAAGATTCGTGCAACGGATATTCTGAAGACCGCCTTTACTAATCGCTATGGTTTATACGAGTATACGGTTATGTATTTTGGATTAACCAATCCCCTGCTTATTTCATGAATCTCATGAATAAGATCTTTATGAATTTCCTAGATAAGTTTGTAGTTGTGTTTATCGATAACATCCTTATCTACTCCAAGTCGGAAGAAGAGCATGAGCAACATCTGAGAGTTATCCTAGAAACCCTGAGAGAGCATCAGTTATATGCCAAGTTCAGCAAGTGTGAGTTTTTGCTGAAGGAATTAGGATTCCTAGGACATATTGTGTCTGCCGGAGGAGTCTCTGTTGATCCTGCCAAGATCAAATATGTTGAAGGATGGGAAGCCCCAACCACTCAAACCCAAGTCCGTGCATTTCTCAGATTAGCGGGATACTACCGCAAGTTCGTAGAAGGATTCTCGAGCATAGCCCGACCAATGACCCAATTGTTAAAGAAGGACAAGAAGTTTGAATGGACAGACAATTGTGAAGTCAGTTTTCAGGAGCTGAAAAGGAGATTGATATCAGCCCCAATATTGGTCATGCCAGACATCATGAAGCCGTTTGATGTGTATTGTGACGCATCCAAGATCGGTCTAGGATGTGTATTGATGCAAGAAGGCAAAGTCATCACGTATCTATCTCGACAACTGAAGCAGCATGAGCAGAACTATCCGATCCATGATCTAGAGCTAGCAGTTGTGGTTCTAGCGTTGAAGACATGGCGTCATGATTTGATGGGTAATCGCTGTGAGATTTACTCAGATCAAAAGAGTTTAAAGTATATCTTCACTCAGAAGGAGCTGAATATGAGGCAAAGGAGATGGATAGAGTTAATCAAGGATTATGACCTTGACATTCACTATCACCCCGGCAAAGCCAATGTGGTAGCAGATGCTCTTAGCAGATTGTCGTGTAGGCTAACAACCATGATCAAGGAGAAGCAGCCAAGTTTGTATGAAGAGTTGGAGCAGTTCAGAACTGAATTAGTTAGCAAAGGATTCTTAGCTAGCATTGAACTTCAACCCACTTTGATTAGCCAAATCAAGGAAGCCCAGAAGGGGAATGAAAGTATCGACGGAATCAAACGTCGTATTGGTACAGGAAAGGTACCTGGATTCACTGAAGATGAAGAAGGAGTACTGTGGTACAAAGGACGTATCTGTGTGCCAGCAGATTAGGAGCTGAAGCAAGTTATCATGAAGGAAGCTCATGATACTCTTTATTCTATCCACCCGGAGGAACAAAGATGTATCAGGATTTGAAGGAGCAATTTTGGTGGCACAAGATGAAGAGAGAAATCGGAAGCTACATCGCCAAATGTGACATCTATCAAAGAGTCAAAGCAGAGCATTAGAGGCCTGCAGGACTGTTGCAACCCTTGCAGATTCCGGAATGGAAATGGGATTCCGTCGGAATGGACTTTATCACCGGTTTGCCTACTTCTAGTAGGGGAAATGACTCAATCTGGGTCATAGTTGATAGATTGTCCAAGGTAGCCCACTTTATACCTGTCAAGACTACCTACCAGAGTGCGAAGCTAGCAGAGCTGTACATCGCTAGAATTGTTAGTCTGCATGGAACCCCGATGATAGTATTAGATCGAGGAACTCAGTTTACCTCTAGATTTTTGCAGAAAGTTCAGGAAGGATTAGGAATTAAGTTGAACTTCAGCACCGCGTATCACCTGCAAACAGATGGACAGACTGAGAGAGTCAACCAGATCCTAGAGGATATGCTTAGAGCTTGTGTGTTGGAATACAGATCAAAATGGGAAGACTACCTGCCTTTCGCAGAATTCTCATATAACAACAGTTATCAAGCTAGTTTGCAAATGGCACCATTTGAATTCCTATACGGAAGAAAGTGTCGCACCCCTTTAAATTGGTCGCAAGTAGGAGAGAGTCAGATCTTTGGACCCGACATTCTCCGGGAAGCAGAAGAGAAAGTTCACAAAGTATGTGAGCACCTCAAGACCGCCCAATCCAGACAGAAGAGTTATGCTGAAAGAGAAGGAGAGACCTGACTTTCAATGTCGGATATTTTGTATATCTCAAAGTTTCGCCATTGAAAGGAACTCAACGCTTTAGTCTGAAAGGAAAGTTAGCCCCCAGATATATCGGGCCCTTCAAAATTCTGAACCATCGAGGAGAAGTATCGTATCAACTGGAACTGCCTGAAGAGATGTCAGCCATCCACAATGTGTTCCATATCTCGTTACTTCGCAAATGCTTGGAAGTGCCTGAGAAGACTGAAGTTTTCAATAACTTCGATCACATAGCTGTTGAGATCAACAATGACCGGACCTATCGGGAAGTGCCTATCCGTATCTTAGAAGAAGCCTACCGAACCACCAGGACTAGGAGCATCAAGTTTATCAAGATTCAGTGGAGCAACCATGCCGAAGAGGAAGCCACTTGGGAGCGCGAAGATTACATTAGGATAGAGTTCCCAGATCTCTTTAGTTCCTAGTTTTCTTTGTAAATCTCGGGACGAGATTTTGTTTAAGGGGGGAAGGTTTGTAACATCCCAAAACTTTAATCCAAGCTTATCAAGATCCAAATCATCAAACTTAGGGTTAACAAAAACTTTTCCAAATTAAAAATGAAAGCATTCATGTGTATGTGCATTTAATTTAGGAATTGATTTGAATTGACATGGTTCTGTGATCCATTGCTTGCAAAATGTTTCTTAGATGATTTAAACATCATCTACATCATTCCCAAACTTTTCCCAAAGAAAATCAAATCAAAAACAATTAAAAAGGAGGAATGGTCATTTTGGCCATTTTAATCCACTACACTACTTTGAGTGTTCCTAGCATTCTCAACAGAAATAATTCTAGGTCTTTACACCCCTTGATGGTACATAATGAGGTACCAAGGCCCACCTTTTGATCCGCTAAAAACATTCAAATACTTATTTTAAATGGCATGTGAAAATTGAATTCAATGCATATGCCTAGATCACCCCTATTTCAAAAACCATCAATTTGAGCTCCACTTTCAAAACCCTTGCAACCAGAGACTACCAAGTATCAGTGGAGAGCACTCAAAAATTTTGAAACCAAAGTTCAAACTTTGGTCTCTTGCGGCCATTTCATCAAACAGTTGGTAGGCACAAATCTGGCCAAATTCAAAACACTATAGTGAGAAGTGATCTTTGTCACGATTTGGGCCTAACTCGGTCCCCTTGTCCCCCAGTGCACCCCTACCCTTTGCTAGCCCGTCCAAGCCCTATGCACACGACCAAATGGTCATGGCCATTAAGGCCGAGCACCTTGAGCACCCTCACCGGCGACAGCGCACCACAGCAGCCGCCAGCTTCGCCCACCATGTCCAGCACGTCGCCCGTGGTCCACCTCCACCGTCCAACCAGCCCCAGCCCAAGGACAGCGACCAGAACGGCCAGGAACCGCCGCTCCCGGAGCCTGTCGACCATGCCGACGCCGCCCGCAGAGCGCGCCCTGTCCCCGTGTAGCTAGACCTCGCCTAGCCCCAGCCGCCCGTCTACGTGATCCCCACCGGCGTAGCAAGCTAACAGACATGCCCAATCCCCCGACCGTACCCCGTAGTCGCCGGCCGCCATGAAACTCGCCGTCGGTAGAGACTTAGTGCGCGCCGCGCTCTTCACTGTCCCCGACCGCAAACCACTGCACCAGCACCACCGTGACACTCGCTAGGGCACCGCCCACCATCCTAGCAGATCGCCCATGCCTCTAGCTCGTTGTGTCGTCGTCACCGGCGAGCACCGCCCATGCTTCTCTGCCGCTCAGTCGACCCTATATAAAGAGGCCACCCAGCCTCATTTATCCACACTCACTCAGTCCCACCTCTCACTGAACATCACCCACCTATCGCCGACGCCGCTCGAGCTCTGCCTCGCCGGAATTGGAGCCGAAGCCGCCGCAGCAGGAGGAGAAGGGCGCCTGCGATTTAGGGCACCCCAAGCTCCGCCGCAACTGCGCCTCGCCTTGTCGTCGTCTACCAGCCCGTTTGCCCGCCTCACCGACCTTGCTGAAGCCCTGGTACACCCCCAATCGACCCCCACCGCCGCGTCTAGGTCAGACTCTCGCCGGAGTAATCCGTCATCGACGATGACTCTCCACCGTTAGATCCCCTTTTAATCGTGTGGCCTAGGATGCTAGATACCATTTTGGTGTTTTTGTGCCGCTGACCGGTGGACCCCGCATGTCAGGCAGCCCGTTGCGCGCACTGTGTGTTGCTGGGCCGGCCCAGTTAGTTCCCTCGCAAGTTAGGGATTCAAATCTAGTTTTTTCTATTTAGAGTTAATCTTATTTCTGTCCACTAGTTTAAAAATCAATTTTGGGAGTTTGACAAATCCAAATTGCATGAAACCAATTTTGCCTAAAAGGTATTGAAATTATCTATCCAAGCCCGTTGGATTTAATTAAATTACAGTTATAGATCTCTCCTAGTAAAAATAACAAACCGAACTATTTGCAAATTTCAACATTTTTATAAAATCAACCAAGATAGGTTTTAAGTTGTTTCCAACTATCAAAAATCACATTTCATCATATCTATCTAAATATGTAATAATATTAAGGTTTACATGCAGTGACTTTGGACTAGTACCAAAATAATGCTATATAGGCATTTCTAGTCACTTTAAATCATTAAATAATGAACTTAAACCAAAGTAATTATGATCCAACCTTTAAATATCATTCCCACATGTTAGAATATGTGGTGATGACATGTGCCAACATGATCCCATATTTTAAGTGGTGAATATTAAATCTTAGTTAATTTCTCAATGAGTAGAAATTACTTTTCTAAATTAAAAAGAATGAAACTAGTGAATTAAACTTGTGATGCTTATGATGATAATAGATCATCAAATGTGTGTCTTAGAATGATATTTAGCCTAGTTAAGTATTGTTTGGTGATTGTGTACTCCGTATGTATTTATAGACGATAGTACCGACCAAGTCTACGAGCAGGAGGAGTTCTACCAAGAAGAAGAAAACTTCAACCACTGCACCAACCAAGGCAAGCTAGCACTATCCAAACCCTTGCAAGTTGTACTTGCAAGCCACCATTAACAATGCAAGCTAACACTTGCAAGTTTAATGCTTAGCAAGCTAGGATCAAACTAGATGGTTTAGCAAAGATGCTTTAGGCATGCTTTGATCACACTCCTTTAACTATTAGTTACCCCAAGTCTTGTTTACAAGTTTTACTTCCCTTAGTTTACCCAAAGTACTTTACTTGTTTTTGAAGGTAGCATAAAGAGTATAAAACTTGACCTATTTAGAACCCTTTAGATGTCATTCTATGGCATGAGATTGAACCCATCTTCAACACCTTAGTGAACACTCTTAACTTAGTAGGTTAGAGTAGATAAAAACTTGAGTCACTTTAGATGGGAACAATTGGTGAAAATGAATTACGAAAACCTTGGAATGATGAGTCATTCTATTGAGATTTTTTGACATGTGTTGAGAAACACAAATGGTTTATGATGATGAAAATGTTGAGGCATGAGCCTTAGCCCTTTTATAAAACTGATGGTTGGATTCGGATGCTATACCATTCCAAATTTACCGTACAACCACATTAACTGAATTGGGTAAGGCTTAGCTGGAAATTTACATGCATTAGTATTAGTTCCCTCGCGGGAGAGGTTTGAGCTGAGGCTACTTCTCAATGTAGTGCCCAAGATGACTGATGGTCATGGTTGGGAGGCCATGCTCATAGGAGAGGTGCTTATACTAGGGTGTGTAAAGGGAAAGTTATGTTTGATTATCTGCATACTAAGTATGATGGTTTAGGGTTATCCCTTACAGATGTATCGAATCTTGTGGTGAAAGTGTACCACCTTTCCAGAGTGTCAAACTATTCGAATAGCCGCGTCCGCGGTTATGGACAATTGGAATGGCCATACTGTTTCGTTGTCAGATGTTTTCCAAATAACTTGAAATGAATGATGAATCTTGACTTGACCACAACAGGGTTGTGATTATGGCAATAGCTTCCCAACTTAGGTGATTCTAGAACTTTACTTTATCTTTCTTTGCTTCTGAACTCAGCTTAGGTTTCAAACTTAACCTTATAGTTAAACATAGGGTTAGCACTTTACTTAGAACTATATTGTTTGTTAGTGGTAGTTTGCGAGTACTTAAAGAGTCCTCATGGCTTTTGTCCCTGGCTATTCTCATGGCCAGACTATGAAGGAGACTATCAAGATGATGGCCAGCAGGACGGCTATGATAACTAGGACTATCTGCCTTCGTCAGCATTGCCTGTGCCCCTGAAGATGGACCCCACCGCTATGCTTATCTTTTATTTTCCGCTGCTTGTTGTATTAAGACTGGATCATGAGATCCTTATTTGTGTAAGACCTTATGTATGGTTTGTAATGGATGATGTACTGTGATATCCAATTCGTTATGTCTCGCAAAAATGGTAATCCAGGGATTGCGAGGTATGGCATAACGGGCATCTGGGATTAAAAATCCGGGTGTTGACAGTCGCCCAGCGCCACCACCGTCTCCTGGTACGGAAACAAATCTCCCATCGCCAATAGTCGCTCCGTGAACATAGCAGCCTTGGCGGTGAACTTGAGGACCTCCAAGATCTCCACCGAGCCACTCGCCGACGGGTAGCCACTGGTGACATCATCGAGGTCGAAGTCGTCGGGGAAATAAGCAAGCCCAAGGCTCAGTGTCGTGGCGGCTCCGCGCTTGACGTCTGATCGTGCCATCCACTCGACGATGACAGGCACCTCCTCCAGATAGCGCCAGACTTCAGTCAACCCACCAGGAATAACCTCGGTGGGGGACATCCCCTGGAGCATGGCCTGGATGCACATCGCTGAGACGGTGGCTGCGTTCACCACTGTAGTCACGCAGTGGAGAATATCATTTTGCGGCCCGAAAGTTGGGGTGTCTAGGCAACGCGGTACCCAAGTTGCTTACAATCAGCTGCGTTGCCCAAATTTGGCGTGCCAAATACTTAGAGGGTCTTTTTCAGCACGAATTCAACTTTACGTTTCCATACAAAATATCAGCCTAATGGCCGTCAAGTTGGGCCCCTTGTCAGTTCTCGCTGTTATGCCGCTCCTGTCACTTAGGCGGGGTGGCTGTCACGTAGGCTTGCAGCATTGGCATAGTGGATAGGACAACACCCCTACCTAGTGTATTGACGTGACAAAACAAGGCACATGTATCAGCGTTATAATTATTTTTTGTTTACTCAGAAGCTAGAACGGCCACCGCCACGCGTCTCTCCTTGGACTTCCGTCCCCATCGTTAACCACTACCTTAAAGGCACATTGACAATTCCACCGTTCCCCTACCTCGCAGATACCGCTCTTCTTCTTCCTGTCATCTGTCTTTTTCCTATGTTCTCCTTGCCGCCATGGAAGGTCGTCGCACTCTAGAGCCAAGCTTCACTACCCATGACAATAAGAAGATAGACGTTGTCTACACCAACGAGGAGGAGACAGTGGTGCGTGTCCTGAGGATGTAAGAGGGTTGGCTTGAGAAAGACGAGGACAAGTTTGTGGGATTGGACCTCGAGTACACCCCGGAGCACCCATATGAAGGGAGTGAAGTCGCCGTCGTTCAACTGGCCATGAGAAAACACATCCTCATCTACCACCTCTCCCGGTTTGTAGATTTGCTCTCTGTAGCTAACCGCTTTTAGGGTTTGCTCCTCTTGTTCTTTATCCATTTGCTCATCTTGCAACTACTGGATTTTATTTAGGACGAAATAAATTATGACAAGACAATGTTGAGAGTCTTGATCTTGCATTTACTAAACTTTTCAAAATTATATTCAGATGATGATCTTGCATTGAAAAAATATTTGTACTTACAAATTTTGGTTATGACAAACTACATACTTTCAGGACTGACATGAATTGTCCGGCGCTGCGCCAGTTCCTTGTAGAAAAGGGAATTGTTTTCTGCAGTGTCGACAATACAACTGATTTTTTGAAATTTTATCGAGAGGGAATTATAATTCCTGCGCACAACTGGATCGATATTCAGAGTCTTGTCAAGATCCTAGGGTTCTCGAGGAAGGATGGAATGGCATCACTCGCAACTAGAATCCTCGATGAGTTGTACGATAGAATGAAGGAAGATTTCCCTACAGATAGGCACGATTTCTGGGACGAGTGGCCGTTGTCCGATATAAACCTGAAGTATGCAGCCATAGATGCTTACGTGACCTACCAACTGTACAAGAAGATCCATTTTTTATGTCTTTTGCCCTATTTGCAAAAGGGAAGACGTGCTTAGGGGAGCCCTTTGTAGAAAATGCAGAATAGCTGAGTTTGAAGCTGCATATGCAAAGGAAATGGCTGCATCTGAAGCAGCTAATAGAGAGGCTGCAGAAGCAGCTGAAAGAGAGCTTGCAGCTGAAGTAGAAGCAGCTGACAGAGAGGCTGTAGCTGAAGCAGCAAACAAAGAGGCAGCATCTTCTAGCGGCAACAATCAGGTCTGTGATGCACCGCTAATTGTGTCGCAGGACACTGAAGATAGGGATGGCAAGTCAGATGCCAGGTCGGACGAAGCATTTCGTGAGTTGTGGAGTGCCAATAATGTAAGATCCACCTATAATGATCGCAGTTGGTCGCCTAGGAACGATGGCAAGCGCCTCAAATGGGCTGATGAGAAGTGAATTAAATTTTACTTCTCAGTGCTATGTTTCTATTTTGTGGAACTCATTTATCTTATCAAGATGTCTAGCGCCTCAAGTGAGAGTTGTAAAATAAATTTAACTCTCTTTGTGTTATGTTTATGTATGTGTCTTGTTGCTTGTCAAGATAGTAGCTCGTTAACTGGCAATTTGAAAGAGTACCCTTTTCCTCTCTCGCTAAACAGATATGTTTCATTTTTTCCAAATTGGTAGCAAATCTAGAGAAGATTTTCTCTTTGATAATTCGTTCCCTTTTGGACCTCTTTTTGCCTCCGACCAGGTAGCAAATCTAGAGCAGCAAATCACACCAGGCAGACTACATTCATTCAGAAAACAAAACGAATGTAGATATAGCTGTGCGCAGCTAAATAGGATATAGCGATAGAAAGTAGGTTGCTTAACGAGGTTCGATGCATTCCGCCAGAAATAGGATGCAAGCAAAATATAGAAAATACAAAGAAGCTGCTTAGCAGCAGCAACCACCGCAGAAGTAGGCACATTCAAGGCCTTCAAGCTCCTGCGCCTCCGCCTCCTCCCTCCGGCACTTCCTCCACTTCTTGTTGCCCAGTCCCTTGATCTTGGGGGCCTTGGGCCTGATTGGAGGCATGCGGCCCTCTTTGATGGCCACCCGCTGGAGGTTTCGGAGGTGAATGCCGAGAGCCCGGTGTTCAGCGATGTAGGCATTGATGTTCACGGTCTCGCAATCGCCACCTTTGTGGATGACGGAGCCCGGGGCCTCTGCATGCTTCAGTAAGGAGTTGAAGTCGGTGCCAGCGAGACTCACCCAGCAGAAGGCGATCCCCTTGCAGAAGGGGCAGCGCCAGAGGCCGCCCCTGAAGAAGGCGTCGTACTGGCCGGCCCGCAACCTCCTCAGCACCTGACGAGTCTTGGTGTGCATGGACTCATCATCGCTGTAGACGTCGTTGCCGGAAACCTATTGGAAGAAAAGGAAAATGGGGGAGTAGATGATGTAAGAAGACCGAGCAATCGAAATGCGAACAAGCGAATCCTAATAAACCAAGATCTAGCATTCAACAATGGGAACGGTAGAAGAACCAGGCGAGGGGAGCAAACCCTAGTTACCTCCGACCATGGGTCGTCGATGCCGGTGTCATAGCGGTTTAGCAGAGCGATGTACTTATCTGGATCATAGGTGCGCAAGAAGTGCTTGATCTGCTTGTGACCAGCAGGGGCCTCCTCGCTGGCGGGGGGCTCCTCTTTGTCGGCCCTGTCGGTAGCGAGGACGGGGGCCTGGACAGGAACGGCGGCTGCCATCGATGGCTCGACTAGGACCTTGACAGGGATGACGGCTGCTTTCAACGCGTGGAGGGGGACCAGCGAGGAGACGGGGGCCTCCTTGCCGGTGGCCTCGGAGGCGACGATGGCCACCTTATCCTCCTCCACCATCGCCGGCGTGGATGGGGTATTCTCGGGAGTTTGCAGATGCTGGTGGGACAGTGGAGAGGGTTGCGTGGGAGAGTGAGCGAGAGTGAGAGTGGGTGTGCGGAGAGGGGCTCTATTGTTAAGGTGGATGGAAGAAAGACACGTTTCGTTGCACCACCGTGCAACACGCCGCGCAGTCTACTGCACCGTGCACCGCGACACGTGCATGGTACGTCACGTTTTTTCCCGGGCCATGCATGGCAGTTCTGTATTGAGCCCCATGCAAAGGGCGCATACACAATTTCTATGTACGAAGTTTGACACAGCCCTAAAATTGGCGATAGTTAAAAGTGGAAATGCAGAGGGGAAGGTAGGTGGTTGTACAGTGAGATTTATGGGGTTGTGCTAGATCAGGTAGAGGGATGTGTTGATGACTGCGAGTGACACGATGAAGGCGGAGACGTTAGGTCTTGTTGAGCTAAGATCTTCGGCCTCTAGCTAGCATGTGCAAGTTTCTTACAGCGGGGCCCAGTTGGAAGTGAGATTGAGAGCCGCTCCGTAAAAAATGGGATATGTCTTATTAAATTCAAGTGCCAATAAATTGCAGCTGTCCATCGACGACCATGCACTCGATGACGCATGTGTTGTGGCATAGTAGTAGCAGTAGTAGGCTTTTTAGACTTGATTAAACATGACATGACCGCTCGACAACTTTTTCCATGGACGACATCGTGTTCCTTCTTGTAGAAGTCTCGTTGAGGGAGACGTCCATGCTGTCTCACGCTGTACTGTGAAGGGCACGACGTGTGCAAGGATCATCATTGGATCGCATAAAATCAAAGGTTAGTGCACACGATCCGCGTGACAACTGTGACAACCAATCAGGGAGTAGCAGACAGAGTGAGCATAGGTTTGGACTTCTACGAAAGATAGAGAGATGGGGGCAAAACTGAGTAGTATCAAAAAACCAAGGGAAAACTGAGTAGTATCAAAATGGAAAGTGAGTGTCTTGTACAATGAAATACATCCTGGCATACATCAAATTATGCCAAGATAGATCCACTAGAGTTCATTGGATGTGTGTTCTTCTCATAAACCACATGGACCAACTAGAGTTCATTGCATGTGTGTTATTGTCATAAACCACATGGATCCACTAGTGTCATTGCATGTGTGTTCTTTTCATAAACCACATGTTGATCCACAAATGTCATTGCATGTGTGTTCTTCTATACAAACCACACATGGATCCACCAATATCATTGCATGTCTTTTCTTTTCATGAACCACACCTAGTGTCATCACATGTCTGTTCTTCTCACAAACCACATAAGGATCCACCAGTGTAATTGCATGTCTGTTCTTCTCATGAACCACATCTAGAGTCATTGCATGTCTGTTCTCTCACAAACCACATAAGGATCCACCAGTGTCATTGGATGTGTGTTCTTTTCATGAACCACACATAGTGTCATTGGATGTTTATTCTTTTCATAAACCACATAAGGATCCACCAGTGTCATTGGATGTGTGTTCTTTTCATGAACCACACCCAGTGTCATTGGATGTGTGTTCTTCTCACAAACCACACATGGATCCACCAGTGTCATTGCATGTGTGTTCTTTTCAAGAACCACACCTAGTGTCATTACATGTCTGTTCTTCTCACAAACAACACATAAGGATCCACCAGTGTCATTGCATGTCTATTCTTTTCATGAACCACACACAGTATTATTGCATGTCTGTTCCTCTAAACCAACCACACATAGATCCACCAGTGTCATTACATGTTTGTTCTTCTCATGAACCACACCCAGTGTGATTGCATGTTAGTTCTTCTCACAAACCACATAATGATCCAGCAGTGTCATTGCATGTCTGTTCTTTTCATGAACCACACCGCGTAACATTGCATGTTTGTTCCTCTAAACAAACCACACATGGATCCACCAGTGTCATTACATGTGTGTTCTTCTCACAAACCACATAAGGATAACCAGTCTTAGTGCATGTGTGTTATTTTCATGAACCACAGCTAGAGTCATTGCATGTGTGTTCTTCTCACAAACCACATAAGGATACACCAGTGTCATTGGATGTGTGTTCTTTTCATGAACCACACCCAGTGTCATTGGATGTGTGTTCTTCTCACAAACCACATAAGGATACACCAGTGTCATTGGATGTGTGTTCTTTTCATGAACCACAGCTAGAGTCATCGCATTTATGTTCTGCTCACCAGTTACATACCATTCGATCAGGGCGCTTGGACGATTGGGATGGTATTTGTGAGAGCGATCCACAAGTAGGCTATTTTGCGGCATGATTGGCCACGCTTGCTCTGGACAAACTGGTAAAACCCGGCGCTCCCCAGTTGCGAGTGTCACGACTCATGAGTTCACTGGGCCATATCCCAGTGTCACGTCCCCATTACTTCTCTTCATCCCCGTACTTCTCTTCATTCCCCTCGAAGCCACTTTCCCCACTTCACTCCCATCCTGCCATAGCCGCAAGCCGATGGCGCCTCCATCCCAATCCCCTCTCCGGCAGCCACCCTCCTCCCCTCTCGCCATGGGTTCAAGGGGAGACGGCGAGGAAACGCGTCGTGATGATAGGGATGGTCATTTCGATGTGAGTCGTCTCATCTCTATCTCTATCATCTGTGGCCAGTTATCTATTTTTTGAGCTAGATCTACTATGTTTACTCATGCGCGTATGATGTGTTAGGCCAACCAGACGATGTATGACTCTGACTATCATGGTTTAGTGGATGAAGACAATCCTCTGCTATGTAAACATGGACATGTGCCCGCTAAATTTGTAGCGTTCGAAGGGAGAAACACATGCAGGACGTTTCTACGGTGTCAAGGACATCGTGCAATGATGCAAGGCTGAAGTTGTGGTGTTGTCAAATGGGTAGATCCAAAGTGGCCCAAATCGATGCAGAAAACGCTAGACAAACTATGTGATATGACTATTGAGTTGAAAGAATTTGTAGTCAACTCACTTCTTAACATTGTTGAGATGACGCTATGGGACCCAGTTGACACGACCAAGCTTAACTGAGATCTCAGGAGGGTGCAAGACAAGGTTAGCAAAGTCGAGAAGGAGAGGGACGTGGCATTGGCCCTGAAGGCTAAAGCAGAGAAAGAACTGACTCAAGCAAGGAATGATCTTCACCAGGCCAAAGTCCTATAGTTCACAACTACGAGTATTGACAAGTGCATGAGGAAAAATACAGAGAAACAATCGAAGTTGTGCAAGGAAGATGCTAAAAGGAAGGAGCACACGAATCGATCCTTGCTCTTGCAGGAAGATGCGCATCGGGCTAAGATTAGGAAGATCAAGGAGATGTGTGATAACTAGTTCTATTTAGCTTGAGCTCCGTGCCTTTTTAAGTTGTAATAGTAGTACTTGTTGACCTAGCGGTCTGAACTAGTGGTCCCGGAGTCCTGGGAGGAAAATAATTACTCTCCCGTTAGTCTGTCTTAACCCTGCATCACTTCCTTTTGTCTGATCATGGTGGTATTCTGACATTGGTGGTTTGTTTAAACGTAATCTACGTGGATTTTGCCGCATGCAAATGGCACAGCCGCAATTTATAAAGTGGAAGCACCTACACCCGGTTAATGGAGATTCGGAAGCTTCGCCAGACGCAGGGGATGTAGGAGCAGGGAGGCGGTGAGATAGACAGGCTCAAGCGTCTGGGCATTATCGTGTTGCCATTGGTGTTTATGTTGCCACATCATTGTGCAGCATCTGAAATAAGTTGCTACTTCGTGGAGTGTGGCAGCTTAAATAATTTATTTATGTGCCACTTACATTTCTTCGTATTTGGAGACCTTCTGCCCCTCAGCAATCATGCAACCGGTGCTGCGTGTTTTCAGATAGCAGTGGCACAATCACAATTTCGGATTCAACTACTGACTCGGGCATTTCCAAACCCTAAGTCGCGATACATTTTACTTAGAGAACGTGGGTAGATTGTTTCGCCCAGCAACTTGCCACACACAGAGCTCTAGAATTTAACAGAATTACATATATAGATTCAAGTTCAACACATTACTATGCATCTTCATTGCCAGCAGCCTTCTTCCGCAGCCTAGGTGCCAAGCCTTCACGTCCACTGGCTTCTTCATTTCCTGCCTTCTTCCTCTTCCTCGGTGCCAATTTTCTTAGCTTCACGTACTCTGCATCGCTGAGACAATGGGCACCAAAATCGTGTCCAGCATCATCTTTCCACTTTATTTTAATTTCTTCGGGAAGCAAAATGACTGACCCGGCAGTCATGTTTCTAACCTTGCGGTGCTTCCTGTCAAAGAAACATGATTGTTGCATAGCTTTCCAATATCTACAGAGTAAATGAAACAAAAATTACAATTCAGCACAAACATGCAAACCCCAAGAGACTTTTGCTTACCAAGAGCTAATTGGGTTCGAGTGACCACCCTATCGAAGAATAGAAGGGCGACTCCTAGTTGCAGCAGCTTCCACATCCAATACATCACAATTCAGCTCAAACATGCAATCTGAAGCATACCTTTTCATCAACCCATTTAGCTGACTGTCACACATTAGAGGAACCATGATGCCACATTCATCCATGAAGCTGAACTTTGCAGTCTGCTTTAGCCATAATTCATCATGATTACGCAAAGAAGCAACCATACCAGATATAGTGTAGATCTGCGCAGTCACTTCTTTCATCATGATACAATGGTGTCCATACCACTTGCCCTTAGAGTCGTACTTGAAGAGGACTACCGTAACCAGGTAAGGGTGGTCCGCGGAGATCCCACTTGACAGAAAACTGTGGACAAAATATGTTTGTCAGCATTGGGCTAACAAACAATTTTAGGTTCAGTAGCCAGCTAGCAGTTATAATTAGTGCGAATAGCAAAGAGAAGGGTAGATCACCCGCTTGTAGCTAGAACTTATTCTTCCTTGGTAGTAGGATCTGCCATCCTCCGAGTTGCTCGGCTCGTCGGCGGCGGTGGCGGGCTAGAGCCTCGCAACGACGGCTACGGCATGCGCCATTGGAGCTCAGGATCAGCGACTAGGCGCAGCAACTGGGCACAGCAACTTGGCGCCGGAAGTCAAATATCCGAAGGGATCGTCCTGCCTAAAGGGTGGATTCCGATGCCGCCGGTGCTAGGGGAAAGGTGGGAATGGATTTGTGAAATTGGTCAACGCATCCAATCCCCTTAGTTCCTCGATTTTCCTAAGAGGTTGCCGCGTTGGCGCTCGCGTCACGAACATATGACCGACATGAGGGTCCCAACCGTCTACTTCGCGGGGCAGTTTCACGGAATGTTTGAATTTGGCAGGGATGAGATGAGTTTGCATCGAAATGGCCCCTCTCGGTAGTTTGCGGCCCAACATTTCAAAACGTGGCAATTTCAGGCAACTTAGGTACCGCGGTGCACTAGCCTACGAACTTTGGTACCGCAGACGAACAGGCCCTACCACGCATTGTGAGGCATTGAAGGTCTGCACCATGGGGCGCTTTGTCGTATCAGGGCTGCAATATCAGAAACCCAATGTCACTAAGGACTAACCCGCTCGGGGATCGCCACATGCAAGAAAGAAAAGAGGAGACACTTACCAAGAAGGTTACGGCAGTTATCTGTCACATGCTTTTCAAGGGCACCAAGGTCACCCTGCAACCCGAGGATGATCAAGTCAGTGGCCTTCCATCCCTCCTCAGTTGCGGTGACTGCGGCCTTGGCCCTCTCTCTAGAAGAGGTCACCGACGCCTTCGCTTCCTCCAGCTCCTTCACCAACGAGTCGATCCACCCCTTCGTTGTATCTAGTTCAGCAGCCAGAACATACCCCTCGCGGGCCTTGGCAATCGTAGCCAGAAGACCATCTACGCCGCAAGGGCAACATAAGTCAGTCTCGCATAAGCAACAATGGCTCGAGTTTTCCAAAGGAAGCAACAACTCACCAACAGTTTCTTGGAGTCGTCGGTTGGCCTCCTGCGCCATGTGCAGGTCGTGCTCGAGGCGCTCCTTCACGACCTGTCGATTGGCCGAGACCTACCAACAGAACAACACTCAATGACTAGACGACCAAAAATTCAAGTGCCTAGCCGCTGAAATCCAGTGACTAGCCACTCGGGGACTGGCCGACCAAAAACTCAAGTGCCTAGCTGCTGAAATTCAGCGACTAACCACTCAGGGACTGGATGACCAAAAACTCAAGTGCCTAGCCGCTGAAATTCAGCGACTAGACACTCGAGGACTGGCAACTAGAAGATTTAAGTGCCCAACCGCTGAAATTCAGCAATTAGGCACTCAGGGACTGGATATACCTTAATGGCGGCACCAAGCATGTTATGAAGTTCGCTGGCGTCCGTCGAAGGAACCACAAAGGATGCACACCCGCGATGCGACCCGATGTCTTCATCAACGATCTCTGGAATTTGTGGAGACTGGTTTTCCGCCATGGACGGGAATGCCTTCGCCATGAAGCGTGGAAATGATGCAGCCGCCCTCGCTGGGGCGCTAGCCGTCGGAACCAGTGGGTCTGATGATGGGGTCACCTTGGCTGGTTCCGATTGGGCGGCTATCACCTCTTCGGCATGGGTACCGGAGTCACCCTCTTCTACGTTGCCCCTATCGCGACAATAGTGATGTCCCCTTTCTTCTTCTTCTTCGCACCTTCAGCTGGCGCGTCTTCCGCAACATGTTTCCTCTTCTTGGAGGGGTCGACATCCCCTTTGGCATCGATTGGTGGAATCTTAGCCACCGTAGGGCGACCTATTTTCTTGGCGCCAGACCTACGAAATCACCATGATCAGCAAAGAAATTATGCAAGAAAGCATCAAATCACGAAAATGAGAATGTTAGGACTTACTTGGCGACCGAAAGGAAACGCAGTCATGTGCTAATACGGGCATGTTCATCTAGTTCCGGGCCCAGCCTACACGAGAGCCCCTTCTCGAAGATACTTGCAGCCCATGACACCGCGGGCTTCTTCGACGTCGAAGTCGTAGTTGCAGGGACCTCTGGCTCGGCCGACATAGCCGGTTCTGCCGGTGGCGGCGACCTCGACCCAGCGGTGTCAGAAGCCCCTGGTTCCGCGGCAGCGGAGCCTGTTAGCACAATCGCGGCAAGCAGAACTTCCATCTCTACTACCATGTTCGTAGCTCCTGATCCCATCATTGGAGTTGTGTCCTCAGGGATCTCGGGTGAGGCTTTGGTCGCCTCATCATCGGACTCGTCATCTGACGCAAATGCCACCACCGACCAAGGTGGCGATGCTGCCTTCGGTGTTGTTTTCTTCGCGGGCGACTTTGGCTTCCGTGTGGGCTTTGTCGGCCTGGCCACTCGCCGCAAACTATGTTCTTGCAAGATCTCTTCATCGTCATCACGCTCTTCAAGGTTGCGACTCGCCTCGATTTCACACTATTTCTACATGCGAGTCTTGCAGGCAGCAGGCGCTGGGGAGGGACCTCCCT
The DNA here is from genome assembly GCA_910589775.1 of Avena eriantha. Taxonomy (NCBI): domain Eukaryota; kingdom Viridiplantae; phylum Streptophyta; class Magnoliopsida; order Poales; family Poaceae; genus Avena; species Avena eriantha. The sequence goes on along the minus strand of OU342743.1, from coordinate 256,412,458 downwards.
CTCTTATTCTTCGCTCTCAGAGGATTCCCCTTCAGTCCCCTCTTCGAGTTCTTTCAGAACCTCCTCATCAAGTGGGAGAAGCCAGCCTTCGAGGACCTAAAATAACTAAGAATGGGCAAGGAAGAATTGTTCGATTAGGGGCCATGAGTGCACATTACAAGCTATAGTTGCAAATTGCCCCACGAGAGTCATGACTGAAGACAAAAGTAACGAGAGGGGCTTACCATAGGAGCCTCGTTCTTCTCAGGCACATATGGAGCAAGCCTAGCCGACGTGGTGGTAAATTCTGCGTTAGTGATCTTCTTCAAGGCGGTCTTGTAGTCCGCAGCCTCCCACGGCTCTTTGCTGGTCTGGGAAGGGCCATTCTTCCCGGTGTATTCATACATCCAGTTGGGCCAGCTCGCCAATCGGACCAGGTGCCGCCCGAGCTAGTAGTTGTACAGATTGATCATCATCAACCCCTTGTCCTTCAGCGCCTGGATTTGATCCATCATCTCCATGACGGCCATCCTCTGATCGTCGGGGAGCCTCGCCGCTGCTAGCCGGCAGGGTTTGCTCCTTTCCACGACATACACGGGGAGCGCCGCTTCGCCATAGGGAGTGGATTCCTTCACGTAGAACAATCTCTTCTTCCACTCACACGTGGCCTTCTTTGGTAGCAGGAGCTTGAAGAAATTCGCCTTCGGCTTTAGTTGAAATGTGACGCCACCCACCGCCAGGATAGGGCCGTTAGATCCGTCATGCCCGATGCGACCGTGGAGCAGCTCCAGCCACAATGGGAAATAGGGCCGGCACCCAAGGTAACATTCACAGATGGCGACGAAGATCGCCAACTGCTCAATACTATGCGGACCAAGATCTGACGGTTTGATCGCATAGTACGGGCAAAAACGCCGGAAGAAGATGGAGGTCGGAAACCCCAAGCCCCTCTCTAGGTGGCTCGAGAAACATATGAATTCGCTGGTGTGAGGCTTCAGCTCGACCTAGGAGGGCACGGGGATTCGCCAATTCCCCTTGCAGAGAACCCCCGCATCCTCGAACGACTTGAGTTACGCGGCGGTACACTTGGATGTCCCCCATAGATCCCTTGGAGGCGCCATTGGGGAGAAGACGAGGTTGCTCGATCTGGAAATTCTAGATCACAGGAAGACAAAGAGACTGGGGGAGCGCGGGTGGTAAGAAATGCGGAAGAAGATCCGCGAGCCTCCTCGCCACTGTCCTTATAAGGGTAACGCTACCCTCCAATCTCGGGGTAGCTGTTACTTGCGGTAATTACGACGAAGTTACTGTTGGATTACCCAAATGCTAGTTTAACCAAGTTGCCGGTCCAACTTCAGTCACTCGACTCGCTTGCTGGTACGCCTAAATCATTCGGCAAGGGCAGCGTCTCGAGCACAAATCCACTCGCCAAAGTTGTGACTGAACACTTGGTGGGAACATTCCTTCCTTCATTGAGGGAGCCCATCGCGGATTCGACTGGGCGTCTAAATTGGACCCGCTTACTCCGACTGCCAAATGATAAATCGACACTGGCCTCGGGGACAACTGATGGGGATATGCTAATGGGGTATGCTCACCAGGACGTTCAGATTGGGTCAAAGGACTCGCGAGTGGGCCTGCAGGACGGCGACTGGAATGCAGCTAAGGAGTAAGCCTGGTGGCTAGAAGCTGGAGACCCAGGAGCATAGCTGAAGCCTAGTCGGATTAGGTTAAACCATACGAATCCTTGACTAGTTCGGTTGTAAACACTATAACCCTAGCAAGGTACCCCTATATAAACCTCCCTAGGGTTCCCTTTGTACTCACGTTCCATCATACACCTCTTCGAGTGACTCGCTGCTTAGATGCCGAGCTCGCCACCCCTGTAACTCGCTCAAATCCATATAATCTAGCAGGAGTAGGTCATTACCCTCCAGGGTCGGAACCTGGATAAATCCATGTGCATCCATCCCCATCTCGCTCCGTAGATGGCCGCCAGCTCTCACCCCCAATCTCATCAATCGCTACCCCTGGTAGCGACTACCGTGGTCATTCCCACGACACCGGATGATTCACCCTGGTGGTCAAGCCTAAAGTGGCTAACTACTGGCTCCCCAAGACTCTGATGGCCGGTGGAAGCTCCATCAACATCCTATACCTGGATACCTTTAGGAGACTACAACTCATGTAGTCGATGGTTGAATCGACCCTCACCACCTTCCACGACATCGTTCCCGGTCGGAAGGCGTATCCGATCGTCGATGGTTGAATCGACCCTCACCACCTTCCACGACATCGTTCCCGGTCGGAAGGCGTATCCGATCGATAAGGTGATGCTGCTAGTCATCTTCGGCATGCTAGCCGACTTCTGCACTGAGCAAATCTTCTTCGAGCTGGTGAACTTCCGCTGCCCATACCACTGTGTGCTGGGACGACAGGCGTTCTCCAAATTCATGGCGCTCCCACTACATGTACAACATGATGAAGCTCCTAGGACCACGCGGCATCATCACTGTCCACAGTGACCCCAACATGGCCGTGGACTGCGAGGACAAAGGCGTTGATCTCGCTGATGTTGTCATTGCCGAGGAAACAAACCACGCTGATGAACTCGCAAAATACGTGAGTGGCATCAACAAGGACGACCCAACCATCCCGAAGAAGCCAACCACGTCCAACACCGCACAAGCAACCTTCGAGGTCTCCACGCACACCCTCACGGTTGAACTTGTCCCAGGCGGCTCGAGCCATAAGATCACCGTGGGAACCAACATGAGCCCTGCATAGGAAAGCACGCTCATCAAGTTTCTCTACGAGAATCATGACATCTTCGCATGGAATCCATCTGACATGCCTAGTGTCCCAAGGGAACTTGCTGAGCACAAACTAAACGCCGACCAGAAGGCGTGACCTGTCAAGCAGTCGTTGTGGCCCTTCAATGAAGAGCGCCACTGCGCAATCGCCGAAGAAGTACAGTGGCTACTCGCCGCAGGATTCATTCGGCCCATCAACTACTCCAAGTGGCTAGCCAACCCAGTCATGGTTCTGAAGAAGAATAAAACTTGGAGGATGTGTATCGACTACACCGACCTCAACAACGCATGCCCAAAGGAGGAGTTTGTCCTCCCACGCATCGACTCTACCGCGGGGTCTGAGTCGCTGTGCTTCCTTGATGCATACTCCAGCTACAATCAGATCAAGATGGTCATCGAGGATGAAAACAGCTTTGATCATGCCGTTCGGAGCCTTCGGCTACACCATGATGAAGTTCGGCCTCAAGAACGCCGGTCCGACCTACAAAAGGTGCATGCAGGATTGCCTAACGAGCCAAATTTTCCTCAACATCCACATCTACATCGACAGTGTGGTAGTAAAATCCACTCGCTAGAACGATCTACTCGCTGACCTAGCCAAAACTTTCACCAATCTGCGGAAGTACAAGATCAAGCTCAACCTGGAGAAGTACATATTCGGCGTGCCCACCGGTCAGCTGATGGGGTACATAGTCTCAAAAGGAGGCATCGAGGCCAAACCCTCCAAGATCAACACCATTGCGCAATTTGGATAGCCCGAGTGCCTGGGTGACGTCTAGAAGCTGGTCGGGCGAGTCATGGCTCTTTGTAGATTCATCCCCCGTATCAGTGAGAAGGAACTTCCTCTCTACCGATTGATGCAGAAGAACCCCACGTTCATGTGAGACAACAAGGCCGATAACATTCTCAAAGCGCTGAAGGAGGTGCTACTCACAACACCAGTACTCGCCGCCCCCATGGACAAAGAGCCAATGCTCTTCTATGTTTTGGCCTCCAGTCGAGTCGTCAGCGCTGTGATGGTCGTCGAATGACCTGAAGAGGGGAAGGAATGACCTGTGCAGCGCCCGGTTTACTACATCAGCGAGGTCTTCACCGAGTCGAGGCAACCCTATCCGTAGTACTAGAAGCTGGTCTATGTGGTCTTCCGATCACAGAGGAGGCTCCCGCACTACTTCTAGGAGCACCCCATCATGGTCATCTCCTCCGCCCCGCTACAGGACATCATCCGCAATCGCGATGCAACTGGGCGAGTCACCAAGTGGGCCGTCAAAATCGGTGTCCATAACATCCAGTACGAGCCGCGGAAGTCCATCAAGTCACAAGCTCTGACTAACTTCCTCGCCGACTGGGATGAAGCACAACAGCCCACGATGCTGCCATACCTCCATTACTGGTCCCTCCACTTTGACAGATCAAAGAATGCGGACGGCCCTGGGGCATGGATAATCCTCACCTCCCCCAAGGGCGACAAACTCCGATACATGTTGTAGCTCGACTTCACGCCCTGCACCAACATCATGGTTGAATACGAGGCCCTCCTCCACGGCATGCGAGCCGCCAACAAGATGAACATCAATCGCCTAAAGTGTTATGTCGACTCCGACCTCGTAGCCACATAGGTCGCTAACACTTGTGATGCAGCCGCCACCAACTTGATAGCATACTGCCAAGCAGTGGACCAGCTGGGGGCTACTTTACTGGCTACTTCGCCGAGTGGATTGACCGACGAAAAAATGAGGAGGCCGACGCACTCTCACGCAGCGGTTCGGCTTGCCAAACACCATCCCCGAGCATCTTCCTCGACACCATCGGTCTCCCCTCCAAAGGAGATTGGCATCGAGTCCGCCCTGGTGAACATGGTCATGGAGCCCAGCGACTAGACCACTCCCTATGTCGCCTACCTTGAGCACAAGATCCTCCCTCAGGATAAGACTAAGGCATTCATGATTGTGGCCGCTGCAAGTCCTTTGTCCTCATCAACAGTGAGCTCTAGAAGCATAGCATGACAGATGTGTACCAACTCTGCGTACAACCAGAAGAGGGTCACAAGATCCTACAACATATCCATGCTGGCGACTGGGGCCACCACGCCGGCGCAAGGTCGTTGGTCGCCAAAGGCATGCGTCATGGCTTCTACTAGCTCACTGCACACGCCGATGCCATCAACATCATCCAGCGTTATGTCAGGTGCCAGAAATATTCCAACTAGACACACATACCTAGTTCGGCTCCTAAGACCATCCCCATCACGTGGCCATTCGCCGTGTGGGGCATCGACATGGTGGGCCAGTTCAAAACAGCCCCATCGGCCTACACCCACCTCCTAGTCGCAGTCGACAAGTCCACAAAGTGGGTGGAGGTGAATCCCATCAAGAAGGGCGACAGCAAGACCGCCACCAAGTTCCTCCGCGAGCTGATCTATCGGTACGGCTACCCGCAGAGCATCATCACCGACAATGGCACCAACTTCGCCAGGGGCGCCATGGATGAATTCTGCGAAGAGCACAACATCTAACTCGACCTTGCCTCAGTCGCCCACCCAGAGTCAAACGGACAAGCCGAGCATGCCAACCAGAGCGTCCTCCACGGCCTCAAGCCAAGACTGCAGGTCCCCCTGCGGACGCCAGGATGCTAGGTTGAAGAACTCCCCTCCGTGCTATGGGGCATTCGCACCTCCATCAACCGATCAACAGGGTTCACCCGCTTCTTCATGGTGTACGGTGCCAAAGCCTTCATGTAAACTGACCTGGAGCATGACTCGCCGCGAGTCATCCACTACGTGGAAGATGACAACAAAGTCGTCCGTCAAAACAGGGTCGATCTGCTCGACGAAGCATGCGACCTGGCTTGCTCCTGCACCGCCATCTACCAGCAAGGTCTCCGCCGCTACCATAGCCACCGAGTCTAGATCCGCACCTTTCAGGAGGGTGACCTCATCCTATGATTCATCTAGGACAAGAAGGGCATGCACAAGCTCTACCCCCATGGGAGGGGCTATTCTCCATAGGGCGAGTCCTAGGAAATGACTCCTACTACCTCATCGACATATGAGGTGACTGCCAGCGCGACGTCGAGAGGCTATGGAATGTGAATCTCCTCTGAAAGTTCTATACATAGAACTCAAACTTCTACCCAGTTGTACCAATGATGAAATACAAATACTGTCTGCACAAATTGTGTCACATGCCTTTCCTTGTGCCAATCGCACTCATACACAAATAAAAAACGCTAAACTACGATAGCAAACCGGCATGGCTAATTAGTGTCGCTTAAGAGCACCGAAAATAATTCGGGTCTTGAACCGTCCACGAAACTCTAATCCGGAGCCACCATTGGAGTCGCCTAGCTCGACTGGCTCGCCGAGACAAGAAAACCGACCGTGCTTCCTACATCACCTCGTCCTCCTTATCCTGTACACAGCGGCTCGAAAGGTTAATTACCACGCCCAGGGACTCGTTCCAAAACAAACTCACGCGGCTCAGGAAAACACCAAGTATGAGAGCGTTTCATGCACTCGCCGTGCGACTAGCTTTTTGAGCCAAGAGGAGAGACACGCTACAAAAAGCACGCCACGTCCTTACCTACCTTAGGAATACGACTCGAATAGTTAAGTACCACGCTCAGCGATACATCAACATGAACCCACTCGCGTTCAGGGAAAACACTAAGTACGGAGTATCCCTTGGGGTCGCCACGGGACTGGCTCCACGAGCCACAGCAAGTCGACCTAAGCTACCTGAACATCTTTCAACATACAATGATAAACGTAAACATGCGATCAAAACCCAACAGCGAACACGCTCGAGGACTCGCACAAATCAAGACACATCCAAGTAAGCGATTAAAACTCCATAGTTTTATACGAGTCGATTGGCATATCATCAAGTGATTAAATATATTGTCCACCTGCAAAACATTGTACAAAAGGCCATTCTACATATGAAACTACATTACAGACTAACCCCTGATTCTGTAGGCTTCGACAAGTAAGACACCATCTACACCCTTGGCCCTCACAAAGGGCTTCCATGGGTTCGTCGGACAAGTCATCAGCGACTTCGTGATCGACAACTGAAACGACCTCTGTGACTGAAGGTCGCGGTGCGTTGGCTCCGCGTTGTTAGGCGCCACCCGCGTCTCCTGGAACGGCAAGAGGTCGCCCATCCCCAACACACGCTCCGCGTATGGAGTGGCCTTCGCGTTGAGGGCAAGGACATCAGCAATCTCCACCTTGCCAGTCGCCGAGGGATACCCGCAGGTGATGTCATCAAGGTCAAAATCATCCAGGAAATGGGAGAGCCCAAGGATCAGCGCAGTGGTAGCTCCGCATCAAACGCGGACCGCGCCATCCACTTGATGACCACATGCGCCTCCTCGATTTACCTCCACACCTCCATCAACCCTAGGGAATTACCTTGGTTGGAGAGATGCCTTGGAGGATGATGACCCACAAGTATAGGGGGTGTATCGCAGTATTTACGATAAGTAAGAGTGTCGAACCCAATGAGGAGCAGAAGGTGCTGGCTAGTGGTATGGATCAGGAATTCTCTGCGAATACTTAGCAAACGGATTTTTAGGGTTTTCTGATAAAGCAAGTAAACAAAGTACGAGTAAATAAAAGATAGTAGGAATAAATGCAACAAGTGGCCCAATCCTTTATGCAGCAAAGGACAAGCCGGTTGTATTACTTAAGATGACCAAGCGTTCTCGAGGACACATGGGAAGACTGTCAAGTGCTTTCGCTTCATATAGTTGATTAATCTTGTTTAGCTTGCTAAGTGTTGTGTGGGTGAACCTGTGCTAATGTACCGCCCCATCCAAGACTAATACATACTTGTGATTATACCCCTTGCAAACATCCGTAAGTACAAGAAAGTAATTAAGGTAGAAACCTAACCACAACTTTAAACTCTAAGACCCTTACATCCCTTGTGCAATGGTTTCCTAACGGGGGTTCAGGTTTCTTTCACTCCGGCAACCCCTACGATTAGTAGCCAAATACACAATCCATTCCCCTAGGCCCATATAGGTGAAGTGTCATGTAGTCGACGTTCACATGACACCACTAGAAGAAGTACACCACAACTTAAATAACAATCTATTGAATCTTTCTCAACACAACTCCACTACTAACAACAAGACTTCTCCCATGTCCTCAAGAACAAAACGAACTACTCACAAGACATCATATGGATCATGATCAGAGATGAAATAATGATGTATAACAATTTGAACATAAAAATAATTCAATGGTTCACTCAACAACATCAACTACAAAGGGTAATCAACACCGGGAAAGTATCCCCTATGAACTATGCAAGATTCAACTATATTGTTACAGGAATATGGAGATGGTGATGAGGGTGCTGATGGTGATGATGGTGGTGATGATGATGATGATCCCGATGAAGTCCAGCCTGATGGTGGTGTTGATGGCGACGATCTCTCCTCTCCGGGAAGGAATTCCCCCGGCAGAAATCTGTCTACCGGAGAGATATTTCTCTCTCGGTGTTTTCCGCCCCGTAGAGGCGGCGGAATCTTTCTGTGGTCGCTCCCCCGAGTCTTAGGGTTTTGGGAGGATGATATACGCCAGAGGGGAGAGGCTGGAGTGGGCCAGGGTGGTCACACCACCTCTAGGCGCGGCTTAGGGCTGCCCGCGCCAAGGGGTGGTTTGGTCCCCCTGTGGCACATCTCCACTCCGTCTTCTGGCTTCCTTAGTCTTCTGGAAAAATAGTATTTTCCGTATATTTTCCCGAATTTTCTGATCTTCGCGAATTTTGCCTCCAAACAACACCTTTTCCATCAGAATCCTAACTACAGTGGTCCATGCTCCAAAGTCATCAACCATGCAAAAACAGATGAAATAAGATAAGTATCACCTCTCAATATGAAATATATCAATGAATAATAGTGAATTAAGACATAGAATAGTGATGCAAAATGGACGTATCAACTCCCCCAAGCTTAGACTTCGCTTGTCCCCAAGCGAAACTGAGCTCAATAAAAATGACCTCAGGTTTATGGAGTGAAGGGTCGATAAAAGAATATGGACAAGAAGCATCACATTCATCAAATACATAGATCATAATAGAAGACAACTCACTATTATATAACTCAACTTGCAATGAGTAAAGGAAACAAAATAAAGATACATAAAGTGAATCATAATTGGTAATGGCAAACTTATCTCTTGGTCGAAGAATAGTTGATAATTTGCTGGAGTTCACAAACAGCTGGTTTTTCAATGATAGCTTTCAAAGTAGTAAACATCAAGATAAGAGCAATGTGCAAAGCAAGGAACATAAGAAACATGAGTGAATAAATCATCATATGAATGAATGAAACACAACAACTCAAAATACTTGTTGAGATAGAAGGGAGTAGGTTTACTAACTCAACTAAAAAGTAAGAGAAAGGGCCCTTCGCAGAGGGAAGCATGGATTGCAAGTCTCATAAAGAGCTCCCAAAAATTATGATACTCACTAGATTTCAGCTCTCATTGCCCCTATCATAGGCATCTTTAGGTGATTAAGTTTAAAGTGACACAACTAAGAGGATATGCTTGACAAGTTATAAGTTGAAATCTCATGCCCCTTACTTATGAGTACCGATCCTCATGCTACTCAACTTTAGTCACGAGCAAGCTCTTGTCATTGTAAATACATGCGTATCATTGAGAACCGCCAACGGGGTACCCCTTGCACATGACACAGGAGCTATCCCATAATCAAAATGACAAGGCAAGCAGACAGTGAGCATCTCAGCGATCTTTTTATTTGCTATTTGCATAGGTTTTTATTGAGGATGCTTCATAGAATGCTCACTATAGTTATGCTGCAAGTTTCCACCATGATTAGGCATGACTTAGGCTAGCGGCCCAGGCGTTTCTCTAACACACATATAAACTCCATGATCTTACAAGTTCCACTTTTATTTCACACCACCGGGATCCATAATCAAAAGAACATGATATCAACTAGGTACAAAGTACCAAATGAAGTGTTGAAAGCGGTCCCCATGATACATGGTTCGGCTAACTTCAACTCATAAAACGCAAGCATATACGCAACAAAGAAGGACCCAATGGTTCAAGTTTATTAAATGCAAGAAAGCAAAGTGTGCCATCAAGTTCGTGAGAGCTTTAATCACTAATTTTCTCATAACAAGGTTAATTTGGGAGGTAGATAAAACAACAATTTACTTGGAATAGCAATAATGCTACTAGGTAGGTATGGTGGACACAAATGGCATAGGTGTTGGTTTAAAGGAGGTGGATGCACGAGAAGAAATCCCTCTCAGTACAGGTTTTTGGCTAGCAAGGTTGGCTAGCAAGTATAAGAGTTGAAGGAAACAAACATACAAGTGATAAAGACAAAAATGCAATCTTCCTTGGAAGCACAAAAGATCTTAACTAGAGAATACTAGACTTATGAGCAAATTAAGAAAGAAAGATGATGAAATAATTTTTCTATAGAGTACTTCTATCTTTTCATTCAACTCTCAAAAATAGTGTTGCTACTGACCGAGCCAGGTTTACCAAAACCAACTAAATTAACTCAATGATCCCAAAGTGATACCAATACTAACAACAAGATCAATCATATAACCATGAATTGAAAACTAATATAAGCTATGCAAAAGAGTAAATGATAGAACTTCTCATTAATATTCCATAATGGAAACTCACACCAAGGGATACATATCTAACAAGAGAGGGGACACTTCCATAATGCAAACCATACTACATAATAACTCCTCTATTCATGATATGACTCTACTAATAAGGTAAAAAGATAGAAGATAGTGATGTGATACCGCGGCACTCCCCCAAGCTTGGAACAAACCAAGGGGATGCCAAACCTGATGACGAATTACTCCTTAGGTGGTGGTGGTATCCTCTCAATGAGCTCTCTGATACGTTTCCCCAAGTCCTCAATCTTCTTGCGCAATTTTTCCTTCTTAGGTCTTCTTGCGCAATTTTTCCTTCTTTTGCTTTTCTTACTGGCTTTTCCTTTGTCTTTGCAGCTCGCTTGTCTCCTTCGGCTCTGCTAGCCCAGCGCAGGCGCCGGCCGGCTCGCTGCTCCGCGCACCACCTACTACCATGCCTCCTGCTGGCACGACTACCCCCACTCCGACATCCAGGGCCCCGCCACCGCCGCCTCGCGTGGATCTAGCTACGGGAGCCGGGACCGGGGATGCCCTGCCGACCACGGTGGTGTAGCCAGATGCCGCCGCGTCAAGCCCGCAAAGCGGAGGTGGCCCCTCCACGGGGACAAGGAGGGTTGCAGCAGGCAAGGAGCTGGTGGTAGTCCAGGACGACAACTCTGACGGCAAGCTTGGGGAGGAATGGTGGGTGGTGGTCCGCGAGGCGAAGGAGTCGCTGACCCTCAATGCTGTCAACAATGATGCCTCCTCCACTGCCTCCCTGGCGGATCTAGCCGAAACCCTGGCGAATCTGGTCGCCACCCTGGAGCTGGTGGTGAAGGACATCCGGCTGCTCGAAGCTTCGGCTGGGAGCAACCGGTCACTGGAGTAGAAGCTGGCCACTGTGAATGGCACCTCCTAGAGTAAGTTCTTTTACTCGGTTTCTCCTTCCTTCTTTCTTCCCCTTTTTTTGACACCCGGTTTGTTGTAGTCATCATGGTCTGCACCCAGCGAGAGATCGATCGCCTTACCAAGGTGAACGACCGGCTGACGAAATCCAACTCCAACCTCCAGCTGCAGAACAAGGAGTGGCACTCCAAGACGGATCCGCTAGAGGCTACCATCAAGGAGTGCGACTCCGCCCTCGCCAGCCGGGCCCAAGCCTTCAATCTCCTTGAAGCCCAGAGCAAGGATCAGGAGAAGTAGATCAAGCGGCTGGGGGAGCGGGAGAAGGCCCTCTTGGAGGAGTTGATGCAGATCGGCCGCACCGCCAAGGGTGAGTCTTTTCCCGACTAGTTTTTCCTATCCGAATCCAGTAGCCGGACCTGACTTTCCTTTTCTGATAGCTTTTTATCTGGGCGTAGACCTGCTGGTCTACAACCGGCTTCAGGAGAACTAGTCAGGGGAGCAGCCAACCTCCTAGGAGTTGGTTGCCCTTCTTAGCGAGGGGGCCAATGAGCTACGGAAAGCGGCTCATGCGGTCTTCGACTTCCTGTGGCCAGATGCGGTTGCCCCGGAGACAATCACTCAGCTGGCGGCAAAGGTTATAGAGGTGCCGGCTGCCATCGACCGACTGAGGGCCCTGGCAGTGTCAGCCAGAGCGGAGATGGCCCTAGCGCTGATGCTATCCTGGTACAAGGACGCACGCGTCGAGAAGATCGACGGGGGTTTCCGCTCTAGCGCCGACCTTGTTGCCATCCGCCAGACTCATCCCGAACTTCGTGCCTCCGCCATCAAGATCGCCGGCTACGCCGACATCGACGAAGTCCTCATCGACTCGGAGTCCGCCGAGACGCTGGAGACGGCGGCTGAGCCGATGCCACAGCCGACGGGTGGAGATGTCGGAGCTAGAACCTCCAGCGCACCTCCTCCACCTCCCGAAGCCAGGGCCACCTAGGATCTACCGCACGGCAAAGGCACTGTCGTTCAGATTTGATCCCCGCAATGCCGGGTGGACTTGTAATATTTGTCTCTTTGCTGAATTTGTTGCTTGTGCCGACTATTTATGATGTCAGTTGAACCTATGGGAGCCTCGACTCCCCTTTAATTAATCATGTTTTTTCCTTGTTCCTATTTTTCCTTGTGATCTTGTGTGTTGTGATGTTTTTCTCTTTTGCCGGTTACAGTCATCTGACTGTCCTTGTCCGGCTTAACTTCTTTAGCTGGATGACTTCCAACTCCAGTGGGGGCGCGCCAGCGCACCCACTGGGTGTAGCCCCCGAGATTTGCAGTAGTTGGTGAAGCCAAGTGCTTCGAATCTTCTTCCTTCTTTCCTTCAAACTCTTAGCTTCTTCTGGCTAGACACCTCTAGCCGGCTAGCCCGACCTCACTTGGACCAACCGATCAACCACAACCAACAATGGGGGCGCGTCAGTGCACCCACTGGGTGTAGCCCTAGAGATTCGGAGTAGTTGACGAAGCCAAGTGCTTCGAATCTTCTGTTCTTTGCCTGCCCTTGCCCTCACCTAGGCCCGAATATCCAGCTAAACTCCTTTAGCCGGGGAACTACACGATTCCATTGGGGGCGCGCGAGCACACCTAGTGAGTGTAGCCCCCGGGATTGGGAGCGCTTGATGAAGGCAACGACTTCGAATCTTCTCTCCTTTTGACAATCGACTCGTTGTAGTCGTACAAAACAAACACATACATAGGTTCATTGTTAATATGTTAGTCCGTTAAGGTATTGCTTGTTAGCTAGAGAATAGCTTCGGTTTTTTGAAAACTAGCTTCTGCTTCTCTAGACACTTAGTTGCTTTCCCGTGCGCTCTAATGTTTATGCTGCGTCCTTGCCGGGCATCCGAGTTGTGGTCTGTAGCCTGAATCGAAGGGAGATGACAATACGTTATGCACGGTACTGGAGGCTTAGTAGCCAGATAATCGCAAGCTAGGCACAAGGCTAGACCGCTCGATCTGTCGCATCTTTTTGCTGTTTTTCGTGTGGGGTGCCTTGAGCTTTTTCTCTTGCTAGCCGGACAGCCGGGTTGGGGTCTATAGCTGAGACGAAGAGTGGGCCTCTGACACCGTCGCACACTACTCATTCGGTTTATAGAATTAGTAGGCCGAGCCAACCGGCGAGCCCCCGTGTGGGGGTTGCCAGAGCCGGAAAAATTGAACCGGAAAAGAACATATGCAAATCTTGGCAAGGAGCCCCCAAGTATCTCTTGGGGTTCCACATTTTTCATTCATAGAGTTCGCGGGGTACATACATGTAACACCCCAGCTTTAGTTAATCATAATTAGGGTTTGTTTGTGCATTCATGAGCATCATCCCATAAAAGTGAAAACAAGAAAAGAATGCAAAACCCTAAACAACTAGTTTCATTCTTCCTCTCAAATCAATTCAAAATGTTTTGAATATTCTGAAAACTACAAAATGTTTGGAGCCCAAAAGGATTACAAGGGCCCCTGAATGTTTTCCAAAATATTTGTAAAGCTCTTGTATTTTTGAACTGAGCCAAAACAGATTTGGAATTAAATACATAAGACAAACTAGAGAAAAATAAATGCAAAATGATTTCGGAAATAAAATAAAGCCAGAGCCTCCAGGCCGCGCAGCCTAGCCGGCCCATCTTCCCTTCTCCTTCTCTGCCGCCAGCGCATAGTGCCCCACGGCCCAGCATCAGCCCAACTCGGCCCAAGGTCCAGTACCCCTTCGATTCCCTGTTCTCCGTCGTCTTCGCAGACGATGCGAAGCAGCTCGGTGTCGGTAGCGCCGCCGTCAATCTGTGCCGCCCACTCAGCGCCGTCCATCGCGCCCTAGAGGAGATAAGATCGCCGCACCATGCCCTCCTTCTCCTCCCCTGCTATTATCCCCTCCACTCGCTCTCTCTCTCTCTCTCTCACCAGCGGTCGAAACCCTAGCTCCAGCCAGAGCCGCTTCCCCCGTCATCTCTGGCCTCCCCTCATCCACCCGAGCGTGCAGGAAGCTTTGCCTCAACGCCCTCTACTTCCGTGCCAACGGAATCGAGGAGGGCGCCCTTAATCGCCGCCGCAGGTCCCGTCTTTCCCGACACCGACGAAGCTTGCCGCCCTCGATTAGTGTGCTTCCGGCCTCCCCGCTCCTCGCCATCACCCCCATTCGCTTCATGGTGAGCTTCTGAACCTCCCTGTGTTCTCCTTTCTCCCCCTAACGCTTTGTACTCTCCGCTCGCCGCAGACCCGCGAGCACTGATGTCTACGCACTTCTATTCTTGTAGACAGTTGTTGGGCCTCCAAGTGCAGAGGTTTGTAGAATAGCAGCAAGTTTCCCTTAAGTGGACCACCCAAGGTTTATCGAACTCAGGGAGGAAGTGGTCAAAGGTATCCCTCTCAAGCCACCCTGCAATCAAGATACAAGAACTCTCTTGTGTCCCCAACACACCCAATAGACTTGTCAGGTGTATAGGTGCACTACTTCGGCGAAGATATAGTAAAATACATGTGGTATGGATATAAGACAACTATGCTAGAAAATAGCTTGATGGCGTGTAAGAGACTAAAGGAAAACTGAAATAAAGATAGTAGCAAGTAAACATGTAACCAATCTAGTTACAAATGGTGTTTCCATGCTAAGAAACAAGGCCTAGGGATCATACTTTTGCTAGTGATCCCTCTCATATAAATATATTCTCTTCATGATACTACTCTCCGGTTGGACACTCTAATCCATGGTAGGGCTATAACAGCACACCTCGAAGTAAGACTTTCCCATATAGATAACCCCACACTGTCACCTTGAGCACTAGATGGTTCCAACAAACACCACAATTTCATAAAGACATCCAACTCCAAATATAACTCATAACATGTAACATCCCAAAACTTAAATCCAAGCTTATCAAGATCTAAATCATCAAATTTGGGGTTAACAAAAACTTTTGCAAATTTAAAATGAAAGCATTCATATGTGTGTGCATTTAAAATAGGAGTTGATTTGAAGTGCCTTGTTTAAGTGATCCAATGCTTGTAAAATGTTTCTTAGGTGAAATAAACATCATCTAAGTCATTCCCAAACTTTTTCCAAAGAAGAACAACTCAAAATGAATATTTGAAGTGAATGGTCATTTTGGCAAAATTAACTCTCATGCCTACTTTTGCTATTCCTAGCACTCTTTTCTTAACAGAAACAATTCTTGATCTTTGTACCCCTTGATAGCACACCTAATGAGGTACCAAGGCCCACTTTGTGATCTGTTTAAAACATTCAAATGCTAATTTTAAATGACAGTTTAAAATTGAATCAAATTCATATGGGAAGATCCCATTATTTCAAAAACCACTCACACAAGCTCAATTTTCAAAACCCAAGCACCCACAGAGTCTCAAGCTTATTCCTAGCAAACCCACCAAAAATCTTTTAAAAATTCAAAACTAAATCTCATGCGGCCATTTCATCAAACACTTGGCATGCATAATTTACACAATCCTAGCTCACTGTTTTGAACAGGTTTTTGCCCCCAAATGATCTACATTTAACTCCTATGTCCCCTCTTTGTCTAACCAGGCCCTTAACACCCCTCTCCCTTGTCCCTAGCCCCCATGTCATGCAAACCGGAGGGCATGGTTGCCGGCCAAACCTTGCCCTGCTGCAACAGACCAGTCCCCTTCCCTCGCCATGTCTAGGAGGTAGCCAGGAGCTCACCGCCACCCTCTGTCCCCTGCCCGAGCCAAGCCTCGTCGTGGACCACCGAGGAAAGCCCGTGCCCAGTGCCACCACACCATGTCGAGCATGCGCCAGAGCACCGCACCCGACATGCGTGCACAGACCGCCGCACCCGACATGCGTGCACAGACCGCCGCTCGACAACAACCCGCTCCCACCGCTCCGCCACGACCCAGGGAACACCCCAAACACCCTCGTTCGCCGCCCCTCGCACCACAGCCACCGCTCGCCGCGGATGTTGCCGCTCCTGCCGCTCAGAGCGCCACCTCGCCCAGACCGCATGCCATCGCTCCTACGGCCGCATTCACTTCCTAGAGCACCTCCAGGGGACCGCACGTCGATCGCCAACCTCCGCCATGCCTCTAGCCGGTCGTAGCCATGTCACCACCATCGCCCGCCCATACCCTTCGGTCTCACCGTCGGACCTATAAAAGGAGGCCTCTCCAGCCTCTTCTCTCCACACCACTCCACTCCCCTCACCTCACTGAACCTCACCCATCTCTAGCCGGAGCAAGGGGAGTAGCAGCTCGCCGGAATTGGAGCCGGAGCTGCCGCCTCTAGAGGAGAAGGGCGCCGCTGATTGCGACCACCCCCGGAGCTACTTCGACCGTCCCTGAGCTCGCCGACCTTGCTGGAGCCCTGGTACGTCCCCAGCAGACCCCCACTGTGCCGCTAAGGTTTGAGCTCGCCGGTGACCTGTTCGTCGTCGACGACGACCCTCAGCCGTAGATTCCCCTTCTAATCCTACGACCCACAGCGCGCGTACCGTTTCGCGTGTTAAGACCCACTAACAAGCGGGACCCCCTGTCAGCTGAGCCCCGTGCCGTGGAGCGCCACTGGGCCGGCCCAAGTCTTTTCCCGCGCTAGCCCACCCGTTCAAATCTGGATTTTTCTTTTTAGTTAAATCTAGTTTCTGTCCACTATTTTAAAATTCAATTCTAGGAGTTTTACAAATCCAAATTGCATGAAACTAATTTTGCCTGAAAGATATTAATATGATATATCCAAGAAAATTGGATTTAATTCACTTAGAGTTATAGATCTCTCCTATTGAAAATAAGAAAACAGAATCATTTGCAACTTGCAATATTTTTATAAAATCAACCAAGTTAGTTTTTGAGTTGATTCCAACTCTCAAAAATCACATTTCATCATATCTATCTAACTATGTAATAATATTAAGGTTTACATGCAGTGACTTTGGACTAGTACCAAAATAATGCTATATAGGCATTTCTAGTCACTTTAAATCATTAAATAAGGAACTTAAACCAAAGTAATGTTGATCCAACCTTTAATTCTCATTCCCACATGTTAGGATATGTGGTGATGACATGTGTCAACATGATCCCATATTTTCAGTGGTGAATATTAAATCTTAGTTAATTTTTCAATGAGTAGAAATTACTTTTCTAAAATAAAAAGGATGAAACCATTGAATTAAACTTGTGATACTTGTGATGATAATAGATCATCAAATGTGTGTCTTAGAATGCTACTTAGCCTAGTTAAGTATTGTGTGGTGATTGTGTGCTCCGTATGTATTTATAGACGATGGTACCGACCAAGCTTTCGATGCGGAGGAGTTCTACCAAGAAGAAGAAGAAGAAGAAGAAGAAGAAGAAAACTTCAACCACTGCACCAACCAAGGCAAGCCACCATTAACAATGCAATCTAACACTTGCAAGTTTAGTGTTTAACAGGCTAGGATCAACTAGATGGTTTAGCCAAGATGCCTTAGGCATGCCTTGATCACACCCCTTTGACTATTAGTACCCCAAGTTCTATTTACAACCTTTACTCTTTTAGTTTACACAAAGTACTTTACTTGTTTTGAAGGTAGCATAAAAAGTATAAAACTTGACCTATTTAGAACCCTTTAGATATCATTCTATGGCATGAGATTGAACCCATCTTTTCCACCTTAGTGAACACTCTTAACTTAGTAGTTTAGAGTAGATCAAAAACTTGAGTCACTTTAGATGGGAACAATTGGTGAAAAATGAATTCTGAAAACCTTGGAATGATGAGTCATTCTATT
Source organism: Avena eriantha (assembly GCA_910589775.1). Lineage (NCBI taxonomy): Eukaryota > Viridiplantae > Streptophyta > Magnoliopsida > Poales > Poaceae > Avena > Avena eriantha. Next base: position 256,394,340 of record OU342743.1, on the reverse strand, counting down.
GAGATGTTTTGACATGTGTTGAGAAACACAAATGGTTAATGATGATGAAAATGTTGAGGCATGAGCCTTAACCCTTTTATAAAACTGATGATTGGATTCGGATGTGATACCATTCCAAATTTACCGTACAACCACACTACCTGAATTGGGTCAGGCTTAGCTAGAAATTTATATGCATTAGTATTAGTTCCCTCACAGGAGAGGTTTGAGCTGAGGCTACTTCTCAATGTTGTCCACCTATGTAGTGCCCAAGATGACTGATGGTCATGGTTGGGAGGCCATGCTCATAGGAGAGGTGCTTATACTAGGGTGTGTAAAGGGAAGGTTATGTTTGATTATCTGCATACTAAGTATGATGATTCAGGGTTATCCCTGACAGATGTATCGAATCTTGTGGTGAAAGTGTACCACCTCTGCAGAGTGTCAAACTATTCGAATAGCCGCGTCCGCGGTTATGGACAGTTGGAATGGCCATACTGTTTCGTTGTCAGATGTTTTCTAAGTAACTTGATATGAATGATGAATCTTGACTTGACCACAACAGGGTTGTGTTTATGACAATAGTTTCCCCAACTTAAGTGATTCTAGAACTTTACTTGATCTTTCTTTGCTTCTGAACTCAGCTTAGGTTTCAAACTTAACTTTATATAGTTAAACATAGAGTTAGCACTTTAACTTAGAATTATAATACTTGTTAGTGGTAGTTTGCGAGTACTTAAAGAGTACTCATGGCTTTTGTCCCTGGCTATTATCATGGCCAGACTATGAAGGAGACTATCAAGATGATGGCCAACAGGACGGCTATGATAACTAGGACTATCTGCCTTCGTCAGCATTGCCTGTGCCCCTAAAGATGGACCCCCCCCGCTACGCTTATCTTTTATTTCCGCTGTTGTTGTATTAAGACTAGATCATGATATCCTTATTTGTGTAAGACCTTATGTATGGTTTGCAATGGATGATGTACTGTGATATCTAATCCGTTATGTCTCGCAAAAATGGTAATCCTGGGATTGCGAGGTATGGCATAACAGGCATCTGGGATTAAAATTCCGGGTGTTGACAAGTTGGTATCAGAGCCATCCTGACCATAGGAGACCCTAGTTAGAATGGACGTCAAACAAAAACTTAGTTTCAAAACCAAAGTGAGTATTTATGAAAAACTATCTCCTCTCTTACCCTTGTGGATTCTTTCTCAAAAATTCATGTTCCTCAAAATTCTTCCACTACTACTTAAATATTGACACACTTGATCACTTCACTAACTTCCTCATCCTTAATTCTTGTAGATGGAGACTCGGTTCAGCAAGTTTTACTAGTTGGGAAATGGAGGTCAGCTGATCTTCAAGAGGGATCTGGATTCACTGTCAGAGTTACTGGGACGCCTGCACCCGGAGTTTCTTCGAGCTCAACTTCTAGGACCCCCAGGAGGAGACTTACAGTGGCTAGTCACCGCGGATCTTAGAGGAAGCATTGAAGCACCAACTTCTAGGAGAATTTAGTTCTCCGTGAGAGAGAACAACTGGCTAGATGGATTAGCCAGGGCAATGCATGAAGCTCTCGCACGTCTATGTGCCCTCAGTGTCAACAAGACCCAAGGAACCCGTTTTGCCCACTATGCAAGGCGTGACTTCATGGGAATGCCAATGGAGATGTCGGGCCACCCCGAGTTGAGGCGTCAAGTGGAGAACCATGACTTCTTGCTTCACGACCGACATCAGGAACTAGACAATGCCAGAGAGTTAGCCAACCCGAACCGTGCCATTGCCGACTAGAAGGCCCAGACTTTCGCACTGCCTGTCCAAGACTGTCAGTCTCTTCGCCGCCAGCGTGCCAAGAAGGATCGCACCATCGATCGTCTTCGCAAGAAGGTGGCCGACCTCGAGAAGACCATCAAGGAGCAGGAAGCTCAACTTGCAGCAAAGGAAGCAGAAGATGAGGGTGACGATATCCAGGGAGACATGGATTCTTACCTCAGCAATGATGATGACTTTCTAGAGGAGGATGCCGTGGACTTCTACACTGATGATGAGGACTCTGACTTCATCGACGATGAGTAGATGCACTAGAGCACTGTTGTAGCATGAGATGTATCGGTCTCACTGTATCGTAGCTCGCAGAGTGGTTCTTCAAACCATCTGTTTTCCCTTTGATTGTCGTGGTGTGTGTTGTATGGTGTGCTTGCTTGCATGAATGAAAATGAAGTTAGTTGAAAAACCTGAGTCTAACTCAAAGTTTTAGCTTTGAAAACCCAAAACCATGAACCTTAGAATTTCCCTCTTACCCCTATATCTATCTCAATCTTCAGATGACTCGTGGAAACCAAGGAGGGAGCAGCTCGTCGCAAGACCCAATGCTACAGATCTTGCAGAATCTCATCACAGACCATGAAGCAAGCAGGGCAGAACATCAAGCCAACTTAGCAACACTACAGCAGATAGCCAAGATGGCTCTCAACAACCAAGGACTTGGAAATCAGGATCACCAGGGATCCAAACTCAAAAACTTCCAGAACACCAATCCCCCAATCTTCAACCAATCTAAAAACCCATTAGATGCTGATGACTGGCTACAGACCATGGAAAACAACTTAGAAGTTGCAAGAGTGGATGAAAATGAGAAAGTTCTCTTTTCCACCCACTATCTGGCAGGAGATGCAAGAGCTTCGTGGAATAGCATCCGCAATATGAACCATGGTCAAGTGATGACATGGGAAGCATTCAAAGTCAAGTTCAGCCGCACCCACGTGCCGCAAGGTCTAGTCAACATAATGAGAGATGAGTTCCGCGAATTGAAGCAAGGAAGAATGACTGTGGTGGAATACCATGACAGATTCCTGTCACTTGCCAGGTATGCACCCGATGAGATCAACACGGAGGCCAAGAAGAAAGAGAGGTTCTTGAACGGACTGCATGATGAGATGTAGACTATCCTCGTCAACATCCGTTTCCAGGATCTCGAAGATCTAGTCGACTCTGCCATTCATATGGAAGGAAAGATTAACCAGGCAAACGACAACCGCAAGCGTCGTATGATGCAGTAGTCTGGATCCAACAGTCACCAGAAGTACCGTCCCAACCCTTCACCAGGATATGCACCAAGGAACAACCGACCCCCAATGTCTCGTCCAAGCTACCCCAACCGTAGTGGAGGCAATGTGTAGTCCGGAGGAAACAATCACAACTACGGTAATGCCAACAATTTCAACCTTGCACCTCCCAAGAACCACCACAACAACAACACTGCACCCAGAACTGGCAGCAATGTTGTGCCTGTCGCAGTCAAGGACAAGTCCTAGATCACTTGCTTTGAGTGTGGAGTGAAGGGTCACTACTCCAATGAGTGTCCCAAGGAGACTGCAGCCAATACCAATGTGAATGCCCCAGCTTAGCAGCAGCGTCTTGTTCAACCAGGAAGGAGATTTGCCCCAGGGAACCCTCACAACTGCAATGGCCGTCTCTTCCACATGAATGCAGAGGAAGCCCAGGAAGCGCCAGATGTAGTGCTGGGTATGTTTTCTGTCAACTCAGTTTTAGCAAGAGTATTGTTTGATTCGGGAGCATCGCATTCATTTGTCACCGAAGAATTTGCATGCACTAGTAAGATTCGTCCAACCTACCTGAAGCATGTCATGATAGTTCAAATCCCCGGTTCAACAACCAAAGCTAGAAAAATTTGCAAAGCTGTACCTATCAGAATACATGGGATAGATTTTTATGCCAACCTAATTGTACTTGGAACCAAAGGATTGGAAGTAGTACTAGGTATGGACTGGATGTCAAGGCATAAAGGATTGATAGACTATGCTAAGAAAGCCATCACCATGACCAGTAGTTCTGGAGTAACAGTAGAGCATATGTCTAAAACCTTACCCCGTCAATTCAAGTGCAACCAGAGTGTAGCCTTTCCCACCATTGACCAAGTCAGAGTAGTCTGTGAATACCCCGACGTATTCCCAAATGAATTGCAAGGTATGCCCCCGGATAGGGATATTGAGTTCATTATTGAACTAATCCCCAGAACCGGACCTATAGCCAGAGACCCTATAGCATGAACCCCTCAGAGTTAGTGGAACTGAAGAAGCAATTGGATGCTATGCTAGCCAAAGGCTTGATTCAACCAAGCACATCGCAATGGAGATCACCAGTGTTATTCGTCGATAATAAAATGGAGGCAACCGTCTGTGCACAGATTACAAAAAGCTGAATGATGTCACCATCAATAACAAGTACCCCTTGCCAAAGATAGAGGATCTATTTGATCAGTTGACTGGAGCCCAGGTATTCTCAAAGATTGATCTTAGGACTGGTTATCACCAACTTAAGATTCGTGCAACGGATATTCCGAAGACCGCCTTTACTACTCGCTATGGTTTATACGAGTATACGGTTATGTCTTTTGGATTAACCAATCCCCCTGCTTATTTAATGAATCTCATGAATAAGATCTTTATGAATTTCCTAGATAAGTTTGTAGTTGTGTTTATCGACGACATCCTTATCTACTCCAAGTCGGAAGAAGAGCATGAGCAACATCTGAGAGTTATCCTAGAAACCCTGAGAGAGCATCAGTTATATGCCAAGTTCAGCAAGTGTGAGTTTTGGCTAAAGGAAGTAGGATTCCTAGGACATATTGTGTCTGCCGGAGGAGTCTCTGTTGATCTCGCCAAGATCAAAGATGTTGAAGAATGGGAAGCCCCAACCACTCAAACCCAAGTCCGTGCATTTCTCAGATTAGCGGGATACTACCGATAGTTCGTAGAAGGATTCTCGAGCATAGCCCGACCAATGACCCAATTGTTAAAGAAGGACAAGAAGTTTGAATGGACAGACAAATGTGAAGCCAGTTTCCAGGAGCTGAAGAAGAGATTGATATCAGCCCCAATATTGGTCATGCCAGACATCATGAAGCCGTTTGATGTGTATTGTGACGCATCCAAGATCGGTCTAGGATGTGTATTGATGCAAGAAGGCAAAGTCATCGCGTATCTGTCTCGACAACTGAAGCAGCATGAGCAGAACTATCCGACCCATGATCTAGAGCTAGCAGCTGTGGTTCTAGCGTTGAAGACATGGCGTCATTATTTGATGGGTAATCGCTGTGAGATTTACTCAGATCATAAGAGCTTGAAGTATATCTTCACTCAGAAGGAGCTAAATATGAGGCAAAGGAGATGGATAGAGTTAATCAAGGATTATGACCTTGACATTCACTATCACCCCGGCAAAGCCACTGGGGTAGCAGATGCTCTTAGCAGATTGCCGTGTAGGCTAACCACCATGATCAAGGAGAAGCAGCCAAGTTTGTATGAAGAGTTGGAGCAGTTCAGAACTGAATTAGTTAGCAAAGGATTCTTAGCTAGCATTGAACTTCAACCCACTTTGATTAGCCAAATCAAGGAAGCCCAGAAGGGGAATGAAAGTATCGACGGAATCAAACGTCGTATTGGTATAGGAAAGGTACCTGGATTCACTGAAGACGAAGAAGGAGTATTGTGATACAAAGGACGTATCTGTGTGCCAGCAGATTAGGAGCTGAAGGAAGTTATCATGAAGGAAGCTCATGATACTCTTTATTCTATCCACCCCGGAGGAACAAAGATGTATCAGGATTTGAAGGAGCAATTTTGGTGGCACAAGATGAAGAGAGAAATCGGAAGCTACATCGCCAAATGTGACATCTGTCAAAGAGTCAAGGCAGAACACCAGAGACCTGTAGGACTGTTGCAGCCATTACAGATTCCGGAATGGAAATGGGATTCCGTCGGAATGGACTTTATCACCAGTTTACCTACTTCTAATAGGGGAAATGATTCAATCTGGGTCATAGTTGATAGACTGTCCAAGGTAGCCCACTTTATACCTGTCAAGACAACTTACCAGAATGCAAAGTTAGAGCTATACATTGCTAGGATTGTTACTCTACATGGAACCCCCAAGACCATAGTATCAGATCGAGGAACTCAGTTTAGCTCGAGATTTTGGCAGAAAGTCCAAGAAGGATTAGGAACCAAGTTGAACTTTAGCACAACGTATCACCCGCAAACAGATGGACAGACTGGGAGAGTCAACCAGATCCTAGAGGATATGCTTAGAGCTTGTGTGTTGGAATATGGATCAAAATGGGAAGACTGCCTGCCTTTCGCAGAATTCTCATATAACAATAGTTATCAAGCTAGTTTGCAGATGGCACCATTTGAAATCCTATGCGGAAGAAAGTGTCGTACCCCTTTGAATTGGTCGCAAGTAGGAGAGAGTCAGATCTTCGGACCCGACATTCTCCGAGAAGCAGAAGAGAAAGTTCACAAAGTCCGTGAGCATCTCAAGACCGCCCAGTCCAGACAGAAGAGTTATGCTGACAAGAGAAGAAGAGACCTGACTTTTAATGTCGGAGATTTTGTATATCTCAAGGTTTCACCATTGAAAGGAACTCAACGCTTTAGTCTAAAGGGAAAGTTAGCCCCCAGATATATCGGACCTTTCAAGATTCTGAACCGTCGAGGAGAAGTATCCTATCAGCTAGAACTGCCTGAAGAGATGTTAGCCATCCACAATGTGTTCCATATCTCGTTACTTCGCAAATGTCTGGAAGTGCCCGAGAAGATAGAAGTTTTCAAGAACATCGATCATCGAGCTGTGGAAATCAACAATGACTTGACCTACAGAGAAGTACCCATCCGTATCTTAGAAGAAGCTTACAGAACCACCAGGACCAGGAGTATCAAGTTTCTCAAGTTTCAGTGGAGCAACCATACCGCGGAGGAAGCTACTTGGGAGCGCGAAGATTACATTAGGACATACTTCCTAGATCTCTTTAGTTCCTAGTTTTCTTTGTAAATCTAGGGACGAGATTTTGTTTAAGGGGGGAAGGTTTGTAACATCCCAAAACTTAAATCCAAGCTTATCAAGATCTAAATCATCAAATTTGGGGTTAATAAAAACTTTTGCAAATTTAAAATGAAAGCATTCATATGTGTGTGCATTTAAAATAGGAGTTGATTTGAAGTGCCTTGTTTAAGTGATCCAATGCTTGTAAAATGTTTCTTAGGTGAAATAAACATCATCTAAGTCATTCCCAAACTTTTCCAAAGAAGAACAACTCAAAATGAATATTTGAAGTGAATGGTCATTTTGGCAAAATTAACTCTCATGCCTACTTTTGCTATTCCTAGCACTCTTTTCTTAACAGAAACAATTCTTGATCTTTGTACCCCTTGATAGCACACCTAATGAGGTACCAAGGCCCACTTTGTGATCTGTTTAAAACATTCAAATGCTAATTTTAAATGACAGTTTAAAATTGAATCAAATTCATATGGGAAGATCCCATTATTTCAAAAACCACTCAAACAAGCTCAATTTTCAAAACCCAAGCACGCACAGAGTCTCAATCTTATTCCTAGCAAACCCACCAAAAAGCTTTTAAAAATTCAAAACTAAATCTCATGCGGCCATTTCATCAAACACTTGGCATGCATAATTTACACCCTAATCCTAGCTCACTGTTTTGAACAGGTTTTTGCCCCCAAATGATCTACATTTAACTCCTCTGTCCCCTCTTGGTCTAACCAGGCCCTTAACACCCCTCTCCCTTGTCCCTAGCCCCCATGCCATGCGAACCCGAGGGCATGGTCGCCGGCCAAACCTTGTCCCGCTATAGCAGACCACTCCCCCTTCCCTCGCCATGTCTAGGAGGTAGCCAGGAGCTCACCGCCACCCTCTGTCCCCTGCCCGAGCCAAGCCTCGCCGTGGACCACCGAGGAAAGCCCGCGCCCAGTGCCACCGCACCATGCCGAGCACGCGCCAGAGCACCGCACCCGGCATGCGTGCACAGACCGCCGCTCAACCACAGCCCGCTCCCACCGCTCCGCCACGACCCAGGGAACACCCCAGACACCCCCGTTCGCCGCCCCTCGCACCACAGCCATCCCTCTCCGTGGACGTTGCCGCTTCTGCCGCTCAGAGCGCCACCTCGCCCCGACCGCATGCCACCGCCCCTACGGCCGCATTGACTTCCTAGAGCACCGCCAGGGGACCGCATGTCGATCGCCATCCTCCGCCATGCCTCTAGCCGTCCGTAGCCATGTCGCCACCGTCGCCCGCCCATACCCTTCGGTCTCACCGTCGGGCCTATAAAAGGAGGCCTCCGCAGCCTCTTCTCTCCACACCACTCCACTCCCCTCACCTCACTGAACCTCACCCATCTCTAGCCGGAGCAAGGGGAGCAGCAGCTCGCTGGAATTCGAGCCAGAGCCGCCGCCTCTGGAGGAGAAGGGCGCCGCTGATTGCGACCACCCCCGGAGCTACTTCTACCATTCCTGAGCTCACCGTCGTCTTCCAGTTTGTTTGCACGCCTCGCCGACCTTGCTGGAGCCCTGGTACATCCCCAGCAGACCCCCACTGAGCCGCTAGGGTTCGAGCTCGTCGGCGACCTGTTCGTCGTTGACGACGACCCTCAGTCGTAGATTCCCCTTCTAATCATACGGCCCACAGCGCGTGTACAATTTCGCGTGTTAAGACCCACTGACAAGTGGGACCCCCCTGTCAGCTGAGCCCCACGCCGCGGAGCGCCACTGGGCCGGCCCAAGTCTCTTCCCGCGCTAGCCCACCCGTTCAAATCTGGATTTTTCTTTTAAGTTAAATCTAGTTTCTATCCACTATTTTAAAATTCAATTCTAGGAGTTTTACAAATCCAAATTGCATGAAACTAATTTTTCCTGAAAGGTATTAAGATGATCTATCCAAGCCAGTTGGATTTAATTCAATTAGAGTTATAGATCTCTCCTAATAAAAATAAGAAAACAAAAGCATTTGCAACTTGCAACATTTTTATAAAATCAACCAAGTTAGCTTTTGAGTTGATTCCAACTCTCAAAAATCACATTCCATCATATCTATATAACTATCTAATAATATTAAGATTTACATGCAGTTACTTTGGACTACTATGAAAATAATGCTATATAGGTATTTCTAGTCACTTTAAATCATTAAATAAGGAAATTAAACAAAAGTAATGTTGATCCAACCTTTAATTCTCATTCCCACATGTTAGGATATGTGGTGATGACATGTGTCAACATGATCCCATATTTTAAGTGGTGAATATTAATTCGTAGTTAATTTTTCAATGAGTAGAAATTACTTTTCTAAAATAAAAAGGATGAAACCATTGAATTAAAGTTGTGATACTTGTGATGATAATAGATCATCAAATGTATGTCTTAGAATGATACTTAGCCTAGTTAAGTATTGTGTGGTCATTGTGTGCTCCGTATGTATTTATAGACGATAGTACCGACCAAGCTTTCGAGGAGGAGGAGTTCTACCAAGAAGAAGAAGAAAACTTCAACCACTGCACCAACCAAGGCAAGCCACCATTAACAATGCAAGCTAACACTTGCAAGTTTAGTGTTTAACAGGCTAGGATCAACTAGATGGTTTAGCCAAGATGCCTTAGGCATGCCTTGATCACACCCCTTTGACTATTAGTACCCCAAGTTCTATTTACAAGCTTTACTCTCTTAGTTTACACAAAGTTCTTTACTTGTTTTGAAGGTAACATAAAAAGTATAAAACTTGACCTATTTAGAACCCTTTATATATCATTCTATGGCATGAGATTGAACCCATCTTTTCCACCTTAGTGAACACTCTTAACTTAGTAGTTTATAGTAGATCAAAAACTTGAGTCACTTTAGATGGGAACAATTGGCGAAAAATGAATTATGAAAACCATGGAATGATCAGTCATTCTATTGAGATGTTTTGACATGTGTTGAGAAACACAAATGGTTGATGATGATGAAAATGTTGAGGCATGAGCCTTAACCCTTTTATAAAACTGATGATTGGATTCGGATGCGATACCATTCCAAATTTACCGTACAACCACACTACCTGAATTGGGTAAGGCTTAGCTGGAAATTTATATGCATTAGTATTAGTTCCCTCACAGGAGAGGTCTGAGCCGAGGCTAGCTCTCATGATGTCCACCTATCAAGTGCCCAAGATGACTGATGGTCATGGTTGGGAGGCCATGCTCATAGGAGAGGTGCTTATACTAGGGTGTGTAAAGGGAAGGTTATGTTTGATTATCTGCATACTAAGTATGATGATTCAGGGTTATCCCTGACAGATGTATCGAATCTTGTGGTGAAAGTGTACTACCTCTGTAGAGTGTCAAACTATTCGAATAGCCGCGTCCACGGTTATGGACAGCTGGAATGGCCATACTGTTTCGTTGTCAGATGTTTTCTAAATAACTTGATATGAATGATGAATCTTGACTTGACCACAACAGGGTTGTGTTTATGACAATAGTTTCCCCAACTTAAGTGATTCTAGAAATTTGCTTTATCTTTCTTTGCTTCTGAACTCAGCTTAGGTTTCAAACTTAACTTTATATAGTTAAACATAGAGTTAGCACTTTAACTTAGAATTATAATATTTGTTAGTGGTAGTTTGCGAGTACTTAAAGAGTACTCATGGCTTTTGTCCCTGGCTATTATCATGGCCAGACTATGAAGGAGACTATCAAGATGATGGCCAACAGGACGGCTATGATAACTAGGACTATCTGCCTTCGTCAGCATTGCCTGTGCCCCTGAAGATGGACCCCACCGCTACGCTTATCTTTTATTTCCGCTGCTTGTTGTATTAAGACTGGATCATGAGATCCTTATTTGTGTAAGACCTTATGTATGGTTTGTAATGGATGATGTACTGTGATATCCAATCCGTTATGTCTCGCAAAAATGGTAATCCTGCGATTGCGAGGTATGGCATAACGGGCATCTGGGATTAAAATTCTGGGTGTTAACATAACAAGTATTTGTAATCTCTAGGCTAAGTGCCACCATGGTGTGCACGCTGTCTCTTTCACACACATGGAGAGATCAGAGATCTATTAAAGCACTTGAGTAGCAAGGTAGATCTACTTGATTACAAAGCTCATGATCACAATACGATCATGCAAAGAGAGAGATGAACACATAGCTATCGGTAGAACCCTTAGCCTTGAGGAAGAACTACTCCCTCATCATCATGGGAATCAGCAATGGCGATGGAGATGGTGGTGGAGATCGATGGAGATGGCTCCGGGGGCACTTCTCCATCACGGTAGGGTGCCGGAACAGAGACTTTCTGTCCCCCGAATCTCCCCTTTGGTGGCGGCGGTGCTGCGGAACTTTTCGTGACTAGAGGCTGGATGATTCAGGGTTTTTGCATAAGGAGGCATCTTATAGGCGAAGAGGCAAGGTCGGTGGGTGGCTAGGGGGCCCACACCATGCCCTGGCGCTGCCTAGGGATGCCCGTGCCAAGGGGTGGTGTGCCACCTTCTGGCCCCTCTCCGTCTCGTCTTCTAGCGCCGTGAGTCTTCCGGTAAAATATCGACCGGCGACCCAGGCGTTTCTCTAACACACATACATAACTCCATGGACTTACAAGCTCCCCTTTCATTTCACACTGACAACATCCATAGACAAAAGAGCATGATAGTACGGTTCTGCTAATCCCCAACATATAAGTGCAAGGATATACAACATAGACGACCCAATGGTTCAAGTTTATTAATGGCAAGAAAAGTAAAGTGTGCCATCAAGTTTGTGAGAGCTTTAATCACTAGTTTTCTCATAACAAGTTTAATTTGGAAAATGGATAAAAACATGAATATACTTGGAATAACATATGCTAATAGGTAGGTATGGTGGACTTTGCAATAACTTGGTTTTAGGAGTTGGATGCATCAGTGGAACTCATACTTGGCTATGGAGGCTAGTAAAAGACTGGGAGCGACCAACTAAGAGAGCAATAATGGCCATAATCATGCAAAGAGACAAAAAATTATTAATTAAAGAATAAAGTGATATTACAAGTCAAAAACTAAAGGATCATAAAGGCTATGGTGACTTGGTATAGTCTTAACATGGTGTGAGCATGCGCCAAGTCAACCCAAATAAAGCATCAAAGGAGAATACCACAATACTATGCTTTAATATGCTAAAACAACGCATGATTCTTCCAAGGCACATTAAGCAATCTCAATTTTTTATAACATGTCATGCTACAACAAAGATCACTAAGCATAAAGCCAAAACAATATCAAGCATGGCATGAAAAAACATTGGCCATAGTCAAAAACAAACTCCTTTTACCACTTAAGCATGAACTTTCCTACTCTTTTCCAATCCAAACCAAACTATTTGAAAACCAATGCACAAAAGAGGGGGTCCAACCAATTTATTCAGCAAACTAAGAAAACCAAGAAAACGAAAACCAAAAACAAAAAACAAAGACGCTCCAAGAACAACACAACTTTGCATGAAACAATAAAAATGAAGTGTTTGGAAGAAACCTTGGATTTTTATTGATGAAGAAGGGGTTGCCTTGGGCATCCCCAAGCTTTAACACTTGTACTTCTTGGATATTTCTTGGGGCGACACGGGGTGGCATCCCCAAGCTTGAGCTTTAGTCCATTCTTCATCTCATTACATCATTCTTTCCCTACACCTAAAATTTTTCCTTCATACAAAACTTCACACAATCTTCATTAGCAACATTAGTGTACTCAAGGTAATAAGTCTTTATGGTTCAGTTCCAACACAAGTAAAACTTCCATTAAAACACAAGCTACTGTAGCACTTCCTTTAAAAAGTTCAAATGATCGAGGAGAACTCAAAGAGAAAGAGATTAAGAGGCAAATGCAAATAATGGCAGAAATCTGTCAAAACAGACCAGCAGATAAAAACCGATTTTTTCGAAGACCTTCTGTTGCTCAAATCGAAAAGTTTTGAACTAACGAAAGTTGTATAACAACCTAGGGCAGAAGAAAAAAAATAACGCCTCAAAAAAACGTACAGAGATTTTACACGAATTTTTACGGTGAAGCACAAAAATCTGTTTCGGGACAGCAACTTTCCCAATCATTACTTCTCTCTCATTAGAGGTTACTCTTGGCACAAAAATCAAATAAAAAGGATAAGGAACGGTTATTACAGAGGTAATAACTTCCAAGACTCAACTAAAACTTTTTGATTATCTCCCAATAAGTACTTTTCTTTAAAGCCTTTAAGTTAGGCATGATAGTTTGAGAAGATGCTCACATAAGAAATATAAAATGAAGTAAAATAGAACATCAAGAAGAAAATTGAAAACACATTTAAGTCTAACCCACTTCCTATGCATAGGAATCTTGTAAAGAAACAAGTCATGAAAGCACAAAGCAATAAGCATAGTAAAAGCAAAACAAGTGCAACTTCAAAAATTTCAACATAAAGAGGGGAAACGTAATATTGTTGAGATACATAAAACCATGTTTCTGTCTCTCATAATAACTTTCAGTAGTATCATGAATAAAATCAAAAATATAACTATCACATAAAACATTCTTATCATGAGCCACATGCATATAATCATTATTACTCTCCACATAAGCATAGTTATTCTTATTAATTGTAGTGGGAGAAAATTCAACAAAATAGCTATCATTATCATTCTCATCACCATAATCATCAAATATAGGAGGCATATTGTAATCATAATTAATTTTCTCCTCAATAGTAGGTGGACTGAAAATAAAATATTCATCATTGTAATCATCATATATTGAAGGTTTGGTATCATCATAAGAAATAGAATAGCTATCTTCCAAAGTTGGGGAACTAAAAAGATCATTTTCATAAAAACTAGCATCGCCAAGCTTAGACTTTTCCATAGCATTAGCAATAATGGTGTCCAAAGAATTCATACTAACAACATTGCTATTATCATGCAAATAAAGTTCCATAGGTTTTTTAATTTTCTCTTCAAACACTTCATGTCCTAACTCAAGATAAATACTATAAAGCTCTCTAATTTTGTTGTTGTTTTCCATTGAGCCTAACTAGTGAAAATAAAAACAAGAAACTAAAAGATATAATTGCAGAATCTAAAAGAAATAACTCTGAGCACTCACACACTAGCAACTGTACTAGAAGATAGCTTAGTAGCCAGAGGATGTGCGTACCTTTTACCTTACCTCCCCGGCAACGACGCTAGAAAATAGCTTGATGTCTACACACGTCTATTCTTGTAGACAGTTGTTGGGCCTCCAAGTGCAGAGGTTTGTAGAACAGCAGCAAGTTTCCCTTAAGTGGATCACCCAAGTTTTATCGAACTCAGGGAGGAAGTGGTCAAAGGTATCCCTCTCAAGCAACCCTGCAATCAAGATACAAGAAGTCTCTTGTGTCCCCAACAAACCCAATACACTTGCCAGGTGTATAGGTGCACTAGTTCGGCGAAGAGATAGTAAAATACAAGTGGTATGGATATAAGACAACGGTGCCAGAAAATAGCTTGATGGCGTGGAAGAGACTAAAGGAAAACTGAAATAAAGATAGCTCCAAGCAAACATGTAACCGATCTAGTTGCAAACTGTGTTTCAATGCTAAGAAACAAGGCCTAGGGATCATACTTTTGCTAGTGATCCCTCTCATATAAATATATTCTCTTCATGATACTACTCTGAACTACTCTCCGGTTGGACACTCTAATCCATGGTAGGGCTATAACAACACACCTCAAAGTAAGCCTTTCCCATCTAGATAACCCCACACTGTCACCTTGAGCACTAGATGGTTCCAACAAATACCACAATTTCATAAAGACATCCAACTCCATATATGTCTCATAACAAGTATTTCTAATCTCTAGCCTAAGTGCCACCATGGTGTGCACGCTGTCACTTTCACACACATGGGGAGAGCAGAGATCTATTAAAGCACTTGAGTAGCAAGGTAGATCTACTTGATTACAAAGCTCATGATCACAATATGATCCTACATAGAGAGAGAGATGAACACATAGCTACCGGTAGAACCCTTAGCTTTGAGGGAGAACTACTCCCTCATCGTCATGGGAATCAGCAATGGCGATGGAGATGGTGGTGGAGATCGATGGAGATGGCACCAGGGGTACTTCCCCATCCTGGCAGGGTGCCGGAACAGAGACTTTCTGTCACCTGAATCTCCCCTTCGGTGGCGGCGGCGCTGCGGAACTTTTCGTGACAGGAGGCTGGATGATTTAGGGTTTTTGCATCGGGAGGGATCTTATAGGCGAAGAGGCAAGGTAGGTGGGCGGACAGGGGGCCCACACCATGCCCTGGCGCGGCCTAGGGCTGCTCACGCCTGGGGGTGGTGTGGCCACCCTGTGGTCCCTCTCCGTGTCATCTCTGGCTCCGTGAGTCTTTCGGTAAAATATCGACTTTGGCTTTTGTCCGGTCCAATTCCGAGAATATTGATTTTCTGACTTTCCTGGAACCAAAAACAACTTAAAACAGACAACTGGCACTGTGGCATCTTGTTAATAGGTTAGTCCAAGAATGTGTATAACAATACTCCAAAGTGTGGACAAAAGATAAAAAACTAAATATAAAACAAGCATGGAAAATCAAAAATTATAGATACGTTAGAAACGTATCAAGCACCGCCGCTGCCGCTTGTCGAGGACGTTGCTCCGGGGACCAAATCCGAGCAGCGCCACTGCTACCTTGCTCGCCTTGCTTCGCTAGCTCAAACACACCCAGCTACGCTAGCCCGCTCGCCCCTGAATGCCCTCCCCACCACCGTCTGGCCGCCTACCGGCGATGTGTCGTCACGGTGACATCGTGCCAACATGGTGCTGATGTGGCCGTGGGTCCCCCGTTGACCGCTGACCACCACGGTGGCAGCTGAGGTGGCCCATGGGCCCTCTATCAGCCACTGTGGATAAATGCTGGCCAAGTGAAAAATGTCCCTGGCCCCATGGTGACGTTAGCCTGCATCCGTGATGACGCAATAAACCTTTTTAATTGGTTTAATAATTATAGAAAAGGTTTAAATAATGTAAATTCAATATCTTTTATTCTATAATTTAGAAAAATGTGCATAATATATCAAAATGTTCAGAAAAACAAGATCTACACTTTAGCATAAAAATCATGAATTTTGCAACAACTTACAATCCAAGTTTAATTAGAGAACTAAATGGACCCTTGTAGGTGATTCCAGGGTCTTTCCTGTATTAGGGTTTGCACCCCTCGGATGCCGCTTAAATTGCCAAACATGCCCTAGGGTTTCATTTAAGATCTATTTAACTTGTCATATCATCATTATTGCTTGAGAATTGCATCGATGCCATGTGTTGATTTCTGTTTCGCTTTCTTCCGGTGTTTGCTTCTTCCCGGTAGAATACGATATCGAGATCCAGATCGAAGACCGAGATCAACACCATCGAAGCTTGAAGATTGACGAAAAGTACTTGACCAACTATAATCAAGTCAAGACCAAGGCTCGCGAAGATATATGTTTGGGTATCAACATGCAAAGGCAAGCATAGCCCCACACATAAAAGAATCCTATGCTTTTGAAAGTATTTCATTCTTGCCATGTTGCATGCGATTCTGTGGTCTTTTATAGATAGATAGAGTATCCTATCTATTGCAGTACTCCCTTGAACTTATATTACCCGATCCACAGCTCCTAGCATCACTAGGTTTGGCTTGTGTGCACTGCTAGAGCTGTTATCTGTGTCTTGCTTAGCCATGCTTACCCGTCAGTGTTGGTTCATCCAAAAGATGTACCAAACGCAAAGAATCTAGTATGAGCGGAGAACGAGGTATACTAATGAGGTAAGATCAGTGGTAAAGGTTAAATATGCTAAGGTTTGTATGGGAGGCCACAGTGGGATGTGGTTTTTGCAGTCCCATGCTCGCCACCACTAGGAACCGAGTTCTTGCCTTTGGACCAAGATGAGCATACAGCCACACGGGGTTTATGGGGACCTCACGATTAACTAACTTGCCTAGTAGATTCCATGAGTCACATAGTTTGGGCTTTCCATTAGGCATATGCATTGAAAATGTTTTAGAAAGAGGAGGTGAAGGAGGTGCATCATAATAGGTAGGTAAGCGTGGCCGGGGTTGCTTGGGGTGGATGGAGCCCCTGGTAAACCAACTCCCACTCACACCTCTAGGGACCAGCTTCGGGACTTGACCCGCTACGGCGAAACCATCCTTAGGGCATGACTCATGGTCTCTGCGAAGCAAGGTAAAATGGTCGTGTCCAATCACCCTCTGCCAGCACACCAAGGAAGTGTGTCAAGTCGCGCTAAGAGTTGGTTGGTACGTGTGGGTAAAGTTGTGAACCCCTGCAGGGTGAAATCTTTTCGAAAAGCCGTGTTCACGGTTATGAACGCTCGGTGACCGGATTCTAAGATCATAGAGAACATTAACCTAATCATAAAATTTGGAGGTTTAACGTCTGCTTAAGGATGCTTCCTCTTGGGTATGAGGGGGTGATCCTAGTTGTGAGATGAGGATTACTTTGGTGGATATCAAGATGATGATCAATTCTTCAGAGATGTCGCTCTCTTATCCCCTTTTAAAATATTGTGAGTAGACGAGCTTCTTCTCCCTCTTGTTTTATAAACAAAGATGGCTTTATGCAAAATAACCCCACCAACCATAAGTCTTGTGGAGTACACCATGTACTCACCCTTGCTTTGTTGATATCTTTGTAGCAGAATAAGTGTTCCCCTAAAGACGATTTATGTACGACATCGACACCGACAAGTAGCTTAGGGTTCCCGGCCGACAGCCTGGAATCTATGGGCTAGGACGTCATCATTATGTTTCAGGCCTCTTAGGCCATTTGTTAAGTTTGCTATACTTAATAGCATAATTTTCTTTCCGTTGTTTGATGTTTGTGGTTAGTGACCTCTGATACATTGCAAATGTATCTATAATTTTTGATGTTCCATGCTTGGTTTCATCTACTTTCTTGTGTTTTGTCCACACTTTGGAGTACTTTTCATATGATTTCTTGTCCTAACCTATTAACAAGAGCCACAGTGCCAGCTGCCTGTTTTCTACTGTTTTGGTTCTAGGAAAGTCAGAAAATGAATATTCTTGGAATTGGACGGGACAAAAGCCAAAGTGCCTATTTTTCCGGAAGACATCTAAAGCCAGAATACGAGACGGAGAAGCTGGGGGGCGGCCACACCATCTGGCCGCGCGGCCAGGCCTGGCCCGTGCTAGGGAGTGGTCTGGCCGACCCTAGCACCCCCTCGGCCTCTCCTTCCGCCTATATATTGCCCTCGGGACGAAAACCCTAGGTACCCGATCAAAAATCCACGAAAGAGTCTGTAGCCGCCGTCATCTCCATCCCTAGATTGGGAGGGATCTGAAGCTCTTCCAGGCACCCTACCAGAGAGGGGAATTCACCCTGGAGGCCTTCTTCATCATCATGCAAGCCTCCGGTGTGATGCGTGAGTAGTTCATCTCTAGACTACGGGTCCATGTAGTAGCTAGATGGCTGGTTCTCCTCCTTTGTGCTTTCATGTCTAGATCTTGTGAGCTCCGTTCATGATCAAGATCATCTATATGTAATTCTGCATGTTGTGTTTGCAGGGATCCGATGGATATTGAGATGCTATTTCAGATTTATTATTAATTCTATCATGTCTTTGTTATTTGTGATCTTGCATTCTTTCCGTTGTTAGTAGCTATCTTGGCCAAGTAGATGCTAGCAACTCTAAGAGTTAGTATTTAATATCGATAGTGGGTTCATGCCTCTGGTAATCTGGGGAAGTGACAGAAATCTCTAATGTACTAGATGTGTTGTTGCTACTAGGGAGAAAACAACAATCCTTTGTTCATAGAACAATCGTATTGTTTACATTACACACAATTCATAAAGCAATAATTTGTTGCTTGCAACTTAATACTGGAGGGGGTTCAGATGATAACCTGAAGATGGATTATTAGTCATATATGCAGTTGGATGGCGGTCTATGTAATGCCCAATCAAGTCTCAAAGGAGTCAAGATGATTAGTATATGCATGTATTGCTTTCTCGATGTTTGTCAATTGCCTCCCTGTAATTTGTTCACCCAGCATGTTATCTATCTTAAGGAGAGCCACCTCTAGTGAACTATGGACCCCGGTCCTTTCTTTTACATACAATCTACAAATTGTTTACTGCTTTGTGTTTACTTCCTGCAAACTATTACTTCCTTCCATTTGATACGTTTAATCCTTTGTTTTCAGCAAAACCGATGAGATTGACAACCTCATCGCAAGTTGGGGACAGAGTTCTGTGGTTGTGTTGTGCAGGTCCCCACCTTGCTACTAGCACCGGTAGTGCGCCCTACCAAGGCTCAGCTAGCAACACCTTTGGGGTGTTTCCTTGCTCCTACTGGTTCGATTAAACCTTGGTTTCATAACTAAGGGAAACATACTGCTGTGCTCATCATACCTTCCTCTTGGGGTTCCCCAATGAGCTCGACATCAGCAGTGAGCCATCAAGTATTTTTCTAGCACCGTTGCCGGGGAGTGAAGGACATCTTCACAAGGGGAGTCCCTCATAACCAATCACTTTACTTTGTTATTTTTTTTGCTTAGTTTCTTTTGTTTTGTTTGCTTCTTTCTTAATAAAAAACACAAAAAAATTAGTTTTACAAGTTTGCTTTCTTATTTAAAAACACAAAAAAATTAAGTCTCCTTTAGTTGTTGCCTCTTCCTTAGCTCACCATGTTGATCCCTAATTTCACCCTAAAAGACATTTCAATAGGTAGTGGTTCAATAATTGAAAAAGATAATATTGAAGAATTCTTTAATCATGTTCGTAAACATGAGGATACTGAGGATAGATCCATTGCAGAACTTGCTCCAAACTATGAGATTGCTGCAGCTTCTTTAGTTCACATGTTAGAAGGTAGGTTTGTTAACCTCAACCCCTTAATGCAAGTAATGTTTCTTAAACTTAAAGAAATAGAGGACCCTGAAAAGAGGGATTTTATTCTAGAAACTTTGTTTAAGGAATTCTATGATGTTGCCAAGGAAGCTAGAAAAGTATTTGAACGTTTCAATATGCTAGGCTCATACGTAGATGTTGTTGGTACACGAGAGAGGATGAACAAAACTGAACCTAATGGGGAGGAAACTAAGGTACCAGTACCCTTTAAACTGGTAGCAATACATGAAGCCATAGAAAAGAATCTTGATTGGCTTGTTCCTGAAAACCCTTTTGATAAAAATAGTGAAGCTAAGAGCATTGAGAGAGGATCCTATAGAACCTATTTGGATAATATACCTTTCCTTTTTGAAGATATTTTTGGTATTGATCTTAATGCTTCTTCATTTGAGAACACTTGATTCATTTTGCTTCTTATGCCTAACTTAAAGGCGTTAAAGAAAAGTACTTATTGGGAGATAACCCAAAAGTTTTAGATGAGTCTTGGAAGTTATTACTTCAGTAATAACCTCTCCTTATCCTTTTAATTTGCTTTTTGTGCCAAGAGTAACCTCTAATGAGAGAGAAGTAATGATTGGGAAAGTTGCTGCCCCGAAACAGATTTATGTGCTTCACCTTAAAAATTCATGTAAAATTTCTGAACGTCCTTTTGAGGCGTGAATTTTTGTTCTTCTGCCCGAGGTTGTTATCTAACTTTTGTTAGTTCAACACTTTTTTATTTGAGCAACAGAAGATCTTCGAAAAAAATCGGCTTTACCTGCTGGTCTGTTTTGACAGATTTCTGCCATTTTCTGCATTTGCTTCTTGTTGGTTTCTTTTTGAGTTGTTTTGGGGGATTGAGCTTTTTGAGGGAAGAGCTAATGTTTTAATGGAAGTTTATTTGGTGTTGGAACTGAACCTAAAGACCTATTATCTTGAGTGCACTAATGTTGCTAATAAAGATTGTGTGAAGTTTTGTATGAAGGAAAATTTTCAGGTGTATGGAAGGAATGAGTAATGAGATGAAGGATGGACTAAAGATCAAGCTTGGGGATGCCACGCATGTCACCCAAAGAAATATCCAAGAATTATAAGAGTAAAAGCTTGGGGATGCCCAAGGCATCCCCCTCTTCATCAATAAAAATCTCAGGTTTCTTCCAAACGCTTCATTTTTATTGTTTCATGCACAGTTGTGTTGTTCTTGTAGCGTCTTCTTTTTCGTTTTCGTTTTGGTTTTTTGTTTGCTTAGTTTTCTTAGTTTTCTAAATAAATTGGTTGCCCCCCCTCTTTCATACATTGGTTTTCAAATAGTTTGGTTTGGTTTGGAAAAGAGTAGGAAAGTTCATGCTTAAGTGTTAGAGAGAGCTTGTTTTTGACTGTGGCCTATGCTTTGTCATGACATGCTTGATATTGTTTTGGCTTTATGCTTAGTATTATTTGTTGTAGCATGACTTTTTATAAACAATTGAGATTGTGTAATGTGCCTTGGATGAATCATGTGTTGTTTTAGCATATTAAAGCATAGTATAGTGGTATTCTCCTTTGATGCTTTATTTGGGTTGACTTGGCGCATGCTCACAACATGTTATGACTATCTCAAGTCACCATAAGCCTTTATGATCCTTTAGTTTTCAAATTTTAGTATTACTTTATGCTTTGATCAATGATGTTTTTTCGCGCTGCATGGTTATGGCTATTATTGCTCTCTTGGTTTGTCGCTCCCAGTCTTTTGCTAGCCTCCACAACCAAGTATGAGTTCCACTCATGCATACAACTCCCAAAACCAAGTTATTTCAAAGAGTCCACCATACCTAGCTACTAGCTTATGCTATTCCAAGTATATTCATGCTTTTGTTTACCTTCCAAATTAAACTTGTGATGAGAAAACTAGTGATTAAAGCTCTCACGAACTTGATGGCACACTTTCCTTTTCTTGCCCTTAATAAACTTGAACCATTGTGTCATCTAGGTTGTATATGCTTCCACTTATTTGTTGGGAATTAGCAGAACCATGATGTCATGGGGAACACTTTCAACATTGCAGTGGTACTTTGTACCTAATTGATATCATGCTCTTTTGTCTATGGATGTCGTCGGTGTGAAATGAAAGGGGAGCTTGTAAGTCCATGGAGTTATGTATATGTGTTAGAGAAACACCTGGGCCGCTAGTCTAATCCATGCTGACATGGTGGAAACCTGCACCATAACCATAATGAGCTGTCTATGAAGCATTCTTCTTATAAAAAAATAGTCCTATATTGAGAAAAAAAGAAAAAGAGAAAAAATGAGATTCTGAAAAGAGCAAAGAGAGAAAAAAGCACCATATTCCCATGGTAAATAAGAAGATTGTTGAGATGCGTGTTGTCTGCTTGCCTTGTCATTTTGATATGGGGATTCTTCCGTATCATCGGGCAAGGGGTACCCCGTTGGCGGTTCTCTATGATACACATGTACTTACGATGACAGAACTTACCAGTGACTAAACTTGAGTAGCATGAGGAGCGGCCCTCGTATTCAAGGGACATGAGATTTCTAACTTATACTTCGTCAAGCATGTACACCATAGTTTGTTCACTTTAACCTTAATCACTTCAAGCTGCTTATGATAGGGGCAATGAGAGATGAAAGCTATAAGTACCATAATTTTTGGAAGCTCTTTATGAAACTTGAATCTCTGCTTCCTTCTATGAAGGCCTTTCTTCCACCAATATATTGAATCTCCACCTTCTACCTTTATGCACCTACTTTGAGAGCATAGTGGTCATTCTTAGTTCTATGTGCATTGTCCCAAGACTAGTTGATTGATGCATATCTTGATATTGCTTGTTTTAAACTATTTGTATCTAGTCACACTTATAAACTCTGAAGGTGTCCTATGCATTTATGTTTGCTACTCTATGAGGGACAAGACGAATACTATTATGCTATGTTTTCTTTATGTGAAACAAACAAACGTCTTGCAAAGCATTGTTATTCATGAATCTTTTGTTTGTGCCTTTTCATGTTGCATTATAGTTTCTTTGTCTTATTGCTAGAACTTTGTCTTTCATGTTATGATTGAAGTACTATGATCCTAGCCTTGAATGTTTTACAAATACTTTGATCAAGTTTATGATGGTGCATGTCACCTCAAAAAGTATACTTTCCTTTTATCACTTACCTACTCGAGGACTAGCAGGAGTTAAGCTTGGGGATGTTGATACATTGCAAATGTATCTATAATTTTGGATGTTCCATGCTTGGTTTTATCTACTTTCTTGTGTTTTGTCCACACTTTGGAGTACTTTTCATATGATTTCTTGGACTAACATATTAACAAGAGCCACAGTGCCAGCTGCCTGTTTTCTACTGTTTTTGGTTCTAGGAAAGTCAAAAAATGAATATTCTCGGAATTGGACGGGACAAAAGCCAAAGTCCCTATTTTTCCGGAAGACATATGAAGCCAGAATACGAGATGGAGAAGGGTTGGGGGCCGGCCTCACCACCTGGCTACGTGGCCAGGCTTGGCCTGCGCCAGGGGGTGGTCTGGCCGACCCCAGCACCCCCTCGGCCTCTCCTTCCGCCTATATATTACCCTCAGGACGAAAACCCTAGATACCCGATCAAAAATCTACAAAAGAGTCTGTAGCTGCCGTCATCTCCATCCCTAGATCAGGAGGGATCTGAAGCTCTTCCTAGCACCCTGGCGGAGAGGGGAATTCACCCTGGAGGCCTTCTTCATCATCATGCAAGCCTCTAGTGTGATGCGTGAGGAGTTCATCTCTGGACTATGGGTCCATGTAGTAGCTAGATGGCTGGTTCTCCTCCTTTGTGCTTTCATGTCTAGATCTTGTGAGCTCCGCTCATGATCAAGATCATCTATTTGTAATTCTGCATGTTGTGTTTGCGGGGATCCGATGGATATTGAAATGCTATTTCATATTGATTATTGATTCTATCATGTCTTTGTTATTTGTGATCTTGCATGCTTTCCGTTGTTAGTAGCTATCTTGGCCAGGTAGATGCCAGCAACTCCAAGAGTTAGTATTTATGCTCGATAGTGGGTTCATGCCTCTGGTAATCTGGGGAAGTGACAGAAATCTCTAAGGTACTAGATGTGTTGTTGCTACTAGGGAAAAACAACAATCCTTTGTTCATAGAACAATCGTATTGTTTATACTACACGCAATTCGTAAAGCAATAATCTGTAGCTTGCAACTTAATATTGGAGGGGTTTCAGATGATAACCTGAAGATGGATTTTTAGTCATAGATGTTGTTGGATCGCGGTCTATGTATAATGTTGTAATGCCCAATCAAGTCTCAAAGGAGTCAAGATGATTAGTATATGCATGTATTGCTTTCTCGATGTTTGTCAATTGCCCCACTGTAATTTGTTCACCCAGCATGTTATCTATCTTAAGGAGAGCCACCTCTAGTGAACTATGGACCCCGGTCCTTTCTTTTACATACAGTCTACAAATTGTTTACTGCTTTGTGTTTACTTCCTACAAAGTATTACTTCCTTCCATTCGACACGTTTAATCCTTTGTTTTTAGTAAAACCGGTGAGATTGACAACCTCATCGCAAGTTGGGGACAGAGTTCATTGGTTGTGTTGTGCAGGTCTCCACATTGATACTAGCACCAGTAGTGCGCCCTGCCAAGGCTCAGCTAGCAACACCTTTGGGGTGTTTCCTTGCTCCTACTGGTTCGATTAAACCTTGGTTTCATAACTGAGGGAAACTTACTGCTGGGCTGATCATACCTTCCTCTTGGGGTTCCCCAACGAGCTCGACATCAACACTGAGCCATCAACCTCTGCTTGTAATATTTTGGTTCGTCGCTCAGTTATGAACCTGCTGTAATAATTTTGTGTCTTAGGGATACTGTTGTGTTACCGATTTCACACTGAATATCCTCGAGCTCTAGGTTAATCTTATGTCAGGCTAAGGTCTGGGATTTGTTTAACCCTGATCCCGGGGGTGTTATAGGTTTTGGTATTAGAGCAGTACCGACCGTAGGAAAACCTTGCTATTGGTCGATGTTGAGTCTAGTGCTTGAGAAAATTATTTCAAAGATGAAAAGTATATGCGAAAACTCTAGTATGCTTCTTTTTCTCCTTATCTAGTATCGCTCTAACTCTGGGTCATCTTATCTTGTGTTGATTTGAAAAGTTTTGACATCTTTTCTGGTCTTTCAAAGCTTAGGTGCCTTCTAGGCATGCCGGTTGTCAGCCAGTTGACCTAGTGTTGAGTTCTCTAGAGCTGCATCTGTTGTGTGTTCATTTTTTCCCTTTGCTCTGTTTGTCTGAGAGATCCCTTTCCATCATGATCTTTCTACCTTATGGACCCACAATATTATATTGTAGGATCCATAGTGTTCTGTTCTAGGCTTCGAGGTTTCCTTTTGCCTCGTGTGCCTCCTTTTTTATGTGTTTGGGTACTGCAGAAGTTGTTTCTTCTCTTGGAAGCTACCTCATGATTACTATCTTGTAGTGTACACTGCATCACTCAAGTAGTAGTTACTTCTTTCTCGGGTTTTAACCCTTGGACTTGAACCAAAGATCCCAGATTGTGCTGGATTCTGGTGTTGTGAATCTCGTACATGAAGCTGATCTTTAACCCAAGGTCCATTCCATTGACCCCTGTCGTTAATGGTTACACATTACTTCAGGATGGATGGTACTACCATTCTAGCTTTCAAGCATGTGGTTATTGTCGCGATTGAATTTCGACAATAAAGGACTTCCCCTACCACTAGCCCTGGCAGATGTTCTTTAATGGAACCAAATAGATCACGACAATAGTACTCCTCGTGAGTCTCACATATATACTCGTGACTCTGCCACACCCTCCTTTCTATACATTGGTTTTCGGAAGATTGATAAACTATGCGTCTACATCTCGGGATTCTGTCCTGAGAATGTTCTTTCTCCCCATTGTTGTTCTAACCTTTGCCTACTAGTTGGTAGCCAAGTAGTAATGTGCATGGGTGTCTTCCGATGCAAGATACTCTTGTGGTCCGTCATGACAAACCATTTCGAGATGTCAGGAGAAACAAACTCCAGTACCTCGTCATATCTAGAACCAGGTCAAAGTGTTGTAATATGTAGATTAATAGGCAATGATTAGCTTCTATTCTGTTCCATCTTAAGTATCACAACGTTTTATACTAAGAGGTCATGCTGAGTTTCATGACTCTCTTATTGAACTGGTGCTTTTACACACCTTACCCACCCTTCCTCTGAACTTTCACGCTCGTGAATGATGTGTGTGCGTAATAATGTGGTCATGTGAGATTTTTAAGCAGTCATTATTGCTCCAAAATCCAAGGACATTTGTGTCATCCTTAGCATGATTGGTTAACCCTATCTCTAAGCAAAGGATGATTGTGCTACCAAGTCCACTACTCTGGTACACCCTCTTCGGTCAAAGAGTTAGGCTTCTGCTGACGCTTTGAGACTAAGTCTTCTTGCCTTACCAAGTAAGTCTCCTCTCGAACTTAGTGACATATCGGTGGTTCGTGGTATCCTAGACGTCTTTCTAGAAGTATCGCCATGTTGCCACATGACTGTGTTGTCAAGTTCTTGGGCAAGCAAGTTCTCTGAACTGCTCCTTTCTCCAAGGATCCGTATTGGATACCCCTGAACTAGTTGGTTGAGCTTAAACAATAACTTGGAGAGTTGTAAGACAAAAGTTCTATTCAATTCAGTTCCTCTTAAAGGGATGTCTAGTTTTGTTCGTGTTGAAGAAATATAGTATTTCCTCTGTGGATATATTATCTTCCACCATCTTTGATTCTATTTGGGTTATCGTCAAATCAAACTCAGTTCCAAGGACTATCTTGATGATGTTGCTACTCGTGATGTTTCACTTGAGTATATCTTCATGTCACTTGGTCTGACCAATACATTTGCCTTGTTCATACAACATATGAGTCCATCTTCCTGGAGTATCTCCATAAGTTTGTTATTGATCCCATCGATGACATCCTTATCTTCTCCAAGCTAGACTAGACTCATATGAAACATTTGGCATTAATGTTGGAAAATTTTCGAGAACCTCCTTCGTGTTATCTCGAAGTATGTGTTCTGGATGTTAGAAGTAACCTTCTCCGGTTCATGGGAAAATGGTGAAAGATGTCGCCATGGATTCGAGTAGAGTTATCTATGTTTCCTTACGGACACTTTTGTTTCATTGCAAGTATGAAAGGATAGAGATGTTGCCTAGAGGGGGGGTGAATAGGCAATTTCAAAACTATTACGGTTTTGGCTTGATAGAATGCAGAATTAAACTAACGTTTATTTCACAAGCACAGAACCTAAATACACTAGGCTCAACTAAGTGCACCAACAACAAGATAAGCTAAGCAAGATAGCACAAGATAAATATACCACAAGTTATAGGCAAGATATAAGTACTTCAAGCTCGATGGCTATCACAAGGAAAGTAAGCTCGGGTATAGATATAACCGAGGCATGCGGAGATGAAGATATATTCCCGTGTTCCCTTACAAGTAAGGTACGTCACATTGGAGAGGTGTGGGATTCCACGAAGGATTTCCCAACGCCACGAAGGCTCACCTTCTTCTCCGAGTCTATCCCACGAAGGAATAGGCCCTTTCCTTATGGCTAGCTTTTCCTCCACTCCGGAGATGGCAAGCTCCACAAACCACTTCACAAGCTCCACAAAGGAGAAGCCCGGGTCCCTTCACAATCTTCCACGAAGAGGACACCGCGGCACCAACTGCCAAGCCAACTAGGAGGTCACCCTCCAAGAGAAACAAGCTCACGGTCTCTCACTCGAACAAATCGTAATGGAGAGCTCAACACTTATGCAAGAATGCAAAGCAAGAACACCAAGGGTGTTCAAATCCTTCACTCTCAAATCCCACCAAAGCAACAAGTGCTAGGGAGGAATTAGAGAGGAAGAACAATGGTGGAAGTCAACCAATAACTCCAAGATCTAGATCCAAAGGGCTCCCCTCACTTAGAGGAGGAATTGATTGGTGGGGATTGTAGATCTAGATCTCCTCTTCCAAAGCCCTCAAAAAGATGCAAGAATCATAGGAGGGAAGGGGGAGGAGGCAAGCTCAAGAGGGTCAACAATGGAGGTCAATTTCATGCTCAAGAACACCTAAAAACGTTGGGGGAAGAACCCCCTTTTATAGGGAAAAGCAAATATGGCCGTTGGAGAGAAAACAGCGAAAACTCGGTTCCAAAGTCGGTTGGACCGGCCCCAGAGCCGGCAAACTCGGTCCCCAGGCCGGAGGACCGACCTACAAACCGAAATACCTCTGCTTGCCAACCCGGAATAGACTTGGTCGCGAAAACCAGAAAATCCGGTCTGAGATCCGGTCTACCGGAGCTGGAACCGGACCGTCCGGTGTGGGGCTCGGTTGAACCGGATCCACAACCGGGATGAAACTGACTTCACAAAAAATGCAATAACTTTTGCATCCGGACTCCGATTTCGATGATCTTAGGCTTGTTTTGATGAGGACAACAAGCTCTACAATATGGTGCATAAAAAATCATAGTCCAACAAAGGAAGATAGAACCAAATGAGAAAAGGTATGGAGCCTCCCTATAAGAAGAACCGGTAAAACCTTCAAACTCAAAAACGCCATATAAGATGCATACGAATTCCGTTTTCGATGAACTTGGGCTTGTTGAAGAGCTAGAAACAAGCTCAAGAACCTCACATAGAGAAAATACCAAGAAGCAACAAAATAGGAATATGCAAAGTATGCAAAGGATTGAGCTCCCTAAGACAATGTGATCAAGTTACCCAACCGAAAGCCCCTCTTGATAGTGCGGCTATCTATCCTATAACCCGGTCTCCCAACAACCACATTGAGACCGGTAAAAGGAAAACCTAGCAAGGCCATACATTTGCCTTGCACATCTCGCTTGATCTTGATGACAACGCTTCAAGCTCCATCCAAGCCGGAATGCATCACTTGATCATTGGTGTTTCGTGAAGACTCGTAATATGCTCCCCCATACACCACTATGGGATAGCTTCATTAAGACACATCTTGGCATGCCCATTATCACCAATATGGATGGAAAGCTTCAAGCAAATGATCTTCTCGAGTTGCTTATCTTGAACTTTCCCTTCTCAAACTTTGATGACGATCACCGCTTGATGTCATCCTCTCATGGGCTATATGAGATCTTCACTTTTGAAGCATTCCCATGGAAAGGTACCTATCCCATATGGAAAATGCAAAGTCACATATATAATGGGTTAGTTCATGATGCATAAATGACAAGGCTTACCATACCACAAGATCCATGTGGTACATTCTTTATCCTTCATGTGTTGACCAACTTGAAATCACTCTTTACTCTTTGTATTGGTCAACCAAGTATCTTCTCATGCCCCATATCAATATCTTCAGGTACATAAAGAATTCTTCATTTGATTACATGCTCTAAATCTTAGTCAACCATAGCTCAACTAATGGGGCTATCATGACACCGGCTTAGAGCCATATCTTGAATTCTTCTATTGAGATCACACTCTCAAGATCTTGAACATATCATATTCTTATCTTCAATTTGATGATCTTGATGCCAAAACTCAAGGTATATCTTTATCTTCATGGCATCCATACTTGAATCCAACACATGAACTACAAGCATGACCTATGGAATATTCCTTCATATAAAACTCAATGAAAACATTAGTCCATAGGGATTGTCATTAATCACCAAAACCACACATATGGGCAATTACCCTTTCAAAGTACTTAATGTATAAGCAGTTGTCTTCTGACAAGTTGTTAACACATGGGTCTAGCAATTCAGCTCAGTCTATTGGAGCTTAACACTGTAGTCCATGTCTTGAGAATCTAGTAACTTTACATTTGTGGTAAATGTTGCAAGCTTTCTATTCGGACACGCTGAGTCTGAAGTATCATCCCACCGAACCAGATCTGAATATCAAGAAGATACGATGGTTGGTGTTCTTCAAGGTTTTGACATAGGTTTCTTTGAACATCCTGCAAGATTGTTGTAATGGTTGACACAACTAGTCAGAAGACCTATTGCCATGTTGGCAGGTGTTGTTGATCCAAGTAACTGAAGTCTGAGAATGAAGTTTCTTTTTCCTCGTGTCATCAGGAATCTTCTTATATATTCATCTTAGTGGTGTAAAGTGATATCACGATCTTTGGAAAAGATATTGATAGACCTGGATGAATAAAGAGTGTTCCTTCATTCCTCTAACATGTTTGAAGAGTGACGATTCTTTTGGTAATCTGAAGTTTCTCTTGTTACATGCTATTTGTGACTCCTATGAGTCCTCGCCATAAAACACCTTTCTGTCTTAACCTTCTGTTGAACGAAGAGTGACCCTTCTGTATCAAAAGTAGTTCAACCGCTTGGTTATCCGTATCTCTGTATCCCTGGAAGCCCTATTTAAGCCATCTAGTGGAGTTTCATGTCTCAAAGTCTGTGGTGTTGTTCTTTATGTTGTAATCCTTCCTTTTTAGAAGATTAAGCTCTTCTGAAGTTCCATGGTCTCAATCCTTATGAAGACTAGTTATATGTCACCTTGAAAACCATCTCCTCTTGTTTCCTCTGTTACCTTGACGTGTTTCATGTTCGTCATCTTAGAGTTGTTCCTGAACACTCCTTTCACGAGTTGACCATGAGATACTCTCTGTGTTGTTAGTGTGTTTCCCTCTATTCCTTAGAGTGGCCATGTATCTTTCTCTCTCTGTCTCTCTTCCTACCTTTGGAATCTTGGGTCAAGATTCTCGTAAGGGGGATAGAGCTGTAACACCCGAGTTTTAGTTAATCTCAATTAGGGTTTGTTTGTGCATTCATGAGCATCATCCCATAAAAGTGCAAACAAGAAAAGAATGCAAAACCCTAAAACCCTAGTTTCATTCTTCCTCAAATCAATTCAAAATGTTTTGAATATTTTGAAAACTACTAAATGTTTGGAGCCCAAAAGGATTACAAGGGCCCCTGAATGTTTTCCAAAATATTTGTAAACCTCTTGTATTTTTGAACTGAGCCAAAACAGATTTGGAATTAAATACAAAATACAAACTCGAGAAAAATAAATGGAAAATGATTTCAGAAACAAAAATAAAGCCAGAGCCTCTAGGCCGCGCAGCCCAGCCGGCCCATCTTCCCTTCTCCTTTTGTGCCGCCCACGCGCAGAGCCCCACTGCCCAGTAGCAGCCCAACTCGACTCAAGGCCCGGTACCCCTTTGATTCCCTATTCTTCGTCGTCTTCGCAGGCGACGCAAAGCTGCTCGGTGTTGGCAGCATCGTCGTCGATCTGTGCCGCCCACTCAGCGTCGTCCATCGCGCCCTGGAGGAGATAAGACCGCCGCGCTATGCCCTCCATCTCCTCCCCTGCTCTTATCCCCTCCACTCGCTCTCTCTCTCGCTAGGGGCCGAAACCCTATCTAGCTCCGGCCAGAGCCGCTGCCCCCATCGTCACTGGCCTCCCCTCGTCCACCCGAGCATGCAGGAAGCTTCGCCTCACGGCCCTCTACTTCCTCGCCAATGAAATCGAGGAGGGGCGCCCTTAATCGCCGTCGTAGGTCCCGTCTTCCCCGACACCGACGAAGCTCGCCGCCGTTGATTAGCTTGCTTCCGGCCTCCCTGCTCCTCGCCGTCACCCCTGTTCGCTTCATGGTGAGCTTCTGAACCTCCCTATGTCCTCCTTTCTCCCACTAGCGCTCTGTGCTCACCATTCGCCGTAGACCGGCGAGCACCGCCACCGCCGCTTGTCGAGGATGTTGCTCTAGTGACCAAATACGGCGGTGCCACGGCTACCTTGCTTGCCTTGCTTTGCTAGCTCAAATGCACCCAGCCACGCTAGCCCGCTCGCCCCTGAACGCTGTCCCTGCCACCGTCTGCCGGTGATGTGGCGTCACGGTGACATTGTGCCAACGTGGCACTAACATGGCCGTGGGTCCCCCGTTGACCGCTGACCACCACGGTGGCAGCTGAGGTGGCCCATGGCCCCTCTGTTAGCCACTATGGGTAAATGTTGCCCCAGTGAAAAATGTCCCTGGCCCCGTGGTGACGTCAGCCTGCATCAGTGATGACGCAATAAACCTTTTTAAATTGGTTTAATAATTATAGAAAAGGTTTAAATAATGTATGTAAATTCAATATCTTTTATTCTGTAATTCAGAAAAATGTGTAAAATATTTCAAAATGTTTAGAAAAACAAGATCTACACTTTAGCATCAAAATCATGCATTGTTCAACAACGTCCAATACAAGTTTAATTAGAGAACTAAATGGACCCTCATAGGTGATTCCAGGGTCTTTCCTGTATTAGGGTTTGCACCCCTCGGATGCCTCTTAGATTGCCAAACATGCCCTAGGGTTTCATTTAAGATCTATTTAACTTGTCATATCATCATTCTTCCTTGAAAATTGCAGCAATGCCATGTGTTGATTGCAGTTTCCCTTTCTTTCCGGTGTTTGCTTCTTCCCGATAGAATACGATATCGGGATCCAGACTGAAGACCAAGATCAACACCATCGAAGCTTGAAGATCGACGAACAATACTTGACCAACTATAATCAAGTCAAGACCAAGGCTCTCGAAGATCTATATTTGGGTATCAACAGGCAAAGGCAAGCATAGCCACACACACATAAAAGAATCCTATGCTTTTGAAAGTATTTCATTCTTGCCATGTTGCATACGATTCTACTGTGGTATTTTATCGTTAGATAGAGTATCCTATCTGTTGCATTTCTCCCTTGAGCTTATATTACCTGATCCACTGCTCCTAGCATAACTAGGTTTGGCTTGTGTGCACTGCTAGAGCTGTTATCTGTGTCTTACTTAGCCGTTAGTGCTGGTTCATCCAGAAGATGTACCAAATGCAAAGAATCTAGTATGACAGGATAACAAGGTACACTAATGAGGTAAGATCAGTGGTAAAGGTTAAACATGCTAAGGCTTGTATGGGAGGCCACGGTGGGATGTGGTTTTTGCAGTCCCCCGTGCTCGCCACCACTAGGAACTGAGTTATTTCCTTTGGACCAAGACGAGCGTACAACCACATGGGGTTTATGGGGACCTTACGATTAACTAACTTGCCTAGTAGATTCCATGAGTCACATAGTTCGGGCTTTCCATTAGGCATATGCATTGAAAATGTTTTCGAAAGAGGAGGTGAAGGAAGTGCATCATAACAGGTAGGGAAGCATGGCCGGGGTTGCTTCGGGTGGATGGAGCCCCTGGTAAACCAATTCCAACTAACATCTCTAGGGACCGGCTTCGGGACTTGACCCGTTACGGCGGAACTATCCTTAGGGCGTGACTCATGGTCTCGGTGAAGCAAGGTAAAACGGTCGTGTCCAATCACCCTCTGCCAGCACACCAAGGAAGTGTGTCAAGTGGCGCTAAGAGTCGGTTAGTATGTGTGGGTAAACTTGTGCACCCCTACAGGGTTAAATCTTTTTGAAAAGCCGTGTTCACGGTTATGAACACTTGGTGACCGAATTCTAAGATCATAGAGAACATTAACCTAATCGTAAAACTTGGAGGTTTCAACGTATGCTTAAGGATGCTTTTCTTGGGTACGAGGGGGTGATCCTAGTTGTGAGATGAGGATTACTTTGGTGGATATCAAGATGATGATCAATTCTTCGGAGATGTCGCAATCTTATCCCCTTTTAAAATATTCTAAGTAGGCGAGCTTCTTCTCCCGCTTGTTTTATAAACAAAGATGGCTTTATGCAAAATAATCCCACCAGCCATAAGTCTTGCAGAGTACACCCTGTACTCACCCTTGCTTTGTTGATATCTTTGTAGCAGAATAAGTGTTCCCCTGAAGACGAGTTCTATACGACATCGACACCAACGAGTAGCATGGGGTTCCCGGCCAGCAGCCTGGAATCTATGGGCTGGGGCGTCATCATTATGCTTTAGGCCTCTTAGGCCATTTGTTAAGTTTTCTATACTTAATAGCATAATTTTCCTTCCGTTGTTTGATGTTTGTGGTCAGTGACCTTTGCTTGTAATATTTTGGTCCTTCGCTCAGTTATGAGCTTGCTGTATTAATTTTGTGTCACAGGGTTACTGTTGTGTTACCGATTTCTCACCAAATATCCTCGAGCTCTAGGTTAAGATTATGTCAGGCTAAGGTCTAGGATTTGTTTAACCCTGATCTCGGGGGTGTTACAATACACTTTCGGATGACTAAGTGTAAACTGGACAGAGTAGGGCCGCATTCCAAGGGCGTTCCGTCTCTTTGTCCGACTTGTCCATCTTGTTTTTGTGCGGCTTCTGCGTGTCGATGAGGTAGTCAGAATTGTTGTGCAACGCCCGGCTAATGATGAAGGGGCCCTCCCAAGGCGGTGATAGCTTGTGCGTGTCCTTCGTATCCTGCACCAACCAGAGAACTAGATTGCCCTCGCGGAACGCGACGGGCTAGATCCGGATCGAATGGTAGTGGTGCAGGCGTTGCTAGTACAGTGCCAGCTCGCGGGCTTCCTCGAGAAGGTTCATGTCATCCTCCCTTGCCTCGCGATTGGCCTGCTCATAGTAGAGGAGCTTGTGGGGTGAGTCAAACTCGATGTCCACGGAGAGGATGGCTTCCGAGCCGTTGACAAGGAAGAACAGGGTGAAGCCGGTTTTCCAATTTGGTGTGGTGCGAAGGCTCCACAGAACAGCCGGAAGTTCCTCGATTCAGCATCCGAGTGATCGCTCCAAAGGCTCGATGAGACGCGGCTTGATGTTGGCTAGCACTAGGTTGTTTGCCCTTTCAACTTGCCCGTTGGATTGCGGGTGTGCAACGGATGCCAGGTCCAGCCAGATACCCTTGTTGCTGCCGAACCGGGCGAAGGCCCCCTTGGTGAAGTTTGTGCCGTTATCCGTGATGATGCTATTGGGGTAGCCGAACTAGTTGATGATGTCCGTGAAGAAGGTGATGACTGTTGCCCCGTCCAGCTTCCGGATAGGCTTGGCCTCTATCCACTTTGTGAACTTGTCCACCACCATCAGCAGATGGGTCATGCCCGCGTGCGCCCGCTTGAAGGGGCCGACCATGTCGAGCCCACAGACAGCAAAGGGCCAGGTAATCAGTATGGTCTTGAGCACTGCAGCCGGCATGCGCCTGAGCTGTCCAAAGCGCTGACATCCGTTGCACGCACGGACCAGCTGCTCGGCATCCTCGAGGGCGGTAGACCAATAGAAGCCGTGGCGACATGCCTTGGAAACTATCATCCGAGATGAAGCATGATGTCCGCACTCACCCTAGTGGATGTCCCTCAGTAGCCGATAGCCTGTGTCCACGTCGACACACCGCTGGAAAATGCTGGATACGCTGCGTTTGTACAGTTCTTTGTTGATGATGGTGTACATGTGCGCGCGTTGCCAGATCTGCCTGTCCTCCACCTCGTCATCCGGAATTTCTCCATTGGCAATGGAGTTCATGAAGGGCTGCGCCCAGGACGATATCTCTCGGATGGTGAGGACGCTCTCGTGCTCCGGCTAAGGGGTGTTAGGGGGTTGTCCGGGTGAGGTACCCCGGACGGCAGCCCCCGACCCACTTGATGAGTCAACAGCCCCTAAGTCTTTCGAGCTGGAGGGTGCGGATGCGCTGGAGTCGGTGCGAGACTTCTTCTTTGCGGATTCAGAGGGCTCCTTGTCTGCTGATCCGCCAGCCCCCACGCTTCCGGCCCGGATGATCGAGTCTGACTCGGGAGATGGTGATGGAGGGCTTGCGCGGATTCTCTAAGGAGACCCCTGGCGGGATCACCTACTTAGTGGACCCAATTCAAGCAAGCGAATCGGTTTCCTCGTTGTTTGCATGAGGGACGTGAAGGGACTCACATCCATCAAAGTAGGCGCTGAGATTCTGCACGTGGAAGCGGTAGGAAGCCATGTTCGCATCGCGGGCGGCCCATTACCCGGACACTTGCTGAACCACTAAATCCGAGTAGCAAAGGATCTGGTTAATACCGATCTCCCTGGCTAGTCAGAGGTCATGCACTAGGGCCTCATACTCGGCGACATTATTGGAGGCCTTGAAATGGATCTGGAGAACATACCCTAGCCGTTCTCCCTTGGGCGAGGTGAGGACGATGCCGGATCCCAAGCCCCCGAGCATCTTCGAGCCATTGAAGTGCATTCTCCAGTGATCCGAGTCAGGAACCGGCGGTAGGTACTTGGTTTCGGCCCAGTCGACGAGGAAGTCCGCTAGAGCCTACGACTTGATTATGAGCCTTGATACATTGCAAATGTATCTATAATTTTTGATGTTCCATGCTTGGTTTTATCCACTTTCTTGTGTTTTGTCCACACTTTGGAGTACTTTTCATATGATTTCTTGGACTAACCTATTAACAAGAGCCACAGTGCCAACTGCCTGTTTTCTGCTGTTTTTGGTTCTAGGAAAGTCATAAAATGAATATTCTCGGAATTGGATGGGACAAAAGCCAAAGTGCCTATTTTTACAGAAGTCATCAGATGCCAGAATACGAGACAGAGAAGGGATGGTGGCCGGCCACACCACCTGGCCGTGCGGCCAGGCCTGGCCCACGCCAGGGGGTGGTCTGGCCGACCCTAGCACCCCCTTTGCCTCTCCTTCCGCCTATAAGATGCCCTTAGGACGAAAACCCTAAGTACCCGATCAAAAATCCACGAAAGAGTCAGTAGCCGCCGTCATCTCCATCCCTACAACAGGAGGGATCTGAAGCTCTTCCCGGCACCCTGCTGGAGAGGGGAATTCACCCTGGAGGCCTTCTTCATCACCATGCAAGCCTCCGGTGTGAGGCATGAGTAGTTCATACTTGGACTACGGATCCATGTAGTAGCTAGAGGGCTGGTTCTCCTCCTTTGTGCTTTCATGTCTAGATATTGTGAGCTCCGTTCATGACCAAGATCATCTATTTGTAATTCTGCATGTTGTGTTTGCGGGGATCCGATGGATATTGGGATGCTATTTCAGATTGATTATTTATTCTATCATGTCTTTGTTAGTAGTGATCTTGCATGCTTTCCGTTGTTAGTAGCTATCTTGGCCAAGTAGATGCTAGCAACTCCAAGAGTTAGTATTTATGCTCGATAGTGGGTTCATGCCTCTGGTAATCTGGGGAAGTGACAGAAATCTCTAAGGTACTAGGTGTGATGTTGCTACTAGGGAGAAAACAACAATGCTTTTTTTCATAGAACAATCGTATTGTTTACATTACACGCAATTCGTAAAGCAATAATCTGTTGCTTGCAACTTAATACTGGAGGGGGTTCGGATGATAACCTGAAGGTGGATTATTAGTCATAGATGCAGTTGGATGGCGGTCTATGTATAATGTTGTAATGCCCAATCAAGTTCCAAAGGAGTCAAGATGATTAGTATATGCATGTATTGCTTTCTCGATGTTTGTTAATTGCCCCGCTGTAATTTGTTCACCTAGCATGTTATCTATCTTAAGGAGAGCCACCTCTAGTGAACTATGGATCCCGGTCCTTTCTTTTACATATAATCTATAAAAAATTTACTGCTTGTGTTTACTTTCTACAAACTATTACTTCCTTCCATTTGATACATTTAATCCTTTGTTTTCAGCAAAACCAGTGAGATTGACAACCTCATCGCAAGTTGGGGACAGAGTTCTGTGGTTGTGTTGTGCAGGTCCCACGTTGCTGCTGGCACCGGTAGTGCGCCCTGGCATCGTTCATCTAGCTACACCTTTGCGGTGTTTCCTTGCTCCTACTGGATTGATAACCTTGGTTTCGTACTAAGGGAAAACTTGCTGATGTGCTCATCATACCTTCCTCTTGGGGTTCCCCAACGAGCTCGATATATTTTGGGCCATCAAGCCTCGACTCATACTGGATGGAGTATGCGGAGAGCTTGATTGCCCACTTGGCGACTCAGTCGGTAGCGTCCTTTATTGCCGATGATCTCCAAAAGGGGTGCGGTGCACACCACCTTAATCGGATGCTCCTGGAAGTAGTGCTTGAGCTTCTTGTACGCCAGGTATACGTCGTAGCACATCTTATGGTAGTGGGGGTAGTTGTGCTTGGAGAGGGAGAGAACCTCATGAGGTAGTAGACGGGTCTCTGAACTGGCTGAGCCTTGCCTTCCTTGGGGTGCTCCACCGCTAGGACAACGCTAACGACCCGGCTGGTGGCTGCTATATAGAGCAACATCAGCTCCTTGCTAGCCGGCGTGGCTAGAACCGGTGATGTGGATTGCATGCGCTTGAGGTCGTCGAATGCGGTGTTGGCTTGTGAGGTCCAGGAGAACTTGTTTGTCTTCTTCATCAGCTGGTACAATGGGAGTTCCTTCTCCCCCAGCCGGCTGACGAAACGACAGAGGGAGGCCAGGCATCCGGTGAACTTCTGGACTCCGAGCAAGCTCTTGGGTGGCTGAATCCTCTTGATGGCCGTAATCTTCTCTGGGTTTGCTTCGATTCCCTATTGTGAAACGAGAAAACCGAGTAGCTGGCCGGATGGGACGCCGAAGACACAGTTCTCCGGGTTCAGCTTCATCTGGGACCGGCGGAGGTTGCCGAACGTTTCCCCCAAGTCCTCGAGGAGGGTGCGCTTCTCCTTCGTCTTGATGACAACGTCGTCCATGTAAGAATGCACATTTTGGCCGATCTGTGAGTGCAAGCATTTCTGCATACACCGCTGATAAGTAGCGCCTGCATTTTCAGACCGAAAGGCATGGTTACATAGCAGAAAGCCCCGTACGGGGTGATAAATGACGTCTTGATCTGGTCAGCTGGGATTAACCGGTTGTGGCTGTAACCGGAATAACAGTCCAAGAAGGACAACAAGTCACAACTGGCTATGGAATCGATAACTTGATTGATACGGGGCAAAGACAAAGGGGTCTTTCCGGCGTGCCATGTCCAGGTTGGTGTAGTCAATACACATATGCCAAGTCTTGTTTTTCTTCAACACCAGGACTGGGTTGGCCAGCCAGTCCAGGTGATACACTTCCATGATGAACCCGGTGAAGGGTGACGGGTAGGCTACACTAGCGTAAAATCAAAAATTTCTACCGCGTCAACCAGGAATACTATTGTCATAGATCACGGGATTACCGCTAGACGCGCAGGTGCGGAACTCGATGAAGCACGTTGCGGCAGTGTAGATGTTCTACGTATCCTCCTCGTCCTCGTCCCACGAGCAGCTCCCCTTTGCGCGGCTCGTCCAAGTGCTACAGATGCAGCACCTCCGAGGTATCCACACGTCCGGAGTGGAAGTCGTCACACACCAGACTGCTAGGTCTGCACGTGCAACACAGGCGGAAGAGGAGTGGCGGCTGGGTGGAATGCTCTCTCTTTTTCAGCTCGCCTCACTCCCTCTTATATAGGCATCC
Organism: Avena eriantha; assembly: GCA_910589775.1. Lineage (NCBI taxonomy): Eukaryota > Viridiplantae > Streptophyta > Magnoliopsida > Poales > Poaceae > Avena > Avena eriantha. Next base: position 256,355,281 of record OU342743.1, on the reverse strand, counting down.
CTGGTGGGCTTCTACATTAGCAGCCCATTAGCAGCCTAAGCCTGGTCTAATTCGGATCCAATCCTCATTAGGCTTCCAGCCCCTAAAGTGTGTGACCCTATAGGTTCATACACGTATAGACATGACGCGAGTACACTTACTCCGTCAATAGTTGGTAGCGGCCTCTAGCAAGACGTGCCAACTCCTAAACGCATATAAAGATCATTCGGACGAACCATCACAAGGTTGAGTACATGTCTTTCCCTTTGCCTCACGATATTTGGTCTAGCTCTAAGCTGACCTCTCTTTCTCGATACTGTGATTCAGAATCCCTTTACTAGGTTAACTCTTAACCATATGTAGCACGGCCATGCATTTCTGGATCCGATCACTCGAGGGGCCCAGAGATATCTCTCTCAAGTAGAGAGGGGCAAATCCCATCTTGATTGACCGATGCCTTGCAGCATGTATCAGGACAAACCTGAAAGCTACCTTTATAACTACCCAGTTACGGAGTAGTGTTTGATAGCCCCAAAGTAGGTCGATCCACATCTCAAGTACATGCGACAATCTCAGGTCTAAGGACAAAACGTACACGATGTGTAGAGAGAGCTGCAAGTATTATTGCTAGTCTCATGTTGGGTCAGTCCAACCCCATGTTCATAACATGTGTCCACATCATTGGTTTGACATCTCCATGTCAATGACTTGCGAAACATAGTCATTAACCAATCGATGTGCTAGTCTAATATTCACGTGTTTCCTCGCATGAACTCCGACTAGGGACAATTATTAGATAACCATACAAGTAAAGAGTTTCACAAACAATTCACATAATTGCCAATCAATACAAGTTGCCTGGTATATGGATATTCAAGGAACATTATAATAACTCATGGATACACATGAAATACAATCATCTCTATGATTGCCTCTAGGGCATATTTCCTTCAGTCTCCCACTTGCACTAGAGTCAATCTAGACAGTATCTAATACCTATTGCTCTTGTGTGCGCTTCATGCGCAGGCTGCGGGAGTGGCTTAGTCAAGGGATCAGCAACATTTGAGTCCGTATGTATTTTGCATAACATGACACTACCTTCATCAATGAACTCACGAATCAGATGGTAGCGCATGCGAATATGTTTGTTCTTCTGGTGCTGTCTAGGTTCTTTGGCTTGTGCAATAGCACCATTGTTGTCACAATAAACGTCCAAGGGATTGGACGAGCCCTGAACCACACCAAGAGCGATCAGGAAATTCCTAATCCAAACAGCTTCCTTTGCAGCCTCCGAGGCAGCAATATATTCAGCTTCTGTTGAAGAGGATGCCACTGTATCTTGCTTGGAACTTTTCCAGCTCACAGCACCACCATTCATGACAAACACATAACCTGATTGCGATTTCGAGTCGTCTGAGTCATTAAGGTAACTCGCATCTGTGTAACCCTTTACACTGAGTTCAACCTCACCTCCATAAACTAGGAACATATCCTTAGTCCTTCTCAAGTACTTAAGGATATTCTTTACCGCTGTCCAGTGAATCTCACCTGGATCAGCCTGGTATCTGCTCGTAACACTTAGAGCATAGGAAACATCTGGGCGAGTACATGTCATTGCATACATGATGGATCCAATAGCCGAAGCATATGGAACCCTACTCATGCGTTCTCGCTCATCAGTGGTCGAAGGACACTGAGTCTTGCTGAGTTTAATGCCGTGAGACATGGGCAAGAACCCCTTCTTAGCCTCTTCCATGCTGAACCGTTTCAACACTTTGTCAATGTACGTACTCTGGCTTAATCCAATTAGCCTCCTTGATCTATCTCTATAGATCTTGATACCCAGAATATATGCCGCTTCTCCCAAGTCCTTCATAGAAAAACTATTTTTCAATGAGGTCTTAACAGACTCGAGCATAGGAATGTCATTTCCAATCAATAATATGTCATCCACATATAAGATTAGAGACACAAGTGATTTCCCATTTTCTTTCTTATACACACAAGGTTCTTGTTCGTTTTTGGTGAAGCCAAACTCCTTTACAACTTCATCAAATCGAATGTTCCAACTCCGAGATGCTTGCTTCAGCCCATAAATAGACTTTTGAAGTTTGCATACCTTTCCAGCATTGTTTGGATCGACAAAACCTTCGGGCTGCATCATATACACGTCCTCAGAAAGGATTCCATTTAAGAAAGCCGTCTTGACGTCCATCTGCCATATCTCATAATCGAAATGTGCAGCAATGGCTAGAATGATCCGTATAGATTTAAGCATCGCTACGGGTGAGAAAGTCTCGTCGTAGTCAACTCCTTGAACTTGTCGAAAACCTTTTGCAACAAGTCGAGCTTTATGGATGTGAACATTTCCATCCATATCAATCTTCTTCTTATAGATCCACTTGCACTCGATGGCTTTAAAACCATCAGGCAGGTCAACCAAGTTCCAAACTTGATTGTCTCCCATGGACTCTATCTCGGATCTCATGGCAATCAGCCATTTCTCAGAGTCTGGGTCCACCATCGCTTCTGCATAGGTCGCAGGCTCATCATTGTCTAACAATAATAACTCTCGCGCTTCGCGGAGCCTCGCCGACCTTCGTGGTTGTGGTGCTTCTATTGCCACGGGTTCCTCAACTTGTTCTGCTACAATAGCATCACTCGTAGAAGCATCCCCGACTGGCTCATATTGAACTTCTTCAAGTCGCACCGACCTTCCACTCGTTCCCTTTGTGAGAAACTCTTTCTCTAGGAAAACACCGCTACGAGCGACAAACACTTTGCCCTCTTCTCGGTTGTAGAAGTAATACCCTAAGGTTTCCCTTGGGTATCCCACAAAAATGCACTTATCCGATTTGGGTGTTAGCTTGTCCGACTGAAGTCGCTTGACAAATGCATCACAACCCCAAATCTTTAGAAAAGACAAACTGGGATTCTTTCCAGTCCACATCTCATATGGTGTCTTAATTACGGATTTAGATGGTACCCTATTTAGTGTGAAAGCTGCTGTTTCTAGCGCGTAACCCCAAAATGATAATGGTAAATCCGACTGGCTCATCATCGATCGAACCATGTCCAACAAAGTTCGATTACGCCGTTCAGAGACCCCGTTTCTTTGAGGCGTTCCGGGCGGCGTGAGCTGTGGAACAATTCCGCAACTCTTAAGATGATTGCTAAACTCGTGACTCAAATATTCACCTCCGCGATCAGATCGCAAGGCCTTTATTTTCTTGCCACGTTGATTCTCTACCTCATTTTGAAACTCTTTGAACTTTTCAAAAGTTTCAGACTTATGCTTCATCAAGTAGACATAGCCATATCTACTGAAATCATCAGTGAAAGTAATGAAGTAGTGATATCCTCCTCTGGCTGTCGTGCTCATTGGTCCACATACATCAGTATGTATGAGTTCCAACAAGTCTGTCGCTCTCTCGGGAAACCCCGTAAAAGGCGTCTTGGTCATCTTTCCAAGTAAACAAGCTTGACATGTCTCGTATGATTCAAAATCAAACGAAGTTAGAAGACCATCACCATGGAGCTTCTTCATGCGCTTTTCACTTATATGCCCCAAACGACAATGCCATAGATAGGTAGGACTCAAATCATTTGGCCGAAGCCTTTTAGCACTAACATTGTAAACACATGCATTATCAAGATTTAAAATAAATAACCCATTCACAATGGGAGCATCAGCCACAAACATAGCATTCTTAGAGATTACACAACCATTGTTTGTACTCGCGAATGAATAACCATCCCTCATCAAACATGAAGGTGATAAAATGTTTCGACCCATACTAGGAATGTAATAACAATTATTCAACTCCATGATAAATCCTGACGGAAGGTGAAGTTGCACGATGCCGACGAACAATGCAGCAACCCTTGCTTTATTTCCGACGCGAAAATCCACTTCGCCTTTTTGCACTTCTCTAGTCCTTATTAGCCCCTGCATCGAATTGCAAATATGAGAAACCGATCCGGTATCAAATACCCAAGAGTTAACATAAGAATCTGCGAGAAAAATGTCCACAACATTTACAACAAGTGTACCTGAGTGGGAAGTACTCTTACTTCCACTTTTCTTCAAAGAAGCCTGGTACTTGCTGCAGTTTCTCTTCCAGTGGCCATATTCGTGACAAAAGAAACACTCAGTGTCTCCTGCAGGACCAGCCTTTTGCTTGGGTGCAGGGTTTGGCTTAGGGATCGTATCCTTAGCCTTGCCCTTCTTCTTCTGCCAAGAAGTGCCCTTTTTCTTGAAGCTAGGCTTGTTCTGCACAGCCATCACATGGCTATGCCCTGCACACTTCTTAATGTCACATTCTGCTGTTTTCAGCATCCCACATAATTCATTAAGGCCCCTCTCCACCCCATGCATATGGTAGTTCGAAATGAAATGCCCATAGCTAGATGGAAGAGATGCCAAAATGAAGTCAGTGGCCAACTCTTGGCCTAATGGAAAACCAAGCTTTTCCAAAGTCTGACTGTAACCAACCATTTTGATCACATGGGGGCCTACAGCTGCTCCCTCTGCCAGCTTGCATTCCACAAAGGACTTAGCGACATTGTACCTCTCAGTCCTAGCCTGAGTCTGGAACATGTCCTTAAGCGCAACGATCATATCGTACGCTTCCTGATCCTCAAACTGTTTTTGAAGATCAGGTTCCATGCATGCAAGCATAAGACAACTGACCTCAAGAGATTCATCACATGCTTTCTTGTAGGCATTCTTAAGGGTAGCAGTTGCATTATCAGCAGGTTCATCCGGGATTGGGGTATCCAGAACAGTTTCCTTTTTCTCAGCCCTGAGAACAATTCTCAGGTTACGGACCCAGTCCGAATAGTTTGTTCCATTTAGTTTATCCTTTTCAAGAATCGAACGCAAAGCAAAAGGTGATGAATTGTTCGGTGCCATTGATCTACAACAACAACAAAAATATGCAAAATACTAAGCCATGTAACCATGAAAGAGTAAAACATATTAAACAATTTAATAGCATATACTCCCACTTAAATCAACATCCCTCTATTGATACTAAGTGATTCAAGATCCACAATTAACAAGTCGACTAGTGAGCTTTAGCATCACTGCTAGAAGACAAGGTAAATCGGTAAGCAACCTTTGCTAATCATATCACATATGACTCTTGTTGTTGGGTGACATCTCTATGTCAAACCTAGGCGCCCAACCTTTATGCCCCAAGGTCCTTAACTGTTAAGATGACCTTGTTAAGCTCACCAACCCTTATGCGTGTAGGTATCCGATACAAACCCATCCAGCCAAGGAAAACCGTGGCACCCTAATTTCATAGACCCACCAACGATTGTACAGGGCATAGGATGGTGCAAGGTTTGGTTGGGAGGGCATGGTTTAACTTAAACTTTGTGAGGGATCGTTCTACTTCTATCATCTAAGCATGCATAGTAGTAAAACGTATAAGAATAGCATTCACATAGATGTGATACAGTATGGCCCATTTTCTCATGGTGATCTCCATCGCCATAGAACCTGTCCACCATGATGATCTCCATCTTCATGCTCTATGCGAGCCATCCTCCAAGTGATGAGTTCTCCAAGAACTAATACAAGCTATTACTCCTAACATCTAGTAATCAAAATTACATGGTATTGGGATCATCACAAGTTGGCACGCAGGCCATTACAATAATTGACAACACATATGGCTCCAGCCGTGTTGCCCAACTCACGACACGCAGGTCATGAAAAAATACATACATGCATCACATACATTTTTGGGCCATACTGATCACATAAATCCTGCAAAAACAAGTTGTGCATAGAATCGCATTCGACCGGATCATGTGAAATCGTACCACCTATGAACCTTAACGAGATACAAAAAGGGGGTTACGACTAAGGGGGGTCTAGGGGGTCTCCCCCTGCGGGGTTCGAAGGGGCAGCGCCCCTCGCGGTACCTTTAAGGATTCGTGAAAAATGAGAGATCAAATCTATACAATTTTCTTTAAGGATTTTGATCGGCAAATCCAATTTACCATAAACCGACCATAGTTCCGATTTGACCAAACTCCTTTGATCACGGTACGTCGATTCAGATCTAATTCCCGATTCGATCAATCATATTGATCTTCGCGTGATTCAGAAGGATTTATGTGTCACTGTCTACCCCGATGGCGGAAACCGACCGGTAGGGGTAAGTCGTTCGACGACCTTAGAATCACGATCACGGAAATTAAGATCATAGATCAATCCAGAAACACCGCCATACAAACGATCATATCATTCATATCAATCTACATATCACCATATGCAAACTTCCCGAACCTATGACTGAATAGCATCGGCTCTGATACCACTGAAGGGTGATGGGTAGGCTACACTAGCGTAAAATCAAAAATTTCTACCGCGTCAACCAGGAATACTATTGTCATAGATCACGGGATTACCGCTAGACGCGCAGGTGCGGAACTCGATGAAGCACGTTGCGGCAGTGTAGATGTTCTACGTCTCCTCCTCGTCCTCGTCCCACGAGCAGCTCCCCTTTGCGCGGCTCGTCCAAGTGCTACAGATGCAGCACCTCCGAGGTATCCACACGTCCGGAGTGGAAGTCGTCACACACCAGACTGCTAGGTCTGCGCGTGCAACACAGGCGGAAGAGGAGTGGCGGCTGGGTGGAATGCTCTCTCTTTTTCAGCTCGCCTCACTCCCTCTTATATAGGCATCCCTGGTGGGCTTCTACATTAGCAGCCCATTAGCAGCCTAAGCCTGGTCTAATTCGGATCCAATCCTCATTAGGCTTCCAGCCCCTAAAGTGTGTGACCCTATAGGTTCATACACGTATAGACATGACGCGAGTACACTTACTCCATCAATAGTTGGTAGCGGCCTCTAGCAAGACGTGCCAACTCCTAAACGCATATAAAGATCATTCGGACGAACCATCACAAGGTTGAGTACATGTCTTTCCCTTTGCCTCACGATATTTGGTCTAGCTCTAAGCTGACCTCTCTTTCTCGATACTGTGATTCAGAATCCCTTTACTAGGTTAACTCTTAACCATATGTAGCACGGCCATGCATTTCTGGATCCGATCACTCGAGGGGCCCAGAGATATCTCTCTCAAGTAGAGAGGGGCAAATCCCATCTTGATTGACCGATGCCTTGCAGCATGTATCAGGACAAACCTGAAAGCTACCTTTATAACTACCCAGTTACGGAGTAGTGTTTGATAGCCCCAAAGTAGGTCGATCCACATCTCAAGTACATGCGACAATCTCAGGTCTAAGGACAAAACGTACACGATGTGTAGAGAGAGCTGCAAGTATTATTGCTAGTCTCATGTTGGGTCAGTCCAACCCCATGTTCATAACATGTGTCCACATCATTGGTTTGACATCTCCATGTCAATGACTTGCGAAACATAGTCATTAACCAATCGATGTGCTAGTCTAATATTCACGTGTTTCCTCGCATGAACTCCGACTAGGGACAATTATTAGATAACCATACAAGTAAAGAGTTTCACAAACAATTCACATAATTGCCAATCAATACAAGTTGCCTGGTATATGGATATTCAAGGAACATTATAATAACTCATGGATACACATGAAATACAATCATCTCTATGATTGCCTCTAGGGCATATTTCCTTCAGTCTCCCACTTGCACTAGAGTCAATCTAGACAGTATCTAATACCTATTGCTCTTGTGTGCGCTTCATGCGCAGGCTGCGGGAGTGGCTTAGTCAAGGGATCAGCAACATTTGAGTCCGTATGTATTTTGCATAACATGACACTACCTTCATCAATGAACTCACGAATCAGATGGTAGCGCATGCGAATATGTTTGTTCTTCTGGTGCTGTCTAGGTTCTTTGGCTTGTGCAATAGCACCATTGTTGTCACAATAAACGTCCAAGGGATTGGACGAGCCCTGAACCACACCAAGAGCGATCAGGAAATTCCTAATCCAAACAGCTTCCTTTGCAGCCTCCGAGGCAGCAATATATTCAGCTTCTGTTGAAGAGGATGCCACTGTATCTTGCTTGGAACTTTTCCAGCTCACAGCACCACCATTCATGACAAACACATAACCTGATTGCGATTTCGAGTCGTCTGAGTCATTAAGGTAACTCGCATCTGTGTAACCCTTTACACTGAGTTCAACCTCACCTCCATAAACTAGGAACATATCCTTAGTCCTTCTCAAGTACTTAAGGATATTCTTTACCGCTGTCCAGTGAATCTCACCTGGATCAGCCTGGTATCTGCTCGTAACACTTAGAGCATAGGAAACATCTGGGCGAGTACATGTCATTGCATACATGATGGATCCAATAGCCGAAGCATATGGAACCCTACTCATGCGTTCTCGCTCATCAGTGGTCGAAGGACACTGAGTCTTGCTGAGTTTTATACACTTTCTTGGACTAACCTATTAACAAGATGCCACAGTTCTAGTTGTCTATTTTCTGCTGTTTTTGGTTCCAGGAAAGCCAGAAAATTAATATTATCGGACTTGGACGGGACAAAAGCCAAAGTCAATATTTCACCGAGGGGAACAAGGAACCAAAAGACGAGACAGAGAGGGGCTAGGGGCTGGCCTCACCACCTGGTCGCGCGGCCAGGCCTGGCCCACGCCTGGGGGTGGTGTGCCCGCCTCGGCCACCCCCCCGGCCTTCCCTTTCGCCTATAAGAAGCCTCCGATACAGAAACCCTAAGGACCCGATCAAAATTCCACGAAAGAGTTTGTAGCCGCTGTCATCTCCATCCCTAGATCGGGAGGGATCTGAAGCTCTTCTCGGCACCCGGTCGGAGGGGAGAATTCACCTTGGAGGCCTTCTTCATCACCATGCCTGTCTCCGGTGTGATGCGTGAGTAGTTCATCCCTGGACTACGGGTCCATGTAGTACCTAGACGGTTGGTTCTTCTCCTTTGTGCTACCATGTCTAGATCTTGTGAGCTCTGTTCATGATCAAGATCATCTATTTGTAATCTTACATGTTGTGTTTGCAGTGATCTGATGGATATTGAGATGCTATTTCAGATTGATTATTGATTCAATCATGTCTTTGTTATTTGTGATCTTGCATGCTCTCCGTTGTTAGTAGCTATCTTAGCCAAGTAGATGCTAGCAACTCCAAGAGGGAGTATTTATGCTCGATAGTGGGTTCATGCCTCTAGTAATCTGGGGAAGTGAAATAAATCTCTATGGTACTAGATTTTCTATTGCTACTAGGGAGAAAACAGCAATCCTTTGTTCATAGAACAATCGTATTGTTTACTTTACACACTTTGCTTAATGCAATTATCTGTTGCTTGCAACTTAATACTGGAGGGGGGTTGTATGATAACCTAAAGGTGGATTATTAGTCATAGATGCAGTTTGATTACGGTCTATGTATAATGTTGTAATGCCCAATCAAATCTCATAGGAGTCAATATGATTAGTATATGCATGTATGCTTTATCGATGTTTGTCAATTGCCCCGCTCTAATTTCTTCACCCAACATGTCATCTATCTTAAGGAGAATCACCACTAGTGAATTATGGACCCCGGTCCTTTCTTTTACCATCAATCTACAATCTACTATTTACTGTTTTCTGTTTACTTTCTACAAGCAATTACTATCTTCCACACAATATGTTGTGCAGGATTCGAAGTTGGAAACAACACCTTGGAGGTGTTTCCTTGCTCCTACTGGTTCGATAACCTTGGTTTCATAACTGAGGGAAAACTTGTTGTTATACTCATCATACCTTCCTCTTGGGGTTCCCCAACGAGCTCAGCATATTGAGTATGCAGTCTCCGACCAGTTTAGGTACTGGGGTACTGGGGATATGATGTCGTTAACCTCCTTGGAGCGCCGCCTGCGGCTATGCTTGTCATCCTGCTCGGTCTCGAAGATGTGGTAGGCGGTGTGCGGCTGAGGGTAGCCGTTGTTGTTATTGCTGCCATTGCCGCCGGTGCCGTTGTTGCCGGCTCCCCTAGCCAGTGGTGGTGGTCCGCCGGGAGGGGGCGGTGCTAGACGGGGTTAGCCTCCTTGGTCTTTCATCTGGTGGGTCTAGCTGCAGTTCCGGGTGGTGTGAGTAGCCGGTTTGAAGGGTCCACTGTGCCACTTGCACAAGCCATCGAACATTTGTTCAAAGATGAACCTTGGCTTCTGCCTTCTTACGTTGCCAGCCGGTGCGTCCGGCGCGCCCTCCATAGCATTGACCTGCGTCGCGTCGTAGCGAAACTTCCTCTGACCGGCTTGGCGGTCCCCATGGAACCGGTTGTCATTGCCATGCCGCCTGGAGGATCCGGCTTCGCCGCCCGGGTTTGTCATGGAAATGGCCACGGCAGTCGCTGCTACTGGCAGCGATTGATTGTAACGTGAAGAAGAGTTGGTGGCCATCTGCGGTGTGAGATGGGGGCGGATGCACATGGTTTACCCAGGTTAGGCCCCCCGGAGGGTAAAGACCTACTCCTGCTGGATTGGATTAATGGAGAGCGAGTTACAAGGGTGGCGAGCTCGGCGTCTAAGCAGCGAGTCGCTTGAGGGGGTGTATGATGGAACGTAAGTCCTTAGGATACCCTAGGGAGGTTTATATAGGAGTCACCTCGCTAGGGTTTACAAGTTACAACCGAGCCAGATATGGACTTGGAGGCTTTTTGACCTAATCCGACTAGGCTTCAGATACGCTTCTGGGACTTCAGTTTCCAGTCGCTAGGCTTCTGCATCAGTCGTTGTCCAGTTGCCGTCCTTCAGGCCCACTCATAGGCCCTTCAGCCCAATCGGAACATCCTGCTGGGCATACCCCCTTTGGCATATCCCCATCAGTAGTCCCCGAGGCCATCGTCGATTCAGGTGTAGGTGTCCCTTTGGTGATCGAAGTAGGCGAGCCCAATTTGGACGCCCAGTCGAGTCGGCGATGGACTCCATTAGAACAGAGGAAAATTTCCCCAGGCTTCCACTCGGCACCCCAACGAATGTTACTGCTGCCAAGTCGCCGCTTCGGCGAGTGGAGAAGACTAGCGGGTAGCGGGTGGAATGGAGGAGTTGGACCGTCAATTCTGGTCAAACTATCCGTTGGAATTTCCAACGGTAACTTTGGCGCAATTATCGTAAGTAACGGCTACCCCGAATTTGGCGGGTGGCGTTCACATATAAGGGGAGTGATGATTCAATTCTGTAAATCCTTCCCAGCATTCTTCATTCTCCCATATTCATTCTTCCTGTCTTCAATCTTCCTGCCTTCAACCTTCCGATTCGACCTTTCTGCACCGTGTGATTCCACGTCCTACCTGATGGCGCCTCCCAAAGGCTCATGGGGAAAATCCAAATGCACCACAGCCCAACTCAAGTCCTTGGAGGACACCCGAGTCCTCCACAAGGGGAACTGGCGGGTTCCCCCTCCTCCGAGACTGAGCTGAAGACGCGAGCCGGCGAATTCATCTGCTTCCCCAGCCATCTAGAAAGGGGTCTAGGATTCCCCACCTCGCTCTTCTTCCGGCGCTTTTGTGCGTACTACGCGATCAAACCATCGGATCTCGGCCCGCACAGCATCGAGCAGCTGGCGATCTTCGTCGCCTTCTGCGAGTGCTATCTCGGCAGTAGGCCGTATTTTCCGCTGTGGTTGGAGCTCTTCCTCGGCCGTATCAGGCGCGAGGCGTCCGGTGGCTTGATATTGGCCACAGGCGACGTCACGTTCCAATTGAAGTCGAAGGATAATTTCATCAAGCTCCTTCTGCCAAAGAAAGCCGCCAGCGAGTGGAAGAAGAGTTGGTTCTACGTAAAAGAGTCTACTCCCCCTGGCGAGGTGGCACTTCCCGAGTTCGTCGCCGAGAGGAGCGAGCCTTGCCGGTTAGCACCGAAGAAGCTTCCCAAAGACCAGAGGATGGCCGTCATGGAGATGATGGACTAGATCCAGAAGCTAAAGGACCAGGGGTTCATTTCGATCAACCTTTACAACTGCTGGCTCGGACGGCGCCTGGTTCCGCTAGCGGCTCGGCCGCATTGGATGTACGAATATTGCGGGAAGCATGACCCCTCCTGAACCATCAAAGAATCGTGGGAGGCCGAGGACTACAAGGCCGCCCTGAAGAAGATCACTGACACGGAGTTCACCAGCATGTTGGTCGGGCTCGCCCCGTACACTCCCGTAAAGAATGAAGCCCCCATAGTAAGTTTCCTCCCTAGTCGCTATTTCCACACCTCAATTCTCAGTCGCTACATTTGGTGCTTACTCGTGGTGGTTCTCAACTGTTTCAGGCGTTGGAGGGCTGGCTTCCTCCGCTCGATGAAGAGGTTCCCCGGGAGCTCGAGGAGGCCTCTGAGGGAGACTCTTTCGATAGCGACGAGGAGGAGGAGGAGGAGGTTCCACCCCCAGCGCCTGTGGCTTGCAAGAATCGCATGCAGAAACAACGCGAGTTCGAGGCAAGCCGCAGCCTCGATAAACACGAGGGAGGCGACGAGGTCGCGCAGGAGCACACATCTCGGCGTATGGCCACACCATCGAAGCCCGCGCGCAAGCCCAAGTCACCAGCAAAGAAGCCAATGTCGCCGGCCAAGTCAGCGGTGGTGTTCGAGTCAGATAACGACTCTAACGATGAAGACTCCCCCGAAATCTCGTGCAAAGTTCCGGAGGGTGCGATCCCGATGAAGGGGTTGGAGTGCGAGGACACCGAGGCGGCAGTAGAGGTTCCCATGGCGGTGATCGCGCCAACGGTTTCGGGGGTCCCGAGTCAGGAACCGATTGAGGCGGCTGCATCTAAGTCGCCGCAGGCATCGAGAGCGGCCGTGTCTTCGGAGGCGGAAATTCCGGCGACCGCGGCTTCGTCGTCGAGGAAGCCTGCGGTGTCGTGGCCTTCCGACGTCTTTGAGAAGGGGCTCACTTGCAAGCTGGGTCCAGAGTTGGATAAGCCTGCCCACATCAGCACCAGGCTGCGTGTTCTCCCGGTTGCTAAGTAAGCATTGGTTCTTCATTCCGACTCGCCTCTTGTTTTTGTTTAGTTGTTATATTGATTGTGGGAATTCGGGTAGATCTGGAGCCAAGAAGATTGGCCTTCCTTCGGTGGCAAAGATTCCGCCGGCCGCCACCACGGGAGAGGGCGACCTCCCCAAGAAGAGAACAACCGCCAGAGATGTGGCGACCGCGGAAGGCGCGAAGAAGCTAAAGGGGGGTGCCGACGACGCCATAGCCATGGACGGCGCTGCGGAGCCCGATTTTGTGGTAGTCGCCGAAGAAGTGGTGGCGGCGCGATCGGAGCCATTCTTGGTTGTGTCCGCATCAGAGGCGCCGGCCCTGACAACTAGTGCCCCCGCTAGAGCGTCGGCGACGTTCCCACGCTTCATGGCTAGGGGGTTTCCGGGCGTGGCGGACACCTAGTCTCCACAGAGTCCGGAGATCGTGGATGCGGACATTGGGTCCCGTCGTGGGCGCACTTCCTTCACGATCCCGTCGACTGACGCCGGAGAACTCCACAAGATGCTTGGCGCCGCTATTCAGGTATGTCCAGTCCCCGAGTTCTTAGTCGCTGAATTTCAGCGGCTAGGAACTGAACTTCTTTCTACTCTCCAGTCCCCGAGTTCTTAGTCACTGAATTTCAACGGCTAGGAATTGAACTTTTTTCTACTCTCCAGTCCCCGAGTTCTTAGTCGCTGAATTTCAGCGGCTAGGACCTGGATGTTGATTTTGGTAAGTGCTGAGTTGTGTTGTTTGTTTGCAGGGTTTGCAAAGGGAATCGACCGATCGGCAGGCCGCAAGGGAGCGCTTGGAGCGGTATCTGCGCGAAGCGCAGGAGGCGAACCAGCGGCTTCAGGAAACTATTGGTAAATATCTGCCTTTCTATCCTTTCCTCTGTCAAATGTGAACTATTGGTGTATGGCATGCTGATGGTTTCTCTTTCAGATGGTCTCTCGGCTGCGATTTCCAAGGCCCGCGAAGGGTATGTTCCAGTCGCTGAACTGGACACGGCAAATGACCGAATTGCCACGTTGATCCAGGACTTGGAGGAGGTGAGGGCGACCTCAGTTTCTTCTAAGGACCGAGCGAAAGCTGATGTCGCTGCGGCTGAGGAGGAACACAAGGCCACGGATTCGGTCATCGTGGGACTGCACAATGATCATGCCGCCTTGGAGAAGCATATCACGGAGAACTGCCGCAAACTCCTCGGTGAGTCTCTGTCTTTGCCTGACTTGTTTGGCGAGTCCCTGATTGGGGAAGTCCATAGTTTCACTGAGGCCTGATTTTGCAGCTGTGATAGGCCAAAGCGACCCGGTGGTTCAGACCTTCAACGCTTCACAGTGCGTGACTACCGTGGTGAACGCGGCCACGGCTTCGGCGTTGTGTGTCCAAGCAGTTCTTCAAGGCATGTCCCCCACCAAGGTTATTCCTGGGGGGCTTATGGAGGTGTGGTGCTATCTGGAGGAGGCGCCTGTCGTTGTGGAGTGGATGGCGCGCTCGGTGTTCAGGCGCGGTGCCACCACGGCATTGAGCTTGGGTCTCGCCCACTTCCCCGACGACTTCGACCTTGACAACGTGACGAGTGGCTACCCATTGGCGACCGACACGGTGGAGATGTCAGAGGTACTGAAGCTGACTGCGAAGGCCGCCCCTTACGCCGATCGGGTCTTGGCTATGGGGGATCTTCTGCCATACCAGGAGACGGTGTTGGCACCTGGCGACCCCGAGCCGGAGCATCGCGATATGAAGTCAGAGCAGCCCTTCCGGTCGGCGTTGTCGAAGTTGCTAATGACGTACCCGACGAACCCGTGGCAGCCTTTTGTTCGTGTCAAGGGGGTGGTGGTACTTCTTCATCAGGACCTTTGGAATAAACAATATAGTTGGGCAGTTTGTGATGTATGCCAATTGGCGACTGATGTATTGTGTTTTGTAATATATGCCAAGGGGAGTCAATCGACTCGTATTGTGACCAGGATTGTGTGGTGTGTTTATTTTTGATTGAGCGAGTCCCCGAGCATGTTCGCCCTTTAATGGGGTATAACTCGATTGTATACTTTTGTGTTTTGTTTTGGTTGTGCATTGATTTATCTCTCGCGTCTTCTGAGTGGCGAGTTCCCGAGCGCGAGTGAGATTGTTTTGTATGCGAGTCCCCGAGCGTGGCGCTCAACCATATTGGTCGCGTTCCTGTTGTAGGTTGTTAATGCGTTGTTTGTAACGCGTCTCCTCCCCTGGCCCAGAGAGCCAGTCGCTTGGCGAGTCCAAGGCAGCTCTCTTACTTGGTGTGTTCCCGAGCCGCGTGGGGGTTCCCGTTTTGCGGAGTCCCTGTGCGTGGTACTTAACCGTTCGAGTCGCTTCGCACGAGGATGGGAGGGACTGGTCGCTGCGAGAAGCGTATGCCGGTTGTCTTGGCCCGGTGGGCCAGTCAAGCTAGGCGACTCCAATGGCAGCTCTAGGTTGGCGTTTTCGTGGATGACCCAAGGCCCGAGTATTTCCGGTGCCCTTGTGCCGCACTACTTAGCCGTGCCGGTCGCTCGACCAAAGGTTGACTTCCGTGAGTAGCATATTGCTAATATGTATGAGTGCGAGTGGCACAAGAATATGGCGAGTAGACACAATTTGTGTGATCTGGATGAACTTCGTTATAAATGCCAGCTGAGTACAATGTGAGGTTCTATGTATTGAACTTTTTGAGGAGGTTTACATTCCATGGCCTCCTGACCTCGAGCTGGCCGTCACCCCGTATGTCGATGACTCATCCTATGGCGAATGGCCCCTCCCATGGGGGGAAGAGTTTGTGCATGCTTGTCTTGGGCCAGTTGTAGGACCAGGTCGCCTTCCTGGAAGGTGCGAGTACGTACTCGGCGGCTGTGGTAGCGGCAGAGTCCTTGCTGGTAGATGGTGGTGCAAGAGCGATCCAGGTCGCGTGCCTCGTCGAGTTGATCGATGCTGTCCTGGCGGATGACCTCGTTGGTGGCCTCGATGTAGTTGGCGACTCGAGGTGAATCATGTTCTAGGTCAGTTGGCATTACGGCCTCGGCGTCGTACACCATGAAGAAGGGTGTGAACCCGGTGGAGCAATTGACGGAAGTGCGGATCCCCCATATTACGGAGGGTAGCTCGTCGACCTAGCATCCTGGGGTGCGCTCGAGGGGCACCTGGAGTCGCGGATTGAGACCATGGAGGACGCTCTGGTTGGTGCGTTCTGCTTGGCCGTTCGACTCCGGGTGGGCGACTGAAGCGAGGTCGAGTCGTACGCCATGTTCTTCACAGAATTCCACCATGGTCCCCTTGGCGAAGTTGGTGTCGTTGTCTGTTATGATGCTGTGCGGGTAGCTATATCGGTAAATGAGCTCGCGTAAGAACTTGGTGGCCGTCTTTCCGTCGCACTTTTTTATTGGCTTGGCCTCGACCCATTTGGTGAACTTGTCGACCGCGACCAGGAGACGGGTGAAGCTAGATGGGGCCTTCTTGAACGGGCCTACCATGTCCATGCCCCATACGGCGAATGGCCATGTAATGGGGATGGTCTTGAGTGCCGAACCAGGGAGGTGCGTCTGGTGGGCGTACTTCTGGCAGCCGACGCACCGCTGGATGATGTTGGTGGCGTCGGCGTGTGCGGTGAGCCAGCAGAAACCGTGCCGCATGGCCTTGGCGCCAGCGTGATGGCCGTAGTCGCTAGTGTGAATGTCTTGGAGGATCTTGCGGCCTTCTTCTGGTTGTACGCAGCACTGGAACACGCTGGTCACACTGCGTCTGTGGAGCTCACCGTTGATGATGACGAAGGATTTGCAGCGGCGCATGATCATTCGTGCCTCCGTCTCGTTGCTTGGTAAGATCTTGTGATCCAGGAAGGCGACGTATGGTGCTGTCCAGTCGCTAGGCTCCACAACCATGGCGACTAAGGCCGGTTCTGGTTGTAGTGGTATCCCGACGTCGATCTCCTTTGGTGGGCTAACCGACGGTTTGTGGATGATGTCGAGGAAGACGCCTACTAGTGGCGCTTGTCGGGTCGATCCGATGCAGGAAAGGTCGTCTGCCTCCTCATTTTTGCGCCTGTCGATCCACTCGACGGAATAGCCATCGAAGTGTCCTCCCAACTGGTCTACCGCTTGGCGGTATGCGATCATTGTTGGAGAGACGGTGTCACACGTCCCGGCGACCTGGCCGGCGACTAGGTCGGAGTCTCCATAGCAGCGTAAGCGTTTGAAGTTCATCTCCTTAGCGGCTCTCATGTCATGAAGGAGGGCCTCATATTCTGCCATGTTGTTGGTGTAGGGCTTGAAGTTGAGGTGGAGCACGTAGCAGAGCTTGTCTCCTTTGGGAGAGGTTAGTATGACCCCAGCCCCTACGCCGTTGGTGTTTTTGGAGCCGTCAAAGTGGAGCGACCAGTAATGGAGGTACAGGAGCTTCTCCGGCTGCTGTGCTTCTTCCCAATCTACGAGGAAATCAGCTAGGGCTTGTGACTTGATCGCTTTGCGGGGCTCGTATTTGATGTTGTGGATGCCGATTTCGACGGCCCACTTGGCGACTCGACCGGTCGCCTCGCCATTGCGTATTATGTCCTGCAGAGGTGCGGAGGAGATCACCGTGATCGGGTGCTCCTAGAAATAGTGCGGGAGTCGCCGCTGAGCCCGGAATACCGCGTACACCAGTTTCTGGTACTGTGGGTAGCGCTGTCGTGAATCCGTTAGGACTTCACTGATGTAGTAGACATGGTGCTGTATGAGGCGCTCCTTGCCCTCCTCTGGTCGTTCGACGACCATCACGGTGCTGACGACTCGAGTGGAGGCCGCGACATAGACGAGCATTGGCTCTTTGTCGAGTGGAGCGGCGAGGAGTGGAGCTACGAGTAGCACTTCTTTGAGCGCTTTGAGTGCGTCGTCGGCCTCCGCGTCCCATTGGAACGTGGGGTTCTTGCGCATCAGGCGGTAGAGGGGCATTGCCTTCTCGCCTAGTCGGGGGATGAAGCGACTGAGGGCCGCGACTCGCGCTGCCAACTTCTGGACGTCGTGCAGGAACTCGGGTTTCCCGAGTCATGCGATGGTGTCGATCTTGGTGGGGTTGGCTTCGATGCCTCACTTGGAAACTACATACCCCAGGAGCTGTCCGGTGGGGACGCCGAAGGTGCATTTTCCGGGGTTCAGCTTGATGTTTTACCTCCGCAGGTTTGTGAAGGTTTCAGCTAGGTCGGCGAGCAGGTCGTCCTGGCGGGTGGATTTTACCACCACGTCGTCGATGTAGACGTGGATGTTGCGGCCAATTTGGCTCGCTAGGCACTCCTGCATGCATCGCTGGTATGTGGCACCGGCGTTCTTGAGGCCGAACGTCATGGCCGTGTAGCAGAAGGCGCCGAATGGCGTGATGAACACCGTCTTCTCCTCGTTCTCGACCGCCATCTTGATCTGGTTATAACCAGAGTAAGCGTCAAGGAAGCACAGCGACTCCGATCTCGCGGTCGAGTCCATGATTTGGTCGATGCGCGGTAGGACGAGCTCCTCCTTCGGGCAGGCGCTGTTGAGGTTGGTGTAGTCGATACACATTCTCCATGTGTTGTTCTTTTCAGAACCAGGACTGGGTTTGCCAGCCACTTGGAGTATTTGATTGGCCAGATGAAGCCTGCGGCTAGATGGCGTTGTACTTCTTCGGTGATTGCTCGACGGCGCTCTTCATTGAAGGGCTGTAGTGACTGCTTTACTGGTCGCACTTTGGGGTCGGCATTGAGTTTGTGCTCAGCGAGTTCCCTCGGGACACCTGGCATGTCAGATGGCTTCCATGCGAAGATGTCGCGGTTCTCATGGAGGAACCCGATGAGCGCGCTTTCCTATGCGGGGCTCATATGTGCCCCGATGGTGACCATTTGGCTGGAGTCGCCCGGGACGAGCTCGACGGTGCGGGTGTGCATGGTCGCTTCGAACATGGAGTTCGCGGCGGTTGGTTTTTTCAGGATGGTGGGGTCGTCCTTGTTGATGTTGCCCGCGTATTTCACAAGTTCCTCCGCGTGATCGGTCTCCGTAGCGATGACGGCGTCAGCGAGCTCGGCTCCTTTGTCCTCGCATTCCACGGCCATGTCGGGGTCACCGTGGATGGTGATGATGCTGCTTGGCCCGGGGAGCTTCATCATGTTGCAGGCGTAGTGTGGGGTCGCCATGAACTTTGCAAATGCCTGGCGACCCAGGACGCAGTGGTAGGGGCAGCGGAAGTTCACCAGCTCGAATACGATCCTCTCCGTGCGTCACTTTTCCGATCGGGTACGCCTTCCAACCAGGGACGATACCATGGAAGGTCATCAGGGTTGGCTCAATGGCTGCTTCTGGGAGCTGGAGCCTCTTGAATATGTCTAGGTACATGATGTTGATGGAGCTCCCACCGTCCATTAGTGTCTTGGGCAGCTAGTAGTCGACCACCTGGGGCCTGACTACCCTGGGTATTCGATTCTTGGCGTGTGGTCCTGGCGACTCCAAGTGATGCTCTGCTCGGACCAGTTGAAGAAGCGAGGGATGTCAACATGTGTCACCGCGTTGACGGCGACCGCTCGGGCAAGCACCTTCTTCTCGTGCTTGGTGCCAAGTCCGGTGAAGGTGCGTAGCGAGCCGACGGTGGTGCCGAAGCCGCCGGCGTTCCCGTTGTCCCGAGGTGGGTAGTTATTGGGGTCCTCCCTTTCTCGCCTCGCCTTCTCAATCTCTTTGAGAGAGTGGCAATCAGCGGTGGTGTGGGTGGCGGGTTTTCCCTCCCTGCTATGGTAGATGCAGGGCTGATTGAGCAGGGCAGCAGGGTCGAATTTCGGCCTCACTGTGTTGTTGGAGCGGTAGTTTGCGCTGTCGCGGTAGTTTCCTCCATCGCGGCGGTAATTCTTGGGGTCGCGCTGGCCATAGCTGGCATTGGCGACGAAGTCGACTCGCCCGTCCGTGCGGTGCTTGCTGGTGATGCAGGTGTTGCTATAGCGCATGTTGCGTAGGTGCCCGCTGTCGTGGATGCTAGTTCGGCGTCGTCCTCCCGACTCGTCGTCAGAGTCTTCGTTGGGGTCCTCCTCCGCGTAGCTCTTGGCGATCTCGAGGAGGTCGGGGATGTTGTCGAGCGTCCGGTAGACCCTCTTGATCTTAGCGACCAAGGGTTCATACCGGCACGCGTTCTTGAAGCAATGTATCGCCGTATCTGGGTGGATGCTGGAGGCGTTGATCCATAGTTCTTGCCATCTTTGGATCTAATAGCAAGTCGACTCGCGTTGTCCCTGGATGCATCGCTCCAGGTCTTCTATGGTGGTGGCGCGGGTGTAGGAGCCCTCGAAGTGCCTGATGAAGGGTCCCGCATTTCTTCCCAGGAATCGATGTTGTTGGCAGGGAGGGTGTTGATCCATTGCCGAGTCACACCCTCCATCATCAGGGGGAGGTAGCGAGCGGCAAGCAGGTCGGTGTGGCCTGCGATTCCCATTGCCATGAGGTATGTGTCCAGCCAGACAGCTGGATCGGACATCGGGTCGTACTTTTCGATCTCTTTGGGAGCCTTGAAGTTGGTGGGGATTTTTCCCCACGGATCATGGGCTCGAAGCATTGCGGTCCCACTCGACTGAGCGAGCCTCTTGGTTCGGGGTCGCCGCGGTTGGTGAGGGTGTGTCTCAAGTTGTTGGGCTGGCGCGCCCGCCATGCCTGGTTGTTGATGATGTTCGTTCGGGCATCAATGGGCTGCCCGTTGGTGGCGACCGTGTTATTCGCCGGTCGTGGCTCCTTGGTGGACATCGCGGGGTTGGCGGCCCGTGGCTGGTTCGCCAGGGGCTGCGGTGGGGGGCAAGTCAATGCGTTGGCGATGGTGGGGTGACCGCTTGGCGTCGCTATGCTTGCTAAGGAACAGGAATACATGTGCCCCCACGGGTCGACTCCCGCAGCTTGTTTCTCGACTTCCCTGACGAGTAGGGCCTTGGCATAATGGATCTGTAGCGCGTCGTCGCCTTGGACGTCGAGGTTGGCGATCGTGGCGTCGGCCAGGACGATGTTGTCCATCGGGGTGGAGTAGAGTGGTAGTCCGTTGGCGTCACGGGCTTGGGGCGAGATGATGATCCGCGGTTGATCCGGCGGAGGCGCGTGGCCAATGGTTGGTGGAGGGGCTCCGGTCGCCGATGCGCCGGGTGGTGGTCTCGCGGGATTGCTTCCGCCTGGCGGCACATTCTCGCAGTATTCACGCTCGGCCATGCGTGCGGGGTCGCTTTCGTCGTTGAAGTTCAGGACGCGGCCCTAGACGTTGGAGTTCAGGCAGGTCCTAATGCGGCGCTAGTGATAGAGCGATATCTCCCGTGTCGTTTTCCGCTCGAGGCGGTATTTCTCACGCTCGGCGAGTTCGTTGTGTTGCGCCTCTACGAGCCGCAGGCGGGCTTCCTCCACCTCTGTGGCCGTCTTAGTCGGCGGGATCGGTGTGGAGAACGGATCTGGCGGGGCAGCCGTGCTGTCTGCTATGTAGATCGCGTTGAAGCGATTGGATCTGGCGTGGAAGTCTTCAGGCGATTCCGAGCCGGAGTCGGAGTCGAAGATCCCGAGGATGGATGGGTCCTCGAAATCCTCCGGGTTGGAGACTCACGTGATGGAGTCCTCTCGTGACACGGCAGTGATAGATCCGTCGACCGAGGCAGGGGTCGCAGAGTCGGCGCCGTTGTTTAGGGCCTCGTCGTTGGTGGCGGTGTTGGTCTCGGCGACGCTGTTGGCGACCGAGTCATACTTGGTGACGAGGCTCCTGATGGAGCGGACCTGCTCTTCCGAGAGCAGGTCACGGTGCGGCGGAGATCCGCTGACGATCATCGTTGCAGCTAGGTCGACCGTGCCAGTGAAGCTGACAAAGAGGTTGATGGAGCCGACCAGCATCACCGCGCCGTGAGTGACCGGGCGTGACGTCGGGATGTAGTTGCTTGGCAAGATCTGTAAGATCCCACCGATGGCGATCATGCGTCCGGTGGCGAGCGGCCGATCGATCAGCGAGTAGGGTATCGCCATAGAACTCAGGGCAGTCCCGCTAGGCCCCACGGTGGGCGCCACTGTTGTGGAAATGTCCACGGCAGTCGCTGCTACTGGTAGTGATTGATTGTACTGTGAGGAAGAGCTGGCTGCCATCTGCGGTGCGAGATGGGGGCGGATGCACATGGTTTACCCAGGTTCGGCCCCCAGGAGGGTAAAGACCTACTCCTACTGGATTGGATTAATGTAGAGCGAGTTACAAGGGTGGCGAGCTCGGCGTCTAAGCAGCGAGTCGCTTGAGGGGGTGTATGATGGAACGTAAGTCCTTAGGATACCCTAGGGAGGTTTATATAGCAGTCACCTCGCTAGGGTTTACAAGGTACAACCGAGCCAGATATGGACTCGGAGGCTTTTTGACCTAATCCGACTAGGCTTTAGATACGCTTCTGGGCCTTCAGTTTCCAGTCACCAGGCTTCTCCTTCAGTCGTTGTCCAGTCGCCGTCCTTCAGGCCCACTAATAGGCCCTTCAGCCTAATCAGAACGTCCTGCTGGGCATACCCCCTTTGGCACATCCCCATCAGGGTTACTTGGTCGGTCATGAGCCGGCTCCGTGGGGTTCGGTCGTCCTTCATCATTCACCCGGCGGGGCTTCTTCATCGCGGCGTCAACTGTGGTGTACTAGTCCACAACTGTCATGAGCTCTGCCATGGTTTTTGGCTCATCACACAGTAGCCGGTGGCGAAGCTGTTGGGTCCGCAGCATAGAAAACAAAAAATTTCCTACGGTGTGAAGTACACGCCAAGATCTATCTACTAGGTACAAATCAACGGGGGGACAAACATCCAACGAGAACTTACCCTCGAAGACAACGAGTTTTGTTAACGAGTAGGAACTCGTGGTTGATGTAGTGGTACACTTGCCAATCTCAAGATCATGAGGAAGTCCGAGTGCCGCAACTCAGCAGCGCATCCGCACTCGCTCACACGTTCAAGCCACCGGACAACCTCCAACCTCCACCTCCACCACTAGGAACATGTATCCCGCTAATCCGAGACCATGGGGAAATAAATCTAGAGGGGAAGAGAGATCCTTCAAAAGGAGGTGTGAGGATGAAGGAGGGAATGGGTGACCTTTTATAGGAGGAGGGGGTGCCCCCTCTCTCCATGGCCGGCGCATGGGGGGTGACCCCTCACCTCCCCCATTCATGTGGTGGTAACCCCTCCACATTAAAATGCCTCTTCACATTCCCTTTTAAAGTCTCCACTTTAAATGCATTAAAATTCTCCAAGTTTAATGCTCTCTCATTTAATAAAACTATTTTATTAAATTTATTCAGAATTTTGTTAATTACTTTAATTAACAAACATTCACATATAGCCCCTTGCTATATTTCAATATCACATGCAGAACCACTTCTTGCAATTTCACCCGAAACAATTTCCGATTTCTATTGAAACAATTCCTGCGCTTTGCAATTCTTTCGTCTGAAACATATGTGCTCCAAAATGGTGTCCGGTAACTCTTAAGTGTGCCACCCTATGGTTCGCGAATAATGCAGACATGATCGAGACCCTTCTCCGATTAATAATCAGTAGCGGGACCTGGAGATCCGTACTGACTCCTACACATTCAATGATGACTTCTGTGATCGTGAGAACCTTTAACGCTTGTAACTAAATCCCTTTGTCTCTCGATATATTACATGTCCGAGATTCGATCATCGGTATCTCCATACCTAGTTTGATCTCGTTTCCGACATGCACTCTTTTCTCGTTCCCGTGATATAACATTCTAGTGATCACATCACTTGCTAGCAAGCTATCTCAATGTGATATCACCGAGAGGGCCCAGAGTATATCTATCCGTCATCAGGATTGACAAATTCCACTCTTGATCCATGAGCCTCAACATAACACCTTCGTAGTACTGAACCCATCTTTATAGTCACCCGGTTACGGTGTGACGTTTGATGTTATCAAGATACTCTTCAAGTGTTAGCAATTAACATGATCTCATGGTCTAAGGATAAACATTACTTCGTATGATGTTATAGCAATATAAACATAATGACTTAATCGTCATGCTATACTTCGGATGAATGTTCATCACATCATTCCACCAATGGTGTGACCTTGTTATTAACAACATCCAATGTCCATGATCAGGAAACCTTGATCATCTTGTTAATCAACAAGCTAGTCTATAAGAGAGGCATAACTAGGAACCCTTTTTGTTAATTAAAAACACATGTATTGATGTTTCCGATCAATACAATTCTAGCATGTAAAATAAACATCTATCACATATAAGGAATACATAATAACAACTTTATTATTGCCTCTCAGGGCATATTTCCTTCAGTCTCCCACTTGCACTAGAGACAATAATCTAGTTCACATAGTGATAAATCTAACACCCATGGAGTTCTGGTGTTGATCATGTTTTTCCCTAGGGAGAACTTTAGTCAACTGATCTGCTACATTTAGGTCCGTGTGTACTTTACAAATCTTTATATCTCCATCCTTGACATGCTCGCAGATGGAGTGAAACCGACGCTTAATATGCTTGGAATTCTTGTGAGACCTCGGTTCCTTTGCGTTGGCTATGGCTCCATTGTTGTCACAATAGATCACCATCGGGTCCAACGCACTGGGAACCACACCTAGTTCCGTAATGATCTCTTTATCCAAACCGCTTCCTGCGCCGCTTCTGAAGCAGCAACATATTCCGCCTCCGTCGTTGATCCAGCCACCACAGGTTGTTTGGAACTCCTCCAACTAACTGCTGCTCCGTTCAAGAGAAATACATATCCAGATTGAGACTTATTGTCATCCGGATCGGTGTCAAAGCTAGCATCGACATAAAACTTAGCGACTAGCTCTTCTTCACCTCCGTATATAAGAAACATATCCCTAGTTCTTGTCAAGTACTTGAGGATGTTCTTTACCGCTATCCAGTGTTCCGAACCTGGATCAGATTGGTACCTACTAGTCAAAATAATAGCATGTGCCACATCCGGTCTTGTACATAGCATGGCATACATAATAGAGCCTATGGCCGAGGCATAGGGCATCTTATCCATCATCTCTCTTTCTTCCGCCGTAGCCGGACTTTGAGTCTTACTCAATGTCTTGCCTTGCAACATAGGTAAGAACCCCTTCTTACTTTCGTCCATATTAAACTTCTTTAATATCTTATCAAGGTATGTACTCTGCGATAGCCCAATTAGGCGCCTTGATCTATCTCTATAGATTTTAATGCCTAATATATATGACACTTCACCAAGGTCTTTCATCGAAAATTTGCTGTTTAGATAACATTTAACACTGTTTACAAGATCTATATCATTTCCAATCAATAATATGTCATCCACATATAATATCAGAAATGCCACATTGCTCCCACTCACTTTCTTGTAAATACAAGCCTCTCCATAAGTTTGGACAAATCCAAACTCTTTGATCACCTCATCAAAGCGGAGATTCCAACTCCGGGATGCTTGCTTTAGTCCATAGATGGATCGCTGAAGTTTGCATACCTTATTAGCATCCTTAGGATCGACAAAACCCTTAGGTTGTATCATATACAACTCTTCCTCAATATTACCATTGAGGAACGCAGTTTTGACATCCATCTGCCATATTTCATAATCGAAATATGCAGCAATTGCTAACATAATCCTAACCGACTTAAGCATCTCTACGGGAGAGAATGTCTCATCGTAGTCAACTCCTTGAATTTGTTGAAACCCCTTTGCGACAAGTCGAGCCTTATAGATGGTCACATTACCATCAGCATCAGTTTTTCTTTTGAAAATCCATTTATTCTCAACGGCCTTTCGATCGTGAGGTAAGTCCACCAAGTTCCAAACTAGGTTCTCGTACATGGATTCCATCTCGGATTTCATGGCTTCTAGCCATTTTTTGGAATCCGGGCTCATCATCCCTTCTTCATACATTGCAGGGTCATCCATTTCATCAACCATGAAATTCACAACAGGATTGTCGTACAGTTCAGGAGTTGCACGTGTCCTGCTTGACCTGCGAGGTTCGGTAGTGTCCTCTTTCGGAGTTTCATGATCATTATCATTAGCTCTCTCTTCATCAGGTGAAGTCAACTCCGAAACAACTTCCGGTGCTGCACCACTCGCCATTTCATGAAGAGAAGGTTAAATAACCTCTTCGAGTTCTACCTTCCGACTACTCACACCTTTCGCGAGAAACTCCTTCTCAACAAAGGATCCATTATTGGCAACAAAAACCTTGCCCTCGGATCTGTGATAGAAGGTATATCCAATTTTTTCCTTAGGGTATCCTATGAAGACGCATTTTTCCTCTTTGGGTTCGAGTTTATCTGGTTGAAGTTTCTTCACATAAACATCGCATCCCCAAACTTTAAGAAATGACAGCTTAGGTTTGTTTCCAAACCATAATTTATACGGTGTCGTTTCAACGGATTTAGATGGTGCCCGATTTAAAGTAAATACAGTTGTTTCCAGTGCATAACCCCAAAATGACAGTGGCAAGTCTGTCAGAGACATCATAGATCGAACCATATCCAATAAGGTACGATTACGACGTTCCGACACACCATTACGCTGTGGTGTTCCGGCAGGCGTGAGTTGTGAAACTATTCCACACTCTTTCATGTGTGTGCTAAACTCGTAACTTTGATACTCTCCTCCACGGTCAGACCGTAGAAATTTGATCTTTCTATTACGATGATTTTCCACTTCATTCTAAAATTCCTTGAACTTTTCAAAAGTTTCAGACTTGTGTTTCATCAAATAGATATACCCATATCTACTCAAATCATCCATGAAAGTAACAAAATAACGATATCCACCTCGCGCCGGCACACTCATTGGTCCACACACATCAGTATGTATGATTTCCAATAGATCTGTCGCCCGTTCCATTGAACCGGAAAACGGCATTCTAGTCATCTTGCCCATAAGGCATGGCTCACATGTATCAAATGATTCAAAATCAAGTGATTCCAAAAGTCCATCAGAATGGAGTTTCTTCATGCGTTTAACGCCAATATGACCTAGACGACAGTGCCACATATATGCAGATATATCATTATCAAGTTTAATCGTTTTAGCATTAACATTATGAATGTGCGTAATATTACTATCAAGATCTATCAGAAATAAACCATTCAACATAGGTGCATGACCATAAAAGATATCATTCTTATAAATCGAACAACCATTGTTTTCAGATTTAAAGGAATGACCACTTTGCATCAAACACGAGCCGGATACAATGTTCATGCTCAGTGCAGGCACCAAATAACAATTATTTAGGTTTATAACTAATCCCGATGGAAAATGGAGAGGTAGCGTCCCGACAGTGATCACACCAACTTTTGATCCATTGCCGACCCGCATCCTGACCTCATCCCTTGCTAGTTGTATCTTGTTCCGTAGCCCCTGAACCGGGTTACATATATTAGCAACTGATCCCGTATCAAATACCCAGGTGCTACTGCGAGTACTAGTCAAGTACACATCAATAACATGTATATCACATATACCTTTGTTTGACTTGCCGGACTTCTTGTCCGCCAAATACTTGGGGCAGTTGCGCTTCCAATGGCCTGTCCCCTTGCAAAAGTAGCACTCGGTGTCAGACTTAGGGCCAGCTCGGGGTTTCTTTTCAGGCATGGCAACAGACTTGCCACCCTTCTTTCCCTTGTGCTTGCCTGTCTTGTGTTTCTTGAAACCGGTGGTCCTATTGATCATCAACACTTGATGTTCTTTCCTAATCTCCACTTCTGCAGTCTTAAGCATTGACAGAAGCTCGGGAAGAGACTTCTTCATGCCCTACATATTATAGTTCATCACAAAGCTCTTGTAGCTAGGTTGTAGAGATTGGAGAACACGATGTATTCCTAAGTCAATGGGAATCGTTATTCCCAAGGACACAAGCTTATCGGCGTACCCAGACATTTTGAGTACGTGCTCACTAACGGAGCTGTTTTCCTCCATCATGCAGCTAAAGAACTTTTCTGTAGCATTATAACTCTCTACGGCAGCATGGGTATCGAAAATCATTTTCAATTATCCCATGGTATCAAAGGCATTGCCATTTTCGAAACGATTTCGAAGTTCTGGCTCTAGCCCATACAGTATGCCGCAATGAACTAAGTTGTGGTCCTCTTGACGAGTCACATAGACATTCTTTTCCTCGTCAGGGGCATCAGGAGCTGGTGGGGGGCCTAACGGCGCATCTAGCACATATTGCTTTTGTGCAGCAGTGAGGAGAATCCTCAAATTCATAGCCCAGTTGGTGAAGTTGCTACCATTCGCAGCAAGTTCCTCTTTCTCCATGAACACATTGAAATTAAAAGCAGGTGGTGCCATCTACAACAGAATTTGTAAAGTTTATGATAGATTGAGCAAATTACTAATGAACTCCCACTCAAAAATGACATCCCTCGTGTTCTTTTGGTGATTACATGAACCAAATCCACTACACCAAGTCCGATCATCACGTGAGTTGATGTAGCTTCAAAGGCGAGCATCTATATGGGCAGCATATCAACTATATGACTCATGCTTAACCTTTCGGTCCATGTTCCGAGGCCATGTCTGTACATGCTAGGCTCACCAAGTAAGAACCTTAGTATTCGCGTTTGTAAAACTGTCTTACACCCATTCCTATAAAAGGGTAGATTCGAGTACACCCGATCATCACGTGATGTCTCGAAATACGTTCCATAGAACGGTGCATACTAAAGGAATAAAACATTTTTATCTTGATATTTAAATGAGGGCTCATCTTACAATGCTACCAAAACCGCCAAACTAGCAGTATAAGATGCTAACATCTAATGTGTAAAGTGAGATGATATGGTCCATGCATTTGATCTCTATCACTTGCATCGTGGTATGATGTCTATCATTCCTTTGTGTGTAAGGCCAAGGTCTATGGAACTTACACGTTGAGTGTGTTGTAAGAGTATCTATCATACATCTACTTACAACAATACCATATCAATACACTAGCCCAGCAACGATCTAAACTAGACGCCTCTAATTTATCAATTGCAAGTTTTACGTGGCTT
Source organism: Avena eriantha (assembly GCA_910589775.1). Lineage (NCBI taxonomy): Eukaryota > Viridiplantae > Streptophyta > Magnoliopsida > Poales > Poaceae > Avena > Avena eriantha. The sequence continues at coordinate 256,326,361 of OU342743.1, read as the reverse complement.
AGGGCTTTCGGAGATAGAACCGTTCTCACCTACGAACATGAACCACAACAAGGATAACTAAGTTATTAGCAACTCGTTGTAAATCAGATATTGACTATAGTAAGAGAGACAGACACCCGCCAGCCACTTATGCAAAACAAGTTACATGTCAGTCGTGGAACTGGTCTCATGTACGATGACATGTAAGGTTGGTCTGGGCCGCTTCATCCCACTATTCCACCAATATCCAAAATACATAGAAGATGCAAGAACATGATCATCATCGCCCACATATAAACATATGTGTACTACCCATGCAAAGCACCTACGCATAGATCAGGCTCTGATACCACTGTTGGGTCCGCAGCATAGAAAACAAAAATTTTACTACGGTGTCACTGGGAACTCCGTCAAAAGAAATGCCACTGGGAACATGTATCTCGCTAATCCGAGACCATGGGGAAATAATTCTAGAGGGGGAGAGAGATCCTTCAAAAGGAGGTGTGAGGATGAAGGAGGGAATGGGTGACCTTTTATAGGAGGAGGGGGTGCCCCCTCTCTCCATGGCCGGCGCATGGGGGGTGACCCCTCACCTCCCCCATTCATGTGGTGGTAACCCCTCCACATTAAAATGCCTCTTCACATTCCCTTTTAAAGTCTCCACTTTAAATGCATTAAAATTCTCCAAGTTTAATGCTCTCTCATTTAATAAAACTATTTTATTAAATTTATTCAGAATTTTGTTAATTACTTTAATTAACAAACATTCACATATAGCCCCTTGCTATATTTCAATATCACATGCAGAACCACTTCCTGCAATTTCACCCGAAACAATTTCCGGTTTCTATTGAAACAATTCCTGCGCTTTGCAATTCTTTCGTCTGAAACATATGTGCTCCAAAATGGTGTCCGGTAACTCTTAAGTGTGCCACCCTATGGTTCGCGAATAGTGCAGACATGATCGAGACCCTTCTCCGATTAATAATCAGTAGAGGGACCTGGAGATCCGTACTGACTCCTACACATTCAATGATGACTTCTGTGATCGTGAGAACCTTTAACGCTTGTAACTAAATCCCTTTGTCTCTCGATATATTACATGTCCGAGATTCGATCATCGGTATCTCCATACCTAGTTTGATCTCGTTTCCGACATGCACTCTTTTCTCGTTCCCGTGATATAACATTCTAGTGATCACATCACTTGCTAGCAAGCTATCTCAATGTGATATCACCGAGAGGGCCCAGAGTATATCTATCCGTCATCAGGATTGACAAATTCCACTCTTGATCCATGAGCCTCAACATAACACCTTCGTAGTACTGAACCCATCTTTATAGTCACCCGGTTACGGTGTGACGTTTGATGTTATCAAGATACTCTTCAAGTGTTAGCAATTAACATGATCTCATGGTCTAAGGATAAACATTACTTCGTATGATGTTATAGCAATATAAACATAATGACTTAATCGTCATGCTATACTTCGGATGAATGTTCATCACATCATTCCACCAATGGTGTGACCTTGTTATTAACAACATCCAATGTCCATGATCAGGAAACCTTGATCATCTTGTTAATCAACAAGCTAGTCTATAAGAGAGGCATAACTAGGAACCCTTTTTGTTAATTAAAAACACATGTATTGATGTTTCCGATCAATACAATTCTAGCATGTAAAATAAACATCTATCACATATAAGGAATACATAATAACAACTTTATTATTGCCTCTCAGGGCATATTTCCTTCAGAAGCATGGTGCCTTCTCGGCACGCCTCAATGAAGAACCCGATCGTATGGCTCTCCAGGATGCCCTCGCAAGTGTTGCGCAGCTCCGTCCACTTGGCGAGGTACTCGCGGTCCAACTCGTGGTTGCCCTAGATGCATAGGGCCAGATCACGAGGGCGAGCCGGACGCTTGTATGTGTTGTTGAAGTTGCGGACTAACACCTTCTCAAAGTCCGGCTAGGCGTTGATGCTGTTGGGCGCGAGGTTGTTGAGCCATGTCCTCGCCGACCCGGTTAGCATGAGGGGACATAGCGCACCACTATGTGCTTGTTCCCATGGGCGATGCTGACTGTTGTGGCATAGTTGGTCAGCCAGTCCTCCGGCTTCATGCTACTGTCGTACTTGGGGGTGTCCCGTGGTAGGGTAAACTTATCCGGAAACGGCTCGTTCCAGATGCAGGGTCTGAAACAAATCGCCCTAGTAGAATCTTCCTATTCCGTGATGCGAGCTTGAGCTAGGAGCTCGATGCGGTCATGGGCATCCAGACGGTCCGGGTTGGGCGCCCCTACCTAGCCCGAGGGACGGGAACCGGCAAGTTGTGGCGCTCCGGTTGGTGGAGGGGGCGGTGGTGGGTTGCTATTCACCGTCTGCTCCTGACGCGGTTGGCCCTTGTGGCCAGAGTTGTGATGCTTGCTTCGGGACTTTGCCGCTAGAGGGGAGGACACCTGCTGGGTCTTGCAGGGTGCTCCCTTGCTGTTGTCGGGCTTCTTGCTTCCCCTGGAGCAGCTGGGGTCCTCGTTCATCTTCCAGATGGCGTCAGCCTACTCATCCGCGACCCGGAGGAGCTCCTGTACCCGGGCATGTTGTCGGTCTCGCTCCTCGCCCTCCATGTTGGGCAGCTCGTCCATCGCGGCTCGCGCCACACGCAGGTTCTTGATGGGCGTGTTGTAGGTGGGCCGGACAAGAAGGGGTGGTGGATCTGACTCCCCGTCCCTCTCCATCCTTCTGCCTAGCTCGCCGCCCCAGCATCGCACATGTACGCACCGGCTCGGCTCCTTGGTAACCGGAGTGTGGCTGTGAGTGCGGTCGTACTCGCACATGGTGATGTCGACTTTCTTCTTGGCGGCAGCTAGCTCGATGGCCTCCTACAGGAGGAGCTGTCTCTCCATTGTGAAGTTCGCCTCCGCCTCCTCCGGGTTGTCCCCGACGTTAACAAAAGTGAGGAGCCGGTCGATGGCCTCTTCCACTGGGTTCTTCGACCGCGGTAGGGCGGAAGTTCCAGCCTCATCGCTGCTCTGCTCCCGAGGACAGCGAGGCTGGGAGCTAGAGCCGGCCATCATGACCTTGACGCTGCGTGGGGCGACGGAAATGCCACTGCCGGGGAGGAACGACACCGAGACAGAGACGATCTCCCTAGGGAAACACTCCGGCACGATGGCGACATAGACGGGAAGGTCACCGAATAGCAGGATGGAGCCGTTTGCCGGAAAGGTGGATCCGGTGAAACATGACGCATTGTCGATGACGTAGTCAAACTTGCCAAGCGTAAGCACAAGGCCGGAGGCCACGCGCTCACCAGCTGAAGTGCGGGGTCCCGTGTGGAACTCGAAGCCATCTAGCCCCATGGTGGGTGCCAACTATCGTTGTATTGGAAACGATAGTACCTGAAAAGGTTAGATAGAGGTGTGGGGACTAGCAGGGAAGCTCTCGACGGCATCCATAGGCGGGATTGGGTACGAGCTGGTGTAATGAGACACAAGAGGTACCCAGGTTTGGAGCCCTCGTGGTGAGGTAAAACTCCTACTCCTGCCGATCTGACTATGAGTAGAATACGGGTTACAAGCGCTCCTCGGGCTGTATGATCTAGCTACCTCTTAAATCATCGGCCCTTGCTATGAGAGCCTTGCCCCTCCTTATATAGGCAAAGGGGCAATGGTCTCACTGGCCAGTCTGACTGGCGGGTCCCACAGGTGGGCCCCAGCCAGCTAGTCATCTACAGTATCCGGTATGGTGTGTCATGTCGAAGTGCAGAACATGCGGGTCTTCATGGATACAGTGAACACCGTGCGAGCCTATCGTCAGCAACCGGCCACTATGCTTACGTCACCCGCTAAGTCTTCGGTATGGCCTCGTAGTTGGTGGTCTTGTCACTGTACCAGGGCGTACCATGCACTGTGCAACACGTCGCCCCATCCTCCTGATTGCGTCCAACTACGCTCGTGTAGCCAGTTCTGTATCTTGTCGCCTTTCCTGGTTCTGGCTACCAGCTGGTAGCTGGTACGAAGTGCCTATGTCCGGCTATGATCTGCTAGCCGGATGCGAGCCTCCTGCCTTCATTCTTGCCTGGTTGGGGTACCCGGGGGTCATCCCCCCGACACGGGGGCTACTCCCAACAGGAGCACTGGTCGTGCACCAAAGGTCTTTCCAGGCCTAGTGTTACGCCATCAAAGTAAAAGTACAAGAATATAATGCCTCGATTCCTTCTTCGAATCCATGATTCGATTATGTACTCGGGGGCTACTCCCATAGGGAGAGCTAGAATCACATTTGACAACAAACGTCCATACACAGCAGTCAAAAAAGGTTCAAAGTCCCCACTTGAGTCTACGGCTCGAATAAGCACTCAGGGGCTACTCCCATAGGGAGCACTGGTCGCATGATACCTTCGATCCCGATTACGGATGTAGTATAGCTTCTTTTTCCCTAGTAGACCTAGGTTATCGAATCCTTGGGAAGCGAATGCGTAGTGAACTTACTTTAACTGACCTTCGGGACTTTTAGAATTCCTTTTGTGTTTTTACCTAACCAATAGCTTGTGTCTTTTTGTTGTTGTCGATGATGGAGAGAGAGGGCCTAGGGCGTTCGGTTTCACCTGTAGCTGTGCAAAACATCTGATGGAAATAAAAGATAGAAATAAAGTATGTGTGTACTTGTTAGAGCAAGATAAATTATATGTGGGCACTGCATCCATAATTGCTATTGCCTCGGCAACCGCTTATAGAAATAACCTACTAGTCTTATCCATATAAGAAAGAGAACTAATGATATGCATAGTGATGCCACCGTTAATCCCAAGCAAATCCCTCACATACAGCCGTACTACCCCTTCTGTCACTAGGGTTCCCAACCCACAGATCAGTCATCACTCATACTCCCTATACCTGGCTCAAACCTCGGGGTCTTGGGTACCTGACAAGTCCTTGGATTGAGGCAAGAGAGGATACAATAATTATCATGTTATACAAACTAATACATGATCCCATCTGATAAATCACATGCACAATTGCTACATGGCTAGGTCGGAGCCCTTAGCCCAAGGAGAATTACTCACACATAGAGATGAGATCAACAATCACAAACATTGTAATGAAAATCATAAGATTGATAGCAATAGTCTTACAATGTCACCAATCGGAGAAGAGATCTACTATTACAAGTGGTCGAATGTGGCTATGGAGATGGAGAAGGGTTTGGAGATCTGAGGCGGCTTTTTGGCGAGATCTGGCTTCTTCGGGGAGGGGTGAGCTCTGTTTTCCCGTCGCCTGAGGCTTCTTTATATAGGGGTTCCTTCACGAAAGTTGTTCTGTTTGACCTAATGGTGGCGGCGCCAACTATACGACCAGAGCTATACGGCCGGAATTTTTGCTCTGGTCGTATAGTTGGTCATTAAAGTGTCTGCCTCTGTTGTACAGCTCCTGGTTTCTTCTGGTTGTTGGAAATCTCGTATCTTCAACTTTAATGTAGTGATTCCCTCCTTTAAATAACGTTACCTGCGTAGGAAAAATATAAAAGAAAGGATTGCATGCCCCTCTGAATATTAGCATTAGTGGCAGGGTTTAGAGTGATATTTCATCAAGAATATGAATAATGTCCAGTTTAAATGTGGATGTAAATGGCTATATTTCAGAGCCATCAACCTCCCCAAGCTTAAACTTGATCGTCCCGAGCAATAAAACCAAAATCAAAAAGGAACTCAACATTTAAACTGAAATAATGACATGGTGATCTTACTCATGATTAGTAGTCTCATGTTTCCTCCACTTCATAAATCTGAAAAACTTCAGCATAGATAGAGTAATGGCAAGCATATAATACGGGTTTCATGCATCCTTATAGCGCAACAAAATTATTGTAAACATGGATGATTCAAATGAGGAAACTTTATTCCATGTCAAGTAATCAACTCATAGGCTTGCCTTTGAATAGTAAAGTGTAATCATGTAAATTAAGAGTGTGAGAGTTGTCATGAAAAGCATATATACTAGAGTATCTCAATTCTCCCACATCAATAAATCAAGCCTTTTCAAGCACTACATTTCTATTCAGTGTCCTTCAAGAATTTCAGTTTTTAAGTAATTGAGAGCATGCCAAAAAAATATTTAGTTTATCGGGCTATGATGGACACTCGTGGCAACACTAAGGTTTTTTTTTCCTTTTGCATAATGATTTCTCATAACAGCCAGAGGAGAGATTCCATCGTGATTACAGCTACCCGGGAGTACCAAGAATCTTACCCACTATAGCATTGCTGCTACAAGTGTTTAATCAACTCATAGCCGAAATCTAGGAGTTTCCTCCATGAAGATCGTTCGTAGGCCAGCGAATTTGTTGGCATCCCATGAAGTTTGACACACGTAAAGCTATATCATTCTTACGATTAACAAGTCAAACTTTGGCATGCTCACAAAAACCGCTAAACATTAATTCAATCGAACAAATTCTTTCAAAGAGAGCTATTAAGTCAATCAACATTTTCAGTGGTGTTGAGTGTCTCTAGAAATAAGCCTTCAAGACTAAGCACTACAACACCCAAGCCTTCAATTAGGAGACTTTTTCTTATTACAATTGTTTAGCAATTTTTAGGCAAGACTTGGTTAATTATGAGAGCTAGAACAAAACATACCCAATTAAATACCCATGCAAACAAAAATCTTACTACAATACAAAGACTCACTCCACCAATATAATATCTCAACATTTACTAATAACTAGCATGGGTTTCTCAAACTTCAAAAGTGGGGAGCATATGGCATACTTGTCATGTTTGGTTCCACTTATCTCTTCCGTTTTTATCTGTTTCTTGGAAACTCCAAGTCGACCACTCTCCTGCAAATATATGAAGACCTCGAGGTGGAAAGAAAAGAAAGAGGGAAAATAAGGAAAAATGGAGAAATCTTTTTGTGGTTTTTAAGAGAGGGACTTTAAAGAATAGAAAATTGGCGGCAAAGCTCGGCTAGAAAATGTCGAAAGCAAAATAGAAAGAACTAAAGATAAAGTGTTGGGGAAAGCAACACAGGTGCTTATAAATAAAAATACAACCTCTAGAATAAATCAAAGCAAATAAACGCAATGTAAAGATACATGAGGAAGCTTCCCCAAGCTTAGGCTTTTGCAAGCCCTTCAATTTATTTTGGTGGCGGGAAAAAGTCGTTACTCCAGTTTGCGAATTAGGTTGAGAGGTTACTTGTTGATTCTTGGAGGTTCAAAGAGAGGCTATGCATCCTCTCCACAATCCCTCCAAGTCCTTGGAAATCTTGGTATGTGGCGAACCGAGTTTGTGGCTGCTCCTCTTGATAAGGAACTTATTGCTCCTCCTCTTGGTACTCATCCTCCTCCAGAATCTCTTCCTCTGGTTAGTGTTGCTCAACCTACAAATCATATAGCAAACATCCTTCCTCGATAGAGAAAAGACCATTAGGCAAAGGAGGGGGGTAGATACGTCTAGCTCTAGCAATATGCAAATAATAAACACCACCTCTCCTAGTGAGCATTCCACAGGCTCTCAAACTGGAGAAACCAACATGTGTCTCACCTAGCACGGGTTGCAACTCACCTAGGTGGAGGCCTAGGGCAGTGGAAAGCACGGTGATGACACCTCCACCAGTGATTGATCCTTAGCTTTGGGAGGCTTGGTGCTCCAGGTAGCGCACAATGATGGCGCCCAAGTTGAGTGACAAGCCGCAGTTGATGTAAGCAGCCTTTGCGAGGACTAGTATGTCTTCCTCGTTGAGTCTCGTGAACTCATTATGTGCTTGCAAGGTGTTAGCAATAACATAAAACAAATAGTGAATTGCGGGATGTTGAATATTCTTCCCCATGTTTATTCTAGTAGTGAAACTCATTCCATTATAGTATTGTTCAGGGGTAGGTTCTAGGCCAGTAAAGGATGCACATAAAGCATGAATATCATTGTTTGGAAAATTAAAACATGCACATCATTCAAAGGAACCAAGATTTAACTTGTTAAAAAGACTCTTTGGAATTGTTGACACGCTTGCACCTAGATCACAAAGTGCAGCTATCTCATTGGTTCCAATTATAATCTTAATAGTAGGCTCAAATATGTCATCTGGTTTAACAGGTAGTTTTCCAGCAATTTGCTTGTATTCTTCTTCAAGCTCGCGTACCTTTATTGCTACTTGGTTGACAAAATGTTGGTACATAGATTCCTCACTACCTTCACTTACCGGAATCTTGATGTTGATCCTTTTTACGAGATCTTCAACGGGTTAACTTGGTGAAGGAGCATTACTATAGTCAAGTTCTTTAGGCTCCTCCCTTTGGATCCTCATCATTTTGAGTTCTTCAACAAGATTGGGCTCAGTTTTACCTGCAAGTTTAGCTATAATGAGAGTTTGACTCTCGATTATCTTACCTAGTTGTGCCTCAACGATCCTTGTTCTTTCTTGAAGGGCTTGCAAATCATTTCTCAAACTAACAACTTGGTTAGATAATTTACCAAGCATAGCATCATGGTTCTCCGTAATGTTAGCTAGAATATTATTTTGTTTATTTTGTGAGTCTATGAAAGACTTAAGCGTTTCTTGGAGATTACCATTACTAGTACCCATATTATTATTAGAGTTACCTGCAGGACTAGCATAATGTTTCTGAAAGTTAGGATTGTAACTCTCTTCCCAGCAGGGTTATAATCATTATGAGCTACAAAGTCTATTTCTTCAATATTTGTTTCAGGCGTGGCTCTTACCTGGGTTTCCTTACCTTTTACGGCTAGTATGATCTCATCCAACTTAGCATTGAGATCTTCGTTCTATTGTGCTGAGATAGAGTTCACCTTCTTCGTGTTTGATCTTTCCACATGCCATTGGGCATGGTTGTATTGCATATTGTCTAGCAGCTGCATTGCTTCGGTAAGATGTTTACCCATAAATGTTCCTCCAGCTGTAGTATCAAGCATAGACTTAGACACAGGATTAAGAGCATTGTAAAATAAATGGAGGATTAACCAATCCTCCAGCCCATTACTAGGACAGTTTCTTAGAAATTCTTTCATCCTCTCCCATGCAAGCGCTGGTGGCTCATGCTCTTCCTGTCTAAAGCCAGTAATGTTAGATCAAAGTTGCATAGTCTTTGCAGGTGGGAAAAATTTAGTCATAAATAAAGAAGTACATCCCACCCATGATGTAATAGTATTTTTAGGCAAAGATAGCAACCATTCTTTTGCTATCCCTCTTAGAGAGAAAGGAAATAAATGCAATTTGACCGCATCAGGGTCAACTTCTTTTCTACGCATCATATCACATATTCCAGTAAAAGTATTCAAGTGCATACCTGCGTCTTTAACAGAAGAGCCTCCAAATTGATTCTGTTGAACCAAACTTAAGTAATGGGGCTTAATTTCATAGTCATCAACATCGATTGCTGGTTGAGTAATAGGAGTACGCAAATAATCATTACTGGGACTAGCAAACTCCCCAAGCTTCTTTTCAGCCATACTTCCTATGTTTTTGGGTTTTCTTAGATAAAGAATTATAACAGTAAAAGCAAGAATTTAAAGGCTAACAAAGTTTTTTGGTTTATCAAATAAAGACTGAAAGCAAACTAACAAAATTAAAAACAAGGATTAAAACTAGAAAGGTTCCTAATAACCTCACCAGGGTAGCTATTTCTTCCCCGGCAATGGCACCACAATAAGGGTTGATACCTTTGATCGGGATTACAGATGTAGTATAGCTTATTTTTCCCTAGTAGACCTAGGTTATTGAATCCTCGAGAAGCGAATGCATAGTGAAGTTACTTTAACGGACCTTCGGGAGTTCTATAATTCCTTTTGTGTTTTTACTGGACCAATAGCTTGCATCTTTTTGTTGTTGTCGATGATGGAGAGAGAGGTCCTAGGGCGTTCGGTTTCACATGTAGCTATGCAAAACATCTGATGGAAATAAAAGATAGAAATAAAGTATGCACGTACGTGTTAGAGAAAGATAAATTATATGTGGGTAGTGCATCCATAATTCCTATTGCCTCCGCAACCGCTTATAGCAATAACCTACTAGTCTCATCCATAGAAGAAAGAGAACTAATGATATGCATAGTGATGTCACCGTTAATCCCAAGCAAATTCCTCACATACAGCCGTACTACCCCTTCTGTCACTGGGGTTCCCAACCTGCAGATCAGTCATCACTCATACTCCCTATACCTGGTTCAACCCTCGGGGTCTTGGGTACCTGACAAATCCTTGGATTGAGGCAAGAGAGGATACAATAATCATCATGTCATACAAACTAATACACGATCCCATCTATGATAAACCACATGCACAATTGCTACATGGCTAGGCCGGAGCCCTTAGCCCAAGGAGAATTACTCACACATAGAGATGAGATCAACAATCACAAACATTGTAATGAAAATCGTAAGATTGATAGAAATAGTCTTACAATGTTGTCAATCAGAGAAGAGATCTACTATTACAAGTGGTGGAATATGGCTATGGAGATGGAGAAGGGTTTGGAGATCTGAGGCGGCTTTTTGGTGAGGTCTGGCTTCTTCGGGGAGGGGCGATCTGTCGTGGTGATGTCACGGCAAATGTCATGGATAGGCTAAAGGTGGGGACAGGATGCAGTAGAGGAATCCAGGGAGGGATAGTGTAGTGATTCCACACACAGATGCTTTGTATTCTTCAAGCTAGATGAGTTACAAGTGCTCCTTGAGCTGTATTAGGGAGAGGAGGAAGAAGGAACTCTCTTACTCTCAACACCACTATGCTCTCAGGAACCCTCTACCCAAATGCCCATCAACTAGCCAATAACCAATTAAAACTACACCCTTTGTAAAGATGCCCTAGCCCTCGTTATATAGGGGTGGATAGGTATCCAATTAGGGCATACATGGAGGCATATTCTAGGGAATATGCCTCCTCCCAAAATAGCAAACCGACCGGGTCACTTTTCCCCATCGTAAGCCATGCAGTGGCTACGTGAGCCTCTGCGGCACCAGCGTCATCCGACACAGGCAACGTCACCCTTGTCGGCCACGCCTCAGTGGTCCTTCTCTATGTCCGCTTCGCTCACGCTCCAGCGTACAGTGGCCACCTTTTGACTAGCGAGATACCTTCCTTCTCTTGCAAGCCTGATATAACCCGGATTGTACCTGGTTGATCCGGCCACACCGGTACCTGCATACAAGTTATATAAATCCTGTCGGCATACGACATAAGTTGGTCGGGACTCAGTTAGGTGGACATCCTCCGATCTGGGTTACTCCGTGATTCAGCATGCTTTGACCTTGCCGTACCTCGGCTAACTCGGCCATTATACCTCGGCGTGACCCTACCCGGGGGTATCCCCCCAACATTAGTCCCCGAAGCTGGTGCGGTCTTAGCAGCCTCAGCCGCTAAGGCCACAGCAGGTTCAATTTTACCGAGTCTTTCGCTCCCTTTTCCGAGTTACCTCATATCCCAGATTTCATTGGCTAACTTTTCCCTTAGCACATTCCGAGTTTTCACTCGCTGGCCGGGTCACCCTTTGGTTATCCGGGTTATCCTTCCTTCTCTCGTACGCTTCCCCACGTCCCACGTGGAGGGTAATCATTACTTTGCCTCATTTTAAGGGCCTGCGCCGGTTACATGCCATAGTTAATGTCAGATGTTACTGTTGCACACGTCACATCATGTCTGTCTCCTCGTTAACTGTATCACCATGTCGCGTCGTGGGATCTCCTGCGCCTTGTGGCCCTTCCTGTGGCTCGCCTCTGATTGGCTGATCCGGATAATACACGGCCACACCGTGTGGCCCTTCCGCACCGCACGATCCCACTACCCCGCTGGGGCATGGTTAAATAGGGGAGGGGCGCGCCCCTTGGTATTTTCCCCACTCTCGCGCCCCTCTTCCTCTTCTTCTTCCTCTTCTTCCTAGCGACAGCGCCGCCGCCGCACCTGCTTAGCAACGCTGCCACCGCGCCGTGCCTTTCCGCATCCGCATCGCCGCCGCTCCTACGCAGCTCCACCGCCACGGGTCCGCGCCAGTCCAAGGCAATGCCCCCACCTCCGATAGGGCCGGTGAGGACAGCGACTTAGACATGACAGAAGAGGAACTCACCGTCGCGGAACAGAAGATGGAGGAGGAGGCGGAGAACACCAAACGTGGCGCCTGGGCTGGCTCCTGGGTGTGCCAGGACGACCTAGATTGGTTATACCGCACCCGGCGCATCCCTGAGGGCGTGGTTGCCCGCCTCGCCGCCGAGGAGCTCGCACCCTCACCTAACCCTAGTGAGTTTGTGGTGTTCCTCTCCCATTGCCAGCGCGGGTTCGGCCTCCCTGTTAGCGATTTCTTCCATGATTGGCTCAACATCTATGAGCTTCAACCGCACCACCTTCCGACGAACGCCATCACATCTCTTTCTTCCTTCGCCTCCACCATTGAGGGGTATGTCGGATTGTGGCCTACCAAGGAGCTTTGGATCCGGTTCTTCGGTCTACGAAGAAACATTATTCCGAATAAGCAGCTTGATTCGGAGGACAAACATCGCACACAGTTTGGTGCTGTCTCTATTTCTCCTCGGAAACAGTCCATCTTTCCCCGGGTCACGGGGCTTGACTCTTGCAAGGGCTGGGCCCGAACCTTCTTCTATGTCAGAAATGGCACGACTGAAGATCTGATCCGGCTGCGCCCCTATGCCCCGGGTCCTCCTAATCCGGATATGTGGGACCGGGTTTCCAAGAAACCCACAGCCTTGGCGAACCAAGTAAACAAACGGTTTCAGGAGCTGAAAGATGCTGGGCTGCGCAACGAGGATGCGATGATCACTTTCGTCCGCAACCGGATCTCCCCTCTCTAGAAACGCACACATAAACTTTGCCACATGAGTTGGCGCCTTGACCCCAACCGGACTTCCTCATTCGAATTCAGCAATACTGAGATATTCCGTCGGGTCAAGGCCCTCTTCACCACTGACAAAAACTTCTCCGCTGATTGGGAATGGGGGATCGAGCATTTCTGCCAAGATAGGCTTCCTCCTACGGTAAATCTTGTGATCCAATCTTTTTCCGAGTTATATCATATGTCGGAATTTGTTGTTTGTTTGATCCCCTTGCATTTTCTTCTTAGTTGTTTCTTCAGAAAACCCTCGAGGATGGCACTGAGCCTTCTCTCAAATGGGCGAATGATCGAGATGCCCCGGACGAGGAGGAGCCGGATCAGGAGATGTTCCTGCCATTCCCCGATGCCACCAAGCGACCCACCGGTAACTTCTCTTCCTTAAGGGATTGGCCTGATGATGAGGATGATTCCGACGTTGAGGTGATGGAAGCATTTGATGATGTCCCCCTTTCTTACGCCTTTCCGGCATCAGCTAACCCGGGTGGGTAGATCCACGAAGATCCTCCTCTCGCCACGGGCGAGCCTATCCCGGCCGCGTCAAAGAAAAGGGTGGCCGCATCTGCTTCTTCCTCCGGACCTTCTAAGCCAACCAAGAGGCGAAAGAAGTCCACAGACAAAGCTGCCACCAAGCCTACGACTAAGGCCATAACCCGGAGAGCTTGCAAGCCCAAGGAGCCTTTGACCTCTGATGAGTGAGTCACTTCTTCCTTATCCAATTTTCTGCCTCGTGCTTTGCTATTCATTTGTTTTTCCTTTGTTATAATTTCTTATTTGATTCGGCAGGGCTGCGGTGGAGATTCCTCAGAGTGGATCCGGCATCGCTTCGCCCCTCCGGCATAGCCCTTCTCCCCCTCGTGGCGACGATTCACGCCCGTTGAGCCCCATTTAGGAGGGTTCAGCGGCTGCTACGGGTTCTAGCCCACCTCATCCAGAGGAGGGCAACCTCGGAGTAGGGGGAAGTGGCTCTGCCAAGGCAGCGGTTGCTCCCAGCTCCACTTCAGCTCAGCCGCAACCAGCTACCTCCGAGGTACCATTAGCACCCATGCCAAGACAAGCACCAGCACAAGGACCAGCATCAGCACCAACAGCAGCAGCACAAGCATCAGCAGCAGCACCAACTCCCTCCGCCTCGTCCGAGTCCTCCAAGGCTCGGCGAGAAGACACAACTAGCACCAAGGTTGTGCCCAAGGGCAAATCCACAGCACAAACTTCAACCTCTCAGCAGCAGTCCAAGGGCAAGAAAGCTTCTGACGCCGCCAGGGCAGCATCTATTGAGGCTGGACAGCGCACGCTCGCATCCATGCTTCCTAAGAAGACCCCACCGAAGAAATACACCTCTGCCGGGTCAGCTGATGCGCAACTTGTTTTGCACACCAACCCCGTTGTTGCACAAGTTGAGAGGAGGGAGGCCCACGCCAAGGGTTTGATCGCACCCCACATGCTTACCGGAGAACGCTATCCTCCGGCCTTGATCGAGTTCGTCAATAACTAGAACAAGGCGGAGTTCGTCCATAATGACGATCTCCCGGAGAAATTTGGGCATGCCGAGTTTGCGGCACAGATGAACACATCCGCCAAGGATATCAACCTTGCGGGTCAGATGATGGAGGTACGCTACTTCGTCTTTTCTTTGACATGTACTAGTGCTTAGTCATATAACCATTAGTCCCGGAGCCTCCAGGGGAGTAACTTGTTACTCGGCTGGATGCTCCTTAGACAATTAGCGTAGCTCCCTAGTAACTTCGAATATGCACACACCTAGAGCCGGGTTAAGTTCCACTTGACCCGGATCTTGCACACTTTGAATATGCACACACCTAGAGCCGGGTTAAGTCCCACTTGGCCCGGATTTTGTACACTTCGAATATGCACACACCTAGAGCCGGGTTAAGTCCCACTTGGCCCGGATTTTGTACACTTCGAATATGCACACACCTAGAGCCGGGTTAAGTCCCACTTGGCCTGGATTTTGTACACTTTGAATATGCACACACCTAGAGCCGGGTTAAGTTCCACTTGGCCTGGATCTTGTACACTTCTAATATGCACACACCTAGAGTCGGGTTAAGTTCCACTTGGCCCGGATTTTGTACACTTCGAATATGCATACACCTAGAGCCGGGTTAAGTTCCACTTGGCCCGGACTTTGTACACTTCGAATATGCACACACCTAGAGCCGGGTTAAGTCCCACTTGGCCCGGATTTTGTACACTTCGAATATGCATACACCTAGAGCCAGGTTAAGTCCCACTTGGCCCGGATTTTGTACACTTCGAATATGCACACACCTAGAGCCGGGTTAAGTTCCACTTGGCCCGTATCTTTTACACTTCGAATATGCACACACCTAGAGCCGGGTTAAGTTCCACTTGGCCCTGATTTTGTACACTTCGAATATGCACACACCTAGAGCCGGGTTAAGTTCCACTTGGCCCGGATTTTGTACACTTCGAATATGCACACACCTATAGCCGGGTTAAGTTCCACTTGGCCCGGATTTTTTACACTTCGAATATGCACACACCTAGAGCCAGGTTAAGTTCCACTTGGCCCGGATTTTGTACACTTCGGATATGCACCTGATTAAGCTATCCTTGCTCTTTTTCAGGTGACTACCAATCGCCGGAGCGCTGAGTTTCAGTGCCTCTTGGACACACATAAGGCGCTACGCTCGAAACATTCTACTCTTCTCGCCGAGTTTGAGAAACGGGGTAAGTTTTCTCCTTGGCTTTTTCCCATCTTTCTTTGTCTTTTCCCACCGAACTAATCTGTTATTTGGATTGGGCAGCCAGAGTGGAGGCCGAGAACATCCTCATGAGTAAGAACTTGGACCAGATAAAAGGTAAGTCACTTCGGTTACTTAACTTCTGTGCTCTCTTTCCCTTCTCCTAAGCTCGGCAAATATTCATACCTCGACTTTGCCGGGTCAACAAACTATTTCAGCATCTCTTGAAGATAGTGTGCCAGTGCCTGATATGATGCTGCATTTTCTCGAACAAGCAGGGCAACATCAATCCGAACTTAAGAAGAAGGATGATGAGCTCGCCCTTTTTCGGACCAAGCATGATGTAATTTCCAAGCTCAAGGCAGAGATGAAGAAGCTCAAGGCCCTCCACAAATCCGAGATGGATAAAGCTGGCCAAGATTTTACTGAAGAGCGAGAACGTCTCAACCTCCAAATTGCCAAAGATCAAGAACTGTTGAAGGAGGCCGACGCTAATCTTGAGTCGGCGAAAGCTGAACTTGTGCAACTCCGGAAGAGGCGTGACAACTGCACCAAGGAGCTGACACGGATCCACAGCCATATTTCTCGTAAGTTCTTTTCCTTCAGCCGGCATGAATCTCTCCAGGTCAACCTCCTTCACCTATTTCACGTGTCTTGTTTTCAGACAAATTTCCGGAGGGTGATGTCATTGCAGCCACTGCCGTTGCCAAGTTTCGCCAAAAGAGAGGTACCCCGATTGGTCCTGGCGCTGAAAATATTCCCTATGACATGGAGGACCTGCTGGTCAGCTTATCTTCTCGCGTCGAGATTGTGAAGAACTATGGTAAGGATATCCTAGATGTAGCAGTCCGGATCTTCAATGCCTTTTGGCCTGATGAAGATACTCTAGAGGGGTCCACTGCTCTAATCAACAAGTTAATGGAGTGCGAGACCCAGCTTGACCTCTAGAGGGAATCCGCCGGACGCGCCGGAGCTGAAACCGTCCTCCACTACGTGCTCACATGGTATGAAAAAATAAACCTGAATCTTCTCGAGCGCATGCGCATCGGATCAAGGTGGTCCAATGATCCGGATTGGATAGCTCGGCGCAAGGCTTGCACCCATAGCCTCATTCAGTATGCCCCCATCCATCAATGGAACGAGGGACCAAGCTTCCTTGGCGCTGTTGATGACGAATCTGTCGAAGAAGATTCGGGTGAGGAGGAAGAGGATGAAGCCTCGGACGTCGAAGAGAACAAAGATGATGCTAAAGCTGAGGCCAGAGTTCCACCTACTGGCGCCGAGTTACCTCCTCCTATTGCTCCTTGATTCCCAACAAACACTTTGAAATTTATCAGATCCCCGGTATGCCGGGTGCAGATGTATTAATCACACAGACTATATTTTGATACTAAGTTGCTTGTGCCGGATTAACTTGGACTTAGTCCCCGAGTTTCATTTTCTTGTTTCTCCAATTTCCTGGCTCGGCCCGTGTCTACCTTGGTTCGGTTTTATGACTTACGGGTCCGAGTTTCAAAAATTGACTTAACAATACTTGGAAACTTTAGGACTAGCTCAAAATAATTCAGCATAGGAAATATAAAGTAAGCATAAGGTTAGTCCGAACAACAAATGTCGGCTCGATTAAGTTCCTTTCCTTAGTATTTTTCGTGTGCTACGCAATTCCAAACTTGTTCTCTTGCTTGCCATGAAGCCAAATCTTGTTGGACAGTAGCAAGTTGAAGAGTTGAGTTTTTGGCACTCACACACTACTAATCCGACTTAGGCAGAAGCGACTTAAACCAGCCGACATAAAAATAAATAACAAGTTCAGAAGACAACAAATATTATTAAGGCAGTCCCCAAGTTACTGCTCGAGGTGCCACGATTTCATTGATAAGCTCATTGCCGGCATACATACCGACGTATGAGAGACTCGGATACACACACTTCTTTGCTAAGTGTAGAACGGACGAAGTAGAGCTACATTCCACGGACGCTTAGATTCCTCGCCGGACCTGTCCGCCTTGTTCTTCTCCTATGGTTTTGCATCGATGAGATAATACGAGTCATTGTGCAATGCTTTACTCACAATGAATGGCCCTTCCAATGAGGGGGATAGCTTATGCATGCCAGCAGTACGTTGTACCAACCGGAGTACCAGATCACCTTCCCAGAAGACTCGGGGATTTACCTTCCGTCTATGATAGCGTCAGAGGTTTTGCTGATATATGGCGGATCTGGACAATGCCAATTCTCTCGCTTCTTCCAGCAGATCAACATCATTTTGCTGGGCTGCTCGCACTTTGGCTTCTATGTATTGGGTGACTCTAGGCAAATCATGCTCTATGTCGGCTGGTAATACAGCTTATGCCCCATATACCAGAAAGAACAGCGTATAGCCTGTTGATCGATTTGGAGTTGTTCTTAAACTCCACAGTACCGCTGGTAGTTCTTCTATCCAGCACCCTGTTGATCTTTGCAGCGGCTCAATGAGCCGGGATTCTATCCTGGATAATACTAATCCATTGGATCTCTCCACTTGTCCGTTCGATGCAGGGTGGGCTACTGAAGCAACGTCCAGCCGGATCTTCTTATCTCGGCAGAATCGCGCAAATACTCCTTCAGCAAAATTTGTGCCATTATCTGTTATGATACTGTGAGGATAGCCATATCTCAAGATGATATCTTTGAGGAATGTTACGGCCGTGGCTCCATCACATTTTCTTATTGGCTTTACCTCAATCCACTTTGTAAATTTGTCAACCATAACCAAGATATGGGTCATATTCCCTCTTGCTGGTTTAAACGGGCCAACCATATCCAAACACCATACAACAAATGGCCAGGTAATTGCTATAGTCTTGAGCTCCGACATTGGCATATGTGTCTTGGTTGCATACCTCTGACAACCATTGCATTTTCTTACTAGATCTTCTGCTTGTTCCAAGGCACTTGGCTAGTAGAACCCATGCTGGAAAGCTTTTGCCACTAAAGCAATAGATGAGGCGTGATGCCCACATTCCCCTTGATGTATATCCCGGAGGATGTCAAGCCCTTCTTCCGGGTCAACACATCGTTGGAGGACATTTGTGACACTTCTCTTGTATAGTTTGGCATTGATAATTGTGTATGCCTTTGCGCGCCTTGTCGTCGGTTTGAGGACAAGTACGCCATGAGGGGGTCCTCGAGGCGTGTGAGAGAGAGGGGTGTGAGATGTACGGTGTTCCGGGACGGTGAGCACACAAGTTTACCCAGGTTCGAATCCGCCGGCTTGGGACGGACCCTACTCCTGCTAGCAATCCAGTAATACGGCAGAGCCGGAATATGGGTTACAAGGGTTTCGCCTGTGCGAGTTGAGGGTCTAAAAGTGTTGAGTGCCCTAAAGGCTCTCCCTAGGATGGCTTATATAGATATCCGGCCTAGGGTTTACAGGAGAGATCAATCCGGCTATGACTAAGAGTTGGTTACAGAGTACATCTTGAACTACAAGTAACATTATGGGCCTAAGTCGGTAAGTCTTCTGGCCTTCCCGTAGTCGGATTGGACTCCGTCTTCTCTCCCTAACTGGGCCGCCCGTGAAGCAAAGCTCTAACCCAAAGTGGGCCACCCTGGTCAGTGAGGATCTGTGAGGATACCCGGAAAGTATATCCCCAACACGCCTCTGAATTTTCCTGGAAAGGACCTCTTCACTGGGCAAAGTTCCATCCTTCAGGAATTGAAATATGGGCAGTGCCCAAGCCGGTATAGCTCGCACTGGAAACACATCCTCATCTACTTCCATTTGCTCCACCGGCATAACCTCGGCCAGATCTTGCTGCGCAGTCCCCGGGTTCTGCGAAGCAGTCCCCGGGTTTCCTGAACCACTTCCCACGTCAATGTCCATGGGTATAGCTCCGGACTCCGGATCTGCTGGGATGTAGATTGAGTCGGTTTCTAGGGACGGCCTGATAGATGGTTTTCCGAGGTGTTCTAGTGCTACACCCAGTGGAATTGCTTGTCGGGTTGATCAAGCTTCGACAATACGTCGACAGCCTCGTTTTCCAGCCGGGGTACATGGCCTCAAAGTACCCAGATATCTTTTGTACATGGAATCTGTACAATGCCATGTTTGGATCAAGAGCGTCCCACTGCCCCGAGACTTGCTGAACTACTAGATCCGAGTCGCCAAAGCATTGGATCCGACGTATTCCAATTTCTTTTGCCACTTTCAGCCCATGCACAAGTGCTTCATATTCGGCGACATTGTCTGATGCTGCGAAATGGATCTGTAGTACATACTTCAGCTGGTCGTTCTTTGGCAAGGTAAGTACAACTCCAGCGCCTAACCCGGTTTTTGTTTTCGATCCATTAAAATGCATTCTCCAGTAGTTCGGATCTGGTAACGGTGGTTCGTATTGCATCTCAGCCCAATCCACGAAAAAGTCTGCCACAGCCTGAGACTTGATCGCATCTCTTCTGTCGTATTGCGAAGCATAAGGGGCTAGCTCAATCGCCCATTTTGCGATTCGGCCGCTTCCATCCTTGTTTCTCATTATCTCAGATATGGGGGCTTCACATATCACTTTGATGGGTGTTCTTCAAAGTAGTGTTTTAGCTTCTTTGCTGACATGTACACACCTATGCCATTTTCTGATAGTGAGGATAGTTTTGCTTCGACGCGGATAATACCTCGCTTAGGTAATAGACTGGCCTTTGCACTGACTTACCCTCTTGATCGCACTCTACCACCACCACTGCACTTACAACTCGGTTGGTTGCGGCTATATAGCGCAACATTGGCTCTTTTGATAGTGGAGAGGCTAACACTGGTGTAGTGGCTAATATCTTATTTAATTGGATAAAGGCTTCGTTGGCCTGCGGCGTCCATACGAACTTGTCCGCTTTTTTCATTAATTGATAGAGAGGCAATGCCTTTTCTCCCATCCGACATACAAACCGACTTAAAGATGCTAGGCAACCAGTGAACTTCTGGACATCGTTAAGACACTTCGGCAGCTCCATTCGCTCTATGGCTCGGATTTTAGTTGGATTAACTTCGATACCTCAGTTGGATACAAGAAATCCGAGTAATTTTCCAGTCGGGACACCGAAGGTACATTTTTCCAGGTTAAGCTTCATTCGTAATCTTCTTAGGTTCACGAATGTTTGCCTGATATCATCAAGGAGCGTTCTGCTTTCCTTGGTTTTTATAACCACATCATCCACATACACTTGCACATTTCAGCCGATTTGGTCGTGTAAACATTTTTGCATACATCTTTGGTACATTGCCCCCGCATTACATAAACCAAAAGGCATGGTGCGATAGCAATAAGCCCCATACGGGGTGATAAACGCAGTCTTTATTTGATCATTCGGATTCAGAGGTATCTGATGGAAACCCGAATATGCATCTATGAATGACAACAGTTCACACCCAGTAGTAGAATCTATGACCTGATCTATCCTTGGCAGTGGGAATGGATCATTTGGACACGCCTTATTCAGGTTCGTGTAATCGATGCACATGCGCCAAACCACTTCCACATTCGGATCATCTTTCTTCTTCTCTACCAGCACTGGATTAGATAGCCAATCCAGGTAAAGCACTTCCATGATGAACCCAGCTGCTAGGAGCCAAGCTATCTCATCTCTAATGACTTTTCTCCTATCTTCGGCAAAGCGGCGAAGAGGTTGCTTCACCGGCTTTGCTCCGGGTCTCACATTCAAAGAGTGCTCGGCCAACTCCCTCGGAACACCTTGCAAGTCCTATGTGGACCAAGCAAAAATATCCTGATTCTCATGGAGGAAGTTGACAAGCTCGCTTTCCTATCTGTCATTTAACCCGACACCAATTGTTATGGTATGCTCTGGGAACAAATCATCGACAGGCACTTTCTTTGTATCTTTCGTTGCTTGAAATGAGACACTTCCATGCGGGTTACTCAGCGCCGGCATATACTGCTGAGCAGATTGAGCCAATGCCGCCACCTCCTGGATCTTTCTTTTTTCTTGTGCAATCACGAGTGACTCGGCCAGGTTAGACCCAGCTGACACACACTCAATGGAACGTCGAAAATCACCTACTATGGTAATTACTCCATTTGGCCCGGGCAACTTCATCTTCAAGTAACTGATGTGACCACTTGCCATGAATTTGTTCAGGGCAGGCCTGCCGAGTAACGCGTGATACGCACTTTCTAAATTCACAACCTCAAACTCCAAGTTCTCAGTTCGACAGTTATCTCTTGTGCCGAATAGCACGTCTACCCAGACCTTGCCAATGGGTTCACAGGAAATGCCTGGCACAATACCATGAAACATTGTTCTCGTGGCCTGGAGCATGTTCTTCGAGATACCCAATTTGCGCATTGTATCCACGTACATAATATTTATGTTGCTTCCATTGTTAATCAGCACCTTCGAAAATCTCACATTTATATTTGGCCCGATGAACGTTGGGTCCAGCACCAATGCATACAAACCAGGGCTCGGCATAAGCTTGGGATGATCTTTGATACTCCATGTAATTTCCTGATCCGACCAAGGCATATACCTCGTCACTGTCGGCATAACTGCATTCACTTCCATATGTCGGCGTTGCAAGCTCTTTCTATCTGTTTCCTCTTTGGTAAACACACAGTAACTCTGGTGATGCTCTCTGTATTCATTTCTCCCCTCATTTCCGGGATATCCTTGATCTAGCTGACGCTGATTTTCCACTTGATGCACTGCATCCCTTCTCTCATGGTTTTCATAACTCGGCGGAGGGGGTGGCAACATTAACTGTTGCATATTCGCTTCGGAAAGCAATTGCTGCCGGGGTAACTCCTGCCGAGGTTGATCGTTCCGAGGTGCCTGAGCATTCCCCGAACCACTTTGTTCTATGTTCCTCATCCATTCACATTGCCGAGTCGTGTGACCTGCCGGGTTACTCGGATTTGGCGTGTGAAATTTACACGGCTGATCCAGCATTGCCTCATAGGTATACCTCGGACGGTCCTTCTTCTCTTGCCACTGTTTCTTCTGATCTGGCGTCCAAGTTTTCTTGCCATCATTTAGTGGAGTCCATGGTTGCCCTCAAGTTTTCTGACGCTGATTACTCCCTGCTCCGGGTTGGTCTTGATTGACAGCTGCAACTTGTTGCGAACTGTATCTGTAATCCGGCCTATCATCTCTTCTCTTACCCCGGTAATCATTCTGCCGGGATGATCTGGCTCCATCTCGCTGGTAGTACTCCTCATTTGACTCGTTTGACACAAGCCTAGGTTGAGTCGGATCACCCAAGGCATATGAATCAGCAATCCGGATCGTCTCTGCCCGTGTAGTTGGCATATCCCTTTGTAACCTTTGCCACAACATGCTTGCGTATCTACACCCTTGCGCAAACCAAGCTATGGCCAGTGACTCAATCACGCCCTCACATGAGTTTCGCACATTGCACCACCGAGTTAAGAACTCCCGGTCTGTCTCATTCAGTCTCTGCTTGCACATTGCTAGGGTATGTGGCCTATTCAGCCTCTGGTACGTGCTCGAGAAGTTACTGACGAACATTTCCTCAAAATCGATCCAGCAGTTAATACTTCCGGGTGGCAAATTGTTTAACCATACCCTCACTGGCCCCTCCAGTGTCTGAGGTACATATCTCACATCCCATCTCAAGTTGCTTGTAGCAATTTTCACCGCTGTTGCATAGTTGATCAACCAATCCTCCGGCTTGGCGCTACCGTCATATGTTTTTGTGCCTCTAGGTAACTGGAAGTTAGGTACGGGAGGCTCCTTCATGATCTGGGGCCCAAAACACGCAGGACCCGGAGGACCTTGACACTCAATTTGCTCCGACCTATAAAGCCGATCTAGTTTTAACCTGGCATCGTCATGCATCAAGTTCATGCTTCCCAACCTTGACCCTATCACGTGATAGTCCGGCCTAGGGTATCCTGCGTTCACCATTTCTGAATCACCATCATTGTATCTATCTTGCTCTTGTGGAGCTCCTCGTTGTTGCATACCTTGGCCGGCACTTCGCTCTTGCCGTGGTATATTCCGCTGTTGCGGTTTCCCTGCACCCGCCGAGTTGCGTTGTCCGGCATTGCCGTTCATAGCGTTTCCCTGACTGGCATTGCCTTGGTCGCGGTTACCTCCGCCACCTTCACCTCGGCTGACACTTCGTCGGTCCTCATTTCCCGACACTTCTTTTCCTTTCCCTGCCCTTGCCGGGTCATATGGGACTATCTGTTTGTTTCTCCTTGCCGAGGTTACTACTTCCTCTCTCCTTGGGCCACCATGAGGGGATTATGCAGCTCCAACAGATTTCTCCGGGTTACCTACTGCTGAGTGAACGACTTTGGAGCCCCCAACTCTCGCCGGATTAGCCCTGAGCAACTCTTCATTTTGTCTGTTCGCGATCCGAACCAACTCATTGACCCTATCTTGCTGTCTTTGTCAGGCTTCCCCCGTCAAACCCTCTAATTCGGACGCAGCTGCATCTGCTGCTCTGAGGTTCTTTGCCGGGGTACTATACTTCGGCAGCCCCACGGTCAGAATGTTCTCTGATTCCTCAACTCTAGCATCACCCTCTTTGTTCATTTCACTAATGAGGTTTCTCCCCTTCACTTTTACAGCATCTACCTTATTTGCCTTTGCGTACTCACGCAGAGTCATGTTCATCGACTGCTGAGCCGCTGCTATCTTTTTAGCACCCTCTAGTATTTTCTGCCTAGTCTCCTCTAACTCGGCTTGTGCCCGAGCCGGATCTACTGCAGGTGCTATGGGGCTCTCTCGGCTATCTATCGCCTGCTGCAGCACATTCTCTTGCCTCTCTAGTGGAGGACCTCTACTTTTCCTTGGTGCCTTGGGTGTTACCTCCGGATCTGGTGCCGGATCCTTGCTCGCGCCAGCGCCAGGCGCAGTCATCATCAGCTCGGTGCGGTCAGGGGAGCGAGTGATACGCGCCCCACGAGCCGCGCTAAGGGGTGCCTCGCCTCCCTCGACGACATGCCGCGGGTGAACGCACGACACATCGTCAGTGACGTAGATCTTGTGCGTGCCAAGCTTGACGAAGAGGCCGTTGCGCGGAAAGGGTTGCTTGCCGAAGCAGCCAGCATTGTCGCTGACAAAGTCCAACGCTGAACAAGCCCGGAGACGATGCGTTCGCCGGTGCCGACTGTCGTGGTGGTGTCACGGCAGATGCCATGGATAGGCTAAAGGTGGGGACAAGATGCACTAGAGGAATCTAGGGAGGGATAGTGTGGTGATTCCACGCACAGATGCTTTGTATTCTTCAAGCTAGATGAGTTACAAGTGCTCCTTGCGCTGTATGGGGAGAGGAGGAAGAAGGAACTCTCTTACTCTCACCACCACTTTGCTCTCAGGAATCCTCTACCCAAATGCCCATCAACTAGCCAATAACCAAGTAAAACTCCACCCTTTCTACAGATGCCCTAGCCCTCCTTATATAGGGGTGGCTAGGTCTCCAATTAGGGCATACGTGGAATATGCCTCCTCCCAAAATAGCAAACCGACCGGGTCACTTTTCCCCATCGTAAGCCATGCAGTGGCTATGTGAGCCTCTGCGGCGCCAGTGTCATCCAACACAGGCAACATCACCCTTGTCGGCCACGCCTCGGTGGTCCTTCTCTCTGTCCGCTTCGCTCATGCTCCAGCGTACAGTGGCCACCTTTTGACCAGCGAGATACCTTCCTTCTCTTGCAAGCCTGATATAACCCGGATCGTGCCTGGTTGATCCGGCCACACCGGTACCTGCATAGAAGTTATATAAATCCTGCCGGCATACGACATAAGTTGGCCGGGACTCAGTTAGGTGGACATCCTCTGGCCCGGGTTACTCTGTGATTCGGCCTGCCTTGAGGTGACTCGGCCAGCACTTGCTTTGACCTTGCCGTACCTCGGCTAACTCGGCCATTATACCCCGGTGTGACTCTACCCCGGGGTATCCCCCCAACACGATCTCTATTTTCCTATTGCCTGAGGATTCTTTATATAGGGGTCCCTTCATGAAAGTTGTTCTATTTGACCTAATGGTGGCGGCGCCAACTATACGACCGGAGCTATACGGCTGGAATGTTTGCTCTGGTCGTATAGTTGGTCGTTAAAGCACCTGCCTCCATTGTACGGCTCCTGGTTTCTTCTGGTTGTTGGAAATCTCGTATCTTCAACTTTAATGTAGTGATTCCCTCCTTTAAATGACTTTATTTGCGTGGGATAAATATAAAAGAAAGGATTGCATACCCCTCCGAATATTAGCATTAGTGGCAGGGTTTAGAGTGATATTTCATCAAGAATATGAGTAATATCCAGTTTAAATGTGGACGTAGATGGCTATATTTCAGAGCCATCATCGCACACTCTATGAAATGATAGAAATTGAAATGCAATTCTCATGGAAAATGCGTTGACTACGTCTGCATCATATGATCATAAGCAATCGAAGCTTTCGGCAGCTTGCCTCTTGCCAACCACAAATTGCCTTGCATAGAGACAATGTCTCTTGGGCCACCTGAATCACCTCCACGGTGACAAAATATTCGGATGCCGCGTTCACAACATGATGATAAGACCTATGGATACAATCCAATGGCCTAGCAATGCACCTGCTGCACTCTACTAGAAACATATTGTTCCTACAGGCATGATGAAAAGGCCTCGACATATGCGTCGAGTATGCACATAAAATACTGGAATTCGACTCTGTAAGGCCTCCACAACTTGAGTCGAATTACGCCAGCAACTTTCTGAATTCGAGTCTAGGGACTCGAGTTTGAGTAGATAGAGTTGTTTTGCTCAAAGGAAGTTAACTAATCCTGATCCGTCGGATGAATCAGGAACGTATATCAACAATCCCTATGACTTTAGTAATGACACCCGATAAACATTTGGATGAAAAACACTCGAAGACTTTATAATATCCCTCCGAATTTATGATTCGGACGGACACTCAGGGGCTACTGACATGGGTATTCCCCACGGGCACCTAGGTTTAGCCTATACGATGCATCACAGGACAACCCACGGGAAAAATGCAGCCCAAGAAGTTTCGGGTGGCCCAAGCTGAGGAAGATGCGACTCCTTGGGGAACACGACAAAGTTTAGATAGAACACTTAAAGGGGAAAACCCTAATATGTAACCGACTAAGCCTACAATCCCGAGACCTAGCCTCCCTATATAAAGGCTAGGAGGAGATAACGAGAAGGACAATCTTCAACCCTA
Organism: Avena eriantha; assembly: GCA_910589775.1. Classification (NCBI taxonomy): domain Eukaryota; kingdom Viridiplantae; phylum Streptophyta; class Magnoliopsida; order Poales; family Poaceae; genus Avena; species Avena eriantha. The sequence continues at coordinate 256,299,605 of OU342743.1, read as the reverse complement.
GTTCATACACCGCCAGATTGCATCTGTGCACCCCTGTAATCCTCGATTCCATCCATAATCAAGAGCAGACAAGCAGGAGTAGGGTTCCTTCTGAGGACCTGAACCTGGGTAAACCGCGTGTCCCTGATGCACCTGTTTGCTAGCCGATCGATGCCTCCAGTGCTCCCCACTTCCTCAAACCCAAGTCCATCATCCATGGGCATTGACGAGTAAATCCCTTGTCAATTGGTGTCGTCTTTGAGAACTAGGAGTTCTGATATTTGGTTTATGTGGTCCCATCACCCGCGATCTACAACTCCGCTGTAGCGGATAACCGTCTCCTCTTCAGCACCTTCGACTTCACTGTCCACTCACCGACAACTCGCCAGGCCATCAAGTCCATGCAAGATGGAACCAGCATGATGATCGGAAGCTTACGCTTCCAAGTCGGAAAGATCGGCATGCTTTGCTTCCCTGATCACTCGTCTACGCCTTCGATCGCACCTGCCTCGTGGTTCCCACCACCGATCGGCACCTTGAGCAAGCTCAGCTCTTTGGCGTTAACCTACGACATGGACAACAATAATAGTTGCGACTCCTATTTGTGAGATATGTTATCGGATGATGGCGTCTACGGCTCTGGATCGGAAAAATGTGGGAGAAGCAGCTTCCCCAACCACTACATGTGTGCCGTCATCACCAGTGGTGGTGGAGGCACTCAAAGAAACACCGGTAATGGAGGGCCAACAAATGGAGCCCCCACCAATTGCCCCGCCAATGGAGCTCCCACCAATGGCCCCACCAACGGTGAACCCCCCAACCCTCCCAACCCTGACACCCAGGGCATGAATGCCAAGAACGGGTCAGGTCGCTAGCAGATCCACCTCACGGATGTAGGATGGGCGCGAGTCAGGGAAACCCTACAAGGAAACCCCCTTCTAGAAGATGCATCTCACGACATGCTGATGAGATACCATTGGATGCTCATAAAGGAATTCAACCGCCAACAGGCGGTGAATGCCGAACTCACATCTCATAAGTAGGAAGCCGACGAGTCAAGCACTGGCGGGCAGCACTTGCCTCCATCGATGGATCCTCCTTGAAGGGAAACGACACAACATGCGCCAAAAGACGCTCCCAGCTCGACCACCTCAACTACAAAGATCGAGAAAAAGTCACCAAGGCCGTCGAATTCTCATTCATGTCGGTGGACTCTCGGGGTCACATGATCCCCAAAACACTGCAAGATGCGGTGATAGAAGCTACCATGTACCTTCTAACAAATCAACCACTAGCTGGAGATCCACGATCCGCTGTGCATCAATCCTCCATCGCCGGACTTGGGCTGGTAGTGGCTGCGCTCCCCAACGAGCCGACACTAGAGCCAAAGAAATCAAAGGCCCCATTCACAAGGAATCGCTCGCCATGCTCAAGTGAGGAGGAACATGACATGTCGCGGCGACGCTGTAGCCCACGGCGAAAAAGCCACAATTACGACACGCATGACGAAATCACAATCTCTTGTCCTTGCTCCCAATCTCGCACCACAGATGGCGACTCGTTCTTGACCCAAATCCTTTCAATCGCTACCCCTGGTAGTGACTGTCGTGGTCATTCCCACGACATTGGCGCCCACCATGGGGCATGGTTAGTCAAGCCTGAGATCTGCAGCGAGATCCTACATCCCAATCGACCGGCCGATCACCACCAACCACATGGTTGCTAGCAGAGGATTCCTCTAGATCGTGCCTAGCAGCTACATCCCTGCGTCGCGCCCGGTCACACACGGCGCGGTGATGTCGGTCGGCACCGTCAACCTCTTTGTCAGGTTCACAGACACCATCGACCCTGCGTAAACAGCAATCATTGGCGGATCGCCGCCACGCGATCTTCTCTCGGAGGAGCAGGTCAGCTCCATCACCCAACTCGCCTCCGAGTACAACTCGGTCGCTAGCAACGCGGCCGGGAGTGACGTGACTCTACAGGACGATACCGACTCGGCGGCCCCTTCCTTGGCTACCGGATCCATCACTGTCGCGTCGCATGAGGACTCCATAACACGAATCTCCAACATTGAGGACTTGAGGACCCCTCCATCCTCGGGCTCTTTGACTCCGATCTGGGCCGGAGTCCCCTGACAAGGCGAGACCAGATCCAATCGCTACAACGCCATCTACATGGCAGGTAGCATTAACGCGCCACCAGATCCATTTTTCCATTCCTATCCCTTTGAACGCAATGGTGGCGGAGATCGAGGAGTACCGCCAACAACTAGAGGCGACCAAGGTCAAGGAGCAGGCCGAGCGCGAGAAATTCCACCTCGAGCAGTAAACGATGTAGGAGCTATCTCTCTATCACTAGCGCCGCATCAGGAGCCGCCTGAACCCTTCCATTCTGGGTTGCTCCCTGAACTTCGACGATGAACCTGACAGCGCGAGCTCTGCTACAACGTGCCACCCGGTTGTAGTCATCCACCAGCTGGAGCGCTTGTGACCGGAACTCCACCACCAGCCAGCCGCTCGCCTCCTCCGGAGCAGTTGCGGATTCTGATCTCTCCACAAGCGCGCAACTCCAACAGGCTCCCGCTCTACTCCACCCTGATGTACAATGTCATCGCGCGACAATATGCAGTCGCCAATCTCAACATCATGGGAGAGGGCACGCTGCAGGTCAAGTACACCCATGCCCTACTCGCTAGGGCCGTTGAGCAGCAAGTTGCGGGGGTTGATCCGCGGGGGCAGATGTACTCTCGCTCATCCGGCAGTCGCGCGGCCTCAAGCGGTCCTCCGACGGTCACCAATGCCGTCACCCGTCCCCCGCTCAAGCCCCAACAGCTCCAACCTTGGGCGGCAAACCCTGCACTCTCCACCAACGAGCCACGACCTGCGCACAACATAGTCGCCACCAACGGTCAGCTGATTGATGCGTGGACCCACATCATCAACAACCAAACCTGGCGTGCTCGCCAGCCAAATGACTTGAGGAATACCCTCACTAACCGTAGTGAGCCCGAACCATGGGGCTCCCTCAGCCGAATCAGCCCGTAGTGCTTCGGACCAATGATATGAGGCAAGAAGTACCCCTCCACCTTCAAAGCACTGAAGGACATCGAGAAGTACGACCCCACGTATGATCCAGTGGTGTGGATCGACACGTATCTCGTGGTAATGGGGATCACCGGCTACATGGACCTACTCACCGCTTGCTACCTCCCCTGATGGAGGGAGCGACTCGCCAATGGATCAACACCCTCCTCGGGAACAACATCAACTCATGGGAGGACATGCGAGACGCCTTCGTCAGGCACTTCAACGACTCCTACACCCACACCACCACCATCAAAGACTTGGAGCACTGCATACAGGGACCACGCGAGTCGACTCACCACTGGGTCCAATGGAGGCAGGCAAAAACGGTTGGTATCAAAATCAATAGACTCCTCGATGCCAAGTTTATCCACGAAATCAAGGAAAGCACATGGATAGCTAACCCCGTGCTGGTTCCAAAGAAGGACATGGACATCGTGTAGATGTGTGTGGATTTCACCTGCCTCAACAAGCACTACCCGAAGGACCACTTTCTGTTACCACGAATTGACCAAATCATCGACTCCACCATGGGATGTGAGCGCCTCTTCTTCCTCGACGCCTACTCAGACTATCATCAGATCCATATGAAAGTGGAGGATCAAGAAAAGATAGTGTTCATCACGCCTTTCGGTGTCTACTGCTACACCACGATGCCCTTCGGGCTAAAGAATGCAGGCGCCACCTACTAACGGTGCATGCAGGCCTGCCTGAAGAACCAGCTTGGCCGCAACATCCAGGTCTATGTCGATGATATAGTGGTCAAGACCAAGGAGGAAACAACACTCATCGGTGCTCTCCACGAGACCTTCGACAACCTCGACCGCTATAGGATCAAGCTAAACCCAGAGAAGTGTGCCTTCCGTGTCCCATCCGGGAAATTAATCGGGTATCTTATCTCCGCTAGAGGAATTGAGGCAAACCCGAAAAAGAGAAAGGCCATCCTGGCCATGGAAAAGCCAAAAAACATCAAGGGCGTCTAGCAGCTAGCTGGGTGAATCGCAACGCTCAACCGATTCATCGTCGGATGGGGGAGAAGGCATTACCGTTCTACCAACTCCTACGCAAAACAGACAAGTTTGAGTGGAGGGACGAGGCGCAAGAAGCATTCGAAGACCTCAAGCGCTTGTTCTCCACCTCGCCCGTCCTGGTGACCCCCAGGGAGAAGGAGCCAATGCTGCTCTACATATCCGGCACTAACCAGGCGGTCAGCATTGTGCTTCTGGTCGAAAGAGCCGAAGAGAACATGGTTCATGGAGTCTAGCGCCAGGTGTACTACCTCAGTGAGGTGCTCACACCCACAAAGCAGTAGTACCCGCATTATCAAAAACTAGCATACAGTGTGTTCATGACCACACGACCGTCTGTGCCACTACTTCCAGGAGCACCCGATAATGATGGTGAATGATGCCCCGCTGAACCACATCCTCAACAACCCCGACGCAACAGGATGGGTACAGTTTCCCTCTAGGGCATCGAACCTTCCCCACGGGACGTCACCTATGAGTAGAGGACAGTGATCAAGTCGCAAGTAATGTTGCCTTCCTCGTCCACTAGATGGATAACCAGCTCCCAGATACACTGGACATGTCAAATATATGGACTATGAAATTTGATGGATCCAAGCATCGAGAAGGAGCCGGAGCCGGCGTCATCCTGACATCCCCACGGAGCGACAATGGCAGCGGCGCAAAGAGGAAGAAGAGGCACAGTGTCAAAATTACTACCGCAGATTGATACTTAAGCACCAAGGAGATGATATCCTATGGTCATAAATCTTCAATTATGTCGCGTGGTGTGCATCAGTGCTTACTCGTGGTAGGATCAACTGAACCTTCGTCGCACGATCCCCACTCAGCGTAGAAATCGAAGAGACACAATTAAAAACCCCAAATTACATGTGACTAGTCAAGTTCTGGTCAGACGTGGTGGCCCACGTCCATCTAGTCCCATCAGCACTACTCACACCGGCGTTTGAGTTCATCAATTCGTTAGTATTGACACAATCAGCATCCACTCTATTAGCACTTTGAGATGAAAATATACAGCAGCAACTTTTCTTTGACTCACTCAGTTTTTGCTCGAGTCTACGACTCGACCAAACACTCAGGGTCTACTCCCAACAGAAGCACCGATCATGCACCCGAATATTTTTCGGGCCCAGTGTTACACCATCAAAGTATAAGTACAAGCACATAACGCCTCGATTACTTCTTTGAATCCATGATTCGATTATGGACTTGGGGGCTACTCCCATAGGGAGCGCTGGAAGCACATTCAACAACAAATGTCCATCAACAGCATTCGAAAAAGGTTCAAAGTCCCTACTCGAGTCTATGACTCGAATAGGCCCTCGGGGGCTACTCCCATAGGGAGCACTGGTCGCACACCCTGTGAAATGATAGAAACTGAAATGCAATTCTAATGGAAAAAGGCGTTGACTACGTCTACATCATATCATCATAAGCCATCGAAGCTTTTGGCAACCTCGCCTATTGCCAACCACAAATTGCCTTGCATAGAGACAATGTCTATTGGGCCACCTAAATCACCTCCGTAGTGACGAAATATTCGGATGCCACGCTCACAATGTGAAGATAAGACTTACAGATACAATCCAATGGCCTGGCAACGCACCTGCTGCGCTCTACCAGAAACATACCGTGCCTACATGCATGATGAAACAGCCTCGACAAACGCGTCGAGTGCGCACATAAAATACTAGAATTCGACTATGTAAGGCCTCCATAGCTTCAGTCGAATTACGCCAGCAACTTTCTGAATTTGAGTCCAGGGACTCGAGTTTGAGTAGATAGTGTTGTTTTGCCCAAAGGCACTTAACTAATCCCGATCCATCGGATGAATCAGGCACATATATCAACAATTTCTATGACTTAAGTACTGACACCCAATAAACATTCAGATGAAAACACTCGAAGACTTTATAGTATCCCTCCGAATTTACGATTCAGACGGACACTTAGGGGATATTGACATGGGTATGCCCCACTTGCACCTAGGTTTAGCCTATACAGTGCATCCCAGGAGAACCCACGGGAAAAATGGAACCATGAAGGTTCGGGTGGCCCAAGCTGAGGAAGATGCGACTCCTTGAGGAACCCAAAAAAGTGTAGATAGAACACTTAAAGGGGAAACCCTAATCTGTAACCGACTCGGCCTGCTATCCCAAGACCTAGCCTCCCTATATAAAGGCTAGGAGGGGCAACGAGTAGGACAATCCGCAACCCTAGGTCATACACTGCTAGATTGCATCTGCGCACCCCTGTAATCCTTGATTCCATCCATAATCAAGAGCAGACAAGCATGAGTAGGGTTCCTTTCTGAGGACCTAAACCTAGGTAAACCCCGTGTACCCAATGCGCTTGTTTGCTAGCCAATTGATGCCTCCAGCACTCCCCACTTCCTCAAACCCAAGTACATCATCCATGGGCATTGACAAGTTAACCCCTCGTCACTGGTAGTGCACTACCAGGTTCATCATTGAGCATTTCATAAAGGGGCCAATTTTTGAATATGTCCTTATCATATTTTTTCCTCAAATCAAATATCATTGGACAAGGGGGAAGTTTCCCCATTGATAGTAAGAAGGGAGAAGTTAAATATCATAGAATTTACAGGTTTTCAATTGAGATTATATACAATGTGGAGAAGATATCCTGGACTTGGTAACTGCAACCAAGGGCCACATGGAAGGATGCCTAGACAAGCTCTCACACTGTTGTGTGTCCCCACAGCAGTAAAACCATTCTGCAGATAAGAGCAAGACATCAGCCATAGCAAAGTCAATATCTACACCATTTCTCACATCTCACTACCATAGCAAGCACACACACCATGATCTCTAGCAAGGATATCAGATCAAGTAGTACCAGGAGAAGAAGGCCAAGACCAACAGCTATGAGGAGCAGGAAAATGATTAAGGAGTAGGACAAGATCATCCACAACAACACAAGATAAACACTTGTCTACTCTGCAAACAGTATGTTGAGATTTGGATCTATGCCCAAATATCATTCTTATAAATTCTGTAAGCATAGAGATGGGAATAATAGTGTAATCCTCGGTTTTATATTCAAGGGGAATGTAAATGCATCCTCGGATGTAGGGGAGGCAAAAATATCATCTACTCTTAGAAAAAGAGTTTAGCCTCAATTTGTGCATCATAGGCCTAGGGAAATCTTAAACTTAACCTTGCATGAGAATCATCAAAATGGATGATGATCTTTTAGAAACATCTCAGAATAGCAGATCATGCCATTTAAAACCACCACTGTACACACTCCTTAGAGGGAGGCACCACAATGGTAGAAAAAATAGCAGAAGCCATTCTATAGTTTACAAATAGAAAAAACACATGCTAAGCAAGATCCACAACAACTTACAGTAGAAACAAGACTGTAATGCCTATCGGAGATTTGTCCCACGAAGGAACTAGGGTCCAATGATCCCTTGGTTCGTGAGGGGGCTGAACACGCAATTCCGAAGGAGTTCGGCGATGGGTATGGCGGCAAAACGGATGCACAATAGAGAGTGGACACAAGATTTTTTTACCCAGGTTCGGGACCCTCGTGAGGAGGTAAAGCCCCTACTCCTTGTTTTTTGTATTGTTGCTTGCCTCGCGAGGTTACAATGGTGGATGAAAGTCCAAGGTTTCAGATCTCTGGGATCCGTCCTCTTGCAAGGTAGGAGATGAGCTCCTTATATAGGTCAGCGTCGGGCCTCTCACCCTAGTCCATGGACGGGAAGGGTCACCATAGTGCCGTCCTCCTGGGTGCCGGTCTATGAAACTACTTTTGATGGACCAAGTCCTTTCGCCTAGATGCACCGTCGGCGGTTGTTAAAGTGGCCTCCTTTTCCCCTTTTGTCTTCATCTGGTGCTACCCGCTATCCCCTTGTCACCCAAGCAGAAACTGGCGCACCCATCGTGAGATCAGTTGTCCCTTCCCTGCGAGAGGAGGGTGGACTCAGTCTTCTTTATCGAGGCAGATGACATCACAGCAACACTGTGCTCGCTCCTAGGGCCATAGTCCGTACCCTATTCGGTGCAAATACCATCCTGCCCCCGGACGCACCCAGGGGTATCCGAGGTGCATGGGAAACACATGACGTCGCAGCAACCTCCCCGGGGAGGTGTCACTTCTAGAGGGGCGTCCACTCCCCAGAGAGGGGGCCTCGTGATGCCTGCCTAGCTTACCCCCTTCTGGAGGTGTCCCACCTCTCGAAGGCAAGACTCCCAGGGCACAGGGCTCGTCCGGCGCGGGGACGTGGCACCCCGGGTGACAGGGCTCCGATAGTATCCCCCGTGCACTTGGCTTGCATGCGTCCCTTGTGGGCTCGAAGGCGAAGGCGGCCTAGATGGTGGATGGGCCCCTGCGCTGGCTTGGTCAATGAAGACCATGTCTGTTCAGATCTTGGTCGTGTGGCCCAACTATCCACGAGTGCCCGCCCATGGATTTGGGGTGCACTACTTCGGGATTCATTCCCACAATTTGAAGGCACGTGGGGCCTAGCAGTTAATACCCCCACGCACGGTGCAACAATACATCTTTTCAACTAGCAAGGTTAAAGGTGGGGAAAGAATCTTTTCACTCCCACACTGCTATTTTCTTCCTTCCTTGCTTGCACTCTCGAGTCAAAACCTTCACCCCCCCTTTTCATGGCACCTTCGCGCCTCTCTGCCAAGGAAAAGGGTAAGGTCGTGGAGACCGAGGCGGTAGAGACTCCCCTGGTGAAGTGCGGCCGTGAGCGACCACGCGGGAGCGGCTATGGGAGGAGCGGTAGTGCCAGCATGGCTATCGCAGTGTGCACATCTGCCGAGGAAAACGCGGGGTCGGGCGAGGCCCCCACCAAACATGGGTGTGGCCACCCTCGTGGGAGAAGCAGGGACCGCCTCGAAGGGCGCAGTGGCAGGACCACGGATGGATCTGGTCCGAAAACTCCCGCTACCGCCAGGAACTCGGCTCTAGAGGCCCTCGCCCTGGTGGTCGTCAACATCAAGGACAACCCCGACCTCGATCTGGAGAGGGTCATCAACTTCATCGTCGTCCTTGAAGGCCTGGACTGGCTCATAAGGGTGGAGCTTCCCAAGCGGTTCGTGCTCGGGACCGCGCGCGACCTCCCCGACGAGATGCGGCTATGCCACTCTAGGGGCGCGAGTAGTAGGAAGTTAGCGTCACCACATTCTCGAGGGCAAGAAGCTCCTTGCTAGTGGCTAGTGCCGTTTCCTCTACGACCACCGCCTCCAGCGCGGCTTCATGCTGCGGTTTCGGTATACCAACAGGGGTGACTTCTCCATCTCGGTGTTCGACACGCAGTTGTGCCATGTCGACTATCCTCCTCACCTTTGGGCCGCCCAGTAGGCGCAGTCGTTACGGCGCTGCTAGGGAGCGCAGGGCCCGATCCCTAGAGGCATGCTTCCGACATAGTTGTTGGTTCCTTTTGCCTTGTAATTAAGACCTTTAGGATGAACTTCCCGATAAGGGCCCTTATTCTGTTTGTTCCTGTTGTGCCTGGAGTTTGATGTATGTTCATGGCATGGCGCCTTCTTTGATGAGGCCAGTGATGGCAGTCCGTTCCTTCTTTACAGGGGCAGGTCTCTAGGCATCCTGGGGTAGCGTCCTCATGGGGCAAGGCTACGGCCGTCGCGCTTGGGGAGGCGATTCCCGAGGGCGATGCTTGTGTGGAGCTACTGGCGGGGCCCCTTTCTACCGACGGGCTAGGCTGCCATGCAGTTGACCGTGCTTTAGGCTTGCAAGGCTCCCAGCACCTCACGAGGGTAGCCCCCTATTCTCGTGGGGAATAGCTTAGGTTATCGGGGCTTAGGATGGCCAAGTGACTCGCCTTAGCTTGATGACAGTAGTAGATTCGAGCGATTCTCTCGAGGAGAGGTTCTGACACACGCCCTCGAGGAGGGGCCTTGTTTTAACTTCTGGAGCCTGCCCCCTTGAGAGGGAGCGCGTCCTCGCGAGGCCCACGTGCCCTTCCCGGGCACCTCTCACGGGGAAGACCCATAGGTGAGGTAACTAACCCCCTTCTAGGGTCGTAAGTTTAGAGCTCACGCTTGTGGTCTTGCAAGGTTTGCCGGCTGAAGAGGACGTCTCCAGGTCCACCTCGTCAGCCTCTCGAGGAGAAGACCGTGGGATTAGGCGCTCCTTCACCCAACCCCCGTGCCGAGGGTTTTGTGGGTTTTCTGTGAGCTTTCCACGAGTGTTAGTGATCGTGGGTGAGGTGACTCGTGGCCAGATCTGGTCCGTGAGTTAAGGGCTCGAGCTTTTTATGCCCTGGGAGAGCTCGGGCTATGGAGGAACAGGTCCTTGTGAGCCGTTACAAGGATAAAACGAGGTCAAGAATCATGGGTGAGGTGACTCACGGTGGAGGAACGGGCCATGGAGTTTAGAGCTCGACACTTTAGGTCCTTACGAGCTCAGGCTGCGGAGGAATAGGGCCTCATGAGCCATCACGAGGATAAAAATAGGGTCAAGAACTGTGGGTGAGGTAACTCACGGTCGAGGAACGGGCCATGGAGTTCAGAGCTCGACACTTTAGGTCCTGACGAGCTCGGGCTACGGAGGAACAGGGCCTCATGAGCCGCCACGAGGATAAAAACAGGGTCAAGAACCATGGGTGAGGTAAATCACGGTCGAGGAACATGCCGTGGAGATCAGAGCTCGACATTTTAGGTCCTGATGAGCTTGGGATGTGGAGGAATAGGGCCTCATGAGCCGTCGCGAGGATAAAAATGAGTTCAGGAACCGTGGGTGAGGTAACTCCCCCGCTGAGGGATGGGTCGTAGAGTTCAGAGCTCGACACTTTAGGTCCTGACGAGCTCGGGTTGTGGAGGAACATGGCCTCATGAGCCATCGCGAGGATAAAAATGAGGTCAGGAACCGTGGCTGAGGTAACTCCCAGCCGAGGAATGGGCCGTAGAGTTTAGAGCTCAACACTTTAGGTCCTGACGAGCTCGGGCTATGGAGGAACAGGGCCTCATGAGCCATCGCGAGGATAAAAACGGGGTCAGGAACCGTGGGTGAGGTAACTCCCGGTTGAGGAATGGGCCGTGGAGTTCAGAGCTCGACACTTAGGTCCTGATGAGCTGCCCCATAGACCTTACCGGGAGAGGGCCGTAGGGAAAGGCACCCACCATCAGAGGCCCATACACACGCCGCACGAGGACCTTATGCACCTAGAGCTGTGTGACGAGGTAACTCATGTCTAGGACTATCATGTGAGTCCAGAGCTCGACACTTTAGGCTCTGGTGCCGACAGGGAGCCGGCCCAGCGAAGGGTACCATCCCAAGCCCCCGCTCGTGTGGAGTGTGTGAGGGATATCTGGTGGTGCGGTTTTCAGAGAAATGCTTTTTTGAATAAGAACCAAATAGCCAAGCATGCACGCCGCACAAGATCCATGGGAGCAGCGGTAGTACGGGCTTATTACAAGCGCCACCATGGCTAGCACGGGGTCTAAGGAAAGGCAAACCCGCAAAGGGTGAGGGTTTTTCGAGGTTCACCTTAAAAAAGTCACGGAGTCAGGTGCGCCATTCGGAGTGGTCTGTCCACTGATTAGTCCAAAATTGAAACATTTTTACCTCTTGTTTTTGCATAAATAGAGTAGGGATTTTTGTATTTCACTGCGCCTACACGTGCTATTTTGTTCTTGTTTCAACAGGACCCCAAATAATGGAGTCATGGATGAACTTATCAATTAGAGATGCATATTGTGTAATTATATGATATTTCAAAGTGATAAAAGCCATTTTATGAATTTACCTTCACACCTTGAAGAATAACAAACAAGGAGGAGGCATCATCACCGATAATGACCACTGGTACGGGCGGAGCCCGCCCGTACCGTCCACCTGTATTAGGCGCCATCAGGACCACCTCGTAAAATAGTTTCTCCTAGCGAAGACAAGAGGGAGATCCGACATTCACAGCCACCGCAAACCACGAAACACCACATCTGAAAGGGATCTGAAGGAGGAACTTGGCTAGGGTCAAATCCTAGATGCTTCGCGGATCATCGGAGGACAACGCATCATCCCCTTCACCATCAACCGCTGCATCTTCATCACCACCATTACCCCATCTTCCATCTATTAGATCTCTTTGTAATCTAGATCCAATTATGGTTTGCATTAGATCTACATCCATACTTTAATTCATCCATTTGATTATGATGATGTTGTTGATTGCTTCCATGAGTGACTAGTTGCTTTGTTCTTGGGGAGATGGAGAAACCCTAGCACCACTATGAACTTGTAATGAAGATGATCTATTCTTGTGTCCATATGACTTGGTTCTCTATGATATAATTATGACTTGTGTTTGATTTCTCCCTTTAAATGATATGTGAAGTGGACCATGTATCATTTTCCTTCAGGACTAAAGGGAGGATGAAACCCTTTGGACATGTTGTGGAAGCGTACTCGGAGTGCCCCGTGATAGATTGGCATCGGCTCGTAACCCTCACGGTCAAAGGGGGATTAAGAGGGACTCCCTAAGCTAATTACGATATCCATGGGGAAACCCTTAATTACGGTGGCCTGTATGGGTGATTTCTCTCAGGCATTGTAGTGGTTATTTAGAGGTTACCTCACACTTGGCTCAACAAAGTGGCTTCCTACGAGCCTTGTCGTGAACATCTTATTATCGGGCTCTCTCCACACATATCATGACACAAGAAGTATGTTATCTTGATTACATATAATAATAGTACTATGCTAGTGGTGTATTCTACATCCCCGAGAACGTTTTAGCCCTATTGAGTTCAACCACGCTTTCACGCAATCTTGTTACTTGTTTTCTTTTACTTGTTTTAATTAATTTTCTGCAAACAACCATAAACCATTAAAACACCCTTTACTTGAGATCAAAGACAACTTACAAGTATTCTTTGGTAGATAGTAACGAGGAGCATAAAGACCTTTACCAATAGCTCTTTGTGGGTTTGATATCTTTACTTCGAAACTAGCTACAATTTATCTATGCACTTCCAGTCATCATCCACCTTCCAGCAGCCTGGACCTCCGGCTCATCTGGACGCTCAAGCACTGCCACCAGGGTGGCAGGTGGCGTATGGGCGCTGGGTGCAGTCCATTGGGAAGTCCGGAGCCCCTATGTCGTCGCTGCCCTCTAGAGGTACCTCATTACTCGCGAGGATGGGAGGGGGAGCTCCTGATCTCTTCTTGAGGTTGCGAGAACCGGTCATGCCTGGCCCCTCGCGAGGTGGGAACAACGCGGCCGTTGCCCTCTTCGCCATGGCGTTCTCCTAGGCCATCGTCTGCTTCCTCCTAGTTGAGCCTCCGACGTCATTGTTTTCGTCCTCTTTCAAACAAAAACCCATTTTGCCCCAACGGGGAAAACATTCTGAGGAGTAGGTATTACTGCAGTAAATACTCCTCTCTTGGTAAGCGAGCACAGTTCATCCTCAATTGCAACCATCCATTTGGACCGGTCCGAGCGTTTCATACACTCTGCCATGGTCTTAGGTTCACAGTCCAATGCCAGGTCATTTGCAATCTTTGAGGAGAAAAATATGTCGACATTTGTAGACTTTTTGTTGAATGATTCTCCTGATTCTACATAGTTTGTAGAAATATCTTCAATACCTTCAAACTCATCATGATTTCCCTCAATGATTGAATTGAGGTGTTCCAATGTCCCAGCACCTATATTTGTGTGCACACTTGTGCTGGGCCCTGGATGATGAACATCCTTTAGGTGTCTTTCTTCAACACTTGGTTCAACGTCAACCCGCGGTTGACCTACATTTACTGTTTTAGAGATCCTCATTCCCCGCGGACGTTTCTGAGAAGCTTTGTCTTTTTTGTCCAGATTTCTCCCCCTCTTGGGCAGTTGAGTGGTCTTAGCTATCTCAACTCTCTCTGGGACATTCATAGCAGGAACATGGGATTTAGTAACACCTTTATAGTCAGTAAATGCATCTGGAAGATTATTTGCAATATTTTGCAATTTATTATCCTCTGAATCTCCAGTTCAGATTCATTCATACGCAGATCTAAAGACTGAATGCCTTCAACATTTCAATCTATTTCCTGGCATTTTTTGTGGTCCTTTTCTCCCCCTAATGCCGGAAAATTATCCTCATCGAAGATGTAATCAGTGTACCGAGCTATGAAGAGATCCCCTGTTAGAGGCTCTAGATACTTTATAATCGACGGAGAAGTGTACCCCACATAGATACCCATCTTTCTATGTGGACCCATTGATGTACGCTGAGGTGGTGATACGGCACGTACACAGCACAAGCGAATCTTCGAAGGTGGGAAATACTTGGTTGATTTCCACGTACTAACTGCAACGGGGAGGCCGTATGGTATGCAGTTGGTCGAATTTGTATCAATTCCGCGGCATGTAACACCGCATGTCCGCAACATGAAGTTGGGAGATTACAATTCTGAGGAGCGGTCTTGCTATCAACTTAATCCTCTTGATAAGTGATTCCACAAGACCATTTTATGTGTGTACATACGGTACAGAATGTTCCACAGTTATGCCCAAAGCTAAGCAGTAATCATTGAATGCTCGTGAACTAAATTCAGCAGGATTATCCATTCTGCTGGATTTTATCCTATGTTCAGGATAATTAGCTCTCAATTTTATGATTTGAGTAACCAGCTTTGCAAATGCATGGTTCCTTGTCGATATGAGACACACATTTGACCATCTTGTAGATGCATCAATGAGTTCCATAAAATATCTGAATGGTCCTGATAACGGTTGAATTGGACCACATATATCTCCTTGAATGCGTTCAAGAAAATTTAGTGATTCACTCTTGACCTTCAGGTACGAGGGTCTAGTGATGAATTTCCCAGTTGCACACGCAGTGCATACAAAATCCGATGATTTGGGGAAATTAGCAACCGTTATGTTGTCTCCAATTGAACCATCTATTATTTTTCTCATCATCCCCACACCGGGATGACCAAGGCAATCATGCCATATCTTGAATTTATCAAGATTTTGGAAAATTATTTTATACGCCAAATGTGGCTCTGATTTTATGTATGTATAATACAATCCAGAAGATAGAGCTGGAAGTTTCTCAAGGGTCTTCCTTTCAGAACCCTTTTCTTGAGTTATGAGTAGGCTTTCAACCTCACGATCTTCATGAGATTCGATGTGGTAGCCATTACTCCGAATGTCCTTAAAACTCAGTAATGTACGAGTTGAATCTGGATACAACAATGCCTCCTGGATCATAAGCTTCGTACCATTTGGGAGTGTAAATGTGGCTTGACCAAAACCAACAATGACGGTGTCGCGACCACCGATAGTCATGACATTCTCCTTACTCTTTTTTAGAGTTTGGAAGTAGTTTACCTCGCGTAATATTGTGTTAGAGGCTCCACTGTCCGCTAAACAAATTTCCTCCTCCATTGGATTTTTCAGAAAATTTCTATAGAGAAAATAATAAAATCAATATTTTATCCAAACTCGTATAGAATATATACATACAATACATACTATGTGTGTCTGCTCACGTATTACAATATATTATGTTCGACTGCATAATTATTATAATACCATATGTCTTATGACAAAATATTTTACAACACACAATATATATAAAGATCATCACAATACTTATGACACTACAAGGAGACTAAAGCTGGTCTCCATATATCTCACTAGTAGAAGTGAAATCCACTAGCATGTCTTCAGCATGAAGTGTTGGTCCCTCCTTTTGCTGAGGCTGATCATAGTTCTCTATGTTCTCTTGAATAGTGTTCTCTTGAACATCTTGGGAACTCTCGACCATTGGTCCAGTGAAATGATCTTCGTACTGGTGCCCTTTAGCCTTCTTGCCCTTGATTGATTGTTGATACAGCGACACTAAATGCTTAGAAGTTGTACACTTCTTTGCAATATGAGTGTTACAACCACATCGGTAACAACCTTGTGAATTGTTACCCCTATCATTTCTCTTGAAATGATTCTTGCCCTTTTGGACTCCATGGCTATTCTTATTCTCAGTGCGCTTGCACTTTCCCTTAAGATGGAAAGTAGAGAGCGTCTTCTCAATGAGATCTGCATCCGAAACTGCACTATTGCAGAATCTCAACTTAGAGTTGATTTGATGCACGACAGAATTGTATGCCGCAACGGACTTGAAATCCTGAAAACGGATAAGTGTCCATTGTCTTTGCGCTTCAGGCAGCATCACCGATCTCTGTTGATCATAGCGCTCCTTTAAGGAGTCCCACAACGATAGAGGATTTTTCCTCCATCATGTACTCATCTTTCAGGGCAGGATCAAGGTGATGTCGGATGAAGTGTAAAGCAGCATACTTTGCCGGTTCTGGTATAGCAGGAGCACCTGGAGCAGGTGTGGTTATAGTGCTGATCAAATTCCTAGATGACAAGTTAATCTTGACATCCATGGTCCAGGTCAGATAGTTTCTGTCATCAAGCACAAGTTCAGCAAATTCTTTCTTGGATATGTTATTCATAGCCTGCATGAGAAATATCATGTCATTAATTTACCAACAAGTAAATTAAATTGTGTGTAAAATAACATGCTTGATCCACTGAAAGGTCTAGGAAAGCCTATCCGACCCATCATATGACATTCTACAAATAGATAATCACCATATGTGGTGTAGATCATATTTGTAGGACACGTGGAGATAGTCACTACCGAGTAGTGTAGATCTCACTTGCATGTGTACTTTCATTTTTCTTTAAACACAAGGTAATCACTACAAAGTAGTGTAGACCGACCTCTTATGGTACTTCACACAACCTTGTGTTTAATAAACACATTGAAGGTAGTCGCCAACTTGTTAGCGTAGACCTCACAGTTGTGTATAAAGTGATTCGTTGATATTTAATCAATCTATAAGTTGTGTGCAAATTTGAAATCTGTCATATTATTTTATCAAGCATAGTCAATATAGAGCAATTAAAATTTGCAAACACTCTAATATTGACATTTAAATGTGCAGACACTTGATAGTCAATGCTAGAAAATACTAACATTCAGATTATATACAAAAAAGACCGAAGCTAAAAAGCTAGAAAGAAAAAGAGAATTGAATTTCTAATGTACTGGGCCAAATATGCATAGCCCAATACGGTGGCTGATTCCACTTTTTTTTTCGATCAGCTCTTTTATTTTCCTTTTCTCACGTACGTGACCAAGGGTACGTGAGCAGGGTGGAGGACGTGACACGATCGTGACCAACGTGGCCAGCTTGACCAACGCATGACGTTCCTGGAAGCTGCTCGACGAGTGGATAAGGTAGGGAGAAAAATCATCGCTCCTTCCGCGACGGAAACTTCTCCCCAAAATCCTCTCCCCAAAACTCGGCGGAGCACCTCTGGCACCACCGCTTCCACCCGCCCCCGGCTGCCGTTCTCAACGGCGAGCAACCGAAGGCTCTGGCGCGCTGTCCTCTTCCTCTGAAGAAGATCCGCCGGGAAGATGCATCCCAGGCGCCACACCATTGGCGTGGCCGTTAGAGAGGTCGGACTTCACCGGGATCCGCTGCCCCGGCCGTCGGCCGGCTTGGCTGGCCTCCAGCATGGAGCGTGAGACGACGAAGCGGATACGGCGCCTAAGGGCCGGCGCTGGAGCGGCGGGGCTTCCCGCCCCGTCGTCAAGTACGTCCCCAAACACCGTGGGCGACATGGAGAGGCGCGGCGCGAGCTCGGCGCTCGACGGAGCGGTCACCTGGGTCGGAGATGGCAGGCTCGAGGGCGCAGGCGCCCCGAGCTTGGCCTCATCCTCGACGGGCGCCACAAGTCCAAGGCGTGGGCAAGCTCAGTCATGTTCTGGGCACGGTGGCGGCGGAGGAGGGGCTGCGAGCACGGGGTCGTCGGTGTTCTGGTCCTCCGGCTCCACCTCCTCATCAGCGAAGAAGTTCGGCACCGCCTGGTCGGCGACGCGATGAGACGGTTCTGTCGGCCGTCCTAGCGAAGAAGTTGGAGGAAGAAACTCAGGAATTTCCCCCCAGGCATCCCTACCTTTTCGTTCTTCTTCTCTGGTTCTCGTTTCTCCGGCGATCGCCGGAGTTCGGCTTTTGCTCTCGTTGGTAGAGGCCGTGCTGATAACGTGTTACAGTGAATAGTAAATGAATCCACTGATATCTTATTCCATCGATGCTCAATATATTTATACAAGGGGAAGGGAAGCATCGAAGAGATGCGTCCGTTCGTGAGGGGGTGTGAGAGAAAGTCGGTTTATAGCAAACTGACATAGATACACGGGAGGATTATCTCTTTAATTATTCTATTTAATTAAATCCTAACGAAAACGATCGTCCACTGTTTCCGGCGAGCCACTCTGGCTATGTGTACTTTTGACTGCCGTGTAAGAGCAATTGCAAACCACGGAGATGGCGCCGACTCTCACAGTGCAACGAAAATACACGGACTTGCGGTCACCCGCCCGTCTAAAGTCAGTCTCCTATTTACATGGGTCACCGAAATCCAAGTCTACCATTTCCCTTTTTAGACGGTAGGCAGGCTTGAGATGAACCCGGCTTTAAATTAACGAAATCATCAACCGGCCAGTGATTACACAAGGCCACCAACACAAGAACAACATGGCCAAACGATACAAGAGAGCACTCTGAACAACTTACAACTCAACACAACAGCAAGCACAAACCACTTGCTAAGCGAAGACTACAGCACCAACAGCACCAGGGATATCCACCGGTAGAGGAATGGCAGACACTGCCATGGAGCAGAGTGGAGGTCTTGGACGAGGAGAAACCGCCAGGGCTTGAAGCACCCAAAACACCTTCCTTTTCTTGTGCCAAAGAGGGCCCCTACCCTCTTGCCTTGGCTCGAAGGCGTCGAACCATCGGACATGAGAGAAGCTCACCCGAGAGCTGGAGAGGTGTTGGACTCGCGCCCCAGAGCCAACCCAAAGCACAACCACCATTTGACGGAGAGCAGACCTCACCGGCCACACCGCCCAAGCCCTAAGACAACTGAGAGCCGCAGGAAAGCCACCGGGCGCAGCAGCAGAGGAAGGGGTAGAAGGCCAAAGAGGCGAGACCAGGCGAGACCAGGCTAGACTTCGCTCAATAGCCATATCCACCCAAAGCTCACACCTTCATCTCTCCCCACCTGAAACCAAGCATCTCCCCAGACGACGCCTCCAGGGAGGACTCGGCGCGCATCACGTCGACGCCGCCAAATCTGAGAGATTTTGGACTTTCGTCCGGGAGATGTGGTCGGGTGGAAAGAAGGGACCTCAGCCATGCCTCCAAGGAGGAAAACGGCGTCGGACGGCGTTGCCATCGCTGGGCCGGACTAGCCAGCCTATGGTTTCCCCTGGTCCCGAGCAGCCCACCACGCCAGCTCCGGATCGAGGCAGCAGAGCTACCCATCGCAGGGATTGGCAGAGGAGAGAAAGGGGAGAAACAACCTCAGATCTGAACAACCGAGCAGGAGTTCCACCTCACCGCCGCCGCCCGCCACTGCCACACCTCCCGCAAGGTCGCCGACGACGGCCAGAGCCACCCACTCCGGCGCCTGCCATAGGGCCCCTGACGCCTAGCCAGACGGGCTGCCAGATCCCGAGGTCCTCCACCTCGTGGTGGAGGGACGAGGGCCTCGCCACCACCTTCACCGACGTCCGCCTGAGCTGGCTCGACGATCTCCTCGGGTGGTGGCGGGGGAGGAAGGACGGGGGGAAGGGGTCGGGCGGTGCAGGCTTGGGCGCCGCCCGAGTCGCCCGAGCGGATGACGCGGGGGTCGAAGGTTTTTTGCTTCCCACCATTTCCCCCTTCGATCTCTTCTCTGTTAGAATATTTCTTGTACAACATATCACATGTTTAAGTCGGTTTGTAATAGGCTAAGAGCACCTCCACTCATTGGGCATTTCCAGGCCGAAATTTGGCGCTATTTAGCGCCGGACGGACGTAACTTTCGGCCTGGGAACGCCCGATTTTTCACTCGCGTTCGCAGGCGAAGCAGAAGCAGCAAGTTTTCACCCAAATTCGGATCAAATTCAAACAGAGTTCGGCATAGTTCGGCATAAATATGAATACAGAGCAATGTTCAACATAGTTTGGCCTAAAATTAAACATGGTTCGGCATAGATTAAAATACAACATAGTTCGGCCTAGTTCGGCTAGATCATACTCGACATCTACGTGTTGCCCTTGTGTATCCATATGTGCTGAACCAGATCATCTTGCAGCTGTTGATGCACTACTAGAACTCGGATCTCCTGACGCATGACGATGAATGCAGCCCACGATGACGGCACCTGGTGATCTGGCTCTGCAAGGGGTCCTTGTCTGTAGTATGGCTCGTCCTGCTCAACCAAATCCAGTGGGTCCTTTCTTTCATCCTCAATGATCATGTTATGCAAGGTCACACAACAGTTCATCACTTCCTACATCTGATCTTTCGACCATGTCATAGTAGGGAACCAGACAACTGCAAACCTCTGTTGAAGCACACCAAATGTCCGAACCACGTCCTTCCTGTAAGCTTCCTGTTTCTTGGCAAACTGAGAATGCTTGGGGAGCATCGGGCTTGAGATAGTCTTCATAAACGTTGGCCATCTTGGATAGATGCCATTTGCAAGATAGTATCCCTTGTTGTAGTGGTGCCCACTGATCTCAAAGTCCACAGGGGGAGCATGACCCTCAACAAGCTTGGCAAAGACATTTGAGGACTGAAGGACGTTGATGCCGTTGTTTGATCCTGCCATGCTAAAGAAGGAGTGCCAAATCCAAAGATCCCGTGTAGCATCTGCCTCGAGTATCATAGTGCAACCTCCTTTGTGGCCTTTGTACATTCCTTGCCAAACAAATGGACAGTTCTTCCAGTGCCAATGCATGCAGTCAATGCTTCCAAGCATTCTAGGAAAACCTCTACTTTCATTGACTGCGAGGATCCGAGCAGTGTCTTCAACATTGGGAGTTCTCAAGTATTGTGGTCCAAACACTGCAATCACTACATGTAGAACCTATACGAGCAATCAATGGCAGTGGACTCGGCCATGCGGAGATAGTCATCGGCGCTATCACCTGGATCTTCGTATGCAAGCAACCTCATCGCCAACGTGCACTTCTACAGTGAGGAAAACCCTACCATGTCGGTGCAATCCTTCTTGCATACGAAATAGGGGTCTGTCAACACCCGGATTTCTAATCCCAGATGCCCGTTATGCCATACCTCGCAATCCTAGGATTACCATTTTTGCGAGACATAACGGATTGGATATCACAGTACATCATCCATTACAAACCATACATAAGGTCTTACACAAATAAGGATCTCATGATCCAGTCTTAATACAACAAGCAGCGGAAATAAAAGATAAGCGTAGCGGTGGGGTCCATCTTCAGGGGCACAGGCAATGCTGACGAAGGCAGATAGTCCTAGTTATCATAGCCATCCTGCTAGCCATCATCTTGGTAATCTCCTTCATAGTCTGGCCATGAGAATAGCTAGGTACAAAAGCCATGAGTACTCTTTAAGTACTCGCAAACTACCACTAACAAGTAATATAGTTCTAAGTTAAAGTGTTAACTCTATGTTTAACTATAAGGTTAAGTTTGAAACCTAAGCTGAGTTCAGAAGCAAAGAAAGATAAAATAAAGTTCTGGAATCACTTTAAGTTGGGAAACTATTGTCATAAACACAACCCTGTTGTAGTCCAGTCAAGATTCACCATTCATTTCATAAGTCATTTTGAAAACATCTGACAACGAAACAGTATGGCCATTCCAACTGTCCATAACCGCGGACGCGGCTATTCAAATAGTTTGACACTCTGCAGAGGTGGTACACTTTCACCACAAGATTCGATACATCTGTCAGGGATAACCTTGAATCATCATACTTAGTATGCAGATAATCAAACATAACTTTCCCTTTACACACCCTAGTATAAGCACCTCTCCTATGAGCATGGCCTCCCAACCATGACCATCAGTCATCTTGGGCACTGCATAGGTGGACAACATTGAGAGGTAGCCTCAGCTCAAACCTCTCCCGCGAGGGAACTAATACTAATGTATATAAATTTCCATCTAAGCCGTACCCACTTCAGGTAGTGTGGTTGTACGGTAAATTTGGAATGGTATCGCATCCGAATCCAACTATCAGTTTTATTAAAAGGGTTAAGGTTCATGCCTCATCATTTTCATCATCATAAACCAGTTGTGTTTCTCAACACATGTCAAAACATTTCAATAGAATGACTCATCATTCCAAGGTTTTCACAATTCATTTTCACCAAGTGTTCCCATCTAAAGTGACTCAAGTTTTTGATCTACTCTAAACTACTAAGTTAAGAGTGTTCACTAAGGTGGGAAAGATGGGTTCAATCTCATGCCATATAATGACATCTAAAGGGTTCTAAATAGGTCAAGTTTTATACCCTTTATGCTACCTTCAAAATAAGTAAAGAACTTTGGGTAAAGTAAAGGAAGTAAAGCTTGTAAATAAGACTTGGGGTAACTAATAGTCAAAGTGATATGACTCAAGCATGCCTATAGCATCTTGGATCAAGTTAACTATCTTAATTCTAGTTTGCTACAATAGCTTGCCTTGGTTGGTGCAGTGGTTGAAGTTTTCTTCTTCTTCTTGGTAGAACTCCTCCTCCTCGAAAGCTTCGTCGGTACTATCGTCTATAAATACATACGGAGTACACAATCACCAAACAATACTTAACTAGGCTAATTAGCATTCTAAGGCACACATTTTGATGATCTATTATCATCACAAGCATCACAAGTTTAATTCAATAGTTTCATTCTTTTTATTTAAGAAAAGTAATTTCTACTCATTGAAAAATTAACTAAGATTTAATATTCACCACTAAAATATGGGATCATGTGGACACATATCATCACCACATATTCTAACATGTGGGAATGTGATTTAAGGGTTGGATCATAATTACTTTGGTTTAAGTTCGTTATTTAATGATTTAAAGTGACTAGAAATGCCTATATAGCATTATTTTGGTACTAGTCCAAAGTCACTGCATGTAAACCTTAGTATTATTACGTATTCAGATAGATCTGGTGAAATGTGATTTTTGAGAGTTGGGATCAACTCAAAAGCTATCATGGTTGATTTTAGAAAAATGTTTCAAGGTGCAAATGCTTCTGTTTTGTTATTTTTTCTAGGAGAGATCTATAACTCTAATTGAATTAAATCCAACGGTCTTGGATAGATCATTTCAATACCTTTCAAGCAAAATTGGTTTCATGCAATTTGGATTTGAAAATCTCTCTAAATTGATTTTCAAACTCAGAGATGGAACTGAGTTTAAACTAAATAGGAAAATCCTAGTTCAAACTAACTGGGTCGCGCGGGAAACGCTAACGGGTCGGCCCAGTGTCACTCCGCAGCGCGGGGCTCAACTGACAGGGGGTCCATCCGTCAGTGGCTCACAACGCACGAAGTGGTACGGGGCAATGTGGGACATTGGATTAGAGTGGGGATCAACGACTGTGGATCATCGTCGACGACGGACCTGTCGCCGGCGAGCTCTAACCCTAGCGGCTCGGTGGGGGTGCATAGGGGGTGTACCAGGGCTCCAGCGGCGATGGTGAGGCGGGCAAACGGACTGGTGGTTGACGGCGAGCTCAGGGACAGTCGAGGCAGCTCCGGGGGTGGTCACAATCAGCAGCGCCCTTCTCCTCCAGAGGCGGCCTGCTCCGGTGCAATTCCGGCGAGCTACTGCTCCCCGTGCTCCGGCTAGAGGTGTTGGACGATCAGTGAGGTGAGGGGAGTGGAGTGGTGTGCTGCAAATGGCTGGGGGTGCCCTCCTTTTATAGGCCTGATGGCGAGACCGAGAGGGATGGGCAGGCGACGGTGGCGACATGGCTACGGGCTGCTAGTGGCATGGCTGCGGGTGGCGATCGACACGCGGTCTCCTGGCGGTGCTCTAGGACTTTAATGTGGGCTTAGGGGCGGTGGTATGCGGTCGGGCAAAGCTGGCGCTCTGAGCGGCAGAGGCAGCGGTGTCCACGGCGAGCGGTGGCTGCGAGGCGTTGGGCGGCAAACGAGTATGTCCGGCGTGTTCCCTGGGTCGCGGCAACATGGTGGGCACGGGCTGCGGTCGAGCGGCGGTTTGTGCACGTGTGCCGGGTGCGGCACTCTAGCGCGTGCTCGGCATGGCGCGGTGGCACTAGGAGCGGGGTTTCCTCGGTTGTCCACGCCTGGGCCTGGCTTGGGGAGGTGACAGTGGGCGGTGATGAGGTGCGGGCTATCTCCTAGACATGGCGAGAGAGGGGGAGGCGGTCTGCTGCGGCGGTGACCAAGTTGGCCGGCGAGGTGGGGCTCGGCTTGGCATGGCCATGCTGCTAGGAGGTAGGGAATGGGGTGATTATGCCCTGGTTTGATCAAGAGGGGACAATGTGAGCAAATGTGGGTCAAATGGGAGACAAGTTTGGCCAGAACACTATTTAAAATAGTGAATTTGGTTTTGTTTGAATTCTGCCTACCAAGTGTTTGATGAAATGGCCGCATGAACTTTACTTTTGAATTTTGAAAAGATTTTTGGTGGGTGTGCTAGTACTAAGCTTGGGACTCTGTGGGTGCTTGGGTTTTGAAATTTGAGCTTGTTTGAGTGGTTTTTGAAATAGTGGGATCTTCCCATATGAAATAGATTCAATTTTAAACTGTCATTTAAAATTAGCATTTGAATTTTTTTAGCAGATCACATAGTGGGCCTTGGTACCTCATTATGTGTACTAGCAAGGGGTGTAAAGATCTATAATTGTTTCTGTTAAGTTTTGAGTACTTTTAATAGCCAAAGCAGGCATGCTAGTTAATTTGGTCAAAATGACCATTCAGTTCATTTATTCATTTTGAGTTGGTTTTCTTTGGGAAAAGTTTGGGAATGATTTAGATGATGTTTATTTCACCTAAGAATCATTTTACAAGCAATGGATCACAGAACCATGGAAATTCAAATCAACTCCTAATTTAAATGCACATACACATGAATGCTTTCATATTTTGAAATGGAAAAGTTTTTGTTAACCCTAATTTTGATGATTTGGATCTTGATCAACTTGTATTCAAGTTTTGGGATGTTACAAAACTTCCCCCCTTAATCAAAATCTCATCCCGAGATTTACAAAGAAAACTAGGAACTAAAGAGATCTAGGAACTCTGTCCTAATGTAATCTTCGTGCTCCCAAGTGGCTTCCTCCTCGGTATGGTTGCTCCACTAAATCTTGAGAAACTTGATGCTCCTGGTCCTGGTGGTCCTGTAGGCTTCTTCTAAGATACGGATGGGCACTTCCCGATAGGTTAGGTCATTGTTGATTCTACAATTCTGGGATCGACGTTCTTGAAAACTTCAGTCTTCTCGGGCACTTCCAAGCATTTGTGAAGTAACGAGATATGGAATACATTGTGGATGGCTGACATCTCTTCAGGTAGTTCTAGTTGGTATGATACTTCTCCTTGACGATTCAGAATCTTGAATGGCCCAATATATCTGGGGGCTAACTTTCCTTTCAGACTAAAGCGTTGAGTTCCCTTCAATGTTGAAACCTTGAGATACAGAAAATCTCCGACATTGAAAGTCAGGTCTCTCCTTCTCTTGTCAGCATAACTCTTCTGTCTGGATTGGACGGTCTTGAGGTGCTCACAGACTTTGTGAACCTTCTCTTCGGCTTCTCGGAGAATGTCGGGTCCAAAGATCTGACTCTCTCCCACTTGCGACCAATTCAAAGGGGTACGACACTTTCTTCCGTATAGGAATTCAAATGGTGCCATCTGCAAACTAGCTTGATAGCTGTTGTTATATGAGAATTCTACGAAAGGCAGGCAGTCATCCCATTTTGATTCGTACTCCAACACACAAGCTCTAAGCATATCCACTAAGATCTGGTTGACTCTCTCAGTCTGTCCATCAGTTTGTGGGTGATAAGCGGTACTGAAGTTCAACTTGGTTCCCAATCCTTCCTGAACTTTCTGCCGAAATCTCGAGGTAAACTGGGTTCCTCGATCTGATACTATGGTCTTGGGGGTTCCATGCAGACTAACAATCCTAGCAATGTATAGCTCTGCTAGCTTCGCACTCTGGTAGGTAGTCTTGACAGGTATGAAGTGAGCTACCTTGGACAATCTGTCAACTATGACCCAGATTGAGTCATTTCCCCTACTAGAAGTAGGCAAACTGGTGATAAAGTCCATTCCGACAAAATCCCATTTCCATTCCGGAATCTGCAATGGTTGCAACAGTCCTGCAGGTCTCTGATGCTCTGCTTTAACACTTTGACAGATGTCACATTTGGCGATGTAGCTTCTGATTTCTCTCTTCATCTTGTGCCACCAAAATTGCTCTTTCAAATCCTGATACATCTTCGTTCCTCCGGGGTGGATATAATAAAGAGTATCATGAGATTCCTTCATGATAACTTGCTTCAGCTCCAAATCTGCTGGCACACAGATACGTCCTTTGTACCATAGTACTCCTTCTTCGTCCTCCATGAATCCAGGTACCTTTCCTGTACCAATACGACGTTTGATTCCGTCGATACTTTCATTCCCCTTCTGGGCTTCCTTGATTTGGCTAATCAAAGTGGGCTGAAGTTCAATGCTATCTAAGAATCCTTTGCTAACTAATTCAGTCCTGAACTGCTCCAACTCTTCATACAAACTTGGCTCCTTCTCCTTGATCATGGTGTTTAGCCTACATGGCAATCTGCTAAGAGCATCTGCTACCACATTGGCTTTGCCGGGGTGATAGTGAATGTCAAGGTCATAATCCTTGATTAACTCTATCCATCTCCTTTTCCTCATATTCACCTCTTTCTAAGTGAAGATATACTTTAAACTCTTGTGATCTGAGTAGATCTCGCAGCGATTACCCATCAAATAGTGACGCCATGTCTTCAGTGCTAGAACCACAGCTGCTAGCTCAAGATCATGGGTCGGATAGTTCTGCTCATGTTGTTCCAGTTGTCGAGACAGATACGCGATGACTTTGACTTCCTGCATCAGTACACATCCTAGACCAATCTTGGATGTGTCACAATACACATCAAACGGCTTCTTGATGTCTGGCATGACCAATATTGGGGCTGATATCAATCTCTTCTTCAGCTCCTGGAAACTGGCTTCACACTTGTCTGTCCATTCAAACTTCTTGTCCTTCTTCAACAATTGGGTCATGGGTCTAGCGATGCTCGAGAATCCTTCTACGAACTTGTGGTAGTATCTCGCTAACCCGAGAAATGCACGGACTTGGGTTTGAGTGGTTGGGGCTTCCCATTCTTCGACATCTTTGATCTTGGCGGGATCAACAGAGACTCCTCCGGCAGACACAATATGTCCTAGGAATCCTACTTCTTTCAGCCAAAACTCACACTTGCTGAACTTGGCATATAACTGATGCTCTCTCAGGGTTTCTAGGATAACTCTCAGATGTTGCTCATGCTCTTCTTCTGACTTGGAGTAGATAAGGATGTCATCGATAAACACAACTACAAACTTATCTAGGAAATTCATAAAGATCTTATTCATGAGATTCATGAAATAAGCAGGGGCATTGGTTAATCCAAAAGACATAACCATATACTCGTATAAACCATAGCGAGTAGTAAAGGCGGTCTTCGGAATATCCGTTGCACGAATCTTAAGTTGGTGATAACCAGTCCTAAGATCAATCTTTGAGAATTCCTGGGCTCCAGTCAACTGATCAAATAGATCCTCTATCTTTGGCAAGGGGTACTTGTTCTTGATGGTGACATCATTCAACTTTCTGTAATATGTGCACAAACGGTTGCCTCCATCTTTCTTGTCGACGAATAACACTGGTGATCTCCATGGCGATGCGCTTGGTTGAATAAGCCTTTTTCTAACATGGCATCCAACTGCTTCTTCAGTTTTACTAACTCTGAGGGGTTCATGCTATAGGGTCTCTGGGCTATGGGTCCGGTTCCGGGGATTAGCTCGATAATGAACTCAATATCCCTATCCGGAGGCATACCTGCAATTCATCTAGGAATACGTCGTGGTATTCATAGACTACTCTGACTTGGTCTATGGTGGGTAGGGCTAGACTCTTGTTGCACTTGAATTGATGGGGTAAGGTTTCAGAGATATGCTCTACTGTTACTCCAGAACTACTGGTCATGGTGATAGCTTGCTTAGCACAGTCTATCAGTCCTTTATGCCTTGACATCCAGTCCATACCTAGTACTACTTCCAAACCTTTGGTTCCGAGTACAATTAGGTTGGCATAAAAATCTATCCCATGTATTCTGATAGGCACAGCTTTGCAAATATTTCTAGCTTTGGGGTTGTTGAACCGGAGATTTGAACTATCATGACATGCTTCAGGTTGGTTGGGTGAATCTTACTAGTGCATGCAAATTCTTCGATGACAAATGAATGCGATGTTCCAGAATCAAACAACACTGCTGCTAAAACTGAGTTGACAGAAAACATACCTAGCACTACATCTGGCGCTTCCTGGGCTTCTTCTGCGTTCATGTGGAAGAGACGACCATTGCGGTTGTGAGGGTTCCCTAGGGCAAATCTTCTTCCTGGTTGAACACGACGCTGCTACTGAGCTGGGGCATTTACATTGGCATTGGCGGAAGTCTTCTTGGGACACTCATTGGAGTAGTGACCTTTCACTCCACACTCGAAACAAGTGATCTGGGACTTGTCCTTGACTGCGACAGGCACAACATTGCTGCCAGTTTTGGGTGCAGTGTTGTTGTTGTTGTTTCTCTTGGGAGGTGCACGGTTGAAATTGTTGGCGTTGCCGGAGTTGTGATTGTTTCCTCCGGACTTCCCATTGCCTCCACTACGGTTGGGGTAGCTTGGGCGAGACGTTGGGGTTCGATTGTTCCTTGGTGCATATCCCGATGAGGGGTTGGGACGGTACTTCTGGTGACTGCTGGATCCAGATTGCTGCATCATACGATGCTTGCGGTTGTCGTTTGACTGGTTAATCTTCCCTTCCATCTGAATGGCAGAGTCGACTAGCTCTTCGAGATCCTGGAAACGAATGTTGACGAGGACAGTCTGCATCTCATCATGTAGTCCGTTCAGGAATCTCTCCTTCTTCTTGGCCTCCGTGTTGATCTCATCAGGTGCATATCTGGCAAGTGACAGGAATCTGTCATGGTACTCCACCACAGTCATTCTTCCTTGCTTCAATTCGCGGAATTCATCTCTCATCATGTTGACTAGACCTTGCGGCACGTGGGTGCGGCTGAACTTGACCTTGAATGCTTCCCATGTCATCACTTGACCATGGTTCATATTGCGGATACTATTCCACCAAGCTCTTGCATCTCCTACCAGATAGTGGGTGGCGAAGAGAACTTTCTCATTTTGATCAACTCTTGCAACCTCTAAGTTGTTTTCCATTGTCTGTAACCAGTCATCAGCATCTAATGGGTTTTCAGATTGGTTGAAGATTGGGGGATTTGTGTTCTGAAATTTTTTGAGTTTGGATCCTTGGTGATCTTGATTCCCATGCCCTTGGTTGTTGAGAGCCATCTGGGCGATCTGTTGAAGTGTTGCTAAGTTGGCTTGGCGCTCTGCCCTGCTTGCTTCACAGTCTTCGATGAGGTTCTGCAAGATCTGCAGCATTGGGTCTTGCGACGAGCTGCTCCCGCCTTGGTTTCCATGAGTCATCTGAAATTGAGATAGATATAGGGGTAAGAGGGAAATTCTAAGGTTCATGGTTTTGGTATTCAAAGCTAAAACTTTGAGTTAGACTCAGGTTTTTCAACTAACTTCATTTCATTCATGCAAACAAGCACACGATACAACACACACCACAACAATCAAAGGAAAGCAGATGGTTTGAAGAACCATTCTGCAAGCTACGATACAGTGGGATCGATACATCTCATGCTACGATAGTGCTCTAGTGCATCTACTCATCGTCGATGAAGTCGGAGTCCTCATCGTCAGTGTAGAAGTCCACATCATCCTCCTCCAGAAAGTCATCATCATTGCTGAGATAAGAATCCATGTCTCCCTGGATGTCTTCACCCTCCTCTTCTTCTTCCTTTGCTGCAAGCTGAGCTTCCTACTCCTTGACTGTCTTCTCGAGGTTGGCCACCTTCTTGCGAAGACGGGCGATGGTGCAATCCTTCTTTGCATGCTGGCGGCGAAGAGACTGGCGATCCTAGACGAGCAGTGCGAAAGTCTGGGCCTTCTAGTCGGCAATGGCACGGTTCTGATTGGCTAACTCCCTAGCATTGTCCAGTTCCTGCTGTCTGTCGTGCAACAAGAAGTCAAGATTCTCCACTTGACGCCTCAACTCTGGGTGGCTTGGCATCTCCATCGGCATTCCCATGAAGTCACGTCTTCCATAGTGAACAAAATGGGTTCCTTGGAGTTGGTTGACGCTGAGGGCACATAGACGTGCAAGAGCTTCATGCATTGCCCTGGCTAATCCATCTAGCCAGTTGTTCTCTCTCACAGAGAACTGAATTCTCCCAGAAGTTGGTGCTTCGATGCTTCCTCTAAGGTCCACGGTGACTAGCCACGGTAGGTATCCTCCTGGGGGGTCCTGGAAGTTGAGCTCCAAGAAACTCCGGATGTGGGCGTCCCAGTAACTCCGACAGTGAATCCAGATCCCTCTCGAAGATCAGCTGACCTCCGTTTCCCAACTGGTAGAACTTGCTGAACTGAGTCTCCATCTACAAGAATTTAGGATGAGGAAGTTAGTGAAGTGATCAAGTGTGTCAAATTTTAAGTAGTAATGTAGGAATTTCGAGGAACATGAATTTTTGAGAAAGAATGAATTCCCAAGGGTAAGAGAGGAAATAGTTTTTCATAAATACTCACTTTGGTTTTGAAACTAAGTTTTTGTTTGGACGTCCATTCTAACTAGGGTCTCCTATGGTCAGGATGGCTCTGATACCAACTTGTCAACACCCGGATTTCTAATCCCAGATGCCCGTTATGCCATACCTCGCAATCCTAGGATTACCATTTTTGCGAGACATAACGGATTGGATATCACAGTACATCATCCATTACAAACCATACATAAGGTCTTACACAAATAAGGATCTCATGATCCAGTCTTAATACAACAAGCAGCGGAAATAAAAGATAAGCGTAGCGGTGGGGTCCATCTTCAGGGGCACAGGCAATGCTGACGAAGGCAGATAGTCCTAGTTATCATAGCCGTCCTGCTAGCCATCATCTTGGTAATCTCCTTCATAGTCTGGCCATGAGAATATCTAGGGACAAAAGCCATGAGTACTCTTTAAGTACTCGCAAACTACCACTAACAAGTAATATAGTTCTAAGTTAAAGTGCTAACTCTATGTTTAACTATAAGGTTAAGTTTGAAACCTAAGCTGAGTTCAGAAGCAAAGAAAGATAAAATAAAGTTCTGGAATCACTTTAAGTTGGGAAACTATTGTCATAAACACAACCTTGTTGTATTCCAGTCAAGATTCATCATTCATTTCATAAGTCATTTTGAAAACATCTGACAACAAAATAGTATGGCCATTCCAACTGTCCATAACCGCGGACGCGGCTATTCGAATAGTTTGACACTCTGTAGAGGTGGTACACTTTCACCACAAGATTTGATGAAAGTAAAGGAAGTAAAGCTTGTAAATAAGACTTGGGGTAACTAATAGACAAAGTGATATGACTCAAGCATGCCTATAGCATCTTGGATCAAGTTAACTAGCTTAATTCTAGTTTGCTACAATAGCTTGCCTTGGTTGGTGCAGTGGTTGAAGTTTTCTTCTTCTTCTTGGTAGAACTCCTCCTCCTCGAAAGCTTCGTCGGTACTATCGTTTATAAATACATACGGAGTACACAATCACCAAACAATACTTAACTAGGCTAATTAGCATTCTAAGGCACACATTTGATGATCTATTATCATCACAAGTTTAATTCAATAGTTTCATTCTTTTTATTTAAGAAAAGTAATTTCTACTCATTGAAAAATTAACTAAGATTTAATATTCACCACTAAAATATGGGATCATGTGGACACATGTCATCACCACATATTCTAACATGTGGGAATGTGATTTAAGGGTTGGATCATAATTACCTTGGGTTAAGTTCATTATTTAATGATTTAAAGTGACTAGAAATGCCTATATAGCATTATTTTGGTACTAGTCCAAAGTCACTGCATGTAAACCTTAGTATTACATATTCAAATAGATCTAGTAAATGTGATTTTTGAGAGTTGGGATCAACTCAAAAGCTATCATGGTTGATTTTATAAAAATGTTTCAAGGTGCAAATGCTTCTATTTTGTTATTTTTACTAGGAGAGATCTACAACTCTAATTGAATTAAATCCAACGGTCTTGGATAGATCATTTCAATACCTTTCAGGCAAAATTGGTTTCATACAATTTGGATTTGTAAATCTCTCTGAATTGATTTTCAAACTTAGAGACAGAACTAAGTTTAAACTAAATAGGAAAATCCTAATTCAAACTAACTGGGTCGCGCGGGAAACGCTAACGGGCCGGCCCAGTGTCACTGCGTAGCACGGGGCTCAGCTGAAGGGGGGTCCATCCGTCATGGCTCATAACGCGTGAAGCGGTACGGGGCAATGTGGGACGTTGGATTAGAGTGGGGATCAACGGCTGTGGATCGTCGTCGACGACGGACCTGTAGCCGGCGAGCTCTAACCCTAGCGGCTCAGTGGGGGTGCATAGGGGGCGTACCAGGGCTCCAGCGACGACGACGAGGTGGGCAATCGGACTGGTGGTCGACGGCGAGCTCAGGGACGGTCGAGGCAGCTCCGGGGGTGGTCGCAATCAGC
Source organism: Avena eriantha (assembly GCA_910589775.1). NCBI lineage: Eukaryota > Viridiplantae > Streptophyta > Magnoliopsida > Poales > Poaceae > Avena > Avena eriantha. The sequence goes on along the minus strand of OU342743.1, from coordinate 256,266,765 downwards.
GGCGCCCTTCTCCTCCAGAGGTGGCCTGCTCCGGTGCAATTCCGGCGAGCTGCTGCTCCCCGTGCTCCGGCTAGAGGTGTGGGACGATCAGTGAGGTGAGGGGAGTGGAGTGGTGTGCTACAAACGGCTGGGGTGCTCTCCTTTTATAGGCTCGACAGCGAGACCGAGAGGGATGGGCAGGCGACGGTGGCGACATGGCTACGAGCTGCTAGCGGCATGGCTGCGGGTGGCGATTGATGCGTGGTCTCCTGGCGGTGCTCTAGGACTTTAATGTGGGCTTAGGGGCGGTGGTATGCGGTCGGGCGGAGCTGGCACTTTGAGCGGCAGAGGCGGCGGTGTCCACGGCGAGCAGTGGATGTGAGGCATTAGGCGGCGAACGGGCATGTCCGGCATGTTCCCTGGGTCGTGGCGACGCGGTGGGGTGGGCTGCGGTCGAGCGACGGTTTGTGCACGCGTGCCGGGTGCGGCGCTCTGGCGCGTGCTCGGCATGGCGCGGTGGCACTGGGCGCGGGGTTTCCTCGGTGGTCCACGGCTGGGCCTGGCTTGGGGAGGGGATAGTGGGCGGTGGTGAGGTGCTGGATATCTCCTAGACATGGCGAGAGAGGGGGAGGCGGTCTGCTGCGGCGGCAAGTAAGTTGGTCGGCGAGGTGGGGCTCGGCTTGGCATGGCCATGCTACTAGGAGGTAGGGGATGGGGTGATTATGCCCTGGTTTGATCAAGAGGGTACAATGTGAGAAAATGTGGGTCAAATGGGAGACAAGTTTGGCCAGAACACTATTTAAAATAGTGAAGTTGGTTTTGTTTGAATTCTGCCTGCCAAGTGTTTGATCAAATGGCCGCATGAACTTTACTTTTGAATTTTGAAAAGATTTTTGGTGGGTGTGTTAGTACTAAGCTTGGGACTCTGTGGGTGCTTGGGTTTTGAAAATTGAGCTTGTTTGAGTGGTTTTTGAAATAGTGGGATCTTCCCATATGAAATAGATTCAATTTCAAACTGTCATTTAAAATTAGCATTTGAATGTTTTTAGCAGATCGCAAAGTGGGCCTTGGTACCTCATTATGTGTACTAGCAAGGGGTGTAAAGATCCATAATTGTTTCTGTTAAGTTTTGAGTACTAGGAATAGCCAAAGTAGGCATGATAGTTAATTTGGCCGAAATGACCATTCACTTCATTTATTCATTTTGAGTTGTTTTTCTTTGGGAAAAGTTTGGGAATGATTTAGATAATGTTTATTTCACCTAAGAATCAATTTACAAGCAATGGTCACAGAACCATGGCAATTCAAATCAACTCCTAATTTAAATGCACATACACATGAATGCTTTCATATTTTGAAATGGAAAAGTTTTTGTTAACCCTAATTTTGATGATTTGGATCTTGATCAACTTGTTTTCAAGTTTTGGGATATTACAGGGTCGAACTCCCGGATGGCATGGATGATGTTGAGGAAGAGTTTTTGGCTCATCCTAAAATGGCGCCAAAACACCGGATCTTCGTGCATCGGCTTGTCGGCGAAGTAGTCGGTGTACAACATGAAGTAGCCCTCCACACGCTGCCTTGCTTTGCACTTCCGGTGACCCTTCATCGAGCCTCCACGCTTCGGCGCTACAGTCTGCGTGTACAGCAGGGCCAAGGAGGCAAGGATATGCATGTGCTCTTCATCTTCGGCATCTGCGGTGGTCTCTTCCTCTAGCAAATTTTGCGAAATCTCCTTGTCTTCAGAGTCCATGGCCGAATGGGAGAAACCCGAACACTTCGCGGGCGAGGTGGCGAGATCTCGGAAGGAAGCTGAGCTTCGGCTAAGTTGAGACGCCGAAACGAGGCCTAGGTGGAGGGGAAAGGTTGCGACAGAGGCGGCGGACCTATCTACATGCGTGGTTTCAGCATGGCATGGTGGGACCTCGCCGGCGATGACATGGCGGTGACGTAAGCTCTCTGCCGCGGGAGAGCCGAGTCAGGGTGGGGAATGGGGTTGTCTCACCGACAGGGTTGGACCACCTATTTTTCGCTGCGTCCGGTGTTCCCATGTGGTTCTGATGACTTCAAGTGCATAGACCAATTGTAGCTAGTTTTGAAGTAAAGATATTGAACCCACAGAGAGCTATTGGTAAAGGTCTTTATGCCCCTCATTACTCTCTACCAAAGTATACTTATAAGCTGTCTTTGATCACAAGTAAAGGGTGTTTGAAAGGTTTATGGTTGATTGCAGAAAAGTAATAAAAACAAGTAATAGAAAACAAGTAACAAGATTGTGTGAAAGCATGGTTGAACTCAAAAGGGCTAAAACGTTCTCGGGGATGTAGGATACACCACTTCATAGTATTATTATTATATGTAATCAAGATAACATACTCCTTGTGTCATGATATGTGTGGAGAGATCCCCATAATAAGATGTTCACTACAAGGTAGGAAGCCACTTTGTTGAGCCAAGAGTGAGGTCACCTCTAAAAAACTACTATGATGTCTGAGAGCAGTCACTCATACAAACCACCGCAATAATTAATAAAGTTTGTATGCATTTTTTTCAATGCAGAGGCCGGGGCTTTTTCCCCATTTTGAAAAAAACCACCGCAATTAAGGGTTTCCCCGTGGATATCATAATTATCTTAGGGAGTACCTCTTTAATCCCCCTTTGACTGTGTAGGTTACAAGTCGGCGCCAATCTATCACGGGGAATTCTAGGTACGCTTCCAAGACACGTCCAAAGGATTTCTCCCCCCTTAGTCCCGAAGGCAAATGATATGCGACTGACTACACATACCATGTAAAGAGAGAGATCAAACACAAATCATAATTATATCATAGACAAGCAAGTCATACGGACACAAGAATAGATCATCTTTATTAAAAGTTCATAATGGTGCTAGGGTTTCTCCATCTCCCCAAGAACAAAGGAACTACTCACTCATGGAAGCAATCGACAACATTATCATAATCAAATGAATCGATAAAAGTATGGGAGTAGATCTAATGGAAACCATAATTGAATCTGGAATTACAACAAGATCTAATAGATGAAAGATGGGGGTAATGGTGGTAATGGAGATGGAGCGATTAATGATGAAGGGGGTGATGCATTGTCCTCCAATGATTCGCGGAGCAGCTCGGATTTTACCCCAGCCAAGTTCCTCCATCAGATCCCTCTCGAATGTGGTTTTTCGTGGTTTCTGGTGGCTGTGAATGTTGGATCTTCCTCTCGTATTTGCCAGGAAGAAGTATTTGACGAGGCAGTCATGATGGCGCCTTGTACGGATGGACGGTACGGGCAAGCTCTGCCCGTACCAGTGGTCGTTATCGGTACTGATGCCTCCTCCTTGCTTAGTATTCTCCCAGGTGTGAAGGCAAAATCATAAAATGACTTTTATCACTTAGAAATATCATATAATTACACAATATGACATCTCTAATTGATATGTTCACATACGACTCCATGATTTGGGATCCCGTTGAAATAAAAACAAAAAGGTGCGTGTAGACGCCGTGAAATACAAAGATCCCTACTCTATTAATGCAAAAACAGAAGGTAAAAATACTTCAATTTTGGAATCATCAGGTTCCCTGTAACCTGGGTTCGACTTGGGAATTCTAGATGAAATTTGGGCCAAATCCGGACAAATTCGACATCCTAGGAACACGACTGGGCAAAATTTCGTTGTTCAGACGAAAAAAATCACCTTGCGAACACCCTCCTGGGAAGCCGAGTGGAGATGCTCTAAGTCGGTTTGTGTTAGGCCTACATATTCTCTTGTAACCGGCACAATATTGTTATCAATTCTTATTCAATACAATTCTACATGGTATCAGACTTCTGATCCTAGGGTATGGGAACCCACCAAAACCGCCGCCACCGGTGGCTGGCTTCTCAGAGCGGCGTGCTGCCATCGTCGCTGCCAAGGTCGCCGTTGCGGCCTCCTCTTCTTCTACCTCCACTCTAGCTTTAGCTCCAGCAATACCTCCCTCAATCTCCTTCACCGACACGATCTCAGATATTAGCCCCTCTATTCCTGTAACCCTAGATCTCGTTGCTCACAATTAATACCATTGGCGTCACCTCTTCGACGTCCACCTCAAGCGATGCAATCTCCACTCCCACATTGCCGAGGACTCTTGCCCCTAGATTCATGATCCTCAGTGGGTCAAGGATGATCTTGCCATTATTCAATGGATCTACATGCGAGTCTTCACCAAAAATTTCAATCTCGTGCACCGTGATGGTGCCATTGCCGCCGATCTCTGGGTGGCCCTTCGTTAGCTCTTCCAGGACAACGTCGACGCTCGTGCCAACAACCTCCACACCGAGCTTCAGAACACGGTGCAGGGTGATGCACCAGTCGGTGTCTACTATCAACGTCTCAAGGCGATCGTGGATGAGCTCCGTGAACTTGGTGATCCCATCAACGATCGCCAGGTCATCAACGTCCTCCTCGTCGGACTAAGTGAGCGGTTCGAGAAGCAGGCCTCCTTCATCCCCATGATGCGCATGCGTCCCTCCTTCGCTGAGGTAGGCTCTATGCTCCGATGGGCCAATCGTGCCCAAACCAACAAGGACTCTCATCCCTAGGTCTTCACCATCGCTCTTCGGCCTCCTGTGCCTTCGCTGCCCCCTCCACCAATAGCACCACCTCAACCATCAGGTTGGCGTCCAAGTCCAAATTATCAGGGTAGAAACCCTAGGCCGCCATAGTTTCGCACGGCGCCCGTTCCTCTTGCTCCTCCCTCGGCTCCAGCTCTAGTAAGTGCTCCACCTCTGACGACCGATTGACGTCCATCGCTCGACCCTTGGACCGGGCTTGTCCAGGCATGGCCTATGCCCTGGTCTGCCCCTACACCATATGGCACCCCGCCTGCCTACCCCGGCGCTTGGCAGTGCGGTGCTCATCCTCACACTGGCGCTCCCATCCTCACACCTCAACAGACGATGGTCGCGTATGACGCCGCTCCTGCCTACGCGCCACCGATCTACAACGCAACGCCCTATGTTTCCTATGGTGCTCAATCGTCCCCCTACATGTCGAACTACAATGATGGTGGCTCTCACTTCATTCCGATGCCGGCTCTCCTACCGATGCCACCATAACCGCCAGCTCTCATGTCTACATCGAGCTCTACTTCGACTCCGAGGTGGGACCAAGCTGCTTTTCTACAAGCCTTGAACAATTTTTCTTCTCATGGATACTCAGGTACGGATTGGATTTTCGATTCTGGTGCTTCTAGTCATATGTCTGCATCAAGTGATTTTCTTTCTTCTTGCACACCATCGTCTTTTCCCTCTATTACTCTTGGTGATGGATGTTATATTCCTATTTATTGTGCTCGCCAGGATCAAATCCAATCTCAAACCAAACCTTTGCTTATTTGTTATGTTCTTGTCGCTCCTGCTCTTATTAAAAATCTGATATCTATTCACCAATTCACCAGTGACAATCATGTTTCTGTCGAGTTTGACCCTTCGGTTTATCTATGAAGGATTACCAGACAAAGACCGAGATCGTACGCTTCAATAGCTCCGGTGATCTATATTCCCTCCATGGTGTCCTTGCTGCTGCACCCCCCACATCCATGGTGGACTCTGTTGATCTGTGGCACCAACATCTCGGCCATCCCAATAATAATGTGCTATCCACACTTCTTAGTGAATTTTCAATACCTTGTAATAGAGATTCTCATAATTCTTCAATATGTCAGTCGTGTCAACTAGGCAAACATGTTCGTCTCCCCTTTAGTTCCTCTCAATCTTCTAGTTCTTTTACTTTTGAGTTACTCCATTGTGATCTCTGGACATCATCAATAGAAAGTGTCTCTATTTTAAAATATTATCTTTTGATTCTTGATTATTATACACATTATGTTTGGACCTTTCCTTTACGCAACAAATCTGATGTTCACAATATTTTTCTTAACTTTCGGTGCTATGTCTCTGTACACTTTTTCCTTCCTATAAGATTCATCCAATGTGATAATGGTCGTGAATTTGACAATCTTAAAAATCACACTTTCTTTCTTCAATATGGCATTCTCTTACGTTTCTCATGTCCTTATACCTCTACTCAAAACCCCAAGGCCAAGCGATCACTTCGTACTCTCAATGACATCACTCGCACCCTCCTTATTCAATCTTCTATGCCTTCGAAGTTTTGGGATGAAGCCCCCCACACGGCCACATATTTACTTAATATTCAACCATCTAGGGTTAATCCAAAAACTATGCCTTACTTCTCTTTATTTCTTTCTCATCCCAACTACTCCGACATTCGCGACTTCGGTTGTCTCTATTTCCCAAACTCTTATTCTACTTCTCCAAATAAACTTTCACCCCGTTCTATCCCATGTGTCCATCTTGGTTTTTCTGATGAGCACAAAGGCTATCGTTGTTTAGATCTTGTTAATGGCCGTGTTCTTGTGTCTCGTCACGTCACGTTTGCTAAAAATATTTTCCCTTTTTCCGAGCATCAAACTAATAACTCCCCAACACTGACGCCATCTCCTAGACCTTCACGTCGCCCCAACTTACCCTCCTTTCAATAGCCAGCTTCTACCGTGGATCCTGTCGCGGCATCCAAAGCGGCTGAAATCTCTACAGTGACAGTGGATCCTGCCGCGAACACCTCTACCACCACTTCTGTCGCGGCAGTGGAAACTGCTCAAAACTCTATTGCGGCAAACTTCCTGCCGTCACCGACTCCCACATCCATTTCATCCATTGCACTAGGCACGTCCACCACTCCGTCAAACTATTCTCCTCTGTCTCATGTTATTCCCATTCCTGCCCTTGCCAATCATCATACTATACACACACGTGCAAAGTCAGGTTTTCGCCTCCCTGGAAAAGATCATCTCAACCTTCATACATCTCTCTCTCCTTCCTCTCTTCTTAAATCTTACAAATCAGATCTTCTTGATCCTAATTGGGCAGCAGCCATTGAAAGGGAAAAGGACATCGCCTAGAGGGGGTGAATAGGTGTTTTAAAATTATTACGATTTAGGCTCTAATAAATGCGGAATAAAACTTGACGTTTAATTTATCAAGACAAAACCTATATCAAATAGGTTCAACTAAGTGCACCAACAACCTACGCTAAGCAAGTCAAGAAACAAGGTGATAGCAAGATAAAATACTTCAAGCACGATGGCTATAACAATGTAAAATGCATAAGTAAAGGGCTCGGTTTAGAGATAACCGATAGACATGGAGACGAAGATTTGTTTCCTGAAGTTCACTTCCAAAAAAGCTACGTCTCTGTTGGAGAGGTACGGAGGTGCCATGCTCTCCGAACGCCACAAATGGCTCACCTTGAGGTGTGGTGGCTCGAAGCTTACCCAACGCCACACAAGGCCTACCTCAAGATGCGAAGGAATGCAACTCACCGACGCCGCAAAAGGCTCACCATATTCTCCCATGATCTTGCCACAAAGTCCTACTCACGTGCAACTATGGGACACTTGAGGGCGGTCACTGAACCCATACAAGGCTTGGGGAAATCTCCACAACTCAATTGGAGGGCTCCCAAGAAATGCCACAAAGGCTACAAGCTTGGGGAATCTCCACAACTCAATTGGAGGCCCCAAGAACAATGCCACAAAAGGCCAACAAGCTTGAGGAATCTCCACAACTCAATTGGAGGCCCCAAGAACACATCACAACTCCACACAACCGTCTAGGGTCCAAGAACCCAAGAGAAACAAGCTCAAGATCTTGAACTCGCCGAATCTCCGAGGAGAACTCAAACCTATGCACCAAATGCAAGAGGCAAGTCCTTCACTCTCAAATTCCACCAAAGCTACAAAAGCTATTGGGGGAATAAGAGAGGAAGAACACAAGAGGAGAACACAAAACTCTCCAAGATCTAGATACCAAGGATTCCTTCACAAAGAAGGGATTTGGTTTGGTGGGATCGTAGATCTAGATCTCCTCTCTCAAATCCCTCAAAAATATGCAAGAAACATAGGAGGGGGAAGGAGAGAGGACAAGCTCTTCAAGGTCAATAATGGAGGAGAGAGAGAGTGTAAAACGGACCAAAAAAACTAGTACCGACGAAGGGGAAGAGGAGCCCCTTTTAAAGGGCTCCCCAATCTAGCCGTTATGCACAGATCCATGCACGGCCGGTAGTACCAGTGGGTGGCCGGTACTACCGTTGGCACCCATCCAATGGTTAGAAACAGTGACGCAAAAAGAGAAAAATCCTGGCCGGAAGTTCCGGTCGAAGTTGTAACAAATAGCGCACACCAAAACAGAAAGGGTACTGAATGGAAAACGGGGTGACCGGAAGTTGGGCCGGTACTTCGGCCGGTACTACCAGCGGCAATTCTGCTCGAGCGGTAGTTCCGGCACCTGGCCGGTACTTCCGCCCAAGGACGGTACTACCGCCTTTACTTCCGATCGAAGTTCCGACAAATAAGACTTCAAAAGTAGAGAGGCTACTGAACTGAAACTAGGATGACCGAAAGTGGCCCCGGAACTTCCACCGGTACTACCAGCGGTAAAGATGCCCTAGAGGTACTACCGGTGGCCCGCGGGAACTACCGGTCACGAAAAGCCTCTATAACCAAAACTGCCAAAACGTTTGCATCCAAACTCCAAATGAGATGAAACCAATTTTTTTGGAAATATTAGGTATCACCAAGTGAGAAAAGACCATGAATGTATATGTGAGATATCTCCCAAGGCGTGGATTCGGAAAACCCCGCAAGATCAAAAATGCAATAGGATATGCAAGGGAAATCCGTTTTTGATGAACTAGAGCTTGTTATGAAAATAACCACAAGCTCTAGATCCACACATGGACAAGAACCAAACAACAACCAAGAAAAATTATGCTATGTATGCAAAGGTTTGAGCTCTCTCCAAAAGATATGATCGAGCACTCACTCGAGAGCCCCTCTTGATAGTACGAATATCTATCCTAAACCCGGTCTCCCAACACTACAAGAGGCCGGTAAAATAGAAAGCCTATCAAGATCATACCTTTGCCTTGAGCATTCCACTTGAGCTTGATGTAGACCATATTGTCCTTCTCAAGATGGATCACCCTTCTTGATTGCTCTTGCTTGCTCTTTCTTGATGAATAGTTGTGAGGTGCTCCCCCATACTTCAAGGGGAAACCTCTTCTTTGAACTTGTCTTCATCAAACCATGATCACCGAGGATGGCAAGCTTCAAGCATGAGATCGTCTAGAGATGGCACACCTTGAGCTTGCCCTTCATTTCTTAATGATGTCTTGAAGATAGCCATAAGGAACTCCATCTTCTTCTTATTCAAGACATAATTGATCTTGTTCTTCTTCTTCATGATTCCAATAGGCACAAAGCCCTTGGACATTGCTTCTTCTTTTTCAACCTTGAAACCAACACATGGTCCAAGTAATGCCAATGGACAAACCTACAAGTAAAACTCAATTTACACATTAGTCCATAGAGATTGTCATTAATTACCAAAACCACACATGGGGGCATACATGCCCTTTCAGCCATGAAAGATGAATATGATGCTCTTCTTCAAAATAACACATGGCAATTAGTTCCTCGTCCTTCGAACACAAATATAGTCTCGACTAAATGGGTGTTTCGCCATAAGTTTCATTCTGATGGGAGTCTTGCACATTATAAAGCTAGATGGGTATGTCATGGTTACTCTCAGCAACACGACATTGATTAAGATGAGACTTTCTCTCTTGTTGTCAAGCCTAGCACTATTCACACTGTCCTAAGTATTGTTGTGTCTTCTTCCTGGCTTATTCATCAATTAGATGTCACAAATGCTTTTCTTCATGGCTCTCTTCAAGAAATATTTTATTGTCAACAACCTCTCGGATTTGAAAATTCCTCCTATCCTAATCATGTTTGTATTCTTTAGAAATCTCTTTATGGTCTCAAATAGGCACCACGGGCTTGGTTCCAATGCTTTTCCACCTATGCTCAAACCATCGGCTTTACTCCCTCACATTCTGACACCTCTCTCTTCACCTTTCATCATAGCACTAACACTGCATATCTCCTTATATATGTAGATGATATTATTCTCACAGCCTCTTCCCTACACTTTTTAGATCACATTATTTCCCTTCTTCGCAAAGAATTTTCTATGATAGATTTAGGTCTTCTACATCACTTCTTAGGTAATGATGTTATTCGTGACTCCTCTGGTCTCTTATTGTCTCAACATCAGTACACTCTGGATCTTCTTTCTCGTGCTGGCATGCTTGATTGTCAATCTTCTCATACTCCTGTCGATACAGGTTCCAAAAAATTTGCTGATAGTGATCCTTTCTCTGATCCTTCTCTTTATCGTAGTCTCATCGGTGCTCTTGAGTATCTTACTCTCACTCGTCCAGAAATTTCTTTTGTTGTTCAACAAGCTTGTTTATACATGCATGATCCTCGTATTCCACACTTCAATCATGTCAAACATATTCTTAGATATCTCAAAGGCACCATAGAATTAGGTCTTCATATCAACAAGTCGTATCCCTCTTCTTTGACAGCATACTCTGATGCAGATTGGGCTGGTTGTTCCAGATACTCGTAGGTCCATATCTGGATTTTGTGTTTTTCTTGGTAACAATTTTGTTTCTCGGTCTTTAAAAGGGAAGGTTACGGTCTCTCGCTCGTCTGCTGAAGATGAGTATCGTGTTGTGGCTCATGTTGTTGCTGATATGGTTTGTTGCGCCAGTTAGTGTCAGAGCTTCACTGTCCCATCGAGCAAGCCACCATCGTTTATTGTGACAATATTTCTGTTGTTTACATGTTCAGGAATCCTATTCAACACCGCCGCACAAAGCATATTGAGATAGATATTCATTTTGTTGCGAGAAGGTAGCCTTGGGGCAAGTCCGAGTTCTCCATGTTACAACTAAAGCTCAATTTGCTGATATCTTCACCAAAGGACTGGCTACAACTCCGTTTCAAGACATTCGTTTCAGTCTCAACGTCATCGAGCCTACCTTTGAAACTACAGGGGGATGTTAGAATATTTCTTGTACAACACGTTCACGTGTTTGAGTCAGTTTGTAATAGGCTAAGGTGGTTTGTGTTAGGCCTATATATTCTCTTTTAACCGGCACAATATTGTTATCGACTATTATTCAATATAATTATACATTCTCTATGCGATCCATGGCGATGGCAGGATCTTCTTCACTGGCTTGGATCAGGAACTCGATGACGGTTGTCGACAGCGTGACTTCTCCATTTTCCCCTAGTTATATAGTCTTGAGTCCTCTTCTGGTGTCTGTAAGAAACCTCTAAGCCCTCATATGGTAGCTTAGATATGTGGGCATGTGCTAGATATGCGTAGATATGATGGTGCTTGTTGGTACTGATTGACTGATTTTGGTTATATGCAACCATGCTTGTTGGTATTCATCATGGTCGATGTAGGATTTCAGTACCATGCTTAAGGTGTTTGCTCTATGGTAGTTCATCATGTCTTATTTTCCGAGCTCGGCAACAGTGGTCCTGTCGGCTTCTCCGTCGAGCATGGTGATGGTGATGTCGGTGTTCTACCAGCGTCCCCCTCTTCCCCGGCCTCTATGTTGAATCCTAATCATTTTGCTGTAAGAACATTTTTCCCTTGACATTGTAGCTTAGATTTACAAGCATGTGCATAATTCCTTGCTAGAATTTTTTTTCTACATGTTGCTAGAGATTGATCGTAGGATATGTGCAACCCATTTTCATGGTTACCATGGTAGTTCAATGATTAAGGTGTTAGCTCTATTGTAGGTCATCATGCCTTCTCCACCTCCCAATCTGTTTGCTCCCTTAGTGAATCGTCACATGTCCTAGATGTTGCCTGATAAAGCACTTCATGATCCAACTAAGTATCTGCCCAAACCTCCAATGGCGTGTGTTGAAGGATAGTTTTTACGATCCCATGAAGGTCTTTGCTTTCGAAGATCAAAAGAGAGTTTATTTGTTTGGTAGGGGCTCGATCCAGTAGGTAATGGAACTAGATAACAATGAGCACATGTAGACAAAGATTTACCAGGTTCGGACTCCCTGATAATGGGTAAAAGTCCTAGACCTTCCTTCTCCATTGTATCACGAGTATGAGGATTACAATATGAGGAAGGGAGAGAGGACGGAGGGATTTATAACATGATCCTGACGAGGCTATGGTGGATGAGCTAAGGCGTAGGAATCTTAGATCGGCTCAGTAGATGAAGTCTATGTTGTACCATTTCCTCTTTTGCTTACATTAAAAAATTGTCAAATATAATTCACTTCAATCTTGTATTCCAAAAATATTAATTTACAGTCCTCGAAGACCGAAGACGCAAAACTGTCCCATGTACAATCAAGCATGAAACAAGTTTCGTTTCGTTTTGGTTATGGAAAATTCAGTTTATGTTTACATATTTCCTCCTTGTTTCGTCTTTTTGCAAAGAAGGTGAAAAATTTCCGTTCCGCTTTCTTCCCTATGACAGATTGATGCCGGTATGAAAAAACATAATTTCTCTAAAGAATAGAACGAATCAATCCACTTACAAAAGTTTAATTCTGGCAAAAAAGGATTGTCTAAATAAATAGTCTAATGGGTATTCAGAATTCTGATTCCCAGCACATCGAAACGATGCTATATTGATTTTGCAATTATGATAAAGATTTTTTCACTTCCATACAGATTTAACATTGCATTAATGAAACTCCCGGCCTTTTCGGGCAAACTGCATTAGGTTCTAGGTCCTCTGCCCATTTGTGGTCAAGATCAACATACAACATCAGAATAAAGTATCAAGCTTTACACAAAACATTCCAGTTTTCGACTTTACAGAAAACCCATAATTGGGTTATTATCTCAGAGAAGCTAGATGGATAAATATTTCATATATACATATGTTAGATTAGTTGTACATATAGATTTTTGTCGCACCCTAGTAGCTAGTACTCCCTATGTTCCAAAATACAAGATGTTTTAGCTTTTGTGAAGCGAATGTATCTAGGCATCTTTTAGTGTGTAGGTTCACTCTGAATCTACACACTAAAAAATGTCTAGATACATTTGTTGGGGGGAGGAGAGACATACAACCTCCCCGCTCTTGCTAGCGGTGAACCTTCGAGGATAGTTTCAATCAACAGATATGCAGCGGAAATAAAACAACGAGCACATGCACAGGTGACACAAGGGTTTACGTGGAAAAACCTCCTCAAGGTGAGGAGGAAAAACCACGGGTGCGGACCAACCGGTCCACGCGAGCTTCCCTATGAGAAACCTGGATACAAAGTCTTCTCTAGAACATCTAGAGATGTACAACACACTCAGCACGTTGCTAACCGGCAACAACAACCACTTGAGAGAAAGATTACAGTAAAGCAGAGTATCTTAGTTTTTGTCCCCTTCGGTAATCAGCAAACTGCTCTTAAACCGCAGATCCAATCAGCACCAAACTTGGTAGACAATCTGACATACAAGTACCCAACATACACACCAAATTTCAGGTCAATCGGACACCGTTTTCCTTCCCAAATTGTTCGTCTACCAAAATTGCTCTGTGCTGAAACTGCAGCAGTCCGAACTGAATAAACCACTTCCAAATCTGAAGCTACACTGACCCAAACCTCAAACCAGCTGACCAGATCGAAGTACTCAAAGCAAGGAACTAGCTCACCAAGTTTGGAGTCAATCCAAGCACCTTTGAGCCTCCAAACACCAGCTTGAAGACAGACCAGTCAGATCTCAAAAATCTGGACAGAAATCACCTCTCCTTCTTCCTCTCTTCTCACTAGGTTGTGGTGTTCTTATGTGTTCTCTCACCCTCTCACAGTAGCCACGATGGCTTGCTTGCTCAGCTCTCGCACTCACTGATTGAGTCACACTCACATGGCCACCAAGGGTGGATATCTGTCGTTGGATACAAACATCGATCAATGGTTGAAACGTGTTGGACTTCACGGGCTGATGTTGGGCTGCCAACACACCTCCATGTGGAGGGACCTGGCCCAACAAACTCCCCTCCCGACATCATGGAGGGTCTCACTGCCAACCAGCAGTCATGCCGGCGAGCCGACGGCATACCTCGAGCTTTCCTCTTGTCACCACCTTGGTCAACATATCAACCCCATTGTCATCTGTGTGCACCTTCTCAATTTGCATTTGGTTGGAATTCAGCACATCTCGAATCCAATGATAGCGAACATCAATATGCTTCGACCTTGAATGAAAACTTGCATTCTTACTTAGGTGAATGGCACTTTGGTTATCACAAAATAGCACATACTTGTCTTGCTCAAAACCAAGCTCACAAGCCAATCGTTTCAGCCACAATAGCTCCTTGCTCGCCTCAGTTACTGCAATGAACTCGGCCTTAGTTGTGTTCAGTGCCACACACTTTTGCAACCTTCTTTGCCATACCACTGCTCCCCCTGATGGGTAATCAAATAACCTGAAGTAGACTTCCTTCCATTGACATCTCCAGCCAAATCTGAATCTGAATATGCAATCAGCTTGGGCTCACTACCACCAAAGCAAAACTTCATATTAGTGCTGCCACGGAGATACCTCAAAATCCACTTCATGGCTTCCCAATGTGGTTTCCTGGATTGGACATGAATCTTCTCACAGTACTAACCGCTTGAGCAATGCCAGGCCGTGTGGACACCATAGCATACATCAAACTCCCAATAGCTGAAGCATAAGGAGCCTTTTGCATTTCCTTTTCCATCTCTTCAGTGGAGGGACATTGCTTTTTACTCAACTTGAAATGAGCTGCGAGTGGACAGCTCACTTCCTTTGCCTTGTCCATCTTGAACTTGCGAAGTACCTTCTCCAATATATTTCTCTTGATACAAGTACAAGTTGTTGGATTTTCTATCTCTCTCAATTCTCATGCCGAGAATACACTTCGTTGGACCCAAGTCTTTCTTGGCAAAACTTTTTCTCAACTATTTCTTTAGCCTAGCAATTCTTGAGACATTCTTGCCAACAATCAAGATATCATCCACATAGAGCAATAACATGATAAAATCATCACCTGAGAACCTCTGAATAAATACACAATGGTTTGAGCTACACCTCTTGTAGCCTTGCTCCCCCATGACAGATTCAAACTTCATGTACCATTGTCTTGGTGCTTGCTTCAGGCCATAGAGACTTTTCTTCAATTTGCACACATAGTCTTCTTTGCCTTTAACAAGAAACCCCTCAGGCTGCTCCATGTAGATTTCTTCCTCCAACTCTCCATGAAGGAAGGATGTCTTCACATCCATTTGCTCAACCTCCAAGTTGAGACTTGCTGCCATGCCAAGGATCATTCTGATTGATGTCATCTTCACCACCGGAGAAAATATTTCATCAAAGTCAATACCTTTTCTCTGGTTGAATCCTTTTACAACTAGCCTGGCCTTGTACCTTGGATGTGATGTGTGCTCTTCTTGCTTGATTCTGTAGACCCACTTGTTCGTTAGAACTTTCTTGCCCTTGGGCAACTTCACCAGCTCCTAAGTATGATTCTTATGCAACGAATCCATCTCTTCTTGCATAGCCTTATTCCACTCCTTTTTGTTCTCATCTTTCATCGCATCTTGAAAGCATTCAGGTTCTGAACCATTAGACAATAACACCACATATTGGTCTGAATCGTACCTAGTGGAAGGAACATGGCCTCGGCTGGACCGTCTGAGTGGAGCAACTGGTGGACTATCTGGTTCAGGTGCTTGCTGATCATGATCATCTTCTTCAGCATCATACTCTTGCTGCTGGGAGCTTCCTTTCTTGTACCACTATGTGCATCACCTTGCACATCTTCTACATCATCATCTTCAGCTTCTTCTTCAGCTAAATCTGCAGGAACTGGGTCAGAATCAGATCTGACTTGCTTCTGATTTCTAGGAGGAACATGCACCAGAGCCTGCACCTTTGTCTTTACAATATCCTCAATTTTTTGGTTTCAACAAACACAACATCACGGCTTCTCACAACCTTTCTTGCTATTGGATCATACAACTTATAGCCGAACTGATCACCTCCATAGCCATGAAATATGAACTGTCGTGTCTTTGAATCAAGCTTTGGCCTTTCATCTTGAGGGATATGAACAAAGGCCTTGCACCCAAAAACCTTTAGGTGCTCATACGAGATGTCCTTGTCATAAAAGACCATGTTTGGAACATCTCCCTACAATGGATAACTCGGTGAGAGATTAATAAGATAAACTACAGTCGACAAAGCCTCACCCCAATAATGTTTAGGCAGCTTTGCACTCGATAGCAAGCATCTAACCCTCTCAACAATTGTCTTGTTCATCCTCTCAGCAAGACCATTCAGCAGTGGTGTCTTTGGAGGAGTAAATTGGTGCCTAATTCCCTGCTCCTTGCAATAGGCATCAAATGGGCCAATATACTCTCCCCCATTATCAGTGCAAATGCACTTGATCTTCTTCTCAGTTTCTCTCTCAACTGAGACTTGGAATTGCTTGAACATACTCAGTACTTGATGTTTGTTCTTCAAAACATAGACCCAAACCTTTTTGGAAAAGTCATCAATAAATGTGATAAAGTACTTTGCTCCACCCACTGACCTCACCGACATTTTGCAAACACCAGAATATATCAAGTCCAGCACCTCGGGCTTCTTGTGAGGAGGTTGACTCTTGAACGCAACTCTGTGTTGCTTCCCCACTAGACAATCTAAACATTTCTTGATGTGAACTCCCTTCACACCTTTCAACAGATTTTTCTTCACTAGCACCGCCATCCCCTTCTCACTCATGTGCCCAAGCCTCTTGTGCCATAAGGCACACGCATCCTCTTTCTGCAACGCATTTACACAAGCAGCAGAAAGCTTAGCATGAACATGATACAAAATTGAAACCATGTTACCTTTTGCATCAATCAGATTTCCTTAGGTGAGCTTGTACTGTGTATTTCCAAATCTGCTCAAGTACCCATCTCTATCAAGCAATCCAACTGAGATAATGTTGAGCCGAAGGGCCTCAACATGCCTCACCGACTTGAGCACTAGTGTTGTACCATTTTCAGTCTCCAAGTGCACATCTCCTCTTCCAATGATTTTTGCTCTATCATTGTTCCCCACTGATGGCTCAATGCACGGCGCCTAGAAAAGTGTTGGTGCGTGGTTGATCTAGAGCTCGTTGGGAACCCCAAGAGGAAGGTATGATGAGCACAGCAGCAAGTTTCCCTCAGTTATGAAACCAAGGTTTAATCGAACCAGTAGGAGCAAGGAAACACCCCAAAGGTGTTGCTCGCTGAGCCTTGGTAGGGCACACTACCGGTGCTAGTAGCAACATGGAGACCTGCACAACACAACCACAGAACTTTGTCCCCAACTTGTGATGAGGTTGTCAATCTCACCGTGTTTTGCAGAAAACAAAGGATTAAACGTATTGAATGGAAAGAAGTAAAAGTTTGCAGAAAGTAAACACAAAGCAGTAAACCGATTGTAGATTGTATGTAAAAGAAAAGGATCGGGATCCATAGTTCACTAGAGGTGGCTCTCCTTAAGATAGATAACATGCTGGGTGAACAAATTACAGCGGGGCAATTGACAAACATCGAGAAAGCAATACATGCATATACTAATCATGTTGACTCCTTTGAGACTTGATTGGGCATTACAACATTATATATAGACCGCCATCCAACTGCATCTATGACTAACAATCCACCTTCAGGTTATCATCCGAACCCCCTCCAGTATTAAGTTGCAAGCAACAGATTATTGCTGAACGAACTGCGTGTAAAGTAAACAATATGATTGTTCTATGAACAAAGGATTGTTGTTTTCTCCCTAGTAGCAATAGCACATCTAGTACCTTAGAGATTTCTGTCACTTCCCCAGATTACCAGAGGCATGAACCCACTATCGAGCATAAATACTAACTCTTGGAGTTGCTAGCATCTACTTGGCCAAGATAGCTACTAACAACAGAAAGCATGCAAGATCACAAATAACAAAGACATGATAGAATCAATAATCAATCTGAAATAGCATCTCAATATCCATCGGATCCCCGCAAACACAACATGTACAATTACAAATAGATGATCTTGATCATGAACGGAGCTCACAAGATCTAAACATGAAAGCACAAAGGAGGAGAACCAGCCATCTAGCTACTACATGGATCCGTAGTCCAAGGATGAACTACTCACGCATCACACCAGAGGCTTGCATGGTGATGAAGAAGGCCTCCAGGGTGAATTATGTTGGGTCCGCAGCATAGAAAACAAAAAATTTCCTACGGTGTGAACTACACGCCAAGATCTATCTACTAGGTACAAAGCAACGGGTGAACATACATCCAACGAGAACTTACCCTCAAAGACAACGAATTTTGTTAACGAGTAGGAACTCGTGGTTGATGTAGTCGTACACTTGCCGATCTCAAGATCGTGAGGAAGTCCGAGCGCCGCAACTCAGCAACGCATCCGCACTCGCACACACGTTCAAGCCACCGGACAACCTCCACCTCCTCGCTCCAGCGATCTAGCGGAATCAGCAACTCCTTCCAGACGAAATGCCCCCGGGAACATGTATCTCGCTAATCCGAGACCATGGGGGGATAATTCTAGAGGGGGAGAGAGATCCTTCACAAGGAAGTGTGTGGATGAAGGAGGGAATGGGTGGACTTTTATAGGAGGAGGGGGGTGCCCCCTCTCTCCATGGTCGGCGCATGGGGGGTGACCCCTCACCTCCCCCATTCATGTGGTGGTAACCCCTCCACATTAAAATGCCTCTTCACATTCCCTTTTAAAGTCTCCACTTTAAATGCATTAAAATTCTCCAAGTTTAATGCTCTCTCATTTAATAAAACTATTTTATTAAATTTATTCAGAATTTTGTTAATTACTTTAATTAACAAACATTAACATATAGCCCCTTGCTATATTTCAATATCACATGCAGAACCACTTTCTGCAATTTCACCCGAAACAATTTCCGGTTTCTATTGAAACAATTCCTGCGCTTTGCAATTCTTTTGTCTGAAACATATGTGCTCCAAAATGGTGTCCGGTAACTCTTAAGTGTGCCACCCTAGGGTTCGCGAATAATGCAGACATGATCGAGACCCTTCTCCGATCAATAATCAGCAGCGGGACCTGGAGATCCGTACTGACTCCTACACATTCAACGATGACTTTTGTGATCGTGAGAACCTTTAACGCTTGTAACTAAATCCCTTTGTCTCTCGATATATTACATGTCCGAGATTCGATCATCGGTATCTGCATACCTAGTTTGATCTCGTTTCCGACATGCACTCTTTTCTCGTTCCCGTGATATAACATTCTAGTGATCACATCACTTGCTTGCAAGCTATCTCAATGTGATATCACCGAGAGGGCCCAGAGTATATCTATCCGTCATCGGGATTGAAAAATTCCACTCTTGATCCATGAGCCTCAACATAACACCTTCGTAGTACTGAACCCATCTTTATAGTCACCCTGTTACGGTGTGACGTTTGATGTTATCAAGATACTCTTCCGGTGTTAGCAATTAACATGATCTCACGGTCTAAGGATAAAGATTACTTCGTATGATGTTATAGAAATATAAACATGATGACTTGATCGTAATGCTATACTTCGGATGAATGTTCATCACATCATTCCACCAATGGTGTGACCTTGTTATTAACAACATCCAATGTCCATGATCAGGAAACCTTGATCATCTTGTTAATCAACAAGCTAGTCTATAAGAGAGGCATAACTAGGAACCCTTTTTGTTTATTAAACACACATGTATTGATGTTTTCGATCAATACAATTCTAGCATGTAAAATAAACATCTATCACATATAAGGAATACATAATAACAACTTTATTATTGCCTCTCAGGGCATATTTCCTTCAGTCTCCCACTTGCACTAGAGACAATAATCTAGTTCACATAGTGATAAATCTAACACCCATGGAGTTCTGGTGTTGATCATGTTTTTCCCTAGGGAGAACTTTAGTCAACTGATCTGCTACATTTAGGTCCGTGTGTACTTTACAAATCTTTATATCTCCATCCTTGACATGCTCGCAGATGGAGTGAAACCGGCGCTTAATATGCTTGGAATTCTTGTGAGACCTCGGTTCCTTTGCGTTGGCTATGGCTCCATTGTTGTCACAATAGATCACCATCGGGTCCAACGCAGTGGGCCACACCTAGTTCCGTAATGAACTCTTTCATCCAAACCGCTTCCTGCGCCGCTTCTGAAGCAGCAACATATTCCGCCTCCGTCGTTGATCCAACCACCACAGGTTGTTTGGAACTCCTCCAAC
This sequence comes from Avena eriantha, assembly GCA_910589775.1. NCBI lineage: Eukaryota > Viridiplantae > Streptophyta > Magnoliopsida > Poales > Poaceae > Avena > Avena eriantha. Next base: position 256,246,531 of record OU342743.1, on the reverse strand, counting down.
TAACTGCTGCTCCGTTCAAGAGAAATACGTATCCGGATTGAGACTTAGAGTCATCCGGATCGGTGTCAAAGCTAGCATCAACATAACACTTAGCGACTAGCTCTTCTTCACCTCCGTATATAAGAAACATATCCCTAGTTCTTCTCAAGTCCTTGAGGATGTTCTTTACCGCTATCCAGTGTTCCGAACCTGGATCAGATTGGTACCTACTAGTCAAACTAATAGCATGTGCCACATCCGGTCTTGTACATAGCATGGCATACATAATAGATCCTATGGCCGAGGCATAGGGGATCTTATCCATCATCTCTCTTTCCGCCATCGTAGCCGGACTTTGAGTCTTACTCAATGTCTTGCCTTGCAACATAGGTAAGAACCCCTTCTTACTTTCGTCCATATTAAACTTCTTTAATATCTTATCAAGGTATGTACTCTGCGATAGCCCAATCAGGTGCATTGATCTATCTCTATAGATTTTAATGCCTAATATATATGACGCTTCACCAAGGTCTTTCATCAAAAATTTCTGTTTAGATAACTTTTAACACTGTTTAAAAGATATTTATCATTTACAATCAATAATATGTCATCCACATATAATATCAGAAATGCCACATTGCTCCCACTCACTTTCTTGTAAATACAAGCCTCTCCATAAGTTTGGACAAATCCAAACTCTTTGATCACCTCATCAAAGCGGAGATTCCAACTCCGGGATGCTTGCTTTGGTCCATAGATGGATCGCTGAAGTTTGCATACCTTATTAGCATCCTTAGGATCGACAAAACCCTTAGGTTGTATCATATACAACTCTTCCTCAATATTACCATTGAGGAACGCAGTTTTGACATCCATCTGCCATATTTCATAATCGAAATATGCAGCAATTGCTAACATAATCCTAACCGACTTAAGCATCTCTACGGGAGAGAATGTCTCATCGTAGTCAACTCCTTGAATTTGTCGAAACCCCTTTGCGACAAGTCGAGCCTTATAGATGGTCACATTACCATCAGCATATATTTTTCTTTTGAAAATCCATTTATTCTAAACTTGGTTCTCGTACATGGATTCCATCTCGGATTTCATGGCTTCTAGCCATTTGTTGGAATCCGGGCTCATCATCGCTTCTTCATACGTCGCAGGGTCATCCATTTCATCAACCATGAAATTCACAACAGGATTGCCGTACAGTTCAGGAGTTGCACGTGTCCTGCTTAACCTGCGAGGTTTGGTAGTGTCCTCTTTCGGAGTTTCATGATCATTACCATTAGCTCTCTCTTCATCAGGTGAAGTCAACTCCGAAACAACTTCCGGTGCTGCGCCACTCGCCATTTCATGAAGAGAAGGTTCAATAACCTCTTCGAGTTCTACCTTCCGACTACTCACACCTTTCGCGAGAAACTCCTTCTCAAGAAAGGATCCATTCTTGGCAACAAAAACCTTGCCCTCGGATCTGTGATAGAAGGTATACCCAATTGTTTCCTTAGGGTATCCTATGAAGACGCATTTTTCCGCTTTGGGTTCGAGTTTATCTGGTTGAAGTTTCTTCACATAAACATCACATCCCCAAACTTTAAGAAATGACAGCTTAGGTTTGTTTCCAAACCATAATTCATACGGTGTCGTTTCAACGGATTTAGATGGTGCCAGATTTAAAGTGAATGCAGCTGTTTCCAGTGCATAACCCCAAAATGACAGTGGCAAGTCAGTCAGAGACATCATAGATCGAACCATATCCAATAAGGTACGATTACGATGTTTCGACACACCATTACACAGTGGTGTTCCGGCAGGCGTGACTTGTGAAACTATTCCACACTCTTTCATGTGTATGCTAAACTCGTAACTTAGATACTCTCCTCCATGGTCAGACCGTAGAAATTTGATCTTTCTATTACGATGATTTTCCACTTCATTTTGAAATTCCTTGAACTTTTCAAAAGTTTCAGACTTGTGTTTCATCAAATAGATATACCCATATCTACTCAAATCATCCGTGAAGGTAACAAAATAACGATATCCACCTCGCGCCGACACACTCATTGGTCCACACACATCAGTATGTATGATTTCCAATAGATCTGTCGCCCGTTCCATTGAACCGGAAAACATCGTTCTAGTCATCTTGTCCATAAGGCATGGCTCACATGTATCAAATGTTTCAAAATCAAGTGATTCCAAAAGTCCATCAGAATTGAGTTTCTTCATGCGTTTAACGCCAATATGACCTAGACGGCAGTGCCACATATATGCAGATATATCATTATCAAGTTTAATCTTTTTAGCATTAATATTATGAATGTGTGTAATATTACTATCGAGATCTATCAGAAATAAACCATTCAACATAGGTGCATGACCATAAAATATATCATTCTTATAAATCGAACAACCATTGTTTTCAGATTTAAAGGAATGACCACTTTGCATCAAACACGATCCGGATACAATGTTCATGCTTAGTGCAGGCACCAAATAACAATTATTTAGGTTTATAACTAATCCCGATGGCAAATGGAGAGGTAGCGTCCCGACGGCGATCACATCAACTTTTGATCCATTGCCGACCCGCATCCTGACCTCATCCCTTGCTAGTTGTCGCTTGTTCCGTAGCCCCTAAACCGAGTTACATATATTAGCAACCGATCCCGTATCAAATACCCAGGTGCTACTGTGAGTACTAGTCAAGTACACATCAGTAAAATGTATATCACATATACCTTTGTTTGCCTTGCTGGACTTCTTGTCCGCCAAATACTTGGGGCAGTTGCGCTTCCAATGGCTAGTCCCCTTGTAATAGTAGCACTCGGTGTCAGACTTAGGGCCAGCTCGGGGTTTCTTTTTAGGCGTGGCAACAGACTTGCCACCCTTCTTTCCCTTGTGCTTGCCTTTCTTCTCTTTCTTGAAACCGGTGGTCCTATTGATCATCAACACTTGATGTTCTTTCCTAATCTCCACTTCTGCAGTCTTAAGCATTGACAAAAGCTCGAGAAGAGACTTCTTCATGCCCTACAAATTATAGTTCATCACAAAGCTCTTGTAGCTAGGTGGCAGAGATTGGAAAACACGATGTATGCCTAAGTCAATGGGAATCGTTATTCCCAAGGACACAAGCTTATCGGCGTACCCAGACATTTTGAGTACGTGCTCACTAACGGAGCTGTTTTCCTCCATCATGCAGCTAAAGAGAACTTTTCTGTAGCATCATAACTCTCTACGGCAGCATGGGTATCGAAAATCATTTTCAATTCTCCCATGGTATCAAAGGCATTGCCATTTTCGAAACGCTTTTGAAGTTCTGGCTCTAGCCCATACAGTATGTCACAATGAACTAAGTTGTGGTCCTCCTGACGAGTCACATAGACATTCTTTTCCTCGTCAGGGGCATCAGGAGCTGGTGGGGGGCCTAACAGCGCATCTAGCACATATTGCTTTTGTGCAGCAGTGAGGAGAATCCTCAAATTCATAGCCCAGTTGGTGAAGTTGCTACCATTCGCAGCAAGTTTCTCTTTCTCCATGAACACATTGAAATTAAAAGCAGGTGGTGGCATCTACAACAGAATTTGTAAAGTTTATTTAGACTAAGTTTATGATAGATTGAGTTCAACTAATCCAAATTACTAATGAACTCCCACTCAAAAATGACATCCCTCATGTCCTTTTGGTGATTACATGAACCAAATCCACTACACCAAGTCCGATCATCACGTGAGTTGATGTAGCTTCAAAGGCGAGCATCTATATGGGCATCATATCAACTATATGACTCATGCTTAACCTTTCGGTCCGTGTTTCGAGGCCATGTCTGTACACGCTAGGCTCGCCAAGTAAGATTCGCGTGTGTAAAACTGTCTTACACCCGTTCCTATGAAAGCATAGATTCGAGTACACCCGATCATCACGTGATGTCTCGAAACACGATCCATTAAACAGTGCATACTTAAGGAAGAACACATTTTTATCTTGATATCTAAATGAGGGATCATCTTACAATGCTACCAAAAGCGCCAAACTAGCAGTATAAGATGCTAACATATAATGTGTAAAGTGAGATGATATGGTCCATGCATTTGATCTCTATCACTTGCATCGTGGTATGATCTCTATCATTCCTTTGTGTGTAAGGCCAAGGTCTATGGAACTTACACGTTGAGTGTGTTGTAAGAGTATCTACCATACATCTACTTACAAAAATACCATATCAATACACTAGCCCAACAACGATCTAAACTAGACGCCTCTAATTTACCAATTGCAAGTTTTACGTGGCTTAGGGCTTTCGGAGATAGAACCGTTCTCACCTACGAACATGAACCACAACGAGGATAACTAAGTTATTAGAAACTCGTTGTAAATCAGATATTGACTATATTAGGAGAGACAGACACTCGCCAGCCACTTATGCAAAACAAGTTGCATGTCAGTCGTGGAACCGGTCTCATGTATGATGACATGTAAGGTTGGTCCGGGTCGCTTCATCCCACTATGCCACCAATATCCAAAATACATAGAAGATGCAATAACATGATCATCATCGCCCACATATAAACATATGTGTACTACCAGTGCAAAGCACCTACGCATAGATCAGGCTCTGATACCACTGTTGGGTCCACAACATAGAAAACAAAAAATTTCCTACGGTGTGAACTACACGCCAAGATCTATCTACTAGGTACAAAGCAACGGGTGGACATACATCCAACGAGAACTTACCCTCGAAGACAACGAGTTTTGTTAACGAGTAGGAACTCGTGGTTGATGTAGTCGTACACTTGCCGATCTCAAGATCGTGAGGAAGTCCGAGCGCCGCAACTCAGCAGCGCATCCGCACTCGCACACACGTTCAAGCCACCAGACAACCTCCACCTCCTCGCTCTAGCGGAAGCAGCAACTCCTTCCAGACGAAATGCCATCGGGAACATGTATCTCGCTAATCTGAGACCATGGGGGAATAATTCTAGAGGGGGAGAGAGATCCTTCACAAGGAGGTGTGTGGATGAAGGAGGGAATGGGTGGCCTTTTATAGGAGGAGGGGGGTGCCCCCTCTCTCCATAGCCAGCGCATGGGTGGGTGACCCCTCACCTCCCCCATTCATGTGGTGGTAAGCCCTCCACATTAAAATGCCTCTTCACATTCCATTTTAAAGTCTCCACTTTAAATGCATTAAAATTCTCCAAGTTTAATGCTCTCTCATTTAATAAAACTATTTTATTAAATTTATTCAGAATTTTGTTAATTACTTTAATTAACAAACATTCACATATAGCCCCTTGCTATATTTCAATATCACATGCATAACCACTTTCTGCAATTTCACCCAAAACAATTTCCGGTTTCTATTGAAATAATTCCTGCGCTTTGCAATTCTTTCGTCTAAAACATATGTGCTCCAAAATGGTGTCCGGTAACTCTTAAGTGTCCCACCCTACGGTTTGCAAATAATGCAGACATGATCGAGACCCTTCTCCGATCAATAATCAGCAGCGGGACTTGGAGATCCGTACTGACTCCTACACATTCAACGATGACTTTTGTGATCGTGAGAACCTTTAACGCTTGTAACTAAATCCCTTTGTCTCTCGATATATTACATGTCCGAGATTCGATCATCGGTATCTCCATACCTAGTTTGATCTCGTTTCGGACATGCACTCTTTTCTCGTTCCCGTGATATAACATTCTAGTGATCACATCACTTGCTTGCAAGCTATCTCAATGTGATATCACCGAGAGGGCCCAAAGTATATCTATCCGTCATCGGGATTGACAAATTCCACTCTAGATCCATGAGCCTCAACATAGCACCTTCATAGTACTGAACCCATCTTTATAGTCACCCTGTTACGGTGTGACGTTTGATCTTATCAAGATACTCTTCCGGTGTTAGCAATTAACATGATCTCACGGTCTAAGGATAAAGATTACTTCGTATGATGTTATAGAAATATAAACATGATGACTTGATCGTAATGCTATACTTCGGATGAATGTTCATCACATCATTCCACCAATGGTGTGACCTTGTTATTAACAACATCCAATGTCCATGATCAGGAAACCTTGATCATCTTGTTAATCAACAAGCTAGTATATAAGAGAGGCATAACTAGGAACCCTTTTGTTTATTAAACACACATGAATTGATGTTTCTGATCAATACAATTCTAGCATGTAAAATAAACATCTATCATATATAAGGAATACATAATAACAACTTTATTATTGCCTCTCAGGGCATATTTCCTTCAAATACCCCAGGTTGCTGGGGCTTAACTCGTAGTTTGTCCATATTAGCCGAGGCAACTTCTACCACGCTTATAGGGAGAAATCCCTGGAATCCTGGGCCGGCGTCCCAGATCAAGGATCTGAAGCTTGTCGCTTGCCTCGGCAAGAATGAGCCTGAACCATCAGGAGTCTGGTGCAACAATTGGGTCTCCCGCGGACGGTATGACTTAGGTAGTACGGAAGGAAGTGGAGAAACCAAAATTAAAGGTATACGCCAAGTTGCGGCTTGGGTATGCGCGTGTACGGAAGGGAGGACTATGGCTGGGAGCCACATACACGTTGCTGGGGAGATCAACCCAAGAGGAAAAGCATGCCTTTGCTAGTGTAGACAAGCGAAAGGTTAGGTTTGACTATCCGGACCCCCATCTACAGTGGTAGTGGGCCGTGGTTGTATCCCGGCACTCTGTCTACAAGTGAAAGGTTAGGTTTGACTATACCAAGAGTAGAATTAGTTGAGCACTCTGTCTTGAAAACATAAGGAGATTGTATTATATATTTCTCCATAGTTTTGTTAATGGAAGCTACCAAAAATAGTTTTGGTTACATAGGCATCTTGGCTCATGTTTTGAAATGCCAGAACGTTTGAGAATATGTAAAGTAAGCCAAGATAGTTTTGGTAAATAGCTTTTGCCAACTGAGGTTGAGGTAAGGGATATCCTAAGATACACTTCATAAGCACAAGTGCAAACAAACAACAAGCAAGCACTACACCAAAGCACAAGAAAAAGTTTTTGTTCCCCCTGATTTTTGCATTCTGGACAACTAATCAGGGTTGCTGAAATTGGGATGTTACAGACCTTTCCCCCTTAAAAGAATCTCGTCCCGAGATTCCGGAGAGTAAGGTTAGGGGATTTGTCTCGGAGTTAGTACCATGTGTTTCTTGCGGGCTAACTTGTCGACCTTGTCTTCGAACAGAAACATCTTGACAGCAAGGTTGCACTTCAATTTTCTTGAAACTCGGGGTTCGAGCTGGTTTCAACCATGGTTGCGGGGAGGGATCTTCCCTTTTTAAGGGTCTACGACGCTTCACTTAAGTGGGTTGTTGAATCCAAGTCTGTGGCCAGTCTGTGCTCTGTGGTCTGCGTCTTCGGGTCACATGGTCGGGCAGAGAGGTTATCTATTTTGTGGGAAATACGCGGTCTTTCCCCCTTAGGATTTGACTTGCGTAGGTCGGAGAGTTGCAAGTAGGGGACTTTCTTAGGAGGGTAGCAAAAGTAGATCTCAAGGTAGCATAGGACGACGGGAGGGTGGCATCCTAGCTGTCTTTCTAGAGGGGACATGGGCCAGTTTATTACGAGCTACACTTGCTGACGTTCGAGATTCCTGGAGTGAGCTATGGAGCTTCCCTCTATCTTTACTTCCACGGGGTGCCGTTGTCAATCGAAGCGAGGGAGATCTTCAGTCTTGCGCTGAGGGGCAGCGAGCGGTAGGGTGACCATATTTTCTGGGAGAGGGGACCTTGGATGTCTTCAAGCTTCTCTGCCGAGGAAATCTTAGCGGATTTTCCCTCGGGGCATTCTCTCTTGAAGTGACCGGGTAGTCCGCACGTGAAACAGATGCCCATCCTTTGGTGTAACTGCTTTGACGCCTTGCCTTTGCTGGTACCGGGAGATTGACGGGCTATGCCAATGAGGGGATATATTGGGCATTTTATGGGGACATGGTCTTGGCCTTCACAGAGGAAACAAGTGATAAGTCGGGTTGGGCAAACTTTGGGTGAATGGGGTTCTCCGCAGTTGGGGCAGTGGCCGGAACATCTGTTGGCTAGGTGCCCTTCGTCTCCGCAGCGGCTGCATGCCTTCTTCGAGCTTCCGGTCTTCATGGCCATCCTGGGGGAGGTCTTGTTGGTGGCAGACGAATCGGGTTGGGTCTGAGGCAACGACTTGGGTAAAACACGCAAAAGGAACAAATCAAGCAATCATAGCAATCAAGGAAGTCATTACATACCAACCAAATCCGCACCCGGGGGTGCTAATAGTACTTAGGCATTACAAAACGCGTTCAGGGACGATACATGACTCTACCCTAATGCTAGGTGGGCGAGTACATCAACGCAGGTGATTACTCGGAGGGTGCATCTGCGGAGTCTTGGATAGCTTCGGGGTCTCCAACTACTGCCGATCCTCTGGGGTTTGCGGGATATTCAGCTCGTCTTCGGTGAAGGTGAGGGTGGTGCCTTCCGCTGGTGCAGGGTTGGAGGTTGGCTCGGTCGGAGTAGGTGACTGGACGATAGGGTGATACTCATTGAGCAAGGAGAGTTCTTCGTCAGTCCCAGGATTCTCGTTTTCAGGGGTGGGAGGTACTTTAGTGATCAGCTTTCTTGCCAAGCTGGCATTGGTGGCCTGAAGACTCCTTTCGCGCTTACGGAGGAGGTTGATATCCATCTTTAGGAGCAGATTCTCGCATCTGGCCTTGTCAAGATCTTCCTAGGAACGTTGGAGTAGGTATTCCATGTTCTCCGGCTGATTCCCAATACAACAGGTGAGGAAAGACTCAGTGGGGAGTCCATCTTCGTCTCTCTTTCCAAACAAGTGGTAGGGAGTATCTTTTAACTCATCTTCGTGGATCTTGCACAGGCGCGCCATGATCTCCTGTATGGCTTGCACCACGCCATCTACCCAGTTGTTGTCGAGGAAGGTGAAGATTGTGGGCGCGGTGTCCTCATCAGGGGAAGGAATCACAGCCTTGATGACCCATTGCATCACATTGGTGTTACTGCGAGGAAGTTCTGTTCCTTCAATAGTTGGCGCAGGTCTCTTGACTATCTTCAGTAAATTGTGAAGTTTCTCTTCAAAGGGCCAGAAACTGTCTCCGACAATGATGCGCTCTGAGCAGAAAGAGGCCATCTACAGTAGATTGGTGGGATGGGGTTGGGTTAGTGACAGTGTGTGGGATTTTTAAACTTACGAAATCATCTTAAGGAAAGTAGTTTTTCGAAATAGACGGGGAGAAGACATAAGCACTTTTTGCAAATAGTCATCTTTTCTCCCTTGTCTTTTAGAAAAGAGGGTTGTCGTTTCCTGTCTAACGTCCTTGCTAGCTAAGCTCTCCTACAGTCAGGATGGCTCTGATACCAAGTCTGTGGGCTCCCCGGATTGTTCATCCGAGAAATCCCTATTATGCATATTTCCACGTTCCCATGATCAGTGAGCCGTGGAACATAACCGACGGGTACCATTACAACATCCGAAACATAACGAGTTACAAGACTTACATAATTGCCATTATGGCTACATCATCATTCGCAGTGGAACATCACCAAGCGCAGAGCCCAATCGTGCATCAACCTACAGGCAGCTGACTAGGAAGACGGCCTAGCCCGCTGGACGTCACCTTAAACTCCTGAAAGTCTGGCCAAGTAAATAGCCAGGGACAAAGTCATGAGTACTTTTGAATGTACTCGCAAACCACCCAGATAAGTGAACATAGGAAATGCAATTGTTGGCTATGTCGAGGTAGCTCTATCTGGGGTTACTTTTACAAAGCCTAAACTAACTTTGAAACTATGGCATCTCCATATCTTTGTTGAAAAAGAGTTTTGAAAACATGCTCCTGTTTTATAAATCAAGACACCTCCATATCTTTGTTGAAAAAGAGTTTGAAAACAGTTTTTGTAGTAAACCCCCTTTTTAAACATCTTCGACCCCTCGGGTCGAAACAAAGCTTTCGAACTCGGGTTCCCCCGGAACCTTCGTCCTCAAAGTACTTGTTTCCCCAAACAAGCACAGTTTGGGTACTCCTAGCCAACACCTTTACAACCGTCCTTGACCGTGGACACGGCTATTCAAATAGGTTATACTCTGCAGAGTCTGCACACTTTACCCACAAGAATCAGTACATCCGACGGGATACAACCACGGCCCACTACCACTGTAGATGGGGGTCCGGATAGTCAAACCTAACCTTTCGCTTGTCTACACTAGCAAAGGCATGCTTTTCCTCTTGGGTTGATCTCCCCGGCAACGTGTATGTGGCTCCCAGCCATAGTCCTCCCTTCCGTACACGCGCATACCCAAGCCGCAACTTGGCGTATACCTTTAATTTTGGTTTCTCCACTTCCTTCCATACTACCTAAGTCATACCGTCCGCGGGAGACCCAATTGTTGCATCGGATTCCTGATGGTTCAGGCTCATTCTTGCCGAGGCAAGCGACAGGCTTCAGATTCTTGATCTGGGACGCCGGCCCGGGATTCCAAGGATTTCTCCCTATAAGCATGGTAGAAGTTGCCTCGGCTAATATGGACAAACTACGAGTTAAGCCCCAGCAACCTGGGGTAATTGAAGGAAATATGTCCTGAGAGGCAATAATAAAGTTGTTATTATGTATTCCTTATATATGATAGATGTTTATTTTAGATGCTAGAACTGTATTGATCGGAAACATCAATACATGTGTGTTTAATAAACAAAAAGGGTTCCGAGTTATGCCTCTCTTATAGACTAGCTTGTTGATTAACAAGATGATCAAGGTTTCTTGATCATGGACATTGGATGTTGTTAATAACAAGGTCACACCATTGGTGGAATGATGTGATGAACATTCATCTGAAGTATAGCATTACGATCAAGTCATCATGTTTATATTGCTATAACATCATACGAAGTAATCTTTACCCTTAGACCATGAGATCATGTTAATTGCTAACACCGGAAGAGTATCTTGATAATATCAAACGTCACACCGTAACAGGGTGACTATAAAGATGGGTTCAGTACTACGAAGGTGTTATGTTGAGGCTCATGGATCAAGAGTGGAATTTGTCAATCCCGATGATGGATAGATATACTCTGGGCCTCTCGGTGATATCACATTGAGATAGCTTGCAAGCAAGTGATGTGATCACTAGAATGTTATATCACGGAAACGAGAAAAGAGTGCATGACGGAAACGAGATCAAACTAGGTATGGAGATACCGATGATCGAATCTCGGACATGTAATATATCGAGATACAAAGGGATTTAGTTACAAGCGTTAAAGGTTCTCACGATCACAGAAGTCATCGTTGAATGTGTAGGAGTCAGTACGGATCTCCAGGTCCCGCTGCTGATTATTGATCGGAGAAGGGTCTCGATCATGTCTGCATTATTCTCGAACCGTAGGGTGGCACACTTAAGAGTTACTCGACACCATTTTGGAGCACATATGTTTCAGACGAAAGAATTGCAAAGCACATGAATTGTTTCAATAGAAACCGGAAATTGTTTCGGGTGAAATTGCAGAAAGTGGTTCTACATGTGATATTGAAATATAGCAAGGGGCTATATGTGAATGTTTGTTAATTAAAGTAATTAACAAAATTCTGAATAAATTTAATAAAATATTTTTATTAAATGAGAGAGCATTGAACTTGGAGAATTTTAATGCATTTAAAGTGGAGACTTTAAAAGGGAATGTGAAGAGGAATTTTAATGTGGAGGGGTTACCACCACACGAATGGGGGAGGTGAGGGGTCACCCCCCCATGCACCAGCCATGGAGAGAGGGGCACCCCCTCCTTCTATAAAAGGACACCCATTCCCTCCTTCATCCACACACCTCCTTGTGAAGGATCTCTCTCCCCCTCTAGAATTATTCCCCCATGGTCTCGGATTAGCGAGATACATGTTCCCAATGGAATTTCGTCTGGAAGGAGTTGCTGCTTCCGCTGGATCGCTGGATCGAGGAGGTGGAGATTGTCCGGTGGCTTGAACATGTGTGCGAGTGCGGATGCGCTGCTGAGTTGTGGCGCTCGGACTTCCTCACGATCTTGAGATCGGCAAGTGTACGACTACATCAACCACGAGTTCCTACTCGATTAACAAAACTTATTGTCTTCGAGGGTAAGATCTCGTTGGATGTATGTCCACCTGTTGCTTTGTATCTAGTAGATAGATCTTGGCGTGTAGTTCACACTGTAGGAAAAAATTTGTTTTTTCTATGTTGCGGACCCAACAGTGGTATCAGAGCCTGATCTATGCGTAGGTGCTTTGCACGGGTAGTACACATATGTTTATATGTGGGCGATGATGATAATGTTATTGCATCTTCTATGTATTTTGGATATTGGTGGCATAGTGGGATGAAGCGACCCGGACCAACCTTACATGTCATCATACATGAGACCGGTTCCACGACTGACATGCAACTTGTTTTGCATAAGTGGCTGGCGGGTGTCTGTCTCTCCTACTATAGTCAATATCTGATTTACAACGAGTTTCTAATAACTTAGTTATCCTCGTTGTGGTTCATGTTCGTAGGTGAGAACGGTTCTATCTCCGAAAGCCCTAAGCCACGTAAAACTTGCAATTGATAAATTAGAGGCGTCTAGTTTAGATCGTTGTTGGGCTAGTGTATTGATATGGTATTGTTGTAAGTAGATGTATGGTAGATACTCTTACAACACACTCAACGTGTAAGTTCCATAGACCTTGGCCTTACACACAAAGGAATGATAGAGATCATACCACGATGCAAGTGATAGAGATCAAATGCATGGACCATATCATCTCACTTTACACATTATATGTTAGCATCTTATACTGCTAGTTTGGCGCTTTTGGTAGCATTGTAAGATGATCCCTCATTTAGATATCAAGATAAAAATGTGTTCTTCCTTAAGTATGCACTGTTTAATGGATCGTGTTTCGAGACATCACGTGATGATCGGGTGTACTCGAATCTACGCTTTCATAGGAACGGGTGTAAGACAGTTTTACACACGCGAATCTTACTTGGCGAGCCTAGCATGTACAGACATGGCCTCGAAACACGGACCGAAAGGTTAAGCATGAGTCATATAGTTGATATGATGCCCATATAGATGCTCGCCTTTGAAGCTACATCAACTCACGTGATGATCGGACTTGGTGTAGTGGATTTGGTTCATGTAATCACCAAAAGGACATGAGGGATGTCATTTTTGAGTGGGAGTTCATTAGTAATTTGGATTAGTTGAACTCAATCTATCATAAACTTAGTCTAAATAAACTTTACAAATTCTGTTGTAGATGGCACCACCTGCTTTTAATTTCAATGTGTTCATGGAGAAAGAGAAACTTGCTGCGAATGGTAGCAACTTCACCAACTGGGCTATGAATTTGAGGATTCTCCTCACTGCTGCACAAAAGCAATACGTGCTAGATGCGCCGTTAGGCCCCCCACTAGCTCCCGATGCCCCTAACGAGGAAAAGAATGTCTATGTGACTCGTCAGGAGCACCACAACTTAGTTCATTACGGCATACTGTATGGGCTAGAGCCAGAACTTCGAAAGCGTTTCGAAAATGGCAATGCCTTTGATACCATGGGAGAATTGAAAATTATTTTTGATACCCATGCTACCGTAGAGAGTTATAATGCTACAGAACAGTTCTTTAGCTGCATGATGGAGGAAAACAGCTCCGTTAGTGAGCTCGTACTCAAAATGTCTAGGTACGCCGATAAGCTTGTGTCCTTGGGAATAACGATTCCCATTGACTTAGGCATACATCGTGTTCTCCAATCTCTGCCACCTAGCTACAAGAGCTTCGTGATGAACTATAATATGCAGGGCATGAAGAAGTCTCTTCCTGAGCTTCTGTCAATGCTTAAGACTGCAGAAGTGGAGATTAGGAAAGAACATCAAGTGTTGATGATCAATAGGACCACCGGTTTCAAGAAAGACAAGAAAGGCAAGCACAAGGGAAAGAAGGGTGGCAAGTCTGTTGCCACGCCTGAAAAGAAACCCCGAGCTGGCCCTAAGTCTAACACCGAGTGCTATTATTGTAAGGGGACTGGCCATTGGAAGCGCCACTGCCCCAAGTATTTGGCGGACAAGAAGTCCGGCAAGGCAAACAAAGGTATATGTCATATACATGTTATTGATGTGTACTTGACTAGTACTCGCAGTAGCACCTAGGTATTTGATACGGGATCGGTTGCTAATATATGTAACTCGATTCAGGGGATACGAAACAAGCGACAACTAGCAAGGGATGAGGTCAGGCTGTGGGTCGGCAATGGATCAAAAGTTGATGTGATCGCCGTCGGGACGCTACCTCTCCATTTGCCATCAGGATTAGTTATAAACCTAAATAATTGTTATTTGGTGCCTGCACTGAGCATGAACATTGTATCCGGATCATGTTTGATGCAAAGTGGCCATTCCTTTAAATCTGAAAATAGTGGTTGTTCGATTTATAAGAATGATATCTTTTATGGTCATGCACCTATGTTGAATGGTTTATTTCTGATAGATCTCGATAGTAATATTACGCACGTTCATAATGTTAATGCTAAAAAGATTAAACTTGATAATGATATATCGGCATATATGTGGCACTGCCGTCTTGGTCATATTGGCATTAAACGCATGAAGAAACTCCATTCTGATGGACTTTTGGAATCACTTGATTTTGAATCATTTAATACATGTGAGCCATGTCTTATGGGCAAGATGACTAGAACGCCGTTTTCCAGTTCAATGGAACGGGCGATAGATCTATTGGAAATCATACATACTGTTGTGTGTGGACCAATGAGTGTGTCGATGCGAGGTGGATATCGTTATTTTGTTACTTTCACTGATGATTTGAGTAGATATGGGTATTTCTATTTGATGAAACACAAGTCTAAAACTTTTGAAAAGTTCAAGGAATTTCAGAATGAAGTGGAAAATCATCGTAATAGAAAGATCAAATTTCTACGGTCTGACCGTGGAGGAGAGTATCTAAGTTACGAGTTTAGCGCACACATGAAAGAGTGTGGAATAGTTTCACAACTCACGCCTGCCGGAACACCACAGCGTAATGGTGTGTCGGAACGTCGTAATCATACCTTATTGGATTTTGTTCGATCTATGATGTCTCTGACTGACTTGCCACTGTCATTTTGGGGTTATGCACTGGAAACAGCTGCATTCCCTTTAAATCGGGCACCATCTAAATCCATTGAAACGACACCGTATGAATTATGGTTTGGAAACAAACCTAACCTGTCATTTCTTAAAGTTTGGGGATGCGATGTTTATGTGAAGAAACTTCAACCAGATAAACTCGAACCCAAAGCGGAAAAATGCGTCTTCATAGGATACCCTAAGGCAACGATTGGGTATACCTTCTATCACAGATCCGAGGGCAAGGTTTTTGTTGCCAAGAATGGATCCTTTCTTGAGAAGGAGTTTCTCGCGAAATGTGTGAGTAGTCGGAAGGTAGAACTCGAAGAGGTTATTTAACCTTCTCTTCAAGAAATGGCAAGCGGCGCAGCACCGGAAGTTGTTTCAGAGTTGACTTCACCTGATGAAGAGAGAGCTAATGATAATGATCATGAAACTCCGAAAGAGGACACTACCGAACCTCGCAGGTCAAGTAGGACACGTGCAGCTCCAGAACTGTATGGCAATCCTGTTGTGAATTTCATGGTTGATGAAATGGATGACCCTGCGAATTATGAAGAAGCGATGATGAGCCCGGATTCCAACAAATGGCTAGAAGCCATGAAATCCGAGATGGAATCCATGTACGAGAACCAAGTTTGGAACTTGGTGGACTTACCTCACGATCGAAAGGCCGTTGAGAATAAATGGATTTTCAAAAGAAAAACTGATGCTGATGGTAATGTGACCATCTATAAGGCTCGACTTGTCGCAAAGGGGTTTCGACAAATTCAAGGAGTTGACTACGATGAGACATTCTCTCCCGTAGCGATGCTTAAGTCGGTTAGGATTATGTTAGTAATTGCTGCGTATTTTGATTATGAAAAATGGCAGATGGATGTCAAAACTGCGTTCCTCAATGGTAATATTGAAGAAGAGTTGTACATGATACAACCTAAGGGTTTTGTCGATCCTAAGGATGCTAATAAGGTATGCAAACTTCAGCGATCCATCTATGGACTGAAGCAAGCATCCCGGAGTTGGAAGCTCCGCTTTGATGAGGTGATCAAAGAGTTTGGATTTGTCCAAACTTATGGAGAGGCTTGTATTTACAAGAAAGTGAGTGGGAGCAATGTGGCATTTCTGATATTATATGTGGATGACATATTATTGATTGGAAATGATATAGATCTTTTAAACAGTGTTAAAAGTTATCTAAACAGCAAATTTTCGATGAAAGACCTTGGTGAAGCATCATATATATTAGGCATTAAAATCTATAGAGATAGATCAATGCGCCTGATTGGGCTATCGCAGAGTACATACCTTGATAAGATATTAAAGAAGTTTAATATGGACAAAAGTAAGAAGGGGTTCTTACCTATGTTGCAAGGCAACACATTGAGTAAGACTCAAAGTCCGGCTACGGCAGAAGAAAGAGAGGTGATGGATAAGATCCCCTATGCCTCGGCTATAGGCTCTATTATGTATGCCATGCTATGTACAAGACCAGATGTGGCACATGCTATTAGTTTGACTAGTAGGTACCAATCTGATCCAGGTTCGGAACACTGGATAGCGGTAAAGAACATTCTCAAGTACTTGAGAAGAACTAGGGATATGTTTCTTATATACGGAGGTGAAGAAGAGCTAGTCGCTAAGTGTTATGTCGATGCTAGCTTTGACATCGATTCGGATGACTCTAAGTCTCAATCCGGATACGTATTTCTCTTGAACAGAGCAGCAGTTAGTTGGAGGAGTTCCAAACAACCTGTGGTGGCTGGATCAACGACAGAGGCGGAATATGTTGTTGCTTCAGAAGCGGCGCAGGAAGCGGTTTGGATGAAAGAATCATTATGGAACTAGGTGTGGTTCCTAGTGTGTTGGACCCGATGGTGATCTATTGTGACAACAATGGAGCCATAGCCAACGCAAAGGAACCGAGGTCTCAGAAGAATTCCAAGCATATTAAGCGTCGTTTTCACTCCATCCGCGAGCATGTCAAGGATGGAGATATAAAGATTTGTAAAGTACACACGGACCTAAATGTAGCAGATCTGTTGACTAAAGTTCTCCCTAGGGCAAAACATGATCAACACCAGAATTCCATGGGTGTTAGATTTATCACTATGTGAACTAGATTATTGTCTCTAGTGCAAGTGGGAGACTGAAGGAAATATGCCCTGAGAAGCAATAATTAAGTTGTTATTATGTATTCCTTATATATGATAGATGTTTATTTTACATGCTAGAAATGTATTGATCGGAAACATCAATACATGTGCGTTTAATTAACAAAAAGGGTTCCTAGTTATGCCTCTCTTATAGAATAGCTTGTTGATTAACAAGATGATCAAGGTTTCCTAATCATGGACATTGGACGTTGTTAATAACAAGGTCACACCATTGGTGGAATGATGTGATGAACATTCATCCGAAGTATAGCATTACGATCAAGTCATCATGTTTATATTGCTATAACATCATACGAAGTAATCTTTATCCTTAGACCATGAGATCATGTTAATTGCTAACACCGGAAGAGTATCTTGATAAGATCAAACGTCACACCGTAACAGGGTGACTATAAAGATGGGTTCAGTACTATGAAGGTGCTATGTTGAGGCTCATGGATCTAGAGTGGAATTTGTCAATCCCGATGACGGATAGATATACTTTGGGCCCTCTCGGTGATATCACATTGAGATAGCTTGCAAGCAAGTGATGTGATCACTAGAATGTTATATCACGGGAACGAGAAAAGAGTGCATGTCCGAAACGAGATCAAACTAGGTATGGAGATACCGATGATCGAATCTCGGACATGTAATATATCGAGAGACAAAGGGATTTAGTTACAAGCGTTAAAGGTTCTCACGATCACAGAAGTCATCGTTGAATGTGTAGGAGTCAGTACGGATCTCCAGGTCCCGCTGTTGATTATTGATCGGAGAAGGGTCTCGATCATGTCTGCATTATTCTCGAACCGTAGGGTGGCACACTTAAGAGTTACCGGACACCATTTTCGAGCACATATGTTTCAGACGAAAGAATCGCAAAGCACGGGAATTGTTTCAATAGAAACCGGAAATTGTTTCGGGTAAAATTGCAGAAAGTGGTTCTGCATGTGATATTGAAATATAGCAAGGGGCTATATGTGAATGTTTGTTAATTGAAGTAATTAACAAAAATTTGAATAAATTTAATAAAATAGTTTTATTAAATGAGAGAGCATCAAACTTGGAGAATTTCAATGCATTTAAAGTGGAGACTTTAAAAGGGAATGTGAGAGGCTATTTAATGTGGAGGGGTTACCACCACATGAATGGGGGAGGTGAGGGGTCACCCCCCCATGTGCTGGCCATGGAGAGAGGGGGCACCCCCCCTCCTCCTATAAAAGGCCACCCATTCCCTCCTTCATCCACACACCTCCTTGTGAAGGATCTCTCTCCCCCTCTAGAATTATTCCCCCATGGTCTCGGATTAGCGAGATACATGTTCCCGGTGGCATTTTGTTTGGAAGGAGTTGTTGCTTCTGCTAGATCGCTGGAGCGAGGAGGTGGAGGTTGTCTGGTGGCTTGAACGTGTGTGTGAGTGCGGATGCGCTACTGAGTTGTGGCGCTTGGACTTCCTCACGATCTTGAGATCGGCAAGTGTACGACTACATCAACCACGAGTTCCTACTCGTTAACAAAACTCGTTGTCTTCGAGGGTAAGTTCTCGTTGGATGTATGTCCACCCGTTGCTTTGTACCTAGTAGATAGATCTTGGCGTGTAGTTCACACCGTAGGAAATTTTTTATTTTCTATGCTGCGGACCCCAACAGTAATGTGGTTGCGCGGATAAAAATAGTTCTAGTAAAGGCGTAGAACATCCCATTCACATTTCTACTTCTTCTCATCACCATTTCTTTTGTTAAAATTCCACTGGGAACGATGCCTCTTCCCAGGGTTTTACAAAGCTTTTTTTGAAACATTTGTAGCGGGGAAAATCCCAAAACAGTTTATTTTCTCAAAACCGGGGTTTCCAAGGAGGTAAGATGCTAACCATCGTACTCTCGGTCTAAGGGGATAAATGATGGGTTCATCGGGGTGGTGCCTCGAAGGGCACGAAATCATAACTTGGAGGAGCCAAGTTACTACCGCGGTATTTATAAAACAAGACATGCGGGTAGAATATGCAATTTATAAAGAGGATATAAAACAGGGTAAAGAGAATAGGACATATAACAGAGTTCAGGAAATGGTGGCTTGCCTGTGATCAGAAATAAGTCCCTGGACTTCTTCAGATGACCAAGAAATCCCAATAAAATAATAGTAAGAAATCCCTTTCTTCTTGTCGTCAGACACTCACACTATCGTCGTCATAGGATATACATGCAAGCAGACAATACCACAATCAAAACAAGGCATACAACATCAAATCATACAGCAAACAAGCATGAGAGATACTACTGGACTTGGGAGGTTTTGGAGAAGTGGGATTCAGATGGTGGAATTTACAAGATTGCCACTGGTGTGTTTTTCTCTTGGAAGATGGTAGTCTAGGATAGATATAATGAACTTGGATTTGGGATCTGTGGTTAGTAGGGTATCAATGCATAACCATAATATCCTTCGACAGGTTTTGACAAGACAAAACCAGCACAAGTGGTTTCACTTGATTATCAATTTTCTAGATTTAAAAAAATGCTTTTTATTGTGAGTTAAACTCTAGTTTGAGGAAATAATTTACCACAAACGTTCTGGAGCTCCAAAAAATATTTCCTTGGATGGTTAGGTAGTACTTGTGGTGCTGCACCACCTAGAGTTGGAATTGGTTCAAAAGAATTACCAGAATGCCCTCAGGAAATTCCTAAAGACTGTTCTGTATGATTCTTCACCTTTTTACTGGATTAAAACTACAGGAGATATTGAGTTGTTTCCAAGGTCATGTGATAGGTATGTACAATACCTTTCTATAGAAATTGGATTGACCCTTTTTGGGGTTGCCAAATTCTTGGAGGAATTTAATTAGTTAAAGTATCCATCACAGAGGTATTTAAATCACTAAAATTCATCCAGAGCTCAGTAAATTCTGAGCTGCTAGGATTTCGTAGATATTAATCATGGTGAGTACTGGGAATTGGAATCAGTTCAATACCACATTTGGTTTGATCTGGGGAATTTATATAAGACAGAAAGTTGCTAGTTTTGTTATTTTTCCTAAAGGCAGAAAACAATTCACCTTGGGCTGAGACCTGTGCTGGATGATAGGTATTTCAAATACCTTCCAGTAGGTCTTTGGTTCATCTCAAATGGAGATGTAGAACTCTCTGTGGAAAATACTTTTGTGTACCAGATACATTCTAGCAGATTAATTACCAGTAACTAAAGGAAAATAATTTGACCATGGGGTTGCCTCTGCATGTTTGAGAAAACATCAGAGAACAATCAGAAAATTAGATCTAGACATTTGGATTAGGTTTTCCATTTTATTTGGATTTAAACCAAACAGATAGCTTCTGGAATTAAAGGACCTGCTAAAAGAAAAGGAAAATGCTTGTAGCGGGCTGGGTCTGCTAGGGAGCTGGGCCGGGAAGGAGGATTCGGCCCACTGGGGCAAGCCAGCGCGCGGGAGGAGGGGATTTCAATCCCGCGCCGTGGGGCCCGGCGGTCAGCGGGACAGAGAGGCCAGGGGGGTATGGGGGCATCGTGGCCGCTCGTTTTAGGCGAGATCAACGGACGGGACGCGCCGTCTCCGCTGAGACGTGCGCGGCGGCGCAGAACCCTAGCGGGCGGCGGGAGAGGTGTGTGGAGCTCACCTGAGGCATGGAGGCTGGCGGGGAAGGTGACGGGGCGACGCAGTGGTCCACGACGAGCCCGGGGAGGGGCGGCACGAGGGGTCTCCGTGCAGGGAACGGGCTCACACAGTGGTGGCTGATGGTGGTCGTTCGGGAGCTCGCCGGCGAACGTCCTTGGGCACCTGCATGCAACAGGGGAGGTTAGGGTTGGCTCCGAGGAGACTAAGAACGCCAATGCAGAGAGTCATGGAGCAGCAGGGAGACCACC
Organism: Avena eriantha; assembly: GCA_910589775.1. Taxonomy (NCBI): domain Eukaryota; kingdom Viridiplantae; phylum Streptophyta; class Magnoliopsida; order Poales; family Poaceae; genus Avena; species Avena eriantha. Next base: position 256,225,360 of record OU342743.1, on the reverse strand, counting down.
AAGCCGGGTTCTTGGAGTAGACCGAGAGGAGGCTCTCTCCTTTCCTAGGCCGAGAGAGGCTCTGGGAGGAGCTCTGGTGCTTGGGGGAGGTGGATCTGGGGTAGAGGAGTGCAGGGAGGCCACATGCAAGTGGAGGGGAGCAGGGGAGAGGGTCCTAAAAGCTTGAGCTCGAAAATAGCCGAGAGGGGTGGTTTTTCTTCTTGTGGCCAGAGGAGAGGGAAGGAAGGGATGGGGAGCTCGAGGGAGGTGAGTGAGGAGGAGAGGGGGCGAATGAGGGGCAGAGGGCTGGCTGGGGGAGGCCTGCTGGCTTTATACCGAGTGGGAGGAGGAGAGGTAGTAAATTACCCATTTGGGCATGGTGGAGAGAGAAGGCTGTCCAAGGATTGGTCCAGAGGGAGGTGGAGAGGGGTGTTGTTGGTATTTGGGTCGTGCAGGGGCAGAGTGGGGAGCTGTGGTGATTAATAGACAAGATCCTTGTAAGATCTTTGTTGTCTCTCTCTCTCTCTTACTACTAGTACAAGGGCAAATGGGTAATTGTTGGGTGGTGCTACAGTGCTGGCCGACTAGTGGTGTGTCCTGGGGCTGAGGATGAGCTTGGATCAAGATTGGATGAGGTTTGGAAGTGATTAGAGTATTGTTTTGCTTATGTGACAAATTTGATCAACTAGAGGTTTAGGAAGGAAGTCCAAAAGTTACATTGGACCAGAGAAGAAATTGGTACTAGTAGATAGATGAGGTAAAGGAAGACTTCTAGGATTTATTTGGGATTTTTATGTGGAGTTTAAGTCCACTTAAATCCACTTATTCAAAAAGGACAGAAATGATTTCTAGAAGATCATTTGATAAATTTGTATTGGACTAGGGTGGATTTTTGTGTGGGAGGGTCCCAAATGTGAATACACACTTAGGGGAATTTTCCCAAGATTTATTAGGGATTAAAAGTATTTAAAACAATTATTATTCCAATTCAACCATTTAAGAAAATGGACAAAAAGAAATAATAAAGCTTCTCAAAAATATTTATTTTTGAGATGGAAAGATAGGCTATGTGTTGTGGGACTCACATGAGTCAAAAGTTGGGGAAGTGGTTTGGTAAAAACCAAACATTCCTTTAGGGAGGGAATTTTGGAGATTTTGACTATTTAAGTGATTAAATAGTTTTGGGTCCATAATAATTATGGATAAATATTGATAAATATTGAGGATCAATGTAGATGATATAGACAAGGTGTAGCAAGCAGTTGAAACCTTGCGGAATGAAATTCCAACTAGGAAAGGATGGAAAACAATGAGTTCATAATCTAGGGTGGTGTTATTTTTATACCACCAAAACATGCTTGCATCTTGCAGCTTAGAGCTCACCTTGGTGCAAGGGGTAGATGGATAGGTATACCAGGTCATATTGATGTTCATGGCAGGAGGAGTTTGAATTAATTGTAGGTGAGGTGATCTAGAAATGATGGCAAACTTTGTTGAAAATAAGACTGCCATGTATAAAGTGTCATGAAGCCTTCTAAACCAAGTGGGTTTAAGAAGCACAGGGATCCACTTGGGGCAAGTGAAGTAGCTTTTAGTAGACCTAAATGAGTAGAACACCACCAGGCAGAGATTTGGTCTATAGAAGGTTGGAGGGTGGTGTGAGCTTCTACCAAAGTAAGTATGATGACTAGATTTGCAGGAATTGTTATTTTCTTGTCTACAAAACCATCAAGGATGAGTGGGTTGGAGGAGGATTTAACCAAAGGAAAAAGTGGGCCTTGGTAGTCCTTAGGATGGTTAACAAGATGGTTCAAGTGAATTTCCAAAAATGCACATGGTTTGAGAAAAGGAGGCATTCCAAAAGGTGATGCTGAAACTGTTTCCAGACTTAGCCAAATTTGGCAGTTTGAGGAATTTGATGAAAGTATGAGAGGGAATGTTATTGGAGGAGTTGCAAGGTATAAGAGCTTTTACAAGTGGTTGATATGGAGGTATAGAGTGAGTAGAAGAGATCCATGCTTGATATTGGTCTTCATGGACTTGAGATCATCTAGAATGGTGATCCTCAGAATGGATCTGGTTAAGGGTTTTAGATGATCACCTAGTGGTTAAGGATCACAATAAGGTTTGCTTTCTTACTTAGGGATTGATGATTGGGAAATATCTAGGTCCTAGGTATGAGCTTCTAAAGTAGCTCATTCTACTTCCTAAGCAAACAAATCAATCAGCAGATCAAGATAACTCATCTTATACACTAATCGACTATTACTAGGGGTCACCATCAAGCCTAGCTTAAAGTTAGGTTGGGGCATTTTGAAGAGGTTGAGTTTGGAATAAGATGAGGGTTCTTGGTATCTCTACCAAGAGTAGAATTCAAATGCTTTGAAAGAAGGTTTTGGTAAAGCTAGAGATAAGATTAGTTGAGCACTCTGTCTTGAAAACATAAGGAGATTGTATTATATATTTCTCCATAGTTTTGTTAATGGAAGCTACCAAAAATAGTTTTGGTTACATAGGCATCTTGGCACATGTTTTGAAATGCCAGAACGTTTGAGAATATGTAAAGTAAGCCAAGATAGTTTTGGTAAATAGCTTTTGCCAACTGAGGTTGAGGTAAGGGATATCCTAAGATACACTTCATAAGCACAAGTGCAAACAAACAACAAGCAAGCACTACACCAAAGCACAAGAAAAAGTTTTTGTTCCCCCTCATTTTTGCATTCTGGACAACTAATCAGGGTTGCTGAAATTGGGATGTTACATTAAGGTTCAGTTCTAACACCAAATAAACTTCAATTAGAACACTAGCTACTGTAGCACTTCCCTCAAAAAGCTCAATTCCCCAAAAGAACTCAAAAAGGAACCAACAAGAAGCAAATGCAGAAAATGACAGAAATCTGTCAAAACAGACCAGCAGGTAAAAACGAATTGTTTCAAAGACCTTATGTTGCTCAAATCAAAAAGTGTTGAACTAATGAAAGTTAGATAACAACCTGGGGCAGAAGCACAAAAATTCACGCCTCAAAAAGACGTAAAGAGATTTTACTTGAATTTTTACGGTGAAGCACAGAAATCTGTTTTGGGACAGCAACTTTCCCAATCATTAATTCTCTCTCATTATAGGTTAATCTTGGCACAAAAAGCAAATAAAAGGATGAGGAGAGGTTATTATAGAAATAATAACTTCCAAGACACATCTAAAACTTTTGGGTTATCTCCCAATAAGTAATTTTCTTTAACGCCTTTAAGTTAGGCATAAGAAGCAAGAAAGAATCAAGTGTTCTCGAATGAAGAAGCATTAAAACCAAATTTCTTGCCCTTACCTCTCTTACTTTTATTCTTAACCTTGGGGAAAATGTGATTGTTTAGTGGAGAAGAAAGGTGCATGGTCCTCTTTCCCACATCTATTATTGCTCCAAGGAGTTTTAATAGGGACCTTCCAAGTATAATTTGTCCTTTTCCTGCACATTCAATAACAAGATAATCAGTAGAAATCATTTTCCAAGGATTTTTGTAAACACTCCTTCAGCTATTCCAAGAGGTAAAATGGTAGTATTATTAGCAAGAGATATTTCTTTTCCTCCTTTAGTATTCAGAGATTTATAAATATCTTTGGGCATAAGACTAAATTCAGACATGATATCACAGCGAGCTTGAAAAGTTTCAGTGTTTATCTCAATCTTTACTGTAGGGAGCCACTTTGATGGTTCAGAATTTATTGAAACATAATTGTGATGCTCCATAAGCGTATTATAGCAATCTTTTAAGCTAGCAGTGTCAGTCTCAAGAGTGTTCAATCTAGCAAATATTTTTGTGAAAGAAATATCAGTTTGGCTAAGCAAGTTGTAAGTGAGGATCAATTTCTTTATAGCATTAATAGCATCATCCTCATTACATTGGAGGAAATCTCCTCCCACAACAGCATCTAAGGCATATCTATAGCAAAGAGCAATCCCAAGGTAAAACTGCTAAGAAACAAGCTTTGAGTCATTTTAGGCTCAGTTTTTTCATGTAGATCAGAAATTCTAGCCCAAGCTTCTTTAAAACTTTCCTCAGTTCCTTGTTTAAAAGTGAAAATCATTTCCTCGGGTGACATAGTGATTGGAGCAAGGCTACACATAGTCGAAACTCAAGATAGGAACTAATTTTTTTGTGTTTTTGAATAAGAAAGCAAACAAGTAAAACTAATTTTTTGGTGTTTTTGATAACAAAACAAGCAAACAAAGCAAAAAGAAACTAAGAAAAACAAAAATAACAAAGTAAAGAGATTGGTTATGAGGGACTCCCCTTGTGAATATGTCCTTGACTCCCCGGCAACGGCGCCAGAAAAATGTCTTTTGATGGCGTGTGGTTGACGTGGGAGTTTCTTATTCTTCTTCTTCGATCCTCGGCAACGGTGCCAAAAAAATGCTTGATGGCTCAATGCACGGTGCCCAGAAAAGTGCTGGTGCGTGGTTGATGTAGAGCTCGTTGGGAACCCCAAGAGGAAGGTATGATGAGCACAGCAGCAAGTTTCCCTCAGTTATGAAACCAAGGTTTAATCGAACCAGTAGGAGCAAGGAAACACCCCAAAAGTGTTGCTAGCTGAGCCTTGGCAGGGCGCACTACCGGTGCTAGTAGAAAGATGGAGACCTGCACAACACAACCACAGAACTTTGTCCCCAACTTGCGATGAGGTTGTCAATCTCACCGTGTTTTGCAGAAAACAAAGGATTAAACATATTGAATGGAAAGAAGTAAAAGTTTGCAGGAAGTAAACACAAAGCAGTAAACAGATTGTAGATTGTATGTAAAAGAAAAGGACCGGGATCCATAGTTCACTAGAGGTGGCTCTCCTTAAGATAGATAACATGATGGGTCAACAAATTACAGCGGGGCAATTGACAAACATCGAGAAAACAATACATGCATATACTAATCATCTTGACTCCTTTGAGACTTGATTGGGCATTACAACATTATACATAGACCGCCATCCAACTGCATCTATGACTAATAATCCACCTTTAGGTTATCATCCGAACCCCCTCCAGTATTAAGTTGCAAGCAACAGATTATTGCTTTACGAACTGCATGTAAAGTAAACAATACGATTGTTCTATGAACAAAGGATTGTTGTTTTCTCTCTAGGAGCAACAGCACATCTAGTACCTTAGAGATTTCTATCACTTCCCCAAATTACTAGAGGCATGAACCCACTATCGAGCATAAACACTAACTCTTGGAGTTCCTAGCATCTACTTGGCCAAGATAGCTACTAACAACGGAAAGCATGCAAGATCACAAATAACAAAGACATGATAGAATCAATAATCAATCTGAAATGGCATCTCAATATCCATCGGATCCCCGCAAACACAACATGCAGAATTACAAATAGATGATCTTGATCATGAACGGAGCTCACAAGATCTAAACATGAAAGCACAAAGGAGGAGAACCAGCCATCTAGCTACTACATGGATCCATAGTCCAAGGATGAACTACTCACGCATCACACCGGAGGCTTGCATGGTGATGAAGAAGGCCTCCAGGGTGAATTCCCCTCTCCGGCAGGGTGCCGGGAAGAGCTTCAGATCCCTCCCGGTCTAGGGATGGAGACGACAGCGGCTACAGACTCTTTCGTGGATTTTTGATCGGGCACTTAGGGTTTACGTCCCGAGGGCATCTTATAGTCGGAAGGGGAGGCCGAGGGGGTGCCAGGGGCCGCCACACCACCCCCTGGCGTGGGCCAAGCCTGGCCGCGTGGCCAGGTGGTGTGGCCGGCCTCTGGCCACTCTCCGTCTCGAATTCTGGCATCTGATGACTTCCGGAAAATAGGCAATTTGGCTTTTGTCCCGTCCAATTCCGAGAATATTCATTTTCTGACTTTCCTGGAACCAAAAACAGCAGAAAATAGGCAGCTAGCACTGTGGCTCTTGTTAATAGGTTAGTCCAAGAAATCATATGAAAAGTACTCCAAAGTGTGGACAAAACACAAGAAAGTGGATAAAACTAAGCATGGAACATCAAAAATTATAGATACATTTGCAATGTATCACCCATCTTCACAACACCAAAATCACCTGCTGTGTAGTTGGTGAAGAGCTCTCTACGAGATGTAGCATGTATGGTAGCACCGCTGTCCGGAATCCAAGTCATCTCATCACCATCTACAAGGCTGATGGTATCATCAGAAACTATAGTGATCCTCTCCTCAATGGTGGAAACACTGCGGCCATCATGTTCTTCATGCATGAGAAACATGATCTCCTCTACCACAGCAATCAGGCCTCCCTCACTATCACTATCACTGTCGGTCTGTTTCTGAACTTTCTTCTTTTTCTTTTTGTCTTTCTTCCATTGTTCACAATGCCACTTGATGTGGCCCTTCTCACGGCAGTGATGGCATATAACACCAGCATACTTGTCTTTGCCTCTTGATTTGCTTCTACTTCTTTCTCCTCCCTTACTCGGACCTTTACTCTTGCTTCTCCCCTGTGACTTGGTCACTAACATTTCCGAATGTGAGGAAGAACCGTCCTTATCAGCAATTTTTCTGGACTCTTCATTTAGTACCTTGGTCTTCACAAGGTTCCAAGTGACAACTCCATTAGGTGATGAATTGCACACGGTGACCTTAAAGGTCTCCCAAGTGTCCGGTAATGAGCGAAGTAGTAGCAAGGCTCGCACTTCATCTTCAAATGTAATTCCCATTGAAGATATCTGATTTATAATTCCCTGAAACTCATTTACATGATCTGCAATTGGAGTGCCCTCTTTGTACCTCAAACGCATCAATTTCTTGATCAAGAACATCTTGTTGGTACCTTCTTTGCGGGCATACAGCTCCTCCAATTTCTGCCATAAGGTACGTGCATGTGTCTCCTCAATGATATGGTTCAAAACATTATCATCCACTCATTGGCGGATGAACCCACAAGCTTGGAGATGAAGTACCTCACATTGATCTTCTTTCATATCGCTGGGCATCTCAGTGGAGAAACATGGCATCCAGTAATCCTTCACATATAACAAGTCCTTCATCTTGCACTTCCAAGATTGATAATTTGTACCATTCAAAGAAATCATTCTGTTGGTATTCACTTCCATCTTTCACCACAAGCAAATGTAATCAGCCCAAAACAAACCTTGCTCTGAAACTGAATACAAAACTGAACCTCAGCTCTGATACCACTTTGTTGGGGGAGGAGAGACACACAACCTCCCCGTTCTTTCTAGCGGTGAACCTTCGAGGATAGTTTTAATCAACAAATATGCAGCGGAAATAAAACAACGAGCACATACACAGGTGACACAAGGATTTACGTGGAAAAACCTCCTCAAGGTGAGGAGGAAAAAACCACGGGTGCGGACCAACTGGCCCACGGGAGCTTCACTATGAGCAACATGGGTATAGAGTCTTCTCTAGAACATCTAGAGATATACAACACACTCAGCACTATGCCAACCGGCAACAACAACAACCACCACTTGAGAGAAAGATTACAACAAAGCAGAGTGTGTTGGCAGCCCAACAACATTCGTTTCACAAAAGCTAAAACATCTTATATTATGGAACGAAGGGAGTACTAGGTACAGGTATGACTACTTACCTTATACTTCCTCCATTTTAAATTATAAAACGGAGGGAGTACTATATAATATGTACTCCCTCTGTCCCAAAATAAGTGACTTGGATTTCTCTAGATTTGTATCTAGATATATTTATTTTAGACAGAGAGAGTATGTAACCTTCTCAGTTTTCAACTTCACATAAAACACACAACTGGGCTTCCCCTTGAGGCGGAGGAGAGCCTGTTATTGTCAAGCCCCTTCCTCTTCTATGTATAACATCCCTCCTACCAAAAAGTTGTTCTGCACACAATACATGTAAGCAACTAAAGGAAGCAGAAAAATCACCAACCAACCATAGCAATTAAGAAACTAGGGAATAATAGTGAGAAGTGAAGGAACTAGAGGAAAACTTCAAGATTCTACTACTGAACTGTCTATAGGAAATGGTTTTGTAACTGTCTGAGCAATCAGTTTTAAAAAATGGTAATGAGTAATCATCCAGTCATCTCTATTCAGCCTTCAAACAGTAGAGGCTGGTTACATTTGAAACATTGTAGTAGGAAATAACCCAGATAAATAAAGTTGTCAACACATTTAAATAAGAATATTGAAGCGAAATGCACATTAATATATTTGCTAACTTGTGTGAGGAACAAGTTCTGACGCGTGTGATCTAAATCCAAGCAAATGCTGCATCTACTGAGAAACTTTGGTTTAATCTAAGGAATAACAAACAAGCTCGTAGACCTGAATGAGTATTGAAAAGCTACCAATTTCTATGCAATCTAAACTAACTACTGCATCTTGATTTTCATCCCTGTGTACTTTTTGCATAGTCATTTATGAGGCTTACACATGGTAAATTACATTGCACTAAGATGTACCCTGTAGAATTCAGGGCCTTAGAACCCCACGCCATGCATTTTCTTTTCAAATGCAGAATGGTTCTAGAATAGCTAAACAGTATGTCTAATAAAATCCTACACCATGATTCAGTACAATATTGCATTCACTTTAACATAACTGGTCCCATGATTGACATGACCGTCTTAATGGTATTTCAAGTCTAAGGAATGGCATCCAGTGAGCATGCTGATGTGACAAGCACCAGCCATAAACCACAAGCAATAGTGGAAACATTCGCAGAGATGCATGGATCACTATGAATTCAATGGAATAATCTGCTATTATCATGATCTTACGAGATGAATGGGGTGGGTGCAGGAAGGTGGGGACTGCAGGTGGAGAATGGAGTTGGGCAGGGTGTTGGAGTATGTGCATACTGCAGGCATGGTTGACCCAGGCCTTAGTGCGATAGGGGTGGTGGGAGGGCCCAGGAGCTGCTAAGGGAAGAGCTGCATAGTACCGTATGTGGAGTCGATAGCGGGGAGCAGTGTGCGGGTGGGGCCCCCATGGAGAGTTTCTGGAAACATTTGGAACAGCAGCGTGCGCATGCTTTCTCTCCTGAGACCTGGGATGCGCAGCTTTCGCGGGTCCCCAAGCTCGATCCTGCTCTAGTGGTTAAAATCATAGACACAGAAAGTATCATCGCCTCCGAAAGCCGCCGTTCCGACAGGGATGCGGACAGAGAATTCGCGGTGCTCGCTGAGCGCCACCTTGACCTAGAAGGAGGCGAAGTCGCTGATGGTGAAGATAGCAGCAGAGTTTGGATGGTGGCTGGGCACAAGGGGCAAGGATATCTTGGTGGAGGAGGCCAGCAGTGCCATTAGGTCCTCAAGGTTTGCAGCGTGCGGTGACAGGAGCGCGCGACACGCGTTGGCCGCCGAGGCACTGACCGCAGTGGTGGTGGCAGCAAGGATGGTTGTCTTTGGAGGCTGAACCTCGTGCCCCTGGTCAACACAAACCTCTTGCCTCTGGTCAACACGGGCTTCTTAGTGCCGGTCAAGGCGTCCCAACCGCCCTTCGAAGGCTGCGCGTCAAGAGTGGACCCGCAGGTGTGCGTGTTGTACGCGGGCATGGACACGCCCATGCTGGGGGCGCCGTCGGAGATTCTGATGGGGAACGCGATTGTTCCCATGCCTGGATGCCAAGATATTCTACAGCAGGCCTTCCAGCGTGCAGGCCAACTCAAGCCCAATGGGAGAGACAGATTCAAACACCCACTACATGAGGGGCAGATTGTTATGGGCCAGCATGGCGGCCCGTACAGCTTGATTCCTGGACCAGACGCGATGGAAGGCTATGTGTCGGGCCTGGACGCGGCCGCGACCTAGATTCAGGCTACCACCGCTGCAGAGCCACTGGGACCGGTGGCGGCTGAGGCAAAGTCAGGGATTGTTTCGAGGCTCGACAAGGGGAAGAAAGTGGCCCAAGAGCAAGAAGAGATTCAAAGTGTGCCACGCGGGAAGCGTGAGTTGCGCCTGCTGATGGACGGCACGCTGCTCGATCTGAACAAGTCGCTGGAGGAACCACCTGTCCGCACCTACGCTCGCCGGAGCGAGCGCATCCGCCGCCTGCATGATGGAGCCAGGGTTGACTCGGTGGAGAGGGCAACAAGCAGGAAGGCTAACTCTGCTGGGGAATCTGAATCCTCGGTGGGATCGGCCTCCTCTCGCCGAAGGAATACCAGGCGCCTGCCCGACATCAACCTGATCGCACCTCTGCCAGTAACATCTTTTTTTAGCCCTCCTGAGACAAGCATGGACAAGCTAAAAGGCCTTGCTGAGTGCTGCGGGTTCTACACGGTCGATATTATCAATGAAGCACTGAAGGGGCAGAAGAAGGCTGTCGGAAACGAGGGACCGAGCGCAAGAAATGGTTGATAGGCTTAGTGTAGCTCTGCATCGGCGTTACATGTCAGGGTTGTTAGTTTACTTTAAGCATCACCCACCTTTTAGTTTTCCTTCAAAGTTGGCGATCCAGGCTTGGATCCATGGCCAACACTACATGTTTTATTTCCTTTGTACTTTGCTTAAAACGACCTGTAACACTGATGGCAATGTTAGTTATCGGTTTTATTTTATGCATCTCTCTTCTGCCTTCTATCCTTTATCTCCCTATTCCCTGGCGGGCTTGCAAACTTTAAAATGAAATTTCTATCTTGGAACGTCAGGGGACTAGGGGACGATGCCAAAAATGGGGTGGTGTTCAAATCACTTATGACTCAAAGGCTGACTTCATTATGCTACAAGAAACCAAACGGACGGATATTAGCAGGTTTAAAGCTTGCAAATTTCTTCCTTCAAGATACACATGCTTCTTGTACCAGCCATCCGAAGAGGCCTCTTCTGGTACTCTATTTGCATGGAATGAGAAAAGATTTACAGCCACAATAATCATGCAGAACAAACACTCCATGACACTAAAAATCACATCAAACTCTGACAACACCACCCTGGTAGCCACAAATGTATATGCACCCTGTGATTCGGCAGAGAGGGATAGCTTTTATCAGGACATCAAATTGCTTAGAGAATACATACAGGACCCATGGGTACTTCTAGGAGATTTCAATATATACAAATATGTGCAAGAGAAAGACAATGACAACATTGCCTGGGCAGAGATGGATGATTTCAACAATTGGAAAATGAACTAGAGCTGATGGATGTAGACATATGCAATGCTAGATTCACCTGGTCAAATAAGAGAAGGGACCCGACATTAGTCAGATTGGACAGGGTACTAATAAATCTAGAATGGAGCCAAAATTTTGTTCACTCTGAATGTAGGGCTCTGGGCAGGCCAACATCTGACCACAAGCCAATTCTGCTAGACACAGAAAATGCAGCAAGATCCACCGATTTATTTAGATATGAGGACAGCTGGTTCCATCATCTTGAATTGATTCAACAGACGAAAGGAATCCTATCTCGGGAGACAAGACAAATGGCTATTACATCAAAGATAAACCATAGGTTGAGGGCGATTAAAGCTGCAAAAAGGGCATGGATAAAGAGTACAAAATCACAGAAAATAGTCCAGAGCAACCTGGCTCATGCAGTCCAATACATGGACGCAGTTGAAGAATGGAGAATGCTTACAGATTACGAATTTGCTTTCAGAACAATCTGCAGAAGGAAACAACAGACCATCAGCGAACATGATGCACAAAAATGGAAGAGGAGGGCCAAAATCAAGTGGTGCAAGATGGGGGATGAGAACACCAGGTTCTTTCACACGATGGCAACCTACAGATATAGAAAGAACAAAATGAAATTCCTCTCGATAGATGGAGTTGAATACTTCAAAGACCACATGAAACTGGGCATTGCAACTAATTTTGTCACCAATCTGTTCAACGAAAACAGGGTATGGGTGCAAACTATCAATCTGCAACAATTATATAATGGAGACAATATTGATCTACGGACGCTTGCTGACCCTTTTTCATGGGTGGAAATCAGATATGGGGTCATGCATGCACCGCCAAACAAGAGCCCAGGCCCAGATGGATTTACAAATGAATTCTTCCGATCTACTGCACCTATTCACAACAATGCATTCACAGGGGGTTGATTTATCAGGAGTAAATTTGGCCTATGTCACACTCCTACCTAAGTGTGAGTCACCACACGAAATCAGAGACTATCGTCCAATGTCACTGCAACACTCTATTCCTAAACTGATTGCCAAGGTCTTAGCTAACAGGCTACAACCAAGAATTAAAGAGTTGGTAGATCAAATGCAATCGGGATTCATTAAGAAGAGGTCCATAATTGAGAACTTCGCAACGGCAATCGAAATGGTTCAGTGCTCAAACAAAACCAAAAAACCAGTCATGGTTCTCAAGCTAGACTTTCAAAAAGCATTTGACACAATCCATTGGGAGGCAATCTTCTACATCCTAGCTGCAAGAGGGTTCCCAGAGAAATGGATTCATGGATACGATAGCTCTTGGAGAGTTCACAGGCCCAAATTCTTATAAATGGACAGGCTGGCAGAAAATTCAGAATATAGAAGGGTGTCAGGCGGGGCAATCCACTGTCGCCTTACCTGTTTATTTTGGTCGCTGACATTTTACAGAGAATGATTTGAAACGCGTACAGCGCAGGATACTTGATACATCCACTACAACAGGGAGCACCACTGCCTGCTCTCCAATACGAAGATGACACCTTACTAATCCTACACGGCTCAGCTGAACAGGCCAGTTATGTCAAACTACCGCTTGATGCATTTGCCTCTTTCACTGGACTGCATATCAATTACCAGAAGAGCACGTTTGCCCCCATTCATATGACTCAACAAGACACCGAAGCTGTCATGGCGATCCTAGGATGCCCAGTGGCTCAACTCCCATGCACATACCTGGGCCTGCCACTGTCCGTGAACAGGATTTCAAGAAGCCTATTGCAGCCGGTCATTCAAAAGGTGGGAAGACGGCTTCCAGGTTGGATCCCGAGACTGATGACCTCCGGGGGGAGGATCGAAATGATCAACTCTGTTCTATCTGCAATTCCTAATGTTTTCATGGCTTGCATCGAATGGGATCAGGGCAGTATTGAGGCAATAAACAAATTATGCAGGGCATTCCTTTGGAAGAACAAACACCAAGTGCTAGGGGGACAGTGTCTTGTGTCTTGGGAGGTTGTGACCATGCCAAAGAAGCAAGGGGGCTTCGGAATCAGAAACCTGAGATTGAACAACAGAGCACTTATGGTGAACATGCTTTCTAAACTGTTGGCAGGGGTGAAGGGCCATGCTTCACCTGGCTAACTAAGTGGTATCTGCAGAGCTCCATACCACATACCACACACCACAACACAACATGACACACTGTTCTGGAAATCAATGGTTAACCTTATACCTACCATCTTAAGTGCCACGAATGCTTCCCAGCAGAGGGTGATAAAATGTCCTTTTGGCATGATCACTGGACCGGATTTGGGAGACTGCACACTAAATTCACAATTTTGTACTCATTTGCTAAGGATCAGTTCTGCACCGTCAAATCTCAAAGGCCGTCTGGGGACTGGGATATTCAACTACTGACACCTCTATCAGATACGGCTCAGCAACAACTGCAGCAACTTCTACAAGGGCTGCAACAGATAGATTTTCAAGAAGAGAGGGACCAGAGGGAAATGATCACCACTGGGAAGGAGCCTACAACAATGGCATTTTACACCATATTCAGTGACAGAGGAACAACATGGCAGCCTTTTCCCTGGGTGTGGCAACAAGTCATACCCAAACGACACAAATTATTCCTGTGGCTTGCTTTCCGGGGAAGGCTAAACACGAAGGATAACATGGCAGCTAAATCTTGGTGTAATGATGCGGGCTGTGATAGATGTCCTGCACTGGAGTCAATTCACCACATAGCTCTACACTGCAGAACTTCTACCTGGGTTTGGGATAACTAGGGTTCTCACAGTTAGCCGCCTCGGCTTGCTCCATATCCCAGTTTGTTCAACAAGTTTAGAGTGCAACAATGGACAGTACCTGGACAGTTTGTTTTGCTGCATGTCTACTAGGGCTCTGGCGAGCTAGAAATGACAGAATCTTCAACACAAGGAACATATCGAGACAAGCCCTGTTAAAACAGATTGCTGAGTACTTACACTTATGGACACACAGATCTCCTAAGAAGAGACAGGCAATGTTACTATGGGCAACTGAGTTATCATAGTTCTTTTTCTTTTTTCTTTTTTTTCTCTTTCTTTTTTCCCTGATGTAAATTCGTTTTGTACATAACCCGGAATCGTATAAGGTAGAGATTTCTTATAATCAAAAAAAAATCATGATCTTACGACCATGCTATGCTACGATGGCACCAATGAGGCACCTTATTCCTCAGGTTTACAAGACTGGTTGGGAATTCTAATCCACATTGTACACGAAGGAAGAACATAATACAAAAAAGCACAGGTATTCTGAAGAACTGTTCCACCACTAAATGATTCAAACACCCTAAAGAGTCGTCTCACCACAATATACCATGTATGCCATCTGTAAACACCATGACGAATTACTGCTTGACTCAGAGCACCTTGTGTTTGTCATGCACTTAAAGCACCTTCTCGTGGTCCATCACACATAGAAGCTGCTTTAATTGCTGCAGAAATGCCCCCAAAAATGGGAAGATAACATCAGCTGTGTGACGATTTAATTTGTCCTCGGTTGAATAGAATATTTGTATGTCACCAACCACAAGCCCAAAAATCGCTGCTAACCCAACAAATGCTAACTCATCATCCACAGCTCCTCCAGGTAACAGCCACCATGACACCAAATAGTTCAAGGAACAAGGACCAACAACAAGCTGCTAATCCAACATGGGAAACACCTCTATAGCTTGACCACAGATATAATTTCGTCTAGATGGACAGAGCATCACAAACGAATGCCCCAGTCCAAATTCAACTGAAGCTGGGGTGTGAACAGTTTCAGCTCAGTAAGTTGTACATCATTAAATAAACAGATCAGGGAGCATAGCCATACCCGGAATGCCGAAGCCAATGAAGGGATATAGTCTCCCCCACTTGATGGCCATCTTCATCACCCGCTTTGATTTGAGTTGGACCATGTAGACATCACCAGATGAGTGCACAAAGATGACATCAGTGCCCTCCACGAAGCCACACACATATATCCAACGAGGTTTTAGTGGCGTTGGGAGAGCATCATCAGGGAGCAGCGTCGCGAGCTTGATGGTCCTGCTTTGAACCCACCATGGAATTCCGGTGGCATCCACTTCCCTTGACCACAAATAGATGCTAGTGTAAGATAGGGAAAACCACACATTGTGATGCCTTGTATTGCTCATTATATAGACTTACAAGGCTAGAGTCTGTACCGTACAATACACGGACAGTTATACATAGCCTACACATATATAACCATATATCTATACAAATACAATATGGTTATATATTCTAACACCCTCCCTCAGTCGCAAACGGGTGTCGACCAATGTTAAGACTGTCCCAAAAATCCAAGAAGAGAGGCGACGGTAGTCTCTTGGTAAAAATATCCGCAAACTGGGACGAACTCGGAACGTGTAGAACCCGGACCTCGCCGGTGGTGATGCGATCTCATACAAAGTGCAAGTCGATCTCCACATGCTTGGTACGCTGATGATGTACAGGATTCTGTGTCATGTAAACCGAGCTCACATTGTCACAGAAAATCACAGTGGCACCATTCACCGGTCGATGAAGTTCTTGAAGAAGCTGCCGTAACCAACAAGTTTCTGCCACCACATGTGTAACCGCCATGTACTCGGCCTCGGCGCTGGAGTGAGAGACCGTGTGCTGCCGCTTAGCAGACCATGACACTAGATTAGCGCCGAGGAAGACACAGTAGCTTGAGGTAGACCGTCGAGTGTCTGGGAACCTGCCCAATCAGCGTCAGAATAGGCTGTCAACTTGTTGGAGCTGTGTCAGAACAAGGTGAGGCCATAGTCTGTGGTGCCGCGGATGTAGCGAAGAACACGCTTGACGAGAAGCAAATGATTAGCCCGAGGATCATGCATATGGAGACAAATCTGCTGCACAACATAATTGATGTCTGGCTGAGTAAACGTAAGGTACTGAAGACCTCCTGCAACGCTACGATACTCGGTCGGATCTGCAACAGGATCGCTGGACGTGGCTGAAAGTTTGGAGGCAGTATCAATGGAGTGGAGATGGATTTACACTGTAACATACCAGCTCGGTCAAGAAGGTCCAATGCATACTTCTCCTGTGAGAGGAACAGACTGTCCTTGCTGCGTGTCACAGAGATGCCCAGAAAGTAATGAAGATCGCCTATATCTGTCATATTGAACTCTGTACGAAGAGAGGCAATCAAACTGTGCAACAATGTTGAGGAAGACGCAGTCAGGTTTATGCCATCCACATAGAGCAGGAGATAGGCCATGTCAGCACCACGCTGATAGATGAACAACAAACTGTCGGACTTGGAGCCAATGAAGCCAACCGAAGCAATGAACGAAGCAAACCGTTGAATCCATGCTCGAGGCGCCTACTTTAAACCATAGAGTGGTTTGTTGAGACAACAAACTTTGTCAGGAAAATTCGGATCAGTGAACCCAAAAGGCTAACGAGCATAAATAGTTTCTGTGAGAGTGCCATTGAGGAACGCATTCTTGACATCAAGCTGATGAATAGGCCAGTCACTAGAGAACGTAAGAGAGAGCACTGTGCGAATAGTGGTTGGCTTGACGATAGGGCTGAAAGTTTCATCAAAATTAATGCCTTCGCGTTGAGTAAATCCTCGGAGCACCCAACGAGTCTTGTATCGTTCCAAAGAACCATCAGACTTCATCTTGTGACGGTTGATCCACTTGCATGTAACAATATTAACATTGCAAGGTGGATCAACGAGGTCCCAAGTATTGTTGGAGAGAAGAGCGCCATACTCCTCAACCATGGCGGAGTGCCAATTCGGGTCCTTGAGAGCACCACGATAGGTATTCGGTATTGGA
The DNA here is from genome assembly GCA_910589775.1 of Avena eriantha. Taxonomy (NCBI): domain Eukaryota; kingdom Viridiplantae; phylum Streptophyta; class Magnoliopsida; order Poales; family Poaceae; genus Avena; species Avena eriantha. The sequence continues at coordinate 256,208,430 of OU342743.1, read as the reverse complement.
GATAATCCCTCAACATGAAGATCAAAAATCATCTTGGGCTACACAATCCCCCGTTTAGCACGAGTGACCATTGGATGAGACGGTGGCGGAGGCGGGTCCTGCTGTCGATGTAGCAGTGGTGGCGGTGGTGCTGGGCCGATCGGCAGTGCAGCGGGCGACGTAGCAGCTGGAGGCCCTGCCGCATGATACGTCCATTTTGCATCACTATTCTATGTCTTAATTCACTATTATTCATTGATATATTTCGTATTGAGAGGTGGTAGTTATGTTATTTCATCTATTTTTGCATGGTTGATGACTTTTGGAGCATGGACCGCTGCAGTCAGGATTCTGATGGAAAAGGTGCTGTTTGGAGGCAAAATTCGCGAAGATCAAAAAATCCAGGAAAATATACGGAAAATCCTATTTTTCCAGAAGACTCAGGATGTCAGAAGATGGAGTGGAGGTGGGCCATAGGGGCCCACACCACCCCATGGCGCGGGCAGGCCTAGGCCACGCCTGGAGGTGGTGTGGCTGCCCTGGCCCACTCCAGCCTCTCCCCTCTGGCGTATATCATCCCCACGAAACCCTAAGACTCGGGGAGCGACCACAGAAAGATTCTGCCGCCTCTGCGGGGCGGAAAACACCGAGAGAGAAAGATCTCTCCGGCAGACAGATTTCTACCAGGGGAATTCCTTCCTGGAGAGGGGAGAACGTCGCCATCAACACCACCATCAAGCTAGACTTCATCGGGATCATCATCACCATCATCACCATCAGCACCCTCATCACTATCTCCATATTGCTGTAACAATTGCGTTGAATCTTGCATTAGTTCATAGGGGAAACTTTCCCGGTGTTGATTACTCTTTGTAGTTGATGCTATTGAGTGAACCATTAAATTATTGTTTATGTTCAGATTGTTATACATCATTAATCCATCTCTGATCATGATCCATATGATGTTTTGTGAGTAGTTCGTTTTGTTCTTGAGGACATGGAAGAAGTCTTGTTGTTAGTAGTGGAGTTGCGTTGAGAAAGATTCAATAGATTGTTATTTAAGTTGTGGTGTACTTCTTCTAGTGGTGTCATGTGAACGTCGACTACATGAAACTTCACCTATAAGGGCATAGGAGAATGCATTGTGTATTTGGCTACTAATCGTAGGGGTTGCCGGAGTGACAGAAACCTGAACCCCAGTTAGGAAACCATTGCACAAGGGACATAAGGGTCTTAGAGTTTAAAGTTGTGGTTAGGTTTCTACCTTAATTACTTTCTTATACTTACGGATGTTTGCAAGGGGTATAATCACAAGTATGTATTAGTCTTGGAATGGGCGGTACATTAGCACAGGTTCACCCACACAACACTTAGCAAGCTAAAGAAGATTAATCGACTATATGAAGCGAAAGCACTTGACAGTCTTCCCATGTGTCCTCGAGAACGTTTGGTCATCTTAAGTAATATAACCGGCTTGTCCTTTGCTGCATAAAGGATTGGGCCACTTGCTGCATTTTATACCTACTGTCATTTATTTACTCGTACTTTGTTTACTTGCTTTATCGAAAACCCCTAAAAATTCCTGATCCATACCACTAGCCAGCACCTTCTGCTCCTCGTTGGGTTCAAGACTCTTACTTATCGAAAATACTGTGATACACCCCCTATACTTGTGGGTCATCAAGACTATTTTCTGGCGCCGTTGCCGGGGAGTGAAGCGCTATTGGAGAGTGGAACTGGTAAATGAAACTTCTATTGTGAGTATTGTTTTCTTCTGCTAGTTGCTTTATTTTTGTTATGGATAATTCGCTGAGTTTCTTATTTGGTAATGCTACTACCACTGCTAAGGTAGTAGATAAGACACCACCTACTGAGAAAGATGTTTTCAAAATACCTACAAGAATTATTGATCGTGTTATGGATAACTATTATGTTGGGGATGGAACTGTCCATCCCGGTGATCATTTACTCTTTATACACGAATTATGCGGGTTGTTTAAGTGTGCAGGTATTACTACAGATCAAGTTAAGAAGAAGTTATTCTCATTATCGCTGAAAGGAAGAGCTGAGGAATGGTATAAGCTGCTGAAGAATGGTCAAGCTCTGGAATGGGAGGAAATAGTACCTCTCTTTTATTCAAAGTTTTATCCTCCTAGTGAGATTCATAAAGATCGGAATCAAATATACAACTTTTGGCCTCTTGATGGAGAGAGTACAGCTCAAGCTTGGGGGAGATTGAAGTTACTAATGCTCAAATGTCTCATTCATGAGCTCCCCAACAATATTATTATCAACAACTTTTATACAAGGCTCCCTCTACATGACAAAGATTTATTGGATGCCTCTTGTGCTGGATCATTCACTCGCATGGAAGAAGTTAAATAGGACCTTCTAGATCGAATTCAAGATTTATGCTGAAGCTTGGGAGAATGACAAAGGTAGAAAGTCAGGTATAAATTATGATTATGAATGCATTGAATCTTTTATGGGAACTGACGACTTTCAAAATATTAAAAATGCTTATGGTCTAGACTCTCAAGCTATTGCTTCTTATTTTAAGGCTTTTGCTTCTTATATTGAAGTGCCTAGAAAGAAGTGAAATAAGTATCATGAACCTTATAAAGATTTTGCTAAAAGTGTTCCTGCAAGAAATACTGAAGTTTATACTGCTAATCATGTTTTACCTAAACCTTATATTGAGAAAATGCCTTTTCCAGTTAAGGTAAAGGAGCATTCTATGATAGCTAGTATGGTTAATAAAAGTACAAGTAAAGTTGTTGAACCTGATAAACAAATGGTTGATGAACCTATAATAGCAAATGTGAAAGACTTTGTCACTAAGTATGAGGAAGAGGGACACACTATCCTTTCTAAGGATACCTCTAATATTGTTTCATATAGTAGTGTTATGAGAGTTAGTATTCATGTGTTTTCTGTTAGAATAAGTGATCATTGCTATGATGGTCCTTGTGATAGCTATATTGTTAAGTTTATGCATGATACTGAAAGTTACTATGAAATAGGTAAAAGTGTTCTTATGCATCTCAATAATATCAAGTTTCCTCGTTTTATGCTGAAAGTTTTTATGTTGCACTTCGTTTGCCTTCTTATGCAAGTTGCCTTTGGTTTCAATAACTTGTTTGTTTACAAAATTCCCTTGCATAGGAAGTGGGTTAGACTTAAATGTGTGTGTGTTTTTGCTTCTTAATGCTCTCTTTCACTTCAATTCATATCCCTATGAGAGCTTCAAATTATCATGCCCATCTTAATGGCTATAAAGAAAGAGCTTCATGGGAGACAACCCAATTTGTTTTTGCTTTTAGTTTATTTTTGTTTCTTTGAGTCTTGGAAGTTATTACTTCAGTAATAACTGCTCCTTACCCGTTTTGTTTGGTTTTTGTGTCAAGATCAACCTCTAATAAGAGAGAAGTAAGATTTGGGGAAGTTGCTGTCCCGAAACAGATTTTTGTGCTTCACCGTAAAAATTTGTGAGAGATCTCTGTATTTCGGATTGAGCTGTAATTTGTTTTGCTTCTGCTCCAGGTTGTTATTTAACTTTCGTTAGTTTAGCACTTTCTGATTTGAGCAACAGAAGATTTTCTAAAAAATTGATCTTTACCTGCTGGTCTGTTTTGACAGATTTTGCCACTCTTGCATTTGCTTCTTTATTCGATTTCCTTTTTGAATTCTTTTTGGGTTTTCGGAAGGAGTTGCTACAGTAGCTTTTGTTTTGATGGTTTTCAGTTGAAGTTGGACTCAAAAGGTTTTATCACTTCACTTATACTAATGTTGCTAATGAGAACTATGTGAAGTTTTGTGTGAAAGAAATTTCCAGAAAGTGGAGATAATGGTGTAATAAGGAAGAGAAGGGTTTTATGACTCAAGTAATAAGTATATGAAGATGAATATATTGATGATTCAAGTGGTGAGTCCAAAAGGATCCACTAAATACCAAATTCAGAGACCTGCAGAGTCCGTGTTCAAATAGGAAACGGTTCTGGTAAGAAAAGTTCCGCGAAAATACAATCCAACTATATTTTTGCAGTTTACAGTCAATAAGGAAAGCTACGAAGCGAAAAAGAGACGAAAATGGAGCCAGGGTGGCTCACACCACCCTGTGGCGCGGGCCCTCCCCTGGTCGCGCAACCAGGTGGTGTGGCCACTCCGGACTCCGCCTTCGACTCGTTTTCTCCCATTGCTATGAAATGTCGTAATATATAACCCCCCGGATCCCCCGAGGTCCGTATATCATGTTTTCGTCGTGTTTTTGTTTCGATCTATTTCTGCCAGGACATACTCTTTGAAAGTTTAGAAGCACAATGGCGTCTGCCAAGGATAAAGGGAAGGAGCCCATGGAGGAAGACCTCCAAGACCCCGGGAAGGAGAAGGAGATCAAGAGTGAAGGTGAAGAGGAGCAAGGCCAATGTTCGCACACCGGCACTACCGTTGCAAGCATCGGAGTGGTGGTAAATCCAGCCATTGGAGGTAAGCCTCCTCATCACCTTTCAGATCCCTAGTCACTTCCTCCATGTCCCAAGAATCCTTTCCACACTCTTATCCATGAGCATCAATACCAGAATATGCCCAAGGGGAAGTTACCCTCCAATTGGGATTTGCCTCGTTCTAGCCATGCAGGAAAAGAAGACTTCAAGGAGGAAGAGTGGGGAAAGAATATGTAACTACCTCGGTGAATTACGCTCTTAGTTAATGCCTGGATGAACGAAAGTGGTTAAAATAGTACGGTGGGGCCCAGGGCCACTCACGGTAGACCTTTCGGCCGTCCTAACCACTTTCATACAACGGGACAAGAACGAGCGGCGTAATCGGCAGGCGAAGGGATCAACTACATACACAAATGAGTATGTATGCAAGCCACATACAATAGTCCTCCGAGCCATTCCATCTAAAAGAAATAGAAATATTGCAACGCCATACGGAAAGATCCAAATGTCCTAGATAGATATAATAATTTAGGATAGCTCCTCATACATCACACATCAGAGTATCAGGCGGAAGCGGAAAACAGGATCCGAGTACGGATAAGAAGCAAATGGGCGTAAGATGCCCCATAAATAAACACATCCCGCCCACAAATCTCACGGATCCCCGTTCCCGGAATCTCTACACCGAATGACCGTTGCCAACATCATCTGTCTCTTCCACCCAGTATCCATCTTGCGGGTACACCTGTTCATCTGAATCAAACAATTTATCGTGTGAGACCCTAGGCGTACTCAGCAAGTCTTTATGCCGCTAAAGGGGACACAAGCTGGGGTGACGCAATTGCAGCAAAAGATAATACCTAACAGTTCTACAGATACTCGCTAACCATCCGCCTAACCAATGATAGACGGATGTCCGTAAATTAAGAACAACAGTTATAACAGTATAATTAACAGATCCATCCTCCTCCTCGCTTACCAACGAGGAAGCGGACGAACAACCCCCATCATCCGTTGGCAGTTTTATTAACCATTCCGTGAGTATTGCACTATTTACTAGTCAAGTACTTACTCAAATTAAAAGCGGTACTTGTCTATGATCGAGAAACTGTGCTCCAAGTCGTCCATAACCGCGGACACGGCTTTCAGAAAGATTTACCCTGCAGGGGTGCACGAATAGCAACACACACTCGATCAACCTCGGAAAAACCAAATCAAAACCCAACGAGGCATTCACGACAAAGCAATCACAGGATTCAGAAATATTTCAGGGGGCCACCCCAATAAGCTACCCGCGACGAAGTTGGCCGGCTCCGAGATGGACCCAGGGTTTGCGACGACGGCTGTAAACGACTGGGAACCCGAAAATGTGACTGGGCTTGTCGATACCGCGAAAATGTGGCGCGATCCAAAACAGTACAGGTGCTCCTCGCACAATCTTAATTAAAGCAGTAACATGGCATAAGTACAGGATAGTAATAAAACCCCAAACTAATTGTGGCCCCAAGAAATAAGAATGAATCAAGCTCTGGCTCAGGGGGGTCCATAAGGCCTCCCGGATGTGGATAGTGCGAATAGTCAAGGAACAGGAATCAAGTACTCGGGGTCCTACGGGACACAAGTGAGCAGGAAAAACCAAATAGCAGATATTGCTCACCGGTGCCTCTTTCATTAGTTATCCCATTACTACTCAGGTTAAGTGGTTTAGGTACCTCGTTATTCATAAGACACTCACATACCCTACACGTGCTTTTCTACGACTCGCATGGCTCAAACAACTCCTGTAGTAATGGCTCATGGGATGGAGGAACAAGCTTCGGTGGGGTTTAAAAGTAAAGGCTATGCAGTACTTGGGATTCAATTTAATGCAATCGCGACTCAATGATGCAAGAATAAGATAGAGGCAATAGGTAATGTATGTATGCAAGCAAGTGGTAGTGCTTGCCTGGCAGCTCAGTTGAAGCGAGCGATGGATCTGGGTAGTACTCCTGTGATTCCTGGTAATTCTCCTGCTGGGCGTCTATCCGAAGAAGAACCAAACAAACAAGGGCCAACATAAATAAAGTTCACAAGCATATGAATTAAAATGCAACAAGCAACCAAGCATTCCATGATGAATGATGCACAATTTACATGGCATTAAAGTAGCATGGCAAAGGTGAGGTGTGGATACAAGAGATAAAGCATTTTATTATTCATTTAACCAAGTTTTATTGTCATAAACAGTTCAGATTTTTAATAACAACATGATGCATGCTTCAATTCAGAACAAGGACTGCATAATTAGAAGGGGTTCGTCGCGCTGATCGAGTTAGACATATTATTTGTCTAATTTGGAATTATAAAACAAAAGTTATTAATTAATTAAGGAAAAGGGCATTTTATTGTAATTTTAATCATCTCGAATTTTTTTAAAGTGTTCAAACATTATTTTGAATGGCATATTTGAATTCGTCACATTTTTTTTATTCCAAAACATATATTATTTGCATTATTTGGATTTGTATTTTGAAAATTATTTGAATCTGAATTGAATTTGAATTTAAATCAATTTGAAAAAGGTTTAATTAAAAACAGACTCAGGAAAATACTTTTGTCACCCAGGCGAAATCAGCCCCAGTCACTGACGGGTGGGCCTTGCGCTGACTGGGCCACACGCGCAGAAAATACTTTTGTTACCGGGCTCTGGCTAGCCCCTGAGACTGCGGGGTGGGGCCAACTGACGCTGGCCCACGTGACAGCGGTGAAGATGGCTGAGGCTGACAGATGGGGACTCGCTGGACCGCAGGTTACGGTGCGAGAAAGCGGAGGGGCTTTCTGCAAGATGGCTAGGGCGACTGACTGGTGGGGACTCTAGGAGCGCGGGTTGCAGGAATCAAAAAGGTGGGGGGCTTAATGTAATTTACCACAGGCCCGGGTACTGTTTCTTTTCTTCCGGGTCTGACGAGAAATCGGCGTGCGGCGCGGGGCGGGGGATCGATCCCGGGACGCGGGCGTGCGCGCGGAGGGGGCTAACCGGTGCGGCTGGCTCGGGTAGTTGTCAGGAGGATGGCGGGGGCCTAGGTAAGCTCGCTGCGGCGCGGAAAAACCTGCAGACGCCGGCGTGCTCTTTGCGCGCGGTGGGCGTTTGACGAAACGAACGGCGGGGCTAGGGGGGTACGGCAAGGCGGATTGTGTCAGGGGAAAAGAGGGGCTCACCGCAGGCTGGACGGTGGGCGCCGATCGGGGCGAGGAGCGGCGGAGCGGCGAGATCGCTGGCGCTCCGGCGGCTAGGGTTTTGTCAGGACGGCGAGGATCTGGCGGCCCTGGGAGCTTCTCCTTCGCGTCAGCGTGTGCGGGGTGATGCAGTGGAAGGCCCTCGGTTTTCCAGGCCACCTCCAGGTCGCACTGCTCGGCCGGAACGACGGGAACGAGGTGGGTGCTGGCGGCGACCGGCGGCAGATGTTGTGGTCGGAGAGGAAGAAGGAGAAGAGGAGGGGCAGCTCGGGGCAGATCTAGAGAGCCAGAAGAGTCGTGTGGGAGGAGGAAAAAGGAGGGAGAGAGAGGAGGCCAGCTGTGGCAGGGGGGTAGATAAAGGTGGCCTCGGTGCCACCTTTTTCTTCCTTCTCCTCGAGCACGTGGGGGAAGCTGGGGCTTGTCCTGGGGCTGGACGGCGGCAGGAGGGAGGCTGCAGGTGGGGGCGGTGTGGCACAGCTGCAGGGTGGGGCTGGCACGAGGTAGAGAGAAGAGAGAAAGGAGAGAGAGGTTAGCTCGGGCTAGGTAGACACGGGCTAGGGTTAGGGTTTTGCTTAGGTTAGATAGAGGAGTGGTTGGGGTGTGGGCCAGGGAGAGAGAGGGGCTTGGCATGGAGGTCATGCTAGAGAGAGAGAGAGAGGCTTAGGGTTTCGTAGAATTAGATTAGGAGAAGAATAGAGAGAGAAGCTAGGTTTGAATTTTATTAGGTATTTAGATTTTGATTTATGTTTATAAGGCCAAACCAAGGAGGACCATGGAGCTTGGTCTTGCTTGAGCTAATGTGGAAGTGAAACAAGAAAGAAAGAGGAAGGAAAGAAATAGGAGGAAAGGTTCTCATATGAACATACATGTAGAAAATAAAATAAAATAAAGAAATGTGGGTGAGACTAAGGGGATGGTGGAATGGTAGGAGATGGTTTCCCCAAGATAGGATCCATTAAATCAAAAGAGAAACCAACTGAGTAAAAGGTGGTGAAGAATTGTGCATGGCCCATGCAAAATAATAATGCCATGATTTATTTTGTGAAACAATAATATTATGATGGCATTATTCTCATGCATTTCCCATAAGTGGAATAAAGGCCAAGCAAAGGATAAGTAGGATTAGATCCACACCAAACCACATGAGCTAGAATAAACCAAAATAAAGACAAACAAGCTCATGGACTAGTAGGATGGTGGAATTATAAAGTGGTGGAAAAGAAAGGTGATGGAATTGAAATAAAAGATATGCCCCAACTCAACTTAGGCATTTAGGCAATATATCAATAGCCAACTACAATATCAAGAGGCAAATACAATTAATAATGCATGTGAGAGAAGAACCAAAAGAAAAAGGGTTTTATATGATGCTCAAATGCAAGGTGGCATGATGACATGAGCATGATATAATTATGATGCAACAATAATATATATGAAGTAGCCCATATCTTACTAGGACAAGTATCATTACAATTGTTAGACAATTGGGATGCTACAACTCTCCCCCACTAAACAGGAATCTTGCCCCGAGATTCTAGGAAGAAGAAGACTCAAAGAGGGTAGGATACTTGGCACGGAGCTCATCTTCACGTTCCCAGGTGGCTTCATCAACAGAATGGTGCGACCACTGCACCTTGCAGAACTTGATGGACTTGTTGCGAGTCCTTCTTTCTACGACTTCAAGAATTTTGTGGGGTGTTCTTGATAAGACAGATCTTCTTGGCGATTGATGAGTTCATGGTCCACGGTCCTGCCGGGATCCTTGAAGCACTTCTTGAGTTGAGAGATGTGAAAAACATCATGGACTTTGAGTTGTTCCGGGAGCTCAAGAGCATAAGCAACTTCTCCTCTTCTTCCACGAATTTTGAAAGGACCGATGTATCTAGAAGCTAGCTTCCCTTTGATACCAAAGCGGTGCGTGCCTCTCATGGGAGTGACACGAAGGTAAACGAGATCACCAGGGACATACTCCATATCCGTGTGCTTTTTGTCATAATTGCTCTTCTGGCGACTTTGAGCAATCTTCAGATTTTCAAGAATGATGTGAACTTTCTCCTCCGCTTGAGTTACAATGTCGGGGCCAAACAATATTCTTTCACCTGCACCCGACCAACCAATCGGAGTTCTGCATTTGCGACCATAGAGAGCCTCAAATGGTGCCATCTTTAGACTTTTCTGGAAGCTGTTGTTGTAAGAGAATTCAGCATAAGGAAGACATTCTTCCCACTTCATGCCGAAAGAGATAACGCAAGCACGGAGCATATCCTCCAGAATCTGATTGATCCTTTCAACTTGTCCTTGCGACTGAGGCTGGTAAGCTGTGCTAAAGTTTTGTTTTGTTCCCAAAGCATTTTGGAAACTTCCCCAGAACTTGGAAGTGAAGATGCTTCCACAGTCTGAACTGATCTCAAGAGGAACTCCATACAGAGAGACAATTCTGTTGATATAGAGCTCAGCCAACTGAATTGCAGAAATTGTTTCCTTGACTAGAAAGAAGTGAGCTACTTTGGAAAGCCTGTCAATGACAACAAAGATTGCATTGTTGCCCTTCTGCGACCTTGGAAAACCAGTGATGAAGTCCATCTCTACTTTCTCCCATTTCCATTCTGGAGGCTTCAATGGTTGTAGAAGACCGGAAGGTTTCTGATGGACAGCTTTAACTCTGCGACAGACATCACACTCCGAGACATACTTGGCACAATATCGTTTCAAACCAGGCCACCAATATTGTGTTTTCAAGTCCATGTACATCTTAGTGCTTCCAGGGTGGATAGAAAGAACAGAATCATGCACCTCCTTGAGAACTTGCTCTCTTAAACCCGAGTAGTTCGGAACACACATCCGGTGTTCAAAGAAAAGAGTACCTTGGTCATCTACGTGGAAAGACTCATACTTCGGAAGTTGAATGTTGGAGATGATCCTTTTAGTGTAAGGATCCCCAAGCTGAATGGAACGGACCTTTTCTTCCAAGAGAGGTGTTGCTAGCAGGTTCAGAAGATACCCTTGATCCACAATTTCAAGGTTAAGCTTGCGGAATTCTTCGCACAAGAGAGGCTGTTGTTCTTCCACCATGAGGTTGTTGACATAAGCCTTCCAGCTGAGAGCATCTGCCATGACATTGGCTTTGCCCGGATTGTAGTTGATGGTCAAATTGAAATCATTGATTGTTTCAATCCACCTCCTCTGACGAAGGTTGAGATCAGGCTGTGTGAAGATATACTTCAGACTCTTGTGATCAGAAAAGATCTCACAACGGTTGCCAAGCAAGTAATGCCTCCATACTTTCAAAGCAAATACAACTGCTGCGAGTTCGAGGTCATGTGTAGAATAATTGATCTCATGCGTCTTCAACTGGCGAGATGCGTAAGCAACAACTTGCTTTTCTTGCATAAGGACCGCACCCAATCCTTGCAATGAAGCATCACAGAATATTTGGAAAGGCTTTGATGTATCTGGAGGAACTAAGACTGGTGTGGAAGTGAGCTTCTCTTTGAGTGTTTCAAAGCTTGCTTGACATGCAGGAGTCCAAAGGTATTTCTTGCCTTTCTTGAGGAGATCGGTAAGAGGCTTCGCAATCTTTGAAAAAATTTGAACGAAGCGACGGCAGTAACTGGCCAAACCAAGGAAACTTCGGACTTCTTTGACATTTATGGGCGGAAGCCAGTCCATAATTGTCTTAATAGTTTCTGGGTTGATGGCAATGCCCTTGGCAGAGATGACGTGACCAAGGTAGGTGACTTGAGGCAGCCAAAACTCACACTTGGTGAACTTTGCATATAGGCGGTTCTCACGAAGCTTGTTTAGGACACACCGAAGGTGTTCTTCATGTTCTTCTTTTGACTTAGAATAGACTAGAATGTCATCCAGATATACCACAACAAACTTACCAAGATACTCCATGAAAACCGAGTTCATAAGCCTCGAGAAGGTGGCAGGTGCATTGGTGAGACCGAAAGACATGACCGTGTACTCATACAGGCCATAGCGGGTGGTGAAAGCTGTTTTAGGGACATCTTCCTTGCGGATCTTGATTTGATGATAACCACTTCTCAAATCAAGCTTAGAGAATACTACAGCTCCAGCTAGCTGATCAAAGAGATCATTAATCCGCGGAAGGGGATATTTATTCTTGATGGTTTTAGCATTGAGTGCCCGATAGTCAACACAAAGTCTATCAGTCTTGTCTCTCTTCTTCACAAAGATGGTTGGACTACCCCAAGAAGAAGTACTGTGCTGAATGAACCCCAACTTCTCTTGTTCATCCAACTGACGCTTGAGTTCAGCCAACTCAGCAGGACCCATTTTATAAGGCCGCTTGGAGATAGGAGCGGTACCAGGTTCAAGTTCAATGACAAACTCAACCTCACGATCCGGAGGCATACCTGATAACTCTTCAGGAAAGACATCTAGAAACTCACAGACTACAGGAACACTCTGAATACCTTCCATAGCATCATCATTCAGAGCCGCCAAAGAATAAAGTTGAATTGCAGGAGTCAGACTTGGAGAATAGACTATATGGCCTTCAGGAATTTTCAGAGAAACCGAACATTCAGCACAATCAATCACAGCTGCATTTGTTGTCAACCAATCCATGCCCAAGATAACATCAATATCAGAATTGCCCAGAATAATTAAAGAAGTCGGAAACAAAGAGCCACCAATCTCAATTTGATTGTCACGGCTGATTTTTGAAGCCCTCATGTTTGAACCAGGAGATTGCACCATAAGGCGAGTTGGTAAAGCATCAGAAGGTAACCCATTACTCTCTGCAAACTTGTATGACACGAAAGAATGTGAAGCACCAGAATCAAATAAAACTCGTGCAGGAACTGAGTTAACAGAAAGCATACCCATGACAACTCTAGGTGCATGCTCAGCTTGAGCGACGTTGACACAGTTGGCATGAGCAACCGTAGACCCCGGCTTAGTGTTGATGTTGAGAGCCCGAGGTGGAGGTGCACGAATCATAGGAGCACTTGCCGCGGGTCTTGGAGGTGGTGGTGGAAGAGCTTTGTTGTTCATTGGACAATTCCAGTGCTGATGCCCAGTGTTTCCACAAGTATAGCAAGCACCAGGTGGACGTGGAGCAACGTAGCCAGGGACTCCGCCAGGCGCTCCAGGGTAGTTGTGGTTGTAGCCCCTGGGAGCCATAGTGAAGGAGTTTGGTGGCCTTGGTGCGTAGCTTGACGGTCTTGGTGGAGCAGGGAGCGACGGTGGGGTGTTAGGAACCCAGACACGACGCTTAGAAGGAGCTGTCATAGCAGAAGAGCTTGATGTATCACGGCTGTGTTTCTTTGACTCGTCAAACACTTGCCTACTTGCTTCTTCCTGCAGAGATGTGTGTTGAAGTTCTAGAAAAGATGCCGGCCTTGCATGAGTGATTGCATATTTGATTGAAGCATTGAGGCCTTGCCGAAACCTCTTTTGCTTCTTCTTGTCATCAGAGATCTCATCGCCACCATAACGAGAAAGGTTCATGAAGTTTCTGATGTAGGTATTGACATTGTCAGTGCCCTGCTTGAGGTTGAGAAACACTTCCTTCATCCTTTCCATGACAATTTCTGACAGATATTGCTCTTTGAAAGCAGTAGTGAACCGCTCCCAAGTAGGCTGAAAACCAGAGAGATCTGCCTTGAGGTAATTTTCCCACCAGAGAGCTGCACCTCCCTTCAGAAGGTGAGTAGCACACTTGACCCATTCTTGCTCGGGAACATCCGCAGTCATCAGCAACCTTGACACTTCACGAAGCCAATCATCCGCATCAAGTGGCTGATCAGACACCTCAAATTGGCATGGATTGAACTTGAGAAAACTCTTGATGTCTCCTCGCTTGGGAGGTGGAGGTAGCGGAACAAACTCATTCCTCCTCACGCTTTCCTCGAAGCGCTGCTGGTTCTGCTGCATAGTGCCCAAAGCATTTGCAATACTTGCCAAAGCGGCCCCAAGTTCAGGTGGTATATCCTCCTCAGAACGGCGTGGTGGTGCCATCCTGTGATTGATATAAATCACAAGTCCGTACTATAATGGAGAATGATAATAATCCAAAATAGTACCAAAATGGAATTAATCAAGATTAAAGAATGCAATTCACTAAGATGATATTAAAATATCAACAAAGTTCAAGGCAGCTAGAAGATATTAAGCATAACACACACGACTGAACAAGGAGTGTGGTACACAACTAACAAAGAAAAAAATTCCGCAAATTTTGGCATTAAAATACCACTATATGCGCAAAACCACTTAACGAATCAAGATTAGTAACTCTACTAGTTCAATATACAAAAGCAAATGACAAAAGTAGTGGTATGGTCGCGACTCCATCCCGCACTCAAATCATTACTCCGCACATGAATCAGTAAAACACATATCTTAGCACCTTCTACTTAAGATGAACCTAAAGATTGGTAACTACGGAAAACAACACCCCAACAAGATAACGTCGGATAACAAAGAGTAAGATAGATCGCATCGGCGTACAACGAATCAGAATAGATCGCGTCAGTTTACAAAGGCCTGTCGGTATGGAATGTACCAGCAGTTGATAACCAAAAGGCAGATAGTGATAACATTTGGATGCAACAGATAGATAAGGAACTCACACACACACACACACAAACACAAACACAACCTATGGTACTACGGAACCCAGAACACGTGAATCCTAGTTTGAATTTTTAGAAGAGGATTGAAAACGTTACACTTCCTTACCAGAAAAGGATGGGTGGGTGGGTAAGCAGAAAAATGGAAGCATTCCTACTCTCACGCTTTGTTTTTCCCTAGTATACATAACTACCAAAATATTTGCTAGACTGACAACGACCATTTTGGCTGAGACCCTGAAGGGCGGGATGGCTCTGATACCAATTGTAACTACCTCGGTGAATTACGCTCTTAGTTAATGCCTGGATGAACGAAAGTGGTTAAAATAGTACGGTGGGGCCCAGGGCCACTCACGGTAGACCTTTCGGCCATCCTAACCACTTTCAGACAACGGGACAAGAACGAGCGGCGTAATCGGCAGGCGAAGGGATCAACTACATACACAAATGAGTATGTATGCAAGCCACATACAACAGTCCTCAGAGCCATTCCATCTAAAAGAAATAGAAATATTGCAACGCCATACGGCAAGATCCAAATGTCCTAGATAGATATAATAATTTAGGATAGCTCCTCATACATCACACATCAGAGTATCAGGCGGAAGCGGAAAACAGGATCCGAGTACGGATAAGAAGCAAATGGGCGTAAGATGCCCCATAAATAAACACATCCCGCCCACAGATCTCACGGATCCCTGTTCCCGGAATCTCTACACCGAATGATCGTTGCCAACATCATCTGTCTCTTCCACCCAGTATCCATCTTGCGGGTACACCTGTTCATCTGAATCAAACAATTTATCGTGTGAGACCCTAGGCGTACTCAGCAAGTCTTTATGCCGCTAAAGGGGACACAAGCTGGGGTGACGCAATTGCAGCAAAAGATAATACCTAACAGTTCTACAGATACTCGCTAACCATCCGCCTAACCAATGATAGACGGATGTCCGTGAATTAAGAACAACAGTTATAACAGTATAATTAACAGATCCATCCTCCTCCTCGCTTACCAACGAGGAAGCGGACGAACAACCCCCATCATCCGTTGGCAGTTTTATTAACCATTCCGTGAGTATTGCACTATTTACTAGTCAAGTACTTAGTCAAATTAAAAGCGGTACTTGTCTATGATCGAGAAACTGTGCTCCAAGTCGTCCATAACCGCGGACACGGCTTTCAGAAAGATTTACCCTGCAGGGGTGCACGAATAGCAACACACACTCGATCAACCTCGGAAAAACCAAATCAAAACCCAACGAGGCATTCACGACAAAGCAATCACAGGATTCAGAAATATTTCAGGGGGCCACCCCAATAAGCTACCCACAACGAAGTTGGCCGGCTCCGAGACGGACCCAGGGTTTGCGACGACGGCTGTAAACGACTGGGAACCCGAAAATGTGACTGGGCTTGTCGATACCGCGAAAATGTGGCGCGATCCAAAACAGTACAGGTGCTCCTCGGACAATCTTAATTAAAGCAGTAACATGGCATAAGTACAAGATAGTAATAAAACCCCAAACTAATTGTGGCCCCAAGAAATAAGAATGAATCAAGCTCTAGCTCAGGGGGGTCCATAAGGCCTCCCGGATGTGGATAGTGTGAATAGTCAAGGAACAGGAATCAAGTACTCGGGGTCCTACGGGACACAAGTGAGCAGGAAAAACCAAATAGCAGATATTGCTCACCGGTGCCTCTTTCATTAGTTATCCCATTACTACTCAGGTTAAGTGGTTTAGGTACCTCGTTATTCATAAGACACTCACATACCCTACACGTGCTTTTCTACGACTCGCATGGCTCAAACAACTCCTGTAGTAATGGCTCATGGGATGGAGGAACAAGCTTCGGTGGGGTTTAAAAGTAAAGGCTATGCAGTACTTGGGATTCAATTTAATGCAATCGCGACTCAATGATGCAAGAATAAGATAGAGGCAATAGGTAATGTATGTATGCAAGCAAGTGGTAGTGCTTGCCTGGCAGCTCAGTTGAAGCGAGCGATGGATCTGGGTAGTACTCCTGTGATTCCTGGTAATTCTCCTGCTGGGCGTCTATCCGAAGAAGAACCAAACAAACAAGGGCCAACATAAATAAAGTTCACAAGCATATGAATTAAAATGCAACAAGCAACCAAGCATTCCATGATGAATGATGCACAATTTACATGGCATTAAAGTAGCATGGCAAAGGTGAGGTGTGGATACAAGAGATAAAGCATTTTATTATTCATTTAACCAAGTTTTATTGTCATAAACAGTTCAGATTTTTAATAACAACATGATGCATGCTTCAATTCAGAACAAGGACTGCATAATTAGAAGGGGCTCGTCGCGCTGATCGAGTTAGACATATTATTTGTCTAATTTGGAATTATAAAACAAAAGTTATTAATTAATTAAGGAAAAGGGCATTTTATTGTAATTTTAATCATCTCGAAATTTTTTAAAGTGTTCAAACATTATTTTGAATGGCATATTTGAATTCGTCACATTTTTCTGATTCCAAAACTTATATTATTTGCATTATTTGGATTTGTATTTTGAAAATTATTTGAATCTGAATTGAATTTGAATTTAAATCAATTTGAAAAAGGTTTAATTAAAAACAGACTCAGGAAAATACTTTTGTCACCCAGGCGAAATCAGCCCCAGTCACTGACGGGTGGGCCTTGCGCTGACTGGGCCACACGCGCAGAAAATACTTTTGTTACCGGGCTCTGGCTAGCCCCTGAGACTGCGGGGTGGGGCCAACTGACGCTGGCCCACGTGACAGCGGTGAAGATGGCTGAGGCTGACAGATGGGGACTCGCTGGACCGCAGGTTACGGTGCGAGAAAGCGGAGGCGCTTTCTGCAAGATGGCTAGGGCGACTGACTGGTGGGGACTCTAGGAGCGCGGGTTGCAGGAATCAAAAAGGTGGGGGGCTTAATGTAATTTACCACAGGCCCGGGTACTGTTTCTTTTCTTCCGGTCTGACGAGAAATCGGCGTGCGGCGCGGGGCGGGGGATCGATCCCGGGACGCGGGTGTGCGCGCGGAGGGGGCTAACCGGTGCGGCTGGCTCGGGTAGCTGTCAGGAGGATGGCGGGGGCCTAGGTAAGCTCGCTGCGGCGCGGAAAAACCTGCAGACGCCAGCGTGCTCTTTGCGCGCGGTGGGCGTTCGACGAAACGAACGGCGGGGCTAGGGCGGTACAGCGAGGCGGATCATGTCAGGGGAAAAGAGGGGCTCACAGCGGGCTCGACGGTGGGCGCGGATCAGGGCGAGGAGCGGCGGAGCGGCGAGATCGCTGGCGCTCCGACGGCTAGGGTTTCGTCAGGACGGCGAGGATTTGGCGGCCCTGGGAGCTTCTCCTTCACGTCAGCGTGTGCGGGGTGATGCAGTGGAAGGCCCTCGGTCTTCCAGGCCACCTCCAGGTCGCGCTGCTCGGCCAGAACGACGGGGACGAGGTGGGTGCTGGCGGCGACCGGCGGCAGATGTTGTGGTCGGAGAGGAAGAAGGAGAAGAGGAGGGGTAGCTCGGGGCAGATCTAGAGAGCCAGAAGAGTCGTGTGGGAGGAGGAAAAAGGAGGGAGAGGGAGGAGGCCAGCTGTGGCAGGGGGGTAGATAAAGGTGGCCTCGGTGCCACCTTTTTCTTCCTTCTCCTCGAGCACGTGGGGGAAGCTAGGGCTTGTCCTAGGGCTGGACGGCGGCAGGAGGGAGGCTGCAGGTGGGGGCGGTGTGGCGCAGCTGCAGGGTGGTAGTGCTTGCCTGGCAGCTCAGTTGAAGCGAGCAATGGATCTGGGTAGTACTCCTGTGATTCCTGGTAATTCTCCTGCTGGGCGTCTATCCGAAGAAGAACCAAACAAACAAGGGCCAACATAAATAAAGTTCACAAGCATATGAATTAAAATGCAACAAGCAACCAAGCATTCCATGATGAATGATGCACAATTTACATGGCATTAAAGTAGCATGGCAAAGGTGAGGTGTGGATACAAGAGATAAAGCATTTTATTATTCATTTAACCAAGTTTTATTGTCATAAACAGTTCAGATTTTTAATAACAACATGATGCATGCTTCAATTCAGAACAAGGACTGCATAATTAGAAAGGGCTCGTCGCGCTGATCGAGTTAGACATATTATTTGTCTAATTTGGAATTATAAAACAAAAGTTATTAATTAATTAAGGAAAAGGGCATTTTATTGTAATTTTAATCATCTCGAAATTTTTTAAAGTGTTCAAACATTATTTTGAATGGCATATTTGAATTCGTCACATTTTTCTGATTCCAAAACTTATATTATTTGCATTATTTGGATTTGTATTTTGAAAATTATTTGAATCTGAATTGAATTTGAATTTAAATCAATTTGAAAAAGGTTTAATTAAAAACAGACTCAGGAAAATACTTTTGTCACCCAGGCAAAATCAGCCCCAGTCACTGACGGGTGGGCCTTGCGCTGACTGGGCCACACGCGCAGAAAATACTTTTGTTACCGGGCTCTGGCTAGCCCCTGAGACTGCGGGGTGGGGCCAACTGACGCTGGCCCACGTGACAGCGGTGAAGATGGCTGAGGCTGACAGATGGGGACTCGCTGGACCGCAGGTTACGGTGCGAGAAAGCGGAGGGGCTTTCTGCAAGATGGCTAGGGCGACTGACTGGTGGGGACTCTAGGAGCGCGGGTTGCAGGAATCAAAAAGGTGGGGGGCTTAATGTAATTTACCACAGGCCCGGGTACTGTTTCTTTTCTTCCGGGTCTGACGAGAAATCGGCGTGCGGCGCGGGGCGGGGGATCGATCCCGGGACGCGGGTGTGCACGCGGAGGGGGCTAACCGGTGCGGCTGGCTCGGGTAGCTGTCAGGAGGATGGCGGGGGCCTAGGTAAGCTCGCTGCGGCGCGGAAAAACCTGCAGACGCCAGCGTGCTCTTTGCGCGCGGTGGGCGTTCGACGAAACGAACGGCGGGGCTAGGGCGGTACAGCGAGGCGGATCGTGTCAGGGGAAAAGAGGGGCTCACAGCGGGCTCGACGGTGGGCGCGGATCGGGGCGAGGAGCGGCGGAGCGGCGAGATCGCTGGCGCTCCGACGGCTAGGGTTTCGTCAGGACGGCGAGGATTTGGCGGCCCTGGGAGCTTCTCCTTCACGTCAGCGTGTGCGGGGTGATGCAGTGGAAGGCCCTCGGTCTTCCAGGCCACCTCCAGGTCGCGCTGCTCGGCCAGAACGACGGGGACGAGGTGGGTGCTGGCGGCGACCGGCGGCAGATGTTGTGGTCGGAGAGGAAGAAGGAGAAGAGGAGGGGTAGCTCGGGGCAGATCTAGAGAGCCAGAAGAGTCGTGTGGGAGGAGGAAAAAGGAGGGAGAGGGAGGAGGCCAGCTGTGGCAGGGGGGTAGATAAAGGTGGCCTCGGTGCCACCTTTTTGTTCCTTCTCCTCGAGCACGTGGGGGAAGCTGGGGCTTGTCCTGGGGCTGGACGGCGGCAGGAGGGAGGTTGCAGGTGGGGGCGGTGTGGCGCAGCTGCAGGGTGGGGCTGGCACGAGGTAGAGAGAAGAGAGAAAGGAGAGGGAGGTTAGCTCGGGCTAGGTAGACACGGGCTAGGGTTAGGGTTTTTGCTTAGGTTAGATAGAGGAGTGGCTGGGGTGTGGGCCAGGGAGAGAGAGGGGCTTGGCATGGAGGTCATGCTAGAGAGAGAGAGAGGCTTAGGGTTTAGTAGAATTAGATTAGGAGAAGAATAGAGAGAGAAGCTAGGTTTGAATTTTATTAGGTATTTAGATTTTGATTTATGTTTATAAGGCCAAACCAAGGAGGACCATGGAGCTTGGTCTTGCTTGAGCTAATGTGGAAGTGAAACAAGAAAGAAAGAGGAAGGAAAGAAATAGGAGGAAAGGTTCTCATATGAACATACATGTAGAAAATAAAATAAAATAAAGAGATGTGGTTGAGACTAAGGGGATGGTGGAATTGTAGGAGATGGTTTCCCCAAGATAGGATCCATTAAATCAAAAGAGAAACAAACTGAGTAAAAGGTGGTGAAGAATTATGCATGGCCCATGCAAAATAATAATGCCATGATTTATTTTGTGAAACAATAATATTATGATGGCATTATTCTCATGCATTTCCCATAAGTGGAATAAAGGCCAAGCAAAGGATAAGTAGGATTAGCTCCACACCAAACCACATGAGCTAGAATAAACCAAAATAAAGACAAACAAGCTCATGGACTAGTAGGATGGTGGAATTATAAAGTGGTGGAAAAGAAAGGTGATGGAATTGAAATAAAAGATATGCCCCAACTCAACTTGGGCATTTAGGCAATATATCAATAGCCAACTACAATATCAAGAGGCAAATACAATTAATAATGCATGTGAGAGAAGAACGAAAAGAAAAAGGGTTTTATATGATGCTCAAATGCAAGGTGGCATGATGACATGAGCATGATATAATTATGATGCAACAATAATATATATGAAGTAGCCCATATCTTACTAGGACAAGTAGCATTACAATTGTTAGACAATTGGGATGCTACAGAATAGCAAGAGTTGGGATTCTCAACACGACATGATCATGAGTCGCATTGAGCAAAACTCATAGCTGATTCGTAATCTCACCTCCGAGATTGAAGACTTGGGGAAATTGATCATAGAGCTCATCGAGAGGATACCACCACCACCGAAGGAGTAATTCGTCATCAGGTTTGGCATCCCCTTGGTTTGTTCCTAGCTTGGGGGAGTGACGCGGTATCACATCACTATCTTCTATATTTTTACCTTATTAGTAGAGTCATATCATGAATAGAGAAGTTATTATGTAGTATGGTTTGCATTATGGAAGTGTCCCCTCTCTCGTTAGATTTGTATCCCTTGGTGTGAGTTTCTGTTATGGAATATTAATGAGAAGTTCTATCATTCACTCTTTTGCATAGCTTATGTTAGTTTTCAATTCGTGGTTAAATGATTGATCTTGTTGTTAGTATTGGTAACACTTTGGGATCATTGAGTTAATTTAGTTGGTTTTGGCAAACCTGGCTCGGTCAGTAGCAACACCTTTTTGAGAGTTGAAAAGGAAAAGAAAAAGATAGAAGTACTCTAGAGAAAAATAATTTCATCATCTTTCTTTCTTGATTTGCTCATAAGTCTAGTATTCTCTAGTTAAGATCTTGTGTGCTTCCAAGGAAGATTGCATGTTTGTCTTTATCACTTGTATGTTTGTTTCAACTCTTATACTTGCTACCCAGCCTTGCTAGCCAAAAACCTGTACTGAGAGGGATTTCTTCTCGTGCATCCACCTCCTTTAAACCAAAACCCATGCCATTTGCGTCCATCATACCTACCTAGTAGCATTATTGCTATTCCAAGTAAATTCTTGTTTTGTCTACCTCCCAAATTAAACTTGTTATGTGAAAATTAGTGATTAAAGCTCTCACAAACTTGATGGCACACTTTACTTTCTTGCATTTAATAAACTTGAACCATTGGGTCCTTCTATGTTGTGTATATGCTTGCGCTTTATGAGTTGAAGTTAGTCGAACCATGTATCATGGGGATCGCTTTCAAGACTTCATTGGTACTTGTACCTAGTTGATATCATGTTCTTTTGCTATCGATCCCGGCGGTGTGAAATAAAAGTGGAACTTGTAAGATCATGGAGTTTATATGTTTGTTAGAGAAATGTTTGGGCCACTAGCCTAAGCCATGCCTAATCATGGTGGAAACTTGCAGCATAACTATAGTGAGCATTCTATGAAGCATCCTCAATAAAAACCTATGCAAATAGAAAATAAAAAGATCGTTGAGATGCTCACTGTCTGCTTGCCTTGTCATTTTGATTATGGGATAGCTCCTGTGTCATGTGCAAGGGGTACCCCGTTGGTGGTTCTCAATGATACGCATGTATTTACAATGACAAGAGCTTGCTCGTGACTGAAGTTGAGTAGCATGAGGATCGGTACTCATAAGTAAGGGGCATGGGACTCAAATTTATAACTTGTCAAGCATATCCTCTTAGTTGTGTCACTTTAACCTTAATCACCTAAAGATGCCTATGATAGGGGCAACGAGAGCTGGAAGCTAGTAAGTATCATAATTTTTGGGAGCTCTTTATGAGACTTGCAATCCCTGCTTCCCTTTGCGAAGGGCCCTTTCTTTTACTTTGTAGTTGAGTCAGTAAACCTATTCCCTTCTATCTCAACAAGTATTTTGAGTTGATGTGTTTCATTCATTCATATGATGATTTATTCAATCATGTTTCTTATGTTCCTTGTTTTGCACATTGCTCTTATCTTGATGTTTACTACTTTGAAAGCTATCATTGAAAAAAGCCAGCTATTTGTGAACTCCAGCAAATTATCAACTATTCTTCAACCAAGACCTAAGTTTGCCATTTCCAATTATGATTCACTTTATGTATCTTTATTGTGTTTCCTTTAATCATTACAAGTTGAGTTATATAATAGTGAGTTGTCTTCTACTATGATCTATGTATTTGATGAATGTCATGCTTCTTGTCTGTATTCTTTTATCGACTCTTCACTCCATAAACCTGAGGCCATGTTTATTGAGCTCAGTTTCGCTTGGAGACAAGCAAACTCTAAGCTTGGGGGGAGTTGATACGTCCATTTTGCATCACTATTATATGTCTTAATTCACTATTATTCATTGATATATTTCGTATTGAGAGGTGATACTTATGCTATTTCATCTATTTTTGCATGGTTGATGACTTTTGGAGCATGGACCGCTGCAGTCAGGATTCTGATGGAAAAGGTGCTGTTTGGAGGCAAAATTCGCGAAGATCAGAAAATCCGGGAAAATATACGGAAAATCCTATTTTTCCAGAAGACTCAGGATACCAGAAGATGGAGTGGAGGTGGGCCACAGGGGGCCCACACCACCCCATGGCGCGGGCAGGCCTAGGCCGCGCCTAGAGGTGGTGTGGCCGCCCTGGCCCACTCCAGCCTCTCCCCTCTGGCGTATATCATCCCCACGAAACCCTAAGACTCGGGGAGCGACCACAGAAAGATTCCGCCGCCTCTGCGGGGCGGAAAAACCGAGAGAGAAAGATCTCTCCGGCAAACAGATTTCTGCCGGGGGAATTCCTTCCCGAAGAGGGGAGATCGTCACCATAAACACCACCATCAAGCTGGACTTCTTCAGGATCATCATCACCATCATCATCACCATCATCACCATCAGCACCCTCATCACTATCTCCATATTGCTGTAACAATTGCGTTGAATCTTGCATTAGTTCATAGGGGAAACTTTTTCGGTGTTGATTACTCTTTGTAGTTGATGCTATTGAGTGAACCATTGAATTATTGTTTATGTTCAGATTGGTATACATCATTAATCCATCTCTGATCATGATCCATATGATGTCTTGTGAGTAGTTCGTTTTGTTCTTGAGGACATGGGAGAAGTCTTGTTGTTAGTAGTGGAGTTGCATTGAGAAAGATTCAATAGATTGTTATTTAAGTTGTGGTGTACTTCTTCTAGTGGTGTCATGTGAAAGTCGACTACATGACACTTCACCTATAAGGGCCTAGGGGAATGCATTGTGTATTTGGCTACTAATCATAGGGGTTGCCGGAGTGACAGAAACCTGAACCCCCGTTAGAAAACCATTGCACAAGGAACGTAAGGGTCTTAGAGTTTAAAGTTGTGGTTAGGTTTCTACCTTAATTACTTTGTTGTACTTATGGATGTTTGCAAGGGGTATAATCACAAGTATGTATTAGTCTTGGATGGGGCGGTACATTAGCACAGGTTCACCCACACAACACTTAGCAAGCTAAAGAAGATTAATCGACTATATGAAGCAAAAGCACTTGACAGTCTTCCCATGTGTCCTCGAGAACGTTTGGTCATCTTAAGTAATACAATCGGCTTGTCCTTTGCTGCATAAAGGATTGGGCCACTTACTGCATTTTATTCCTACTGTCTTTTATTTACTCGTACTTTGTTTACTTGCTTTATCGAAAACCCCTAAAAATCCGTTTGCTAAGTATTTGCAGAGAATTCCTGATCCATACCACTAGCCAGCACCTTCTGCTCCTCGTTGGGTTCGACACTCTTACTTATCGAAAATACTGCGATACACCCCCTATACTTGTGGGTCATCACCGCAGCAGGAAAACCACCCAAACTGCTGCCATGGCGGGCTGCCACGGCAGGAAACCCGCCAGAACCGCTACCGCGGCAGGCTGCCACGGCAGGAAAACCGCCAGAACCGTTGTCGCGGCAGGCAGGGGAGGCAGCGGCGGTAGAGCTCGGGGCAAGGCTCGGCGCAGCTGGTGGCGATGATGTCATCGATGTCATGGCCGCGGTAGGCACCATGGCTGGCGACAACAGCGATCATGGTGGCATCGAGGGTGGCGCGGCAGAGCCCGCGGCCGGTGAGGCCGTGCTTGGCACGGTGAACAACGTCAGCGTTGTCAGCTGCTCAGGTTCCTGCAAGAAGTCATACGAATGCAGGGAGGGAGTAGGGGACGGCGCGGACGGAGTGGAGGCAAAGGGAAACATGGACTCATCGAACACGACATGGCGAGAGATGATGATCTTTTGGGTGGAGAGATCAAGGCAATGATAGCCATGATGCCGAGATGGATACTGAAGGTCGCATGGAACGGAGCGCGGTGCAAGCTTGTGCGGCGCAACGGCGGTGGTGTTGGGGTAGCATAGACATCCAAAGACCCTAAGACCAGCGTAAGCAGGATCTATGCCAAGTAAAGCACAGAATGGAACACGATCAGAAATAGCCTTTGTAGGCAGCCGATTATGCAACATGACGGCTGTGAGCAGGGCCTCAACCCAGAAACGAGGCGGCATGCTGGCCTGAACAAGGAGCGTGCGAGTAATGTCAATGAGAGTGCTAATACGTTCAGCTTTACCATTCTGTTGAGAAGTATATGGACATGAAAAGCGGAGTGCAATTCCATGGCACTAGGCAAACGAATGGAGTTGGGAATTATCGAACTCGCGATCATTATCACACTGAATAGCATGTAAGCGCGCACTAAACTGGGTGAGTGCTAGAGCGTGAAGGGACGACAAGTGTGAGAAGACTTCTGACTTAGCTCGAAGAGGATAAACCCATGCATACTGAGTGAAATCATCGAGACACACGAGATAATACTTAAAGCCAGAAATACTCTCAACGGGAGATGGCCACAAATCACGGTGAATTATTTGAAACGGAGTAGTGGTTACACGATTGGTAGAAGAAAAAGGAACATGAACATGACGACCTAACTGACAAGCATGACACAAACTACTTTTATTCTTTTCTCTAGGAATAATAGAAGAACGAGCCAAGGACTCCATGACTGGCTGCCCAGGATGCCCAAGCCGATGATGCCAGAGTGCGGGATCTACGACGAGGAAGGCAGATGGACGGCTGGTGGATGAGGGGCGGATGGATTAGAGAGCTCCGGAACTATTGCATCGAAGAATCTCGGTCCTGGTTAGAAGGTCCTTCACAGAAAAACCAAGAGGGTCAAATTCGACGGAGACATGATTATCAATAGTGAACTGACAAACAGACAAAAGGTTTTAACTATGTTAGGAGCAACTAAGACATTACGAAGATAAAGAGGACGCGAGGAGGTGGGAATAGGAAAACATGCATGCCCGGTAGCAGTGATCGGAAGTGCGGAACCGTTACCAACAATGACAGCACTTGGAGAGGAAGAAGAAGGAGAAACGGAGGTTAGCATACCGGAATCGGAGGCGAAGTGAGAGGAAGCGTCGGTGTCCATCACCTACTCCCCGGGTGCCTGCAGCCCCATGGTTTGGAACTGGTTCATCAGCGCGGCCTGATCCCACGAGGTCGTCGAAGGTTCTGGAGACGCCAGGGCACCGAGTCCATAGGCGGGCTACGGATGCGCGTACCCGTAGTTGTAGGCATAGGGGCAGGGGCGACGTCATACGGGTGCTGGGCGTAGAACACCTGCGGCGGCGTGGCGTGCCTCGGCATGTAGCTGGGAGGCGGGGCATAGGCGGGCTGCTGCCGGCCGAGCATGGCGCTCTGGCCATAGGGCCACATCTGGATGGCTCCGTTCCAGGGGTGATGCGGGGACGACCAGGAAGGAGGGGTGGCGGTCGGTGTAGCTGGGGGCGCGCGCGCCTGTGGGAGCGTGATGTCCTTGGCGGCGTCGGCGGCGTTCTTCTTCTTGTTGTTCTTGCCCTTGCCGGGGCCCTTTCCTGGGTTGCCAGCATTGGTGAAGAGGGTCGTGTCGGTGTTACGGGCGCGGCGATTCTTTCGCTTCATTTCCTGAAGCGAGAGCAACGAGCGGCACTGCGCGAAACTAATCCAAGGCATGAGGGAGATCAGATCGGCGACGGACTCATACTCCTCAGAGAGGCCGTTGAGGCAGTGGATCACCATCTCAGCATCATCAACAGGAGATCCAAGATCCGCAAGCCCATCGGAGATTGATTTGACCTTCTGAAGATAGTCGGTCATGCTCATCTCGCCCATCTTGACATTGCCTAGCTCAGCCGTGAGGTGGAGTTGGCGATTGATCTTGTGGTCGTTAAAGAGGCCGTTGATGCTGGTCCATAGCTCGACGGCGAGGGGATCGTCGCCAGGTGTCATGACGGCGTCGAGGATGCTGAGCGAGACAGACCCATAGAGCCATGAGACGACCGTGGCGTTGAGGAGGGACCACTCCGGGGTCGGCGCAGCGGGGGCGTCTGCGTCGAGGTGATCGAGTAGGGCGTACTTGCGGCACGCGGCGCGGAAGAAAGTGCGCCACTAATGATGAACGCCGGTGTCAAGGGAGAGCTCGACGGGGACGTGATCCTTGATGGAGGAGAGACCGACGGCCTGGGCGTGCAGCGAGGTCAAGGAGAAAGACCCCGCGCTCGACCCGAAGCTGGACCCACTGGAGTCGGAGTGGAGGGCGAGCTTGGCCTTCGCGGCTTCGGCGGCGTCCTAGACCTCCTTGGCTGTAGCGAGGGCCTTGGCGACGGCGTCATCACTATCGGAGATCGACATCGGAGGGGTGCGCGGGCGGCGACGCCGCTCGGAGACGCTGGCGATGGTGGCGCGCGGTGCTGGCTTCGGCGGCGGCGGAAGGAGAGGGGCGGCGCAGGCTTAGGGTTAGGTTTTGCGTCTGATACCATGTAAGATAGGGGAAACCACACATTGTGGTGCCTTGTATTGCTCATTATCTATACTATTAAAAGGCTTACGGTTTTGATGGTCGGTACGTAATTTTTAATTAGACAGTTTTATCCTTACAGTTTCAAGTTATTTATCCACCGTACCACTGGCGAGCGAAATTTCGTTGAGCCGTTTGTCTAAGGAGTCCTGGATCGTGAGCGTCTTCATTCCGACGTGAGCGACATGGTTCCGGTGAATTTTATCCCGTCGAACTTTGCCGATCACCATCGGCTTTGCCCCTCTCTCCCGTCGCTGCGATCCCAGGTTCCACATCTCCCAAATATTTCTTCCGTTTGTAGGGGTCCGAGAAGGACAGGAGTACTCTCAACGACGATGCCTTAAACCGTCCCGCACCTCGTGCGCCTCATAAGGGCATGTACATTAGTGTCCAGTAAGCCGTTAACAGGTTCCACGTCTGATTTTTAGTCGGTTAGAGGAGAGAGGAGGAGGAGAGATAATGAGGTCATCTGTAATCTTGCAGACGGTCTGTTTCCGGAAAATACGGTGGTTAGCGACGCCTTCCCCCTATTGTATAGGTGTCGTCTGTTATATGTGGCCCCATAACAAATCTGGTCCTCTGATCTCTTTGTTTTCGAGTAAATAGTGTTAATAAATTATTTAATTAATTATATGCACCGATCGGTTTCAGATTCATACCGAAGGGCTGAAAAGACAACATGCTGTATGAATCGTCTATGGTAGTGTCTATAGCTGACATGTATTTGCGCTGCAGACGGTGGCCGTCTAAACGACTGTACATGCCCTAAAATACACCCCGTGGCATGCACATTGGTTTAGACAGGTGGTGTCTCTATAGACAAAATTATAGACAACTTATACAATAGTCTGTTTATAAGATATCTATTTTTAGGTAGCTATGTGTGAGTACAGATTACAGACATCACTCATACAACAACAAAATATCGTCTGTAAGCTATCTGTAAGATTACTATAGATGTCTAGAAGTTTGTAGACAACTTTACTCTATTTCTTCTCCACGTCATCAAAACCATCTATAACTTCCTGTTGCAGACAGCTGACTCGGCAGTGTTGTACATGCCCTCAGTGGTCTGATTTCAACGTGCAAGACGACGGTGAGAAGAAAAACGGCGGTTCATGGCTACAATTCGTCAATTCCTTTCCCCATCTCTCTATTACTCTCCTTTTCCTCCAAACGAAGGCTTAGGAAAGCTGAGACCCGAGCCAACCAGGAGCGACAGAGGATGAGTAGTAATCTATTGATCAAACAGGAAAAGATTGTTTGTCTTATGACCGCGATCTGCTCTGTGAAGCTTATTCGGGATGGAGAAGCTTTGGCCATGATTATCCTATGCTGGATTTGTTTGGATCAAGAGGGATTTGGGAGAAAGATTGGCCGAATACCCACACTTTGTTATTTTCTCTCAAATTGATGACCCGATATCCCTATTAAGAAATATATGACGCTGCTCCTATATACAGCCAAAATCGGTGGCTTATAGAACTGCTTCAATTTTTTTACGGATCAGTACTATTACTCTTCTACTCCCTCAATTCAAAATATAAGATATTTTATTGGTTTGTGAAGAAAAATTGTATCTAGACTTATTTTAGTGTGTAGATTCACTCCAAACCTGAGTGAACCTACAATATCTTATATTTTAAAACAGAGGGAGTAATTAGACTTATTTTATTGTGTAGATTCACTCTAAATCTGAGTGAACCTACATACTAAAAGAAGTCTAGATACATTTGTTTTATAAAGCTAAAATATCTTATATTTTAAAACAGAGGGAGTAATTTCTCGAAATAGGCATACGTCCAGCTTTATAAATAAAGCAACATCCATACAACAACCAGTTCACGCGAACGCAAAACAAGAGAACACAAAAAAAATTCCAACACAACGAACGCGGCGACATACAACACAAGGTTTCCACCACAACTCAAACACACACAGAAACAAGATACATCTCCCTCCTGGAGATCAACTCAGCGGCCGAGTG
The DNA here is from genome assembly GCA_910589775.1 of Avena eriantha. Lineage (NCBI taxonomy): Eukaryota > Viridiplantae > Streptophyta > Magnoliopsida > Poales > Poaceae > Avena > Avena eriantha. The sequence goes on along the minus strand of OU342743.1, from coordinate 256,179,052 downwards.
GCGAAGCAAGTTGGCGGGCTGCAACAAGTAGATGCTCTATCATCACGTCCAGCTGCTCCCTGTCCTGCCGTCTACACAACGGGTACCACTGCTACAAAAAAGCCAAAACGTTGAAGGTTGAGTCAGAGGCACGGCGCAGGAAGACGCGCTTTATGACTATCTTATTACGAATATTCCATAGAGTCCAGGTCATCACCGCAAACACTAACCAAAAGAGGCGCCTGCTCCTTCCGGTATGATTTGCGTTGGCTTTTAGGAATTTCCCTAGGTCTGAGGCCTGCCAGGCAGGCCCCAAAGCCTCACGGGTAAAGTTCCAAAGAAAGCGAGCCGCGGGGCAGGAGAACAAGATGTGGGGTGCCTGTTTCTGGGACCGCACACAGCGGACACAGTCCATCTCTAGGACCATGCCGCTTGGCCACCTCCACTCCTGAGGAAAGTCGGTCGTGCAGTAACTGCCAGAGGAAGATTTTGATCTTTAGGGGTAAGGGAGCCTTCCATGAAGGAGAGGTCCAAGATAAGGTGGGCCCACTAAACAGGGCCCGATACGCTGACCCAACGATAAACATTCCCGAGGGGGTCAGACACCACGCCATGCTATCCGGGGATTGGGGTTGGGACAGTGGGAGACTGTCCCGCAGCCCTTCCCAGGTAGCCATCTCGACGGCCCCAAGGTTCCGCCGAAACGCAACCTGCCAAATCCCACCTTAACAAGCCTCAGCCACCAAAAGCAGGGGATCCGTGCAAAATGCGAACAGCTTGGGAACCTCGTGGCGCAACGGGCGATCCCCAACCCAAGGGTCGAGCCAGAAGAGGGTGTCTTTCCCGTCACCGATAGTAATGGAGAGTCCCTTTCGGATCGCCGGCTTGACGTACTGGATAGATCTCCAAAACTGAGATCCCTCCTAGCGTTCACAAGCCAAAAGTGGCCGCCCCCGAAGATATTTGGCTTTTATTAGCTCTAGCCACATGCCACCATCTTCGGTCATGATCTGCCACACCCATCTAAGCATTAGCGCCACATTCATGTGGCGCGAGGATAAGATCCCTATGTCCCCAAGGTCTTTGGGGGCGCAAATGTCCGCCCACTTGACCATATAATACTTCTGGTGGCCATCATTCGCCATCCAGAAGAACCGAGAAAGTTCCTTGTCGAAGCTGGCATGGACACCTTCCTGTAGGAGGTATAACCCCATGATGTACATGGGGAGGCTGGTGAGGCAGGAGTCTATGAGGATGGACTTAGTCCCTTTACTTATTTTAGTGTGTAGATTCACTCCAAACCTGAGTGAACCTACGTACTAAAAGAAGTCTAGATACATTTGCTTCACAAAGCTAAAACATCTTATATTTTAAAACAGAGGGAGTAATTAGACTTATTTTATGTGTAGATTCACTCTAAATCTGAGTGAACCTACATACTAAAAGAAGTCTAGATACATTTGCTTTACAAAGCTAAAATATTTTATATTTTAAAACGGATGGAGTAATGCCTCGAAACATGCATACGCCCAGCTTTATAAATAAAGCAACATCCATACAACAACCAGTCCACGCGAACGCAAGACAAGAGAACACAGAAAAAATTCCAACACAACGAACGCGGCGACATACAACACAAGGTTTCCACCACAACTCAAACACACACAGAAACAAGATACATCTCCCTCCTGGAGATCAACTCAGCGGCCGAGTGGTGAAGCAAGTTGGCGGGCTGCAAGAAGTAGGTGCTCTATCATCACGTCCAGATGCTCCATGTCCCGCCGTCTACACAACGGGTACCACTGCTTAAAAAAAGCCAAAACTTTGAAGGTTGAGTCAGAGGCACGGCGCAGGAAGACGTGCTTTATGACTATCTTATTACGAATATTCCATAGAGTCCAGGTCATCGCCGCAAACACTAACCAAAAGAGGCGCCTGCTCCTTCCGGTATGGTTTGCATTGGCCTTTAGGAATTCCCCTAGGTCTAAGGCCTGCCAGGCAGGCCCCAAAGCCTCACGGATAAAGTTCCAAAGAAAGCGAGCCGCGGGGCAGGAGAACAAGATGTGGGGTGCCTGTTTCTGGGACCGCACACAGCGGACACAGTCCATCTCTAGGACCATGCCGCTTGGCCACCTCCACTCCTGAGGAAAGTCGGTCATGCAGTAACTGCCAGAGGAAGATTTTGATCTTCAGGGGTAAGGGAGCCTTCCATGAAGGAGAGGTCCAAGATAAGGTGGGCCCACTAAACAGGGCCTGATACGTTGACCCAACGATAAACATTCCAGAGGGGGTCAGACACCACGCCATGCTATCCGGGGATTGGGGTTGGGACAGTGGGAGACTGTCCCGCAGCCCTTCCCAGGTAGCCATCTCGACAGCCCCAAGGTTCCGCCGGAACGCAACCTGCCAAATCCCACCTTAACAAGCCTCAGCCACCAAAAGCAGGGGATCCGTGCAAAATGCAAACAGCTTGGGAACCTCGTGGCGCAACGGGCGATCCCCAACCCAAGGGTCGAGCCAGAAGAGGGTGTCTTTCATGTCACCGATAGTAATGGAGAGTCCCTTTCGGATCGCCGGCTTGACGTACTGGATAGATCTCCAAAACTGAGATCCCTCCCGGCGTTCACAAGCCAAAAGTGGCCACCCCCGAAGATATTTGGCTTTTATTAGCTCTAGCCACAGGCCACCATCTTCAGTCATGATCTGCCACACGCATCTAAGCATTAGCGCCACATTCATGTGGCGCGGGGATAAGATCCCTATGCCCCCAAGGTCTTTGGGGGCGCAAATGTCCGCCCACTTGACCATATAATACTTCTGGTGGCTATCATTCGCCATCCAGAAGAACCGATAAAGTTTCTTGTCGAAGCTGGCATGGACACCTTCCTGTAGGAGGTATAACCCCATGATGTACATGGGGAGGCTGGTGAGGCAGGAGTCTATGAGGATGGACTTAGTCCCTTTGTAGGTGAACCTTCCTTGCCATGGCTCGGATTTCTTCTTAACCCGACCCATAAGGGGCTCCAAGTCATTGGTCAGGATCCTGGTGTCCCTGACCGGCATCCCTAGGTAGTTCAAAAGGAAAACTGCCAGTCTGCAATTCAGGCTATCAGCAATCCTCTGTTGTTCTTCCAGGGAGTAGCCAAACACCATCACCTCACTCTTGTCAAAGTTGATTTTGAGGCTCGACATGGCCTCAAAACAGAGCATCGGGAATTTTAGGTTGATGATATCCTGGTTCGACCCCTCGACCATAATCATTGTATAATATGCATATTAGAGATGGTTTACCCCATCCCCAGGGATCAGATGCCCCACCACACCCGAGATGTGGCCGGATATCTTGGCCTTCTCCAAGATCTCCGCAAGGGCATCCACCGTGACATTAAACAGGATTGGGGAGATAGGATCCCCTTGCCTAACCCCACACGAGGGTTTAAAGTAGGGTCCCACCTTGCCATTTATGTTTATCGTCGTGTTCCCACTCATGGCAATTTGCATGATCCACCCTATCATGCGATCATCGAGGCCTCGACGTTGGAGTACCTAGCGTAGAAAGGCCCAGTCTAGCCGATCATAAGCCTTCTGAAAATCTAGCTTTAGGAACACGCCCCTCTGGCGTCTAACCTTCACTTCATGAATAATTTTATGAAGCGCCAAAATAGACATGGTCTGCTAAGAAAACACTACATGACAATTTAGATTTATGAGTTGGGACTATATTGATCTGTTTTACTGGGTCAGGTTGCTACATACAATCATATAGTAGTATTCTTTACAATTGGCATGTGGACTCTTTATTTGCTCAGGTTATCTCATTATTTACTACAGGTGATTGTATTGGTGGCAATATATATGGGGAGGATATGGTTGACTTTGAAAACAAAGAGTGCTTTGCTATCTCCAGGTAAGAGATATTCAATCTGTTCTAGATTGCGATTATTTGTTTTCATGGTCAATACCGAAAGGAGATAATCATGCAACTCTCAAGAATCACCCTTTGGAATATTTTCTTTCAATGATCGGTTGGATAAGTAAGAACTGTTGTCAGGCTTTTCTCGAGGACATCCGTATGTGCATGTTGCCTCAACCGGAGCAAAGTAAGCAATTTTTGAAGGAAAAAAGGAATGATAACTGAAGACTATTATACCCATTCAATAGAGAGAAGATGGGTACAAGAACTTTTCAGGTCTATTGAAAGGAAACCGAGCAAGTTGGATATAAGAAGAATAGTCACAGAGGATGTCCAAACTAACATTTTCTCTCCTATACTTTGATAATGCAGATTCTTTAGAAACAAACCATAACAAGGTTGCGCCACTTGGATCTGGCCATGACAACGACAATGGAGAAGGTTGGGATAGAAGAACATCCTCATAGGGGGAGGAGTTGAGGGTGTTGCAGACTCTATATGGGTGAGGCATGAGAGAAAGTGAAAATCGATAGCAACACACAGACATAACCTTCCTTTTATTTTAGATGAACCTACAATGGTCATACATGTAAACAAGTTACAAAAGTAAACATCTTATGTTGTGGGATGGAGAGATATCTTGCAGCGTTACAAGAACCATTTCTATAGGTATGCTAAAGTTTAGAAATGTGGCAAGGAAGAAGTTGGAGAAATAATTGGTATCCATCACATCTTTAACATTTTTTTTAATTTAGAAGAATTGTTTCATCTAGGTGTATGTATTTTTTTTCGTGGCAACGCACGGGCATTCAGCTAGTATACTTACAAGGCTAGAGTCTGTACCGTATAATACACGGACAGTTATACACAGCCTACATATATATAACCATATATCTATATAAATACATACAATATGGTTATATATTATAACAGCTAGACCCCTCTACATCGACGAGCTTCAACAGACCATCCTCCGCCTTCGTGATGACTATGCATGTGCCGTCGAAACGTGCCGTCGTGGAAGTCACCGATAGGTGCGGCACACTTAGTTGGTACTCGAGGATGTGCTTCCTCCCGCAGCTGAAGTAGAGTGCATCTCCCACAAGAACGCTGGGCATCCTGTCGACCGCCGAAAAACAGGTGTGAAGAACAGGGTTGGCCACGCTCCACGCTCCAGACTCGGATAAGTAGAAGCTGGCGGTCGTGAAAGTCTCCATGGACGAGTGTGAGTTGACGACGAAGACCACACGGAACGGGCCCCCGTGGCAGTCGATGTGGTCGCAACCTTGCACAGCGCAGAGCACGGCGGCATTAAAATTGTTGATGGTGCGTTCCGGCGGCAGGTTCCAAGGATTGGTGGGCAGACGGCGCTGCTCTTTGGTGATGGGATTCCACACTACCAAGTTCAGAGCTCCATCGCTGTCGGAGCTTGAGGTGGCGAATAGGGCATGGCCGTGGCGGCAGTCGAGCACGAGCCACTCGGGGAAATCGCAGCCTGGAGGACGGAGGGCGGAGGAGGAGACGAAGCGAGAGGAGAAGACAAAGCGAGAGAAGGGGTTGTCCCCCTTCAATACGTGGAGGTATCCCAGCAGCGGAAGCGTCCCGTGGAACGCGCGGTAGCGGCATCGGAAGGCGGGGTCGGAGAGGAGGCGACGCCAGGCCTTGCAGACGAGGAAGGCGCGGGCGAGGGACGCGGCGTCGTCCGGCGGTACGCGGAGCAGGATCTCGCCGACGAGGTCGTCCACCAGCGTCCGCGACAGATTGATGGTGAAACGAGCGTGTAACTTTGGTACATAGTCCTATGTTTATTGCTAATTAATTATTTAGATAACATGGTATGCAATTAAATGATAATAGAGAGTTTTGTGATAGTAGTAACTACTCCCTCTGTTTGGGAATCTAGGTCCGGAGGCTTTTTTCAGATATTTCCAAATTATAAGCAATGCCATTAATACGTCTCCTTAATTCCCATGCTAATTACTCCAACCGCGAGTCCTCATCTCCCTCCTTTCTCGCTAACGGCCCTGTGGAGTAAATCTCTCCTTGTCTTCTTCCCAAGAACCGTTGTAATATGGGGATAAAAACTCAGCCGGACGTCAGATTCCATCACCGGAAAAGCATCCGAAGTCAGAAAAAATGGAGGGAGATGATGGCGGCCATGTCGTCGACGAGCAGTTGCCCGCAGTCCAGGCGGAGGTGATGGTGCTTGGCCATGGCGAGGACACGCAGGTGGCGACTCGCGTGCAGCGCAATGGCGAGCACGAGCTGGTGGCGACCGTGCAGCGCGATGGCGAGGACGGGCTGGTGCATGTGACTGTCGCTGCTGAATACCGGACCCTCATCACCTCCTCCTCCTCCAACATAGTCGCCCTCGTCACCTCCTCCTCCGCCAACGTGGTCACCCTCGTCTCGACCACGTTTATGCCCAGCAGACGTGAACGGCCTCGCCCTCCCGCTGCCGCCCGCTTCATGGTCATGTGCGCCGGAGCAGCATCTTCCAGAGCCTAGGCGCGCAGGGAAACTACCTCGCCCGCGTCCTGCAAGGCCGAGACGAGGCTGTCGGATTCCTCCTCCCTCACTACCTCCCCCCGCTCGTCCTCCGCTCTCAGCTTCTACCTCTGGTAGCAAGTTCAGATCAAATCCAGCCATGGTGTTGTAGCTAGGTGGAGAAGAGAGATTAACGTGCTTATATACTGGGGCATGCATAGGACGGCCATGGCGGTCTCCAGCTAGAGGAGGAAGAGCGCGATCCATGGCACACGGAACTGCCCAATGCAGAGCTATTTTCCCGGCGATGATTGGCGAGTTTAGGCTCTTGCGGATCACGTCTAGTTTTGGCCGTTCGATGGAAAGAAGGCAAGGAAGAGAAGATAGCTAGCCTAATTAAGTGGAGAGATTATAGCTGCAGTTAATAGGGAATTAAACCACCACGCATGCACCGGTCTTGGTATTGGCAATTCGGCTCTCCGGACCTAGATTCCCAAACAGAGGGAGTAGCTATGTTACCATGACATCACACATTTTAAGACAAAATGAGTGTACATTGTAATAAATGAGGTTTGTATGATACTCCTTTGTCCCAATTTAAAAGCCTACACGTATATCTAGGTCGTTAATTCGCCTAATAAAATAATAATTATTTAAAATAAAAATTATATCATTAGAAAATTTAGATGTTATATTTTCTAATGGTATAATATTTATGTAAAAATATTTATATTTTATTAGTCAAATAATCGATCTAGGTATATGCATAGGCCTTTTAAACCAGAACGGAGAGAGTACTACACATGTGTTACTCTTCACTATGGAGATAGTAACTTAGACTAGAAACATATGCATGTTTACTACTCTAAGTTACTCACCGCTATGACCAGCCTTGACCATGTCTGGTTAAGAGGATCTGCCATGTAGGACCAAGTGGCAGTTCACAAATCACAGCCCATTCAGAATGAAGCCGAGGATCTGCCATGTAGGACCAAGTGGCAGTTCACAAATCACAACCCATTCAGAATGAAGCCGGAAATAAAACAGCTTCAATAAATTCACTTGGCACTAAAAAATACTCCTTGGAACTAATTCTGTCAATAAAAGACTGCTTTAATAAACAAACTTGCTACTGTAAGAGGTATTCTAAAATCTAATTCCTTGCACGTCAAAATGATGCAACAATTCTATTACTTTTTGTGATTATGATACAGCTATTTCACTTCGATCTGATTTAACATTGCATTGGTGAAACTCCTGGCTTGACAGGTAAACTGCATTATAGATTCCAGGTCCCTTACAGTCAAGATCAACATACCACATCAGAACAGAACATCACACTTCGCATTGGCAGAATGATCATCATGGTTGCACTAAAAACAGTTGGATTGAGCAGCTAAACATTTCAGTTTTCAACTTTACACAAAACCCACAACTGGGTCATCATCTCAGAGCAGCTGGCTGGATGGATATTTCATATGTCATATTGCTTATACATATAGAGTTTGGTCACATCCTAGTAGCTACTAGCTGCTAAGGTATAGGCAGCTAGCTTATACTACATATGTACACAGACAGGTCTTTTCGCTGTCATACTGTACGATCTCCATCGGCAGGTTTCTCCCCTGTCTCGGCATCCTGGGGCAGCGCTTTCGTCCGATTCAGTATCGATTCTCTGATCGCCTTGTATTTCTTCAGCTCCTCCAGCGCATCCGCTGCCGTCTTTGATTGGAGCAAAGCAGAACTCGATGCGGTGCCACTGTGTTCCTCGGTCATGACCCTCTGAGCCGAAGATTCTTGAGGAACTGGGGGAGGAGCTGTGATGGATGGTCGGCCCTCCCTAAGGCCCGGGGCCGTCTTGAGCATGCGTAAGAGAGCTCCGATGGTTGCAGCTGGAGTCCTCGTCACCGAGCCTCCAGCGTCCTGGTTTGTCCCTTGACATCCCCTATCCGAGATACAAGCCCTGCAAATTGTTGGGAGTTCAGCTTATATGAATCAAAATAGGATAATATCTGAAGAATGGAAAGAGAAGTAAATCCAGTGTCTAGGGAAGGAGTCACCAAACTATCGATAATTTACGTATAGCCACTGGATAAAAAGGTGATAAATGTGCAGTAATCAACTTACCCAAAGCATTATTATTAGGTTAAGTTGGTTAACATAACATTTAAATCAGTTAATGTGGAATAAGTTCTATAATCTTCTTGCTTAGCTATAATCTTCTTGCTTAGCTGAATAGCTTTCATTTGATACAAAGAGTATCTAATATAGCAGCAAACAAAATATAAGGAGTTGTTTATACAACAAAGAGTAACTTCCAAAATAAATTATTCCACACCTACAATTTGGCTAATCATAAGGGGATTAAGAAAAAATTGAATGAAGATGATAAGCTGGGGGAAAATTATGACATGCCTAGCCAGAAACGATATTTAGCTCCTGCTCCCTCCGTCCATAAATAAGTGTACTTCTAGGTTTTGTCTTATATCATTTTTTTTTATGTTTGACCAACTTTATATACTCCCTCCGTCTCAAAATAGATGTTGGAAATTTTTCTAAATTTGGGTGTATCTATATAAATAGTGTCTAGGTACATCTAAATTTAGACAAATCTGCAACATCTATTTTGAGTTGGAGGGAGTAGATAAAATAGCAATATTTTCAAGACCAAATTAATATTACTAGATGCATCTTGAAATGTAATTTCATATCATAAATATTGCTACAATTTTCTATGTAGTTGGTCAAAATTAAGAAAGTTTGACTTAGAACAAGACCTAGACGTACACTTATTTGTGGATGGAGAGAGTATGTCCCATATGAGCTCTTGATTTAGGTAATTGTCTGCAAATAGGATATGGCTAGGGAACAGACATGTAGTAGTTTTTAACTAACTGACCTTCACTTTTTTTCCCTAGAAGTCCTCTCATGTTCCTTTCCTAAATATTAATCTTTTCACTTTCACGGGGTTAAACTTGGGGTACGCATGATATTTCTACCCAGTCCCTACCGGGTGGATTGGTAAACCCTAGAAGAAATCAGTTTTACATGCAAGAACATATATCCTGATTCCAAGCTGCCCACCCTATATACACCACATGTAACTTGACAAATATCAATCTTGAATCTACAAAAATAGCGGTTGGCCCATATTAGACGGACCTATGATAGTATCGGTTTAAACTACCCAGTTTTACATGTTAGCTCCCAGATAAGAACAATATCTACCAGGGCTTGTTTCCCAAAACCGAACCAAATTAGCAACAATTGCTTACAATGTCTAAAGAAGTGGTTAGGGAAGTGGATGTACAACCCAGCCACCCAGGTTCAAATCCTCACGGACATGAATTTGGGTTCTTATTATTTAAATAATCAAACTTGCTGTGGAGGCATCCTCCACCACTTTCCTTTCAAAAAATTGCTTGCAATGTCTAGCCTCTTCCATCTTGCCTTTTCTGAATGGCTCCCCTCCTCCCAGGTTAGGTAATTCAAGTTCAATCTATCCATCTGAGCATCTGACCGTTAGACAAGAAAATCTCCTATTGCACCAAAGGTCCAAGAAAGCATAATTACGTGTACACTTAAGGGCTGAGCGTTGGCAAAACGTCTCGCTTAGGCATAAGGGTGTAAGAGACTTGTGCAGCTACAGAGCTGGCCCAGTAAGGCCCATTATAGAACCCTAGTCTCATAACCCAGTCTGAGCCATTCATCTTTTCTAATCTGAGCCATCAACCTACTCTCATCATCTCTTTCTCTCACCTTCTCCACTTCCACACACACACACACACACACACACACACACACACACACACATGCACAACAACAATGGCGGCGCTGCAGGTGCAGCCCCTTCCCTGCCTCCGCCGCCTTTCCTTCCCTGCAGCAAGCAGCACTCTCTTCTACTCCTCCCTCTACTTCTCCTCTGCTCTCGGATGCAATCCCACTACTTAAATCAGTGAATTTTACAAAACGCTTAGCGCCGTTTACGCGACCAAAACTCTTTTAAGGGATAGCCACTCCACTTATGCTTTCTGCTTTCTTGAACCTTGATTGCACTTATATCAAAGACTAAAGAAAACTAGATGCATCTTGTCTTCGAATTTGATCCAAAGTTTTCCATGTACACTCAAACCTACCCCATATTGCAATTTCTATGTTTCTGCGAGTGCAAGCTCATACTATGCTACGTCTAGAGCAAAGGTATTTGGCAGGCCCAAAACTTGTTCTCGACACAGTACATACTATATACTGGGCACTGAGCAAGAAGAAGAGGTGAAAGAATCAAGCTAACACAGAAAATAAGGAACTTACTTATAACGAGAGTTCAGAATAGGGCTAGCAGGAAAAAAGTTGGAAATATTACAACTAAGTCTCTCGGAAGTGGTTTCATTTGAAGAAAGGTGAAAAGTAGTATTCCCCATATTCAACCTCCAGGTGCAAGAGGATGGTTTCATTTGAGCAAAGGCAATAACCCAGATAACTAAAGATTTAGACATTTCTCAAGTAAAAATATTGCAAGTGGTCGGTAGCCTATTTCGATCACAGAAAACAAGATGTGTTCAGTCCATGGAAAGAACCCCATCTGCTATATATTGCCAATTAATATGAAAAAAAAATTGTCCTCAGTTCTGACTTGTATAACGTAAATACAAGCAAATATGTAGCCACTGAGCATCTGAGCTAGCACTGTTAAGCAACATGACGCCTTCTCATCTAGCAAATACCAATATTAAAACTGAACAAATTTGCAGCTTCAGTTGAATATAACCATATAAGTGCAATAAACAAGTTGACAGACCTGAATGAGCATTCAAAAATAATAGTATTCCCTTCCTTATCATAGGACACACCTGAACTAACTAAAGTTCCTGATTATTGATTTTTTTTCCTTCAGATATGTTTACTTTTTAGGCATCTATTATCCTTCATGAAGCTAACATATGGTAGTGGTAGAGGCCATCACTCTGTACTTACTAAGAGATTTAGCACTGGGAAGATGCAATAGTCAAGTTTGCCTACAGGATGTCAGGATTGGGGAACATTATACGATGCAGTTTGAAAATGAACAATTGTGCATTTGTCATATAGTTGGCTGCTTCGAAGGCCACAGAAATGTAAGGTGGTTACATTAGATTTAAATCACCAGTCACCTCACTGACATAACCATCTAGTAGCATTCCAAAACTACAGGATTGTGCTACCTAACGTAAAATAAAGGACTGCCCTGTAATTGCCAGATTAGGATAAGATATATTTTAGTGCCATGGAGCTACTATTTGATACAAACATATATACAGTCAGTTAAACCACACAAGTCTTAATGAGAATGTGCATGCAAAAGGAATCATACATAAACTACAAGCAATATATTTAACAATTAGGTGCTGTGGCACAATGTCACAAACATAGATAGTTTTGCAGCACAGGAGGAGACTAAGAGTCTAAGATTACCTATTAAGTTGATCAATGATGACATCTCTATCTTCCCATGCAAATGCCAACTCCCGCTCATCCAGTTCATCCGTGATAAAAAGTTTGCTTGAAGTCCGAGTCAACTTCAGCCCATGAAAATATCCCAAATCATCTTTAACAAAAGATATTACCTACATCAAGGACAAAACCAGAAAATTGATCAGAAGAAAATCACGTGGATCCAAAACCAGAACCTCGTAATCAAACTATTGTTGAGCTACAAATGTTGCTTGAGAATGTAAAGACAACTATGTGATTACCTTTTGCAAGGACTTGTTATTCTCAAATTCGCCAAACTTGACCAAATCCTTCCTTGTGTTTGAGTTACTGTCAGGAGATGGTGTCAGGTTGTAATTTTGAGATGACTGGTGTTTACCCTTCAAAGATGGAGAAGGAGGGAGCCCACTGCCTCGTCCGCTATCACGTGTAGTGGGAATGAGTAGAGGAGCACTCTCATATCGGAACAAAGGATTTTTCGGGTAGCTAGCTGAAGGGGAATGGGACGGTGATGGTGACAAGGGTGGTGATGGATAGCATTCTTCAAATCCTGTAGCTTTTTTCTTCCCAGAGGCACATGTTATTAGAGGATTTTCATGCAAAAGAACACGTGGCTGTAGGCATCCACGGGGTTCTGAATTTATGGAAGCAGGAGATGGTGATGCTGATGGTCTAGCTCCGTGGTCGATACTCCAACTGTGTCGTCTGGTCATTGCAGCACAAGCAGGTGAAATGCCATCAGAAGGCAGGGAATTGAACTTCCTGAGGAAGTCTGTTGTTGGGCTCCCAACGTAATCCATTATAAGCTCAGTTGGCATGGATGTCGTTGGCTTGGGTGCTACCACCACCTCCAGCACTGGAACATAGGAAACTGACAAGCTCAGGCGGCCAAATAGAGTTTCAATTGGAGCAAATGCATAGTGCTTCATCTGAGCATCCTCTGCCCGGGTGAATGGCTCGACAAACGACGATATCTTGTGTGACAGGTTCAGTGGACGGATTCTCCCAGATGAATTCAGCTCCCTGAAGAGATTGTATGCTGGCAAGAGCCTGACAACCAGATGCAGTGACCGGAATAACACAGTTGAGCCCTTGTATGTACTTCTGTACAGGCTAGGATCCTCAGCCAAGCTGTTCCTAGACTTCCTGCTGTGGTTCTTGCTGCCATTACCACTGCCACTGCCAGATTTGCTGGTTTCGTACTGTATCACCCACCGCTCTATGATCTTGCCACCCTCAGTACTGGTGGTGTTGGTACTGTCACGGTGCATCATCACAATATCGATAACCAATGGCTCAAGATTGCTCTGTCTCCACATGTCGAAGTTCTCAAGTGCGGCTGGGCAGTCCCGGAGAGCTAGGTTGAACCACCGGTCCCGTGGCTGGCTGCCAGACAGCGGTGAAGACGGCGGCGAAGGCCGCGTGAAGCTGCGGGATGATTCGTAGGGCGAGCGTGACTCCAGGATGATGTGGAGGCTCTTGGCAAAGAACTCGGTAATCACTTGTTCCACCATGGGCGGTTCTGAGGAAGTGGCGGCCATAGTTATGTAGTTGGGGGGATGATGCCAAAAGCAAGAGATTGGTCAAATTTGGAGGTACTGGAGGCCAAGAAGACGATGGGAAGTGCCAAAATTCAGAATCGGTGGTGATTCTGGAGCCTCTCCAGCAACAAGCTGGCAAACAAGATTCACGAATTCTGGGTGGTCTAGGACTTCGATTTGATTTGTGGTTTGGTTCCTTGGAGCAAGAGAGTGAAGCTACCAGATCAAATCCGATGAAATCGGAGGGCTCACAAAACAGAGCATGAACCCTAAACTAAACCCATCAAGAACTGAACAAGAACAAAAAGTCGCACCCTGAAACCGCACAAAAAACGCAGCTTTTTACCCCCGATTCCCCACGCAACGAGCAGAGAAAAACACCAATTTCGTGGGAAACAAACGCTACTAAACTAAGAAACGCAAAAAAGATTTAAAAAAAGATTCGACTTGTACGGAAAAAGAACCCTAGCAAAATCCCTAGAAAGCCGAGGGAGTAAGCTCGTGGAATCCCGATTCGAGCCCAAGAAAGCGGAAGGGGAGCCGCATTGGAAGGGAACCCCTGTAGTCCCTAAGTGGATCGGAGCGAGGGCCGGGGCCTAGTGATGGCCGACCACGAGGAGTCGCGGCGGAACTAGAAGAAGCGAACTCCAGTCCATGGAGGAAAGGGGATAAAAGAGAGATCACCACGAGCCGTTGGCTCCAAGGAATTGTTTTACTACCCCCTTTTTTTTTCGTATACGACATTTTCTCCTTTGTTTCAGATTTCTTTTTCTTCCGGTACACCACTATGTTTGTCTAAAGTGTTTCGCTTTTCCTTCGGAAATTGTCTCCGGCCACCACTGCTCTCTTCGTTTAAAAAGGATTAAAAGCAATATTTTATAGGTTTTAAAAATATCTGAAAATAATTTTAAACATAGTTAATGTTATTTTCTACAAGTATGCAAAATCACGACGTGAATTTTTTATATTACGGGCTATACAAAAATGACAAATCGGATAAGATTTAGGGATTTCAAAACATACAGATCTACACTTTTGTCATTTTAGTACATCTTAGAATATAAAGTATTTGAAATAAATCATGGGCTACGTCCGTTTTAAAAAAAAAAGTAAAACTCACAAATATGATTTTGAACTTTTTAAAATACTAGGAGCACCGGAGCTCGATAGCAAAAATCTCCACTCCTTTTCCTTCGCCTATTTTAACAATTGAAAAAACAAATCTTTTTGGACAAACAAGCATTTTGTTCGTTCTAACTGATTTTGTACAAACACTTAGGGTGTGCGGATTCACGTCGTGAAAGCTGAAATGTGAATCAACCGGACTAGGTTGAAAAGCAAGCAGATTTTTGCCGTGTAAAATAAAAATTGTGCGATGCAAGATTTCACTGGTTGCGTTTTAAAAAAGAGAGATTTATTCACCGAATGATACCATTGACAAGTGGAAATTAGATTCAATTCTATTTTCTCTTCCATTCTCGTCTCCTTCCACTCTTCTGGTCCAACTCATCACACAGAGGAGAACCTCGATGGCTAGGGTTCCACCTCATCGACCAATCTCCGGCGGCTTCCAGCGGCACGCTGGCTGGAAGTCCAGTTCCCCTTCCTCACCATCACGTTTCTCCTCTCTCCCGTCCCTAGCCCCGCGAGAAGCTGTCGCCAACACTTAGACCGTCATGTCGCCCCCTACAAGAACTTGCTCGTCACCGGCCTGCACCCGATTGACATGTCGTCGCATCGATTCTATGTGTCGCCGGAAGTCCAGCCCCTCCCTCCCTCCCCTCCCCCCCTCCCCCACCCCCGCCCTTCCTTCTTCTGTACTCCCAGGCTCTCCTCCCCTCTCGTTCTCTTTCTATCAATTGATTTTTTTTACATATTCTATACGTAAATTGTTTCTTACAATTGGTTGGTGACTCGTTGGTTAGATTCTTGAAGTGATTGTTTTCATGTAGGGACGTCAATTAGTTAATGGTTCTTAGAGTATACCTTCGGTCTAAGTAATCTAGGATAAAGATAGATCCTGTTTCTTGTCTTGCACTTTAAGATGATCTCTGTATGTTTATATATATACTCGCTCATTAGGCTCAATAGTACATCCATTGTATTCTGTCAATCTCTCTCTTTCTATTGTTTTACATGATATCAGACTAATCTCGGTCTTAGACCTAGTCCCGCCGCCGCTTCCGTACAACGCCGCCCCCGGGAGGTCGATCTCCATGATCTTCGTCGGGGGTTGCGCAACCCGGAGGTAGGGTTCGTCCGCCGGTCATGTGATCGGCTGCCCTAAGTTTTTTTTCAATCCTTAGATTGGTTTTTCTCTCCGTCCATCGCTTGACCGGTGATTTCTTTTTTGGTTCACCGAGCATAGATTGAATTGCGTCACCCACTGCCATCGTCCTCCAAGCCCTACTCCGACATCGGCATCGACTCTGCACCAGCCCGTCTTCACCAACCGCGCAGCATGGCCGGACACGTCATCCTAGGGATGCCTTCGTGCGTCGCTACCGGCTCCTCTCAGCTACGCGGTCTCCATCGTCGGCCCGTCTTCGTCATTATCGTCCGGGACTCACCGACAACGCTGCCACTAACTCCGATCTACGCATTGTCCACGCCATGGCGCATACGGCGCACCGTCGGTCTCATCAACCGATCTTGCGTTCGCCTACGACAAGCACGTCCCCGAGCACGTGCCTACCATCGATCGAGCTACGGGTTGCCGCTGCATCGCCCTTCGGGCCACAGCGCTGCAGCCTTGGTCCTCGCCTACTGGCTACCAACGCGCCTCACAAGTGTGTATGCACCGGTGGCCTCCAGCCGCTCCAACGACTCGCGTCGTGCAACTATGCCACCCCATCGGGTCATAGCATCGCTGCACGCAGTCTACATCGATGTCCCCGCACACTGACGCCCCAGGCTATCTCCGCGCCACCTCCCATAGTGCGGGTCGCCTATGTCCGTGCATGACCTCTGTCACGTCGGATTCTTCATCATCAACTTTGTGTACTACCACCGCGCCTCCCCACGTAACCTCCACGGCCACCCTAGTTTGCCGCTGGTTTCGTCGCCTACATCTTCATCATCGTCCACTACAACTTCGTCGCCAACATCACCACCTCCGCCTGGAAACGTCTCCTTGGCAACGCCTGTACCCTGACAACGCCATCACCACGACCTTGCCGCCTCTCGGCAACGCCACCGACTCCACCCTCGCGTCTACTCCAACAACCACGGACTGCATCGACACATCCCCGTCTTTGCGCTCTGCACCTCGGAACCGTCATGGAGACCTCCTATGCTAGTCTATCACCGACATGGCACGCCAATCGTACTAGTCTTGCTCTACGTATGCTTGGTGTTGGCAACACCACTGTGTGCTTTCGTCCCCGACACGTCCCAGGCCTAGCAAGCTCGGATCGGCGCCTCATCTTCATCGGCATCAACTAATACAACTGTCTTGACCGCGTCACTGATGGTTCTTCTTGTGTACTTGGTTATGGCGAAACCATAGTATGCCTCCGTCCCCGACGTGTGCCTAGTTCTGGCACTATGGATGCACCTCGTCCTCGACGGCTCGTACTACATTGACTTATGCATCGACATCCTCGACGAATGCCCTCGACACATCTTCATCATCATCACCACGGCTCCTTCTTCGTGCTCACGGCTTCATGCGCGGATACCTCGACACCGGCATCCCCGACCACGACATCGACCACAACATCCCCTCTCAACGGCTACCCCGACCTCGGCACCGCCTCATGCTTTCGGCTCCCTCAACATCAGCACAAGGGCTACCACCTTGCATGAGCACTCATCAGCTTCCTCTACAGTCCAAGCATCCGCGCCACAAAACCGTCCATGATGATCCCGCTACGACTGCGTGAGGGGATGGGGTCAACCTTCTGGGTCTACTTCGGTTTATCTCCGGTATGACCGTCGTGTTGTTCACTGTAGAATGATAGAGAGGGAGAGAGATTGGCAAAATATGATGGATGTATTATTGAGCCTCATGGGCGAGTATATATAGGCGTACAAGGATCATTTTAGAGTACAATATAAGACATAAATCATATTTCTATCCTAAACTAACGGAACCATACACGTATACTCTAGCATCCCCTGCAGTCGTACCGTTAGTGCTGTGAACAACTGGAACGTCGTGGACGGTCAACTGGAGATAAATCGAAGTAGCATCCAGTAGGCTGACATCCCCCCGCAGTCCGAGCGGGAACGTCGTGAACGGTGTCTCGGCTCGGTAGCTAGGACTGTAGAAGAAGCTGATGATGCTTAAACGAGGTGGTAGCCCTTGTGCCAACATCGAGGAAGCCGAGAGCGTGGGGCGGTGTCGTGGTCGATGTCATGGTCGGGGATGACGGTGTGGAGGTAGTCGCACGTGAATCCGAAAAGCGCATAGTGTACGAGTAGAATGATGGAGATGTGTCGAGGCAGTCGTCGAAGGTGTCGATGCCAAATTCGATGCAGTCCGAGCCGTCGAGGATGAGGTGCGACCATAGTTTTGCTACAACTAGGTGCACGTCGGGGACAAACGCACACTCCGGTTTTTCTAGAATCGAGTATGCGAAGAAGAACTCGTCGGTGACTCGGTCGAGGCAGTCATAGAGGAGGGGAGTGATGTTGAAGAAGACCATGTCAAAGCCGATGAAGACGAGGCATCGATCTGAGCTTGCAAGACTCGAGAACGCATCGAGGACGAAGGCACTCCCGGTGTTGCCAATACCAGGTGTGCGATGGCAGGGACCATCATGAACTTTTCGCCATGTCAGAGAGACTAGCCGATGAGGCCTCTAGAACAGCTGCGAGGCGCAGAGCAACGAAGGGAGAGATGCCAATGCTGTCCGCGGTTATCGGAGTAGAGGAGTAGGTGGTGTAGTCGGAGACGAGGCGCTGATGTTGGCAACAAGGTTGTAGTGGACGAAGATGTAGAGGGCGACTAAAATAGTGGTGACTTAGGGTGATCATGCTGGATGCCTAGAGTCGCTATGGGGTAGTTGGTGGGACCTACGATAGCGAGAGGTTGCCCTGGAGGTTACCTTGTGAAGCATGGGGGAGGTGCTCGAAGTAGGCGAGTAAGAAACTGGGCGACGTGACGAAGATCATGTGCAGACGGTGGCGATCCACGCTGTAGGAGATGGCGTGGTGGAAGCTGAGGACATCGATGCATGGGGACGGCGAAGTAGACTACGTGCAGCGACACTATGACCCGAGTGAGCAGCATAGCTGCAAGGCGCGAGTCGGTGAAGTGGCTGGGAGACCACCAGCGATGTATACGCCAAGGCATGTTGGAAGTCGTTAGCTCGGACCAAAGGCAGCGGTGGTGCAGCCCGAAGGGGCGACGCTACGGCAGCCATAGCTTGATCGGTGGTAGGCGCATGCTCGGGGACGTGCTTGGAGTAGATAGGCGCGGGATCGGTTGATCAGACCTACAGTGCGCCATAGGCGTCATGACATGGACGACGCATAGATCAGAGTCAATGGAGGCATTGTCAGTGAAGTCCCGGATGATGACGACGAAAACGATCCGAGGGGGGCAGCCATGACAGCCTTCCAGGGAAGGCGTAGGAGCCATCTGCGGTGCGCGATAGCCTACCGTGGGGCCGCAATAGCCTGCCAAGGCAGGCACAACAACGGAGAGGGTAGGCGCACGGGCGCGGTATACCGATTGTCGAAGTAGAGGCGCAACGATGACGACAACGGTGGGAGACTCAATCCGATCTAAAATCGGTAAACCAAAAAAACCAATCAATAGATCGGAAAAAGAGACTTATAGGGAAGCCGATCACGGAACGGTGGGCGAACCCTGCATATGGGTTGCGTAGCCCCAGGCGGAGATCATGGAGATCGACCTCCCCAGGGGGGCAGTGCGGCGAAAGCATGTTGCTCGGCTAGCGTGGCGCCATGGGGAGGCGGCGCTAGGGTTTGGGAAGTGGTGGCGGCGACAGCTAGGTCAAGGATCTCGCCACTCTGATACCATGTAGAACGATAGAGAGGGAGAGAGATTGATGAAATATGATGCATGTATTATTGAGCCTCATGGGCAAGTATATATAGGCGTACAGGGATTATCTTAGAGTACAAGACAAGACATAAATCATTTCTCTATCCTAGACTAACCGAACCATACACGTATACTCTGAGATTCATGATGCTCCCGCTACGGCTGTGGGGGAGTGTTAGAGTATACATACGGTTTAATTAATCGAGGATAGAGATAGATCTCATGTCTTGTCTTGCACTCCAAGATGATCCTTGTATGTCTATATATACTCGTCCATGAGGCTCAGAAATACATCTATCATATTCCCTCAATCTCTCTCCCTCTATCGTTTTACAATGGTATATAAAATATGGTATGAAGATTGCTTGCGAGGTGTTCCTACAAATTCTTGTACGAATATGATGGTCGGTTTTGTAATATTTAGAGTAAAGTTTTGATGCTATAATTTCTAGCGAGTCGCGATATTATATTTTGCGGCATACTGTTTCAGCTTTGCACCTCGAAGTCTAAGATATTCAATTTTAGCATGAAAATTTGGTGCATAAAATAATAGGGGTGCCTAGATCTCAGGCGTCTGAGACCTTTTTATGGCTAAGTCGTTGATGCCATCCTACTATTTGTATTAATTCTCAGTTGCAACTTATTAAATTCTCTTACACTCTAGTTGCAACTCACGTGTAACTCCCATATTGCACAAATCACAAGGTAAATCGAACGGTGAAAGAGGTGACCGAGACCTAAAAAGTTCTCATGCGCCTAAGAACTAGCAAATCCGTAAAATAATTGCAATAAAAAATCCATACAAAAAGGGTAACCCTCGTGTCTATTAGTGTATAAGTCGTTGGTCCACAATAAATCCGCATATATATAGTCTCCTAGGGCATCGAGAGTGTTACAGTCATTTCCTATAAAATCCACGGTTGACCGAGCTTGACTCTTTTCCGGTGTACCAGGAAGAACTTGACTCTTTTCCAGTGTACCCTGAAGAACTCCATCACTACCAGTGTTCCTTACAATACCGGTACTCTTAGCTTAATCCTTAGGAGAGACCGATTCGACACTAAGATTTTAGCTAGTGAGTTAGTGAAGAGGTGGACGGCGACATTTTTCTATCACAAGTATATGTCGGTTTTCGTCGAGGGTGTTGTAGCCCACCAAGACCCATGGGACGCAGAAGCGTCGGTTCTGACTAAAGACTTGATCCACTCCAAGAGACGGATTGAGTTTTTGATGAAGAATAAAGGATTGAGGGGATCCGACCTGGTGCACTGCTAGCTGGAACATCGGATTCAGCCTCTACAGCACCACGGGGACCGACTGATGCACTCAGTCACCCTCAACAAGATGGATAGCTTGAGGGCCAGTCCAAATCGCATTCCATCAAAGCATTACAAGACTCGGCTCTAGTGGTTGATCAAGGAACTGGTAAACCGAAAAGCCCTAGAGATCTCCATGCATATGTATACGGCGGAGAAGCCCCTGGTCCCGGTAAGTCTTTCCACCTTAACTTTCATATTTGTCATCATCTCCATCCTTAGTTGTTTTGTTGTGCTGAGATATATTTAATTCTCAACTTGCTGACCTCCCCGAGTTAGAGCTTTCTCTGATCGAGGGTTATCCTCCAGAAGATCTGATTCTTGTTTATGAAGAGGAGGAGTTGGAAGAGTTGCCGAAAACGCTTACCAGGAAGCGTAAGACTCCTGTTGTTTCGGCTGGCGCGCAACACTAGCAGCCATCAAGAGGTAAGATCTTCTATCATAACTTGTATTTTTTTGTATTCTTTCCAAGTCATGATGTTGTTCATTTTCATGTCTTAGAGCTAAGCCATTGGTGAAGGGGAAGGGGAAATCCAGAAAGATGATGCGTCGACAGAAGTTGGATTTGACTTCTCGAGCAACAGCTCCTCCAACTCTAACCCTCAACACATCATCGGTGCTAGAGGATCGTTCCTCTCTGTGTGCTGGAGATGTTGAGGCTCACTCGAATGAGCCTGTGAATTCCAGCTCACAAACTGACGCCATCGTTGGTGGCTCAGTAGTTGATAAGGGTGAACCCTCTAAGGGTAATGATCCCGCAGTTGGTTCCTTTGCCAACGAACTAATGAAGTCATGTGGCTCTATCGACCTTCGCTTAACCAGGAAGAAAACATAATAAGTCCAAAAGCTTGTGTTTTCTTGCCTAGAGGTGATGACCGCAAGTGCATAGATCGTTTGTAGCTAGTTTCAAAATAAAGATATCGATCCCAGAGGGAGCAGGAGTCTGAAGTCTAATGATTCTTAAAATAAATATTATCATAAAAATGCTAAATAAAGTTCTAAGTGACAAGATAAAATGCGATTATTGTGTAAAAGGGTGTTTTGGGGTTTTAGGAATAAGAGCAACAATAAAGTAAAGTAAACAACTGAATACAAAAAGTAAGTATTGTGTATGTAATAAGATTTGAACTGCAATAGGGAAAAAGTGTTCTCAGTGAGTAGCGGATACACCACTAGCATTATAAGGAGCTAAGATAAAGATTATTATCATGAACATTTTGAACTATGTATGTGTGGGAGGAACTCCGTATTTGGACAAATAGACAGCAACCGCTGCTCACATCATCCTCATAACCACACCAGTCAGCAATCAACATCAATCGAATTACTGCGCTATTAAGGGACATAATCACGTAGGACGTATCCCATGGCATGAATAGTGTTCCGTGAGTTTCCTCGATTTCCCAAGTTGATACGTAAGGCGTGCTAACAGATTTATAGTCACTGTAAGTGCTAGCACGCCTCTGTCTACCAACAAGTAGTTCCCTCCATCAAGTCCCCATGAGAGGCAAATATTGAGAGGTTGACTTCTCTCAACATCAATATGTAGAAAATCTAAACATGGTCACAACAATGAATATCATAATAGACTTTATCTTATTTCAATCTTATATTAGGGTTTCTCCATCTCCCCAAGAACTAATGATCTACTCAGACATGGAGGCAATCAACATCATGGCAATATCAATGGAATCTATCATAGATGAATAGTACTTGTATAAATCCACAATGAGTACAGAAATTACAACAAGATCTAAACAAGATGTAGATGGGATGGATGGAGATGGTGGTGATGGAGATGGTGGTGATGAATATCGATGCCTTAGCCTCCCGGATCTACGCAGGGTGAAGATGGATCCCAGGTGGATGAGTTCCCCCTCCAGACGCCTTCCGGAAGTGAGGTTTCTGCGATTTCTGGGTGTTCTGTCCGTCGTCTCTCCAAACTAGTTGCACGAGGTGAAACTGTTTGAAGAGGCGGAGGCGGTGCCAACTATACGGCCGGAACTATACGGCCAGAATATTTATTCTAGTTGTATAGTTTGTTGTTGAACCCTCTGTCTCCTTTATTCATTTCTGGTTTTCTTCTGGTATTATTAATATTTCCCAAACAAGCGATTTATGTTGTTTTTGACTCCTTTTCTCCATAGTACAACTGCTCCAAGAATTGTATCCCTTGGATCCATCATATGTCCTAATCCTGGTGAAAACAGACATAAAATGTGCACGCAAGCACCGTAAAATACAAGATCCTACATCTACAATGCAAAATAATAGTGTAAAACATGATGGAAATATGCACTGATCAACTTCCCCAAGCTTAGACTCTTGCTCGTCCCGAGCAATTTTTAGCTTAATGGATGTGATCCTCATATTCATGAAGCTGAGTCGATAAAATAAATGAGGCAGTTGCAGTATGTGTTTATCATATACGATACATAGGAATAAGTTCATGAATAGTACCTTACTCAAACCATCTGAATAGTATTAGCAGGCTTCCACACTGTAGTGATCAACAGTTCATAAAAGATGAGTCTCAACATAATGTAAAAGTATCCGGTTCAACCGAATGAGTTAACGAGGTACTCCTAAGTGTTTTAGGATCAATGTATTCACTTGGGATTTAAAATCTCAAAAGTGTCTCTTTGTCATACTACAATACAGTGGTATATGCCTATTTGCCATTTGCACACTCACTCTTTTTCTTCTTTTTCTTTTTCTCTTTTCTTTATATATGCTCACACTTTCGTTTAAGTGTTGTGCAAAGAAGCTAGTCATACATTCCACTTCATGTAGGAATCCAAAGTTTTACGATCTCAGTTATCAAATTCCAATTGTATATGAAGCATTCTTATGACTTGGAGATTCTACCTCGACTTGTTCTCACTCTATTTTGATAGCATTTTCATTTTCCTTTGTTGAAGGTTTCTTTTTCAACTTAACTGCATAGATAATTATTCTTTGTAAATCAAACCATAGACTTAGAACATATTGACCAAATTATCTTTATGTGTTCCATTAATACCAATGGTGTGGAAGACTCCTATTACTATCATCAAGTGCAAGTAAAATTATACTCAAGCCATTCATATATCCAATAAAACAAACACAAAGTCAATATTGCTCTATATATAATAATAAACTCTGAATTTTCATTAAAGGGATCGACTATTCCTGAAGGGAGTTCTAATGATGCAAACTTTATTGCTAGTTTGAACTAATGCAAAAATAATAATAAAAACTTATAAGATAGATTACAAGGTCTTAAAGATCTCTCCAAACTTGGAATCAAGCTAGGCGAGATCAAATAATCCCTTGTGATTATTTGATACCGTGATTGTTTTAGATCACCATGGCGCCATGGCACGTGGTATCTTCTCTCCAGCACTTTCACTTGTAGAAAAGATTGTTTCTCTCCAGCACTTTCACTTGTTCTTTAATAAACTCATTGTTATCCTGAAGTGTTTGTAGCGCCTTAAGACTCATAGAAAAACCTGCTTCAGTTGTCTGGTTGATATCTTCATCATGTCAAGATAAATTCGCAGCTCTTCTTTCGCTTCTTTGTCTCCACGTGCGACTCATTCTTTCTATACGCAAATACTTGGCTGATGGTGAAAGAGGGGTTGAAGCGGACATGTCGAAATGACAGCATCGAAGATATCTATATACATAGGAACGCTTATTCCGGACTGCGTTCCGGAATCGAAGGTGTTTGGGTGTTCCTGGCTTCTCCTTGTCCAACTCTTCAATCTTTAGCTCTAGGGCCTTCAAATCCCTTTTCTGACACCCATGGTCGGCATCTAGGAACTCTATAGGGATGGTCTTGATCTCCTTGCCTTGCTCGCTATTGCTCCTGATCTCCATAGGAGTCTTTCTTCTCGGCTTCTATCCTTTGGTTGAGGGTCCTCACGTGTGAATGAGAGGTAGATTGGTTTCTGGAGATTATGATTAGAGAGAGAGACAATGGCAGTATATAGGGGGGGTCAGAGGTCGGTAAAACTCGCCAAAAACACCAAATTGTCGCCCAAGAAAATAATCTTAACGAAACAGGGAAAGAAATCACGGATTTGGAAGTGTCTTGCCGCGTAACGACCAACTATATGGGCGCAACCCGTATAGCTCCGGCTGTATAGTTGGTTCCGGGTAGATATTTCCAAATATCTCGAGTCCAGGTCGATTAAATCACAACTCGGAACCGACAATAACGTTTTTTTAATAAAAATGAAAAGACAAAACGAAAAGTGTCTGAGAGTTTAACGACCAACTATACGGCCAGAATTTTAGCTCTGGTCGTATAGTTACGACCGTATAGATACAGACATCGAAAATCAAAAGTGTCTGAGAGTTTAACGACCAACTATATGGCCAAAATTTTGGCTTTGGTCGTATAGTTGCGACCGTGTAGATACAGGCATCGAAAATCAAAAGTGTCTGAGAGTTTAACGACCAACTATACGACCGGAATTTTGGCTCAAGTCATATAGTAGCGACCGTATAGGCTCAGATATCGAAAACAATTTCACGAAGATGATACAGAGAGTTTAACTACCAACTATACGGCGGGAGCTTCCTCTCCAGTCATATAGTTCCGCCCGTATAGTTGGTAAAAACCCTCTAAAAGTTCAGAAAAACATAAGGAATTGAAAGGAAAAAAATTCAGAAGTAAAATTTATGGAAACAAATCAGTTATTTGGATAAGAACAGTTACCTTGCACTTACTGTTTGCTTATTTGGGGATGAAAAGCTCCTCCAACAACAAAGACTTCTTCTCTTTTGGAGGAATTGACCTTAGTTCATTGAACAATTCTCATAAACGAAAATCACCAGGACTAAAGTTCCTATCAACAAGATTGGTGTCTTGCTGGGAAAATATGGACACTACATCTAACATCTTTTTTTCTTGCCTCTGCATAATCTGCAACTCAAATTCTTGAAGTGAAAGAATCCAATGGATCAATCTTGGCTTATGGTCTTTCCTCTCAAGGAGTCTTTTAAACCATCACGATATGTATGAACTCTTACCTTTACATCAACTATGTAAGAACAAAATTTATCACAAGAGAAAAATATAGCAAAAAAGTTCCATTTCTTCTTTAGGGTAATTCTTCTGAGCACCATTTAGAGTTCTACTAGCATGATGTATAATATTAAATCCACGACCAGTGTGTTGTCCTAGAGTTACTCCTACAGTATCATCACTAGCTTCACATATTAAGTCAAAGGTTGTATCCCAGATAGGTGGTTTAATAATAGGAGCACGGGATAAAGCATTTTTGAGTTTATCAAAGGCTTCAAGACATTTATCATCAAAATTAAATCTTAATCCCTTTTGTAGGAGGTTAGTCAAAGGTTTAGATATTTTAGAGAAATTTCTAATGAACCTTCTATAAAAACCCACATGACCAAGGAAACTTTTTATACCTTTAATATCCCTACGTTGTGGCATTCTCTCTATTGCCTCAACCTTAGCTCTATCAACTTCAAGTCCCTTACCTGATACCTTGTGTCCAAGGACTATACCTTCTTTGACCATAAAATAGCACTTCTCCCAGTTTAGAACAAGGTTGGTTTCTTCGCAACGCTGCAAAACTCTTTTGAGATTATCCAAGCAACTAGTAAGCAAAGTTCCATAGACGAAAAAGTCATCCATAAATACTTCCATTATAAGTTCTATAAATTCCGCAAAAATTGCAGTCATGCATCTTTGAAAAGTAGCTGGAGCATTACATAAACCAAAAGGCATACGTCTATAAGCATGTAAACCATAAGGACTAATGAAAGTTGTTTTAAGTTAGTCATCAGGATGAACATCTATTTGAGAAAAACCAGAGTATCCGTCCAAGTAGCAAAAATGAGTATGGTTTACTAACCTTTCTAAAGTTTGATCTATGAACGGTAAAGGATAGTGATCTTTCCTAGTTTATTTATTTAATTTTCTAAAGTCTATGCACATCCTATGCCCAACAATAGTTCTAGTAGGTATCAATTCATTATTTTCATTAGGAACAACAGTAAAACCACCCTTCTTAGGGACACAATGAACAGGACTTACCCACTCACTTTCTTTAATAGGATAGATTATACCTATATTCAGTAGGCCTACAATTTCTTTTCTTACCACTTCTTTCATTTCAGGCTTCAATCTTCTATTAAATTCTGCAACTGGTTTAGCACCTTCTTCCATGGATATTCGATGGACGGTTATCATGGGACTAATTCCCTTCAAATCATCCATTGAGTACCCAAAGTCCTTGCGATGCTCCTTAAGTATATTCATGAGTTCTTCTTCTTCTTCTCCTGAAAGTTTAGCACTAATAATAACATGAAATTTATTTGTATCATCTAAAAACCTATATTTAAGATTATCTGGTAGAGTCTTCAACTCTGGGGGTGGTAGTTCCTCGTCCCCTCTCTTTTCTGGCTCTTCAAAAGCCTCATCAGTTGGAGGTCCCATAATGGGAAGTGAATCGAATGCATCTTCTAGTTCTCCTAGGGACTTGTCCTCCATAACTATCTCTTCATAATTTAGATCTTCATTCATTTCTTCTTCTTGATTACTAAAGAAAAGAGCCGCCATTTCCTCAATAGTTCTCTCTTCCTCTTCTTGTATTTGTGGAGGCATGTCTTTAAATTTGGAAAAGTGGAATTCATTTTCCGCTCCCCCAAGCTTAAGAGACACAATCTACTTCTTAAAATTAACATAGGCACCTATATCACCCAAAAAGTTCCTTCCAAATATAATTGGGCAAAGAGTGTCAGTTGACATATCAACAACTACAAAATCTATAGGAAAGTCTTTGCTACCAATTGTGACAGTTACATCTTCAACTACTCCCATTGGAATTTTAAGATTCTTATTAGCTAACATAATTATCATATCAGTATTTTCAATTGTAGCCGCTTTTATGTCTTCTTTTATTTCTAAGTAATGCGAGGTTTCTTTAAATATGCAGGGAAGAATAGGCTTACCCACATCTTTTACCTTTGTTTTACCTTCAACCAATACGGAAGTCTCTTCATCAAGTTCAACTATGTTACAATGTGCGCACATAGCCATAATTGCTTCTGGTTACCTCTTCATCTTTGGTTTCTTCCAGATGTTCCACGACTTCTGGCATACTTTCTTCTTCCTTCTTTTCCTGTACTACTTTGACTTGTTCATATTCAAGAATATGTTTTTGTGCAGTGTTAGGGAAAGGCATCTCATTTGTTGGTTCTAGGGAGGCTAGTGTTGCTTTATCTTCTCTTTTCTTCTCAGGTTTGGGGGTGGATCATACTTGACCGGACCCTCTTTCAGAGCTTTAATATGTTTTGTAAAAGCTTTAACAACTTGCAACACAAGATCTGAATCCAAGTAGAGTTCTTTAGATAATTCTTTAACATGGCCCTTTTTATTATAGTCATGAATGCAATCATGTTCTATTTCTATGCCTCCTTCACTTCCTAGACCAAAATTCCATGAAACTCTATGATCACAAATTCTATTAAGTAAAGCCCAAGCTTTAGGTATAGGAAGATTCCTAAAGGCTCTTCTGCGAAGAGTCTAGTTCAATTTTATTAGGTTCAATTAAACCGCCATAAAAGATATGCAATAAATACCATTCAGGTAAATCATGATGAGGACATAGACGTAGTAAATCTTTAAATCTAATATAAGCTCTTACTAGTCCTTCATTAGAGCGATTCCTCCAAGTCATTATAAGACGTCTGATTCCAAAAGATTTTGATAATGGATAATATTTTGATAGAAATTCACATGCTAGATTGTCCCAAGTAGTAATGGCTTCAGGGGGTAGAGATCTATACCATGAGAGAGCTGTACTAGTCAAAGTCTGACTAAAAAGTTTAACCCTTACCTCATCAGCGGTATATCCCGTCAATTGAAAAGTGCCACATATATCTTTGAAACATGCAATATGCTCATATGGATCAGGATCTTCTTCATCTCCAGTAAATTGCTTCTTGTGTAGAATACCAAGTAGTAGAGGATTTATTTTAAACCCTCTTGTCTTCTCATTGGAGTTGTCTCTTTTATAAATATCATAGGGCTTCCCAAAGTAGTTGAGTGGGTTAGCACTAGTCATATGCTCAAACTCCATCATGTTGGTGGAAACCTGTAACTCAAAACAAAACTTAGCAAGACAAAAATAAATAAACAAAAACTAAAAGACCTACAACGCTTAGCTTCCCGGCAACGGCGCCAAAAAATAGCTTGATGACTGCAAGTGCACAGATCGTTTGTAGCTAGTTTCAAAATAAATGTGGGCTCCCCGGATTATTCATCCGAGAAATCCCTGTTATGCATACATCCACGTTCCCATGATCAGTGAGCCGTGGAACATAACCGACAGGTACCATTACAACATCCGAAACATAACAAATTACAAGACTTACGTAAATGCCATTATGGCTACATCATCATTAGCAGCGGAACCTTGCCAAGCGCAGAGCCCAATCGTGCCTCAACCTACAGGCAGCTGACTGGGAAGATGGCCTAGCTCGCTGGACGTCACCTGAATCTTCCGAAGTCGAAAGTCTGAAAGTCTGGCTAAGTAAATAGCCAGGGACATAGACGTGAGTACTTTTGAATGTACTCGCAAACCACCAGAATAAGTGAAACAAGGAAATGCAATTCTGGCTGTGGTGAGATAGCTCTATCTGGGGTTGCTTTTGAAGAGCCTACACTAACTTTTGAATTTATGGCATCTCCATATCTTTGTGGAAAAAGAGTTTTGAAAACATGCTTTTGTTTTATAAATCAGAACATCTCCATATCTTTGTTGAAAAAGAGTTTTGGAAAGCAGTTTTGTAGTTGAAAACCCTTTTTAAACATCTTCGACCCCTCGGGTCAAAACAAAGCTTTCGAACTCGGGTTCCCCCGGAACCTTTCTCCTCTTCGTCCTTGTGTCCCACACAAGCACAGTTTGGGTACTCCTAGCCAACACCTTTACAACTGTCCTTGACCGTGGACACGACTATTCGAATAGGTTATACTCTGCAGAGTTTGTGCACTTTACCCAAAAGAATCAATACATCCGTCGGGATACAACTACGGCCCACTACCACTGTAGATGGGGGTTCGGATAATCAAACCTAACCTTTCGCTTGTCTACTCTAGCAAAGGCATGCTTTTCCTCTTGGGTTTGTTCTCCCCGTCAACGTGTATGTGGCTCCTAGCCATAGTCCTGCCTTCCGTACACGCGCATACCCAAGACGCAACTTGGCGTATACCTTAAATCCGGTGACTCCACTTCCTTCCATACTCCAAGTCATACCATCCGCAGGAGACCCAATTGTTGCACCGACCTCCTGCCAGTTCAGGCTCACTCTTGCCGAAACAAGCAACAGGCTTCAGATATGTGATCTGGTAGCGCCTGCCCAGAATTCCAGGGATCTCTCCCTATAAGCATGGTAGAAGTTGCCTCAGCTAATGCGGACAAACTATGAGTTAAGCCCCAACACCTGGGGTAATGTGGTTGCGCGGATAAAAATTGTTCTAGTAAAGGCATAGAACAGCCCATCACATTTTCACTTCTCATCATCACCATTTCTTTCGTTAAAACATCTGTTTGGAACGATGCCTTTTTCCAAGGGTTTTACAAAAAGGGTTTTGAAACCTTCGTAGTGGGTAAATCCCAAAACAGTTTATTTTCTCAAAACCGGGGTTTTTCCAACGGGGTAGGATGCTAACCATCATACTCTCGATCTGAAGGGATAAAATGGTAGGTACAATCGGGGAGGTTGTTGGAGATATGCCCAAGAGGCAATAATAAAAGTGATTATTATTATATCTTTGTGTTTATGATGAATGTTTACATCCCATGCTATAATTGTATTATTAGGAAACACTAATACATGTGTGTTTTGTAAACATAAGAGAGTCCCTAGTAAGCCTCTTGTTGAACTAGCTTGTTGATTAATTGATGATCATGGTTTCCTGATCATGGACATTGGATGTGATTAATAACAAGATTATATCATTAGGAGAATGATGTGATGGACACACACCCATCGTAAGCGTAGCATAAGATCAAGTCATTAAGTTCATATTGCTGTAAGCTTTCAAATACATAGTAACCTAATCCTTCGACCATGAGGTTATGTTAATCACCATCACCGGATGGATACTTTGATGACATCAAACGCCGCTTCATAACTGGGTGGTTATAAAAGTGTCATTGGGTATTCTGAAAGTATGTGTTGAAGCGCATGAACCAAGATTGGGATTTGTCCATCCATATGACGGATAGATATGCTCTGGGCCCTCTCGGTGGAATGTCATCTAGTTAGCTTGCAAGCATGTGACTAGGTCACAAGGGATGACATATCACAAAACGAGTAAAGAGTACTTATCAGTAACGAGGTAGAACTAGGTATGGAGATGCCAACGATCAAACCTCGGATAAGTATAGTATCGTGAGACAAAGGGAATTGGTTTCGTATGTAAGTGGTTCAATCGATCGCGAAGTCATCGTTGAGTATGTGGGAGCCATTATGGATCTCCAGGTCCCGCTGATGGTTATTGATAGGAGATGTGTCTCTATCATGTCTACGTATTCACGAACCATAGGGTGACACACTTAAGGTTCAAAGTTGTTTTAAGTAGATATGGAATATGCGTTGGAGACCGAATGTTGTTCGGAGTCTCGGATTGGATTCGGGACATCACGAGGAGATCCGGAATGGTCCGGAGAATAAGATTCATATATAGGAGATCATTTTCTGAGTTAGGAAATGTTCCGGAGTGTTTGTATGAGGATTCTAGAAGGTTTCGGAATGTTCCGGAAGGTTCTAGAAGATATCGTGGAGTTTGCTTGAAAATCAAGATAGGGATCAAGGAGTCCTGGTGGGTCAAGACTAGGAGTCGTGGGGGAGGAGGACTCCTCCCCCCACTCCGAATCCGCCGCCCTAGAGAGGAGGGGAGTCCTACAAGGACTCCCCCTCCCCAGGCGCCCTCCCTTCTTTAAATAGAGGGGCAGGGGCGCCCCCTCCTCCCCTGCTCTCATAACTCCAATCTCTGCCGCCTCTCTCCTCCACCTTTCTTCTGCACAGGCATAGGCGAAGCCCTGCAGAATTCTCTACTCCACCACCACCACCGCGTCGTCGTGCTGCTGGGATTCCGTGGAGAAGATCTACTACCTCCGCTGCTCGCTGGAACAGGGAGAGGAAGGTCTGCTTCGACTCCGCACGTGTGACCGACTGCGGAAGCGCTGCCGAAACGCGGCGCCGGAAGGATCGTCAACTTGACCGACGGTGGAAGCGCTGCCGGAACGCGATGCCAGAAGGATCGTCCACACGATCTTGAGATCGGCAAGTGATCGACTACATCAACCACGAGATCTAATCTCGTTAACGCTTTCGGATCTACGAGGGTTAGTTCCTATCTATCTCGTTGCTCATGTCTAATAGATTAGATCTTGGCTTTTATCTAGATTAGATCTGGGTTTTGTTCGTTCTTGCGATAGAAATTTTTTGTTTTCCATGCTACGAACCCATCAGTGGTATCAGAGCCGTATCTATGCGTAGATCTGTTGCACGAGTAGAACACAAATGTTTTTGTTGGCGTTGATGCTTTTGTTGTCGGTGTCTTAGCGTGTACTTTGCATCTTGCGGCATGGTGGGATGAAGCGGCTCGGGCTAACATTACATGTCATCGCACATGAGACTTGCTCCACGCTTGACGTGCAACTTGCTTTGCACAAGTGGCTTTGCGGGTGTCTGTCTCTCCCACCATAGTTAAGATTCAATTTACAATGAGCATCTTGACAACACTTGTATCAACGTTGTGGTTCATGTTCGTAGGTAAGATCGGTCTTATGCGAAAGCCCCAAACCACGTAAAACTTGCAAAGAAAATTAGAGGCGTCTAACTTGTTTTTGTAGGGGTTTTGTGATGTGATATGGCCACCATGTGATTGTGATTGTATTTGATGTATGTAATGATCCTTGTTGTAATATGGCAACCGGCAGGAGCCTAATGGTTGTCTTTAATTCTGTTAAGACCTACGTGTCTATTCATCTTGTAATAGCTTTATTCCAAGTAGTTGTAATAGTTGCTGGTGATGATGGACAACCATGAAGCGGCGCCACTGACCTTGACGCAATGCTGGTGATGATGGAGATCATGTTCGTGCTTTGGAGATGGAGATCAAAGGCGCAAGAAGAAAAGGCCATATCATATCACACTAATTATGAATTGCCTGTGATGTTCATCCTTTATGCATCTTGTATTGCTTAGATCGCGACGGTAGCATTATAAGATGATCCCTCTCACTAAATATCAAGTAATAAAGTGTTCACCCTTAGTTGGCACCGTTGCTAAGACTCGTCGTTTCGAAGCATCTCGTGATGATCGGATGTGATAGATTCTACGTGTGCATACAACGGGTGCAAGCCAGATTTGCACATGCGGAAACTAAGGTTATATTGACGAGCCTAGCATGTACAGACATGGTCTCAGAATACGGAATACCGAAAGGTAGAGCATGAGTCGTATAATTGATATGATGAACATGAAGATTGTTCGCCGATGAAACTACATCTTCTCTCGTGAAGATTGGACTTGGTGTAGTGGACTTGGTTCGTGTAATCACTAAGACAATGTGAGGGATGTTGTTTTGAGTGGGAGTTCACCTAGTTAGTTTAAGAATTAAATTAGAACTCAATTTATCATAAACTTAGTCTAAACTACTTGCAAATTGTTGTAGATTATGGCGACCCCCTCCATCAATTTCAATGCGTTCCTAGAGAAAGAAAAACTTAAGAACAATGGAAGCAATTTCACGGACTAGTTCCGTGGACTGAAGATCGTCCTCAGGGCTGGTCTGTTGACCTATGTGCTCGATGCACCGCTAGGTGACCCACCTGCAGATAATGCCACCGATGACGAAAAGAATGTTTTCGCCACTCGAAAAAATCATTACTCCACAGTTTAGTGTGCCATCCTGTACGGTTTAGAAGCGGAGCTCCAACAACATTTTGAGCACCACGACCCGTTCGAGATCATTAAGGAGCTCAGGCTAATTTTTGAGACTCGCGCGGCCATGGAGAGCTATGAGGCCTCCGAAAAGTTCTTTAACTGTAAGATGGAAGATGGAAGCTCCGTTAGCGAGCACGTGCTCACCATGTCTGGGTACGCAAATAAGCTCCAAGAGTTGGGAATATCGATTCCTAATGAATTGGGGATTCACCGTCTCCTTCAATCACTGCCACCAAGTTACAAGAACTTTGTGATGAACTACAACATGCACTGCATGAACAAGACGTTGCCTGAACTGTCGTCCATGCTGCAAACTGCTGAAGTGGAGATCAAGAAGGAGCACCAAGTGTTGATGGTCAATAAGACCACCAATTTCAAGAAAAAGGGCAAGCCTAGGAACAAGGGCAACTTCAAGAAGGACGGCAAGAAAGCTGCCGCACCTGCTAAGAAGCCCAAGGCTGGTCCTAAGCCTGAAACTGAGTGCTTCTACTGCATGGGTGCTGGTCACTAGAAGCGTAACTGCCCCAAGTACCTGGCGGATCTGAAGAACGGCAACATCAAGAAGAAAGGTATATTTGATATATGTGTATCTTACTAGTAATCGTAGTAGTGCCTGGGTATTTGATACTGGTTCGGTTGCTCATATCTATAACTCGAAACAGGAGCTGCGGAATAAACAAAGACTGGCAAGAGACGAGGTGACGATGCGCGTTGGAAATGGCTCCAAGGTTGATGTGATCGCCATTGGCATGCTCCCTCTACATCTACCTTCGGGATTAGTTTTAAATTTAAATAATTGTTATTTGGTGCCTGCGTTAAGCATGAACATTATATCTGGATCCTGTTTATTGCGAGACGGTTACTCTTTTAAGTCTGAGAATAAAGGTTGTTCGATTTATATGAGTAATATCTTTTATGGTAATGCACCTGAGATGAATGGTTTATTCTTACTGAATCTCGATAGTAGTGATACACATGTTCACAACATAGATGCCAAACGAATAAAATTGAATGATAATTCTACATACATGTGGCACTGTCATCTTGGTCACATTGGAGTGAAGCGTATGAAGAAACTCCATTCTGATGGACTTCTTGAATCACTTGATTTTGAATCACTTGAAAGATGCGAAGCATGTCTAATGGGAAAAATGACTAAGACTCCATTCTCTGGTACAATGGAGCGAGCTATAGACTTATTGGAAATAATACATACCGATGTGTGCGGTCCAATGAGTGTAGCATCGCGTGGTGGATATCGTTATGTTCTCACTTTCACGGATGACTTGAGTAGATATGGGTATGTCTACTTTATGAAACATAAGTCCGAAACTTTCGAGAAGTTTAAGGAATTTCAGAGTGAAGTGGAAAATCATCGTAACAAGAAGATTAAGTTTCTGCGTTCTGACCGTGGAGGTGAATATCTGAGTTATGAGTTCGGCATGCATTTAAAGAAATGTGGAATACTTTCGCAGTTGACACCGCCGGGAACACCACGGCGTAATGGTGTGTCCGAACATCGTAATCGAACTCTCTTAGATATGGTTCGGTCTATGATGTCTCTTACAGATTTACCGTTATCATTTTGGGGCTATGCATTAGAGACAGCCGCATTCACTTTAAATAGGGCACCATCTAAATCCGTTGAAATGACACCGTACGAATTGTGGTTTGGAAAGAAACCTAAGTTGTCGTTCCTTAAAGTTTGGGGTTGCGAGGCATATGTAAAGAGTTACAACCTGATAAGCTAGAACCCAAAGCGGAGAAGTGCGTCTTCATAGGATACCCTAAAGAAACGATTGGGTATACCTTCTATCATAGATCCGAAGGCAAAGTTTTCGTTGCAAAGAATGGATCCTTTCTTGAGAAGGAGTTTCTCTCGAAAGAGGTGACTGGAAGGAAAGTAGAACTCGATGAGGTTATTGAACCTTCTCTCGGATTTGAGAGTAGCAACACTGGAAGATGTTTTTGTGCCGCCTGCACCAATTGGATAGGAAGCTAATGATAATGATCATGAAACTTCAAACGAAGTTACTGCTGAACCTCGCAGGTCAACGAGGATTCGTACCACTCCTGATTGGTATGACTCTTCCTTGAACATCATGTTGGTGGACAACGCTGATGACCCTGCGACATATGAAGAAGCTATGATGAGCCCAGATTCCGACAAATGGCTAGAAGCCATGAAATCCGAAATGGGATCCATGTACGAAAACCAAGTGTGGACTTTGGTGGACTTACCGGATGGCCGTAAGGCTGTCGAGAACAAATGGATTTTCAAGAGAAAAACAGATGCTGATGGTAATGTTACAGTCTATAAAGCTCGACTTGTCGCGAAAGGGTTCCGACAAATTCAAGGAGTTGACTATGATGAGACTTTCTCACCAGTAGCGAAGGTAAAGGGTGTGAGGATTTTGTTAGCAATTGCTGCATATTTCGATTATGAGATTTGGCAGATGGATGTCAAAACGGCATTCCTTAATGGTGACATTGAGGAAGAGTTGTATATGGTACAACCCAAGGGTTTTGTCGATCCTAAAGATGCTGACAAGGTATGCAAACTTCAGCGCTCCATTTATGGACTGAAGCAAGCATCCCGGAGTTGGAATCAACGTTTTGATAAAGTAATCAAAAACTTTGGATTTATACAAACTTATGGAGAAGCTTGTATTTACAAGAAAGCGAGTGGGAGCTCTGTAGCATTCCTAGTACTATATGTAGATGACATATTGTTGATTGGGAATGATATAGAACTTCTTAATAGCGTCAAAACCTATTTGAATAATAGTTTTTCAATGAAGGATCTTGGCGAAGCGGCATACATTCTAGGCATCAAGATTTATAGAGATAGATCAAGACGCCTAATAGCGCTTTCACAAAGTACATACTTGGACAAAGTTCTAAAGAAGTTTAGAATGGAAGATAGCAAGAAAGGGTTCGTGCCCATGTTGTCAGGTAAGACCTTGAGTAAAACTCAAAGTCCAACTACGGCAGAAGATAGAGAGAAAATGAATAATATTCCCTATGCCTCAGCCATAGGTTCTATCATGTATGCCATGCTGTGTACAAGATCGGATATAGCACATGCTGTTAGTTTGACTAGCAGATATCAAAGTGATCCTGGAATGGAACACTGGACAACGGTCAAGAATATCCTAAAGTACCTAAATAGGACTAAGGATATGGTTCTTTCTTATGGAGGTGATGAACAGCTTGTTGTAAACGGTTACACCGATGCTAGTTGGAACACCGATCCGGATGACTCGAAGTCATAGTTGGGATACGTATTTATTTTGAATGGTGCTGCAGTGAGCTGGAGGAGTGCGAAGCAAAGCGTTGTGGCGAAATCTTCAACTGAATCGGAATACATAGCTGCTTCGGAGGCTGCACAAGAAGCTGTTTGGATGAAGGAATTCATTACTGAACTCGGCGTGGTTCCTAGTGCGTTGGACCCGATGGCCATCTACTGTGACAACACAGGTGCCATAGCTAATGCGCAGGAGCCAAGGTCACATAGCAAGCTGAAGCACATCAAGCTACGTTTCCACGCTATTCGCGAGTATGTCCGAGATGGTGACATAAAGATTTGCAAAGTACACACTGATCTGAATGTGGCAGATCCGTTGACTAAACCTCTCCCTAGGGCAAAGCATGACCAACACCAGAACGCCATGGGTGTTCGGTATATTAGCATGTAATCTAGATTATTGACTCTAGTGCAAGTGGGAGACTGTTGGAGATATGCCCAAGAGGCAATAATAAAAGTGATTATTATTATATCTTTGTGTTTATGATGAATGTTTACATCCCATGCTATAATTGTATTATTAGGAAACACTAATACATGTGTGTTTTGTAAACATAAGAGAGTCCCTAGTAAGCCTCTTGTTGAACTAGCTTGTTGATTAATTGATGATCATGGTTTCCTGATCATGGACATTGGATGTGATTAATAACAAGATTATATCATTAGGAGAATGATGTGATGGACACACACCCATCGTAAGCGTAGCATAAGATCAAGTCATTAAGTTCATATTGCTGTAAGCTTTCAAATACATAGTAACCTAATCCTTCGACCATGAGGTTATGTTAATCACCATCACCGGATGGATACTTTGATGACATCAAACGCCGCTTCGTAACTGGGTGGTTATAAAAGTGTCATTGGGTATTCTGAAAGTATGTGTTGAAGCGCATGAACCAAGATTGGGATTTGTCCATCCATATGACGGATAGATATGCTCTGGGCCCTCTCGGTGGAATGTCATCTAGTTAGCTTGCAAGCATGTGACTAGGTCACAAGGGATGACATATCACGGAACGAGTAAAGAGTACTTATCAGTAACGAGGTAGAACTAGGTATGGAGACGCCGACGATCAAACCTCGGATAAGTATAGTATCATGAGACAAAGGGAATTGGTTTCGTATGTAAGTGGTTCAATCGATCGCGAAGTCATCGTTGAGTATGTGGGAGCCATTATGGATCTCCAGGTCCCGCTGATGGTTATTGATAGGAGATGTGTCTCTATCATGTCTACGTATTCACGAACCATAGGGTGACACACTTAAGGTTCTGATAGGCGAAGCCCTGCAGAATTCTCTACTCCACCACCACCACCACGTCGTCGTGCTGCTGGGATTCCATGGAGAAGATCTACTACCTCCGCTGCTCGCTGGAACGGGGAGAGGAAGGTCTGCTTCGACTCCGCACGTGTGACCGACTGCGGAAGCGCTTCCGAAACGCGGCGCCGGAAGGATCGTCAACTTGACCAACGGCGGAAGCGCTGCCGGAACGCGACACCGGAAGGATCGTCCACACGATCTTGAGATCGGCAAGTGATCGACTACATCAACCACGAGATCTAATCTCGTTAACGCTTTCGGATCTACGAGGGTTAGTTCCTATCTATCTCGTTGCTCATGTCTAATAGATTAGATCTTGGCTTTTATCTAGATTAGATCTGGGTTTTGTTCGTTCTTGTGATAGAATGTTTTTGTTTTCCATGCTACAAACCCATCAGAGGTGCCTCGAAGGACACGCAGTGATAACTTGGGGGAACCAAGTTACAATCACAGTATTTGTAAAACAAAACATGCAGGTAGATAATGCAATTTATAAAGAGGATATAAAACAGGTAAAAGAGAATAGGACATATATCAGAGTTCAGGAATGGTGGCTTGCCTGTGGTCAGCAATAAGTCCTTGGACTTCTTCAGATAACCAAGAATATGCAATAAAAACAATAATAATAAGAAGTCCCTTCCTTCTTGTCGCTAGGTACTCACACTATCGTCGTCATCGGGTATACATGCAAACGAACAATACCACAATCAATACAAGGAGAACAAGCATCAATCCATAAAGCAAGCAAACATACTGAACACTACTGAACTTGGGAGGTTTTGGAGAGGTTGGGTTCTATTAGTGGAATTTACTGAATTGCCACTGTAGTGTTTTGCCATTGGGAAGGTAGTTGTCAATGCTAGATACCATGAACTTGGATGAGAGTTCTGTGGTCAGTAGGCTAAAAAAAGGGTAACCATGATATCCTTAGATAGGTCTTGACAAGACAAAACCAACACAAGTGGTTTCACTTGCATATCAATTTCCTTGATTTAGTTATGCTTTTTATAGTGGAAATAACTCTAGTTTGAGGAAATAATTCACCAGAAGAGTTATGGAGCTCCAAAAATTATTTCCCTGGATTGTCAGGTGGAGTTTGATGTACTGAACTACCTAGAGTTGGAATCAAGTCAAAAGAATTACCAGAATGCCCTCAGGAAAATCCCAAAGACAGTTCTGTATAGCTTTTCTCTTTTCACCAGATTAATTATACAGAAGATATTGAGTTGGTTCCAAGGGCATGTGATAGGAATTTAGTATACCTTTCGGTAGAAATTGGATTCACTCTTTTTGGAGTTGCCAAACTCCCGAAGTTATTTATTTAGTGAAAATACCCCTTACAGAAGTATTTAAATCACTAAAATTTAACCATATCTCAATAAATTCTGAGCTTCTAGGATTTGCTAGATATTTATATCATGAGCTACTATAAGGTGGAATCAGGTAATTACCGCATTTGGTTTGACCTCGAGAATTTATTCAAGTCAGATAAAGGCCGGTTTGGTTATTTTTGTTGAAGGCAACATATTGTTCACCTTGGTATAGGACTTCTGATGGAGGATAGGTATGTCAAATACCTCTCAGTAGGACTTTGGTTCATCTCAAATGGGGATGTGAAACTCTCTGAGGAAATTCATTAGTGTAAAGTATACTTGTCAGCAGAATAATTACTAGCAATTAATAAAAAATATTTTGATCTTGGGGTTGCCTCTGCATGTTTGAGAAAACATCAGATAACAACCAGAAATTTGAATCTTGGCATTTGGACTTGATTTACATTTTTAATTGGATTTATTTCAACGGGTACTAAACTGGATCTGTGGTTTTAAAAGAAAAGAAAAAGGGGCAGCAGGGACTGGGCCGGATCTGGGGTGAACTCGGCCGCATAGGGGGAAATCGGCCCACGGCGCCAATGTGGCACGCATGAGCCTGAGGCTTGATCCTGCCAGGCGTAGCCTGGCGGTCAGCGAGAGGGGACGGCCGAAGCGGTACCGACGGATCCCAGCCATCCGTTTAAGTGGCGATGGACGGCGCATCGTCTTCATCCACCTGGGCTCGCCGGCGACGTGACCTAACCCTAGCAGAGGGTGGCACGGGGCGGGGAGCTTACCTGAGGGCTCGAGGAGGGTCGGGGAGACTGCAGGGCGACGCGGTCGACGATGCTGAGCAGATCGATGGGCGGCACAGTGGCGGTGGTCCACTGGAAGCAGTTCACGCGACGACGGCCGAGAGCGACCTCGTCAGAGCTTAGTGCCGACGACGGAGGAGTGGGTCCTGGGCAGAAAAAAGAGCAGGGTCAGATAGAGGAGGAGGAGGGGAACTCGAGCGCCGACATGCAGAGGGAATGGAGCAGGGGAGAAGGAGCCTTGCTCGATTTTGTGAGGAGGTCGAGAGCTCTCCTTCTTCTTATTTCGAGCAGCTCAGAGCAGGAGCGAGGTAGTGGAGCTAGGGGAGGTTGAGTGGAGGTGAGAGGGAGGAAATGAGGGGCAGAGGGCTGGCTGGGGTGGCCTGCTTGGTTTATACCAAGGAGGGGGAGTGGATGGAGTAAAAGTCCAATTTGGACAAGGGGGAGGGGCAAGGCTGGCTGGGGACTTACCTAGATGGAGGTGGGGAGGGGTAAGAAGGGTATTTGGTCGTGCAGGGGCAGAGAGGGGAGCTGTGGTGATTAAATGGACAAGATCCTTGTAAGATTTGGGATTATCTCTCTCTCTTACTACTAGCACAAGGGCAAAATGGTGATTTGTTGGGGCGGAGCTACAGTTCTGGTCAACCAGTGGTGTGTCCTGGTGCTGAGGAGGTGCATTAAGCAAGTTTTGATGAAATTTGGGAGTGGTTAGAGGGGTGGTTTGCTTTTGACAAATATTGCTCTAGTAGATGGTTGTGAAGAAAGTCCAGAATCTTGCATTGGACCAGAGGAGGAAATGGTACTGGTAGATAGATGAGGTCAAGGTAGACTCCTAGGATTTATTTGAGATTTTTATGTGGGGTTTTAGTCCACTTAAATCCAATTACTCAAAAAGGACAGAAGTGATTTTTAGGAGATCAATTGATAAGTTTCCATTGGACAAAGTTAGTTTTTGATGTGGAAGGGTCCCAAATGTGGATAAACACTTAGGGGAATTTTCCCAAGATTTATTGAGGCATAAAAGTAATTAAAACAATTATTATTCCAATTCAGCCATTTAAGAAAATGGGCAAAAAGAAATAATAAAGCTTCTCAAAAATATTTATTTTTTAGATGGAAAGATAGGGTATGATATGTGGAACTTACATGCGCCAAAAGTTAGAGAGGTGTTTTGGCAAAAACCAAACTTTCCTTTATGGAGGGAGTTTTGGAGATTATGGCTATTAAGAGAATTGAGTAGTTTTGGGAGCATAATAATTATGGTTAATATTTGGTAAATCTTGATGATCCATGCATATGAGATAGACAAGGTATATCAAGCATTTGCAACCTTGTGGAATGAAATTCCAACTTGGAAAGGATGGAAAATAGGGAGTTGATGATCTAGGGTGGTGTTATTTTATTACCACCAAAACATGCTTGTGTCTTGGAGCTCATAGCTCACCTTGGTGCAAGGGATAGATTGATAGGTAGACCAGGTCATATAGATGATCATGGCAGGAGGAGTTTGAATTAATTGTATTTGAGGTGATCTAGAAGTGCTGGCAAACTTGGTTGAAATTAAGGCTGCCATGCAAAATGAGTCATGATGCCTTATAAACCATGTGGGTTTAAGCAGCACAGAGATCCACTTGGGGCAAGTGAAGTAGGTTTATATAGATATCAATGAGTAGAACAAAACCATGCAGATATTTGGTCCATAGAGGTTTGGATGGTGGTGTGAGCTTCTAGCAAAGTAGGCATGATGATTAGTTTTGCAGGAAATGTTATTTTCTTGTCTGCAAAACCATCATGGACAAGTGGGCTAGAGGAGGATCTATCCAGAGACAAGTGGGGGCCTTGGTAGTACTTAGGATGGTTAACAATATGGTTCATGTGCATTTCCAAAGATGCACATGGTTTGAGAAAAGGAGGCATTCAAAAAGGTGATGTTGAAACTGTTTCCAGACTTAGTCAAATTTGGCAGTTTTGAGGATTTTGACTAGAGTATGAGTGGGAATGTTCTTGGAGGAGTTGCAAGGTATTAGAGCATAAGCAAGCGGATGATATTGAAGTGTAGATTGAGTGGAAGGGTTCCAAGCTGAATATTTGTCTTCCAGGAATAGGAAACATCTAGAATGGAGATCCTCATAATTGATCTGGTTAAGGGCTTTAGATGATCCCCTAGTGGCTAGGGATCATATCAAGGTTGTATTATTTCTTAGGGATAGAGGAGTTGGAACATCTTGATCCTAGTGATGAGCTCCTAGAGTAGCTCATACTATTCCTAAGCAAACAAGTCAATCAACAGATCAAGGCAACTCATCAGACAGCAGATCAAGGCAACTCATCTTATAAACAAATCAACTACTCCATGGTTACCATCAAGCTTAGCTTGAGGTAAGGTTGGGGAATTTTTAAGAGGTTAAGTTTTGAATAAGGTGAGATTCCTTGGTATCTCTACCAAGAATAGAATTCAAATGCTTTGGAAAGAAGTTTTGGGGAAACTAGAGATAAGATTAGTTGAGTGATCTGTCTTGAAAACATAAGGAGATTTTATTATATTTCTCTCCATAGTTTTGTCAATAGAAACTACTGAAATAGTTTTGGTTGCATAAGCATCTTGGCTCAGGTTTTGAAATGCCAGAACGTTTGAGTATATGTAAAATGAGCCAGGATAGTTTTGGATAAATAACTTTTGTCAACTGATGGTGAGGTAAGGAGTATCATAAGGTACACTCCATGAGCACAAGTGCATACAAACAACAAGAAAGCACTGCACCAAAACACAAGAAAAAGTTTTTGTTCCCCCTGATTTTTGCATTCTGGACAACTAATCAGGGTTTCTGAAATTGGGATGTTACAGACCTTTCCCCCTTAAAAGAATCTCGTCCCGAGATTCGGGAGAGTAGGGTTAGGAGATTTGAGTCGGGTTGATACTAGGTGTCTTACGCGTACTATCTTGCCGACTTTGCCTTCGAATGGGAACACCTTGACAACGAGGTTGAATCTTCAATCTTCTTGGAACTCGAGGGTCGAGCTGGCTTCAACCATGATTGCGGGGAAGGATCGTTCTTCTGTACGGGGTCTACGGTGTTTCTCTTAAGTGGTTTATTGTATCCAGGTCTGTGTCTTGAGATATGGGTCTACGGGTCCCACGGTTGGATTTTCTTTTGTAGAGGGATAAGCTATCTGGTGGGAAAGACGCAGTCTTTCCCCCTTAGGATTGGACTTGGGTAGGTCGGGGAGGTACAAACCGGGGCATCTTTATGAGGGTGACAAAAGATAGTTCTCAAGGTAGCTTTAGATGAAATGGGGGAGGGTGGAACCATAGGTGTCATTCCTAGAGGAACATGGGCTAGGTTTATCATAGGTTTCACTCATCGACGTTGGGGAAGTCCTAGAGTGAGTTGAGGAGCTTCTCTCTTGATCTTTACTTCCACGGGAGTTGTCGCCTATAGAAGCGCGGGAAATCTTCAGTCTTGAGTCGCAGGGCAGCGATCGGTAGGGTGACCATCTTTTCTGAAGGAGGGGACCTTGGATGTCTTCAAGCTACTCTGTCGAGGAGGTCTTGACGGGTTTACCCTCGGGGCATTCTCTGTTGAAGTGACCGGGTAGTCCACACGTGAAGCAGGTGCCCATCCTTCGATGTAATTGTTTTGACGACTTGCCTTTGCTGGTACCAGGAGGTTGACGGGCCTGGCCAATGAGGGGATGAATTGGGCAATTGACAGGGACATGGTCTTGGCCTTCGTAGAGGAAACAAGTGATAAGTCGAGTAAGGAAAACTTTGGATGAATGGGGTTCTCCGCAGTTTGGGCAGCGGCCGGGGCATCTGCTGGCTTGGTGTCTTCCATCTCCGCAATGGCTACATGCCTTCTTCGAGCTTCCTGACTCCATAGCCATCCTGGGGAAATCTCCGGTTGATGGTACGCGTTCCGGGTTGGGTCTAAGGCAACGACTTGGGTAAAACACGCAAGAAGGAAAAACAATTTAAGCATGCATAGCAATCAAGGAAGTCATTACATACCAACCAAATCTACACCCGAGGGTGCTAATAGTACTTAGGCATTACAAAACACGTTCAGGGACAATACATGACTCTACCCTATTGCTAAACGGGCGA
This sequence comes from Avena eriantha, assembly GCA_910589775.1. NCBI lineage: Eukaryota > Viridiplantae > Streptophyta > Magnoliopsida > Poales > Poaceae > Avena > Avena eriantha. Next base: position 256,134,499 of record OU342743.1, on the reverse strand, counting down.
GTACCGCGACACGGGTGATTACTCGGAGGGTGCATCTGTGAAGTCGGGGCTGGCTTCAGGCAGAGTAGTGGAGCTTTCCTGCGCCTCCTTGATGGGCTTGAACCTATGGAGGTATCGACTGGCGGTAGTGCACTTCCTGCCTTTCTTGGGGGCGGCTTCTCCCGAGGTTCCTTCAGTTTCCGTTGAGCGTGCTTGATTCCTTTGCAGGGTTTCCAGAGCTTCTTTATGGGTGAGAATGGTTTGCAGGCGACGGAGCTCCATCTGGGAGTGGCGGTATTCGTCAATGACTGTTGTTAACACCTCATTGCTAGAGTAGCTGTAATGGGTCTGAAGGGAGAGAGCAGGATACGCCAGGCTGGGGTCTTGAGTTCCTCCGGTGCATTCGACATTTCCCTTCATGGGGAGGTAAAAGGTTGTGGGCTGTCTCATCTCTCGGAGGGAGCTACGGATGCGCATCAAAGCTTCTCTGGCTACCAAAACAAGAGCAAGTACGGGACTAGGCATCCGAGGCCCTGTAGAGTAGATAGGGCTTCCATTGGTTCCTGGCTTGGCTAGTATGACAATCTGTCCCACATAATCTCCTGATTCCAGTCCCTTGTGGAGGGTGTAGGTAGGTTTATGCTGGTAACCGCACAGTTGCATCGAGTCCCATAGGATTTGGGGAAATCCAATATTCAGCCACTCTTCATCAATCGGCTCCATCTACAGAAGGATTTAGGTTCAGGTTGGGTTAGTGACAGGTGTGCAGGATTTTAAACTTATGAAAGCATATTAATGCAAGTGGTTTTCAAAATCAGAGGGGGAAAAGATATAAGCACTTTTTGCAAATAGTCATCTTTTCTCCCTTGTCTTTTTAGAAAATAGGTTTGTCATTTCCTGTCTAATGTCCATGCTAACTAAGGTCTCCTACAGTCAGGATGGCTCTGATACCAAGTCTGTGGGCTCCTCGGATTATTCATCCGAGAAATCCCTATTATGCATACATCCACGTCCCCATGATCAGTGAGGCGTGGAACATAACCGACAGGTACCATTACAACATCCGAAACATAAAGAATTACAAGACTTACATAAATGCCATTATGGCTACATCATCATTAGTAGTGGAACCTTGCCAAGCGCAGAGCCCAATCGTGCCTCAACCTACAAGCAGCTGACTGGGAAGATGGCCTAGCTCGCTGGATGTCACCTGAATCTTCCGAAGTCAAAACTCTGAAAGTATGGCCAAGTAAATAGCCAGGGACACAGCCGTGAGTAATTTTGAATGTACTCGCAAACCACCGGAATAAGTGAAACAAGGAAATGCAATTCTGGCTGTGGCGAGATAGCTCTATCTGGGGTTGCTTTTGAAGAGCCTACACTAACTTTTGAGTTTATGGCATTTCCATATCTTTGTTGAAAATGAGTTTTTAAAACATGCTTCTTTTTTATAAATCAAAACATCTCCATATCTTTGTTGAAAAAGAGTTTTGGAAAATAGTTTTGTAGTTGAAAACCCTTTTTAAACATCTTCGACCCCTCGGGTCAAAACAAAGCTTTCGAACTCGGGTTCCCCCGGAACCTTCGTCCTTGTGTCCCACACAAGCATAGTTTGGGTACTCCTAGCCAACACCTTTACAACCATCCTTTACCATGGACACGACTATTCGAATAGGTTATACTCTGCAGAGTTTGCTCACTTTCCCCACAAGAGCAATGCATCCGCCGGGATACAACCACGGCCCACTACCACTGTAGATGGGGGTCCGGATAATCAAACCTAACCTTTCGCTTGTCTACTCTAGCAAAGGCATGCTTTTCCTCTTGGGGTTGTTCTCCCCGGCAACAAGTATGTGGCTCCCAGCCATAGTCCTGCCTTCCGTACACGCGCATACCCAAGCCGCAACTTGGCGTTTACCTTAAATCTGGTGACTCCACTTCCTTCCGTACTCCAAGTCATACCGTCCGCGGGAGACCCAATTGTTGCACCGTCCTCCTGCCAGTTCAGGCTCACTCTTGCCGAAACAAGCAACAGGCTTCAGATCTGTGATCTGGTAGCGCCTGCCCGGAATTCCAGGGATCTCTCCCTATAAGCATGGTAGAAGTTGCCTCGGCTAATGCGGACAAACTATGAGTTAAGCCCCAACACCTGGGGTAATGTGGTTGCGCGGATAAAAATTGTTCCAGTAAAGGCATAGAACAGCCCATCACATTTTCACTTCTCATCATCACCATTTCTTTCGTTAAAACATCCGTTTGGAACGATGCCTTTTTCCAAGGGTTTTACAAAAAGGGTTTTGAAACCTTCGTAGTGGGTAAATCCCAAAACAGTTTATTTTCTCAAAACCGGGGTTTTTCCAACGGGGTAGGATGCTAACCATCATACTCTCGATCTGAAGGGATAAAATGGTAGGTACAATCGGGGAGGTTGTTGGAGATATGCCCAAGAGGCAAAAATAAAAGTGATTATTATTATATCTTTGTGTTTATGATGAATGTTTACATCCCATGCTATAATTGTATTATTAGGAAACACTAATACATGTGTGTTTTGTAAACATAAGAGAGTCCCTAGTAAGCCTCTTGTTGAACTAGCTTGTTGATTAATTTATGATCATGGTTTCCCGATCATGGACATTGGATGTGATTAATAACAAGATTATATCATTAGGAGAATGATGTGATGGACACACACCCATAGTAAGCGTAGCATAAGATCAAGTCATTAAGTTCATATTGCTGTAAGCTTTCAAATACATAGTAACCTAATACTTCGACCATGAGGTTATGTTAATCACCATCACCGGATGGATACTTTGATGACATCAAACGCCGCTTCGTAACTGGGTGGTTATAAAAGTGTCATTGGGTATTCTGAAAGTATGTGTTGAAGCGCATGAACCAGCATCTGGGGTAATGTGGTTGCGCGGATAAAAATTGTTCCAGTAAAGGCGTAGAAAATCCCATCACATTTTCATTTCTTTCGTTAAAACATCCGCTTGGAACGATGCCTTTTTCCAAGGGTTTTACAAAAAGGGTTTTGAAACCTTCATAGTGGGGTAAATCCCAAAACAGTTTATTTTCTCAAAACCGGGGTTTTTCCAACGGGGTAGGATGCTAACCATCATACTCTCGATCTAAAGGGATAAAATGGTAGGTACAATCCGAGAATATTCATTTTCTGACTTTCCTGGAACCAAAAACAGCAGAAAACAGGTAGCTGGCCCTTTGGCTCTTGTTAATAGGTTAGTCCAAGAAATCATATGAAAAGTACTCCAAAGTGTGGACAAAACAAAAGAAAGTGGATAAAACCAAGCATGGAACATCAAAAATTATAGATACATTTGCAATGTATCAACATCCCCAAGCTTAACTCCTGCTCGTCTTCGAGTAGGTAAGTGATAAAAAGAAAGAATAATTTTTGAGGTGACATGCACCATCGAAGACTTGATCAAAGTATTTGTAAAACATTCAAAGCTGGGATCATAGTACTTCAATCATAACATGAAAGACAAAGTTCTAACAATAAGACAAAGAAACTATGATGCAACATGAAAAGGCACAAACAAAAGATTCATGAATAACAGTGCTTTGCAAGATGTTTGTTTGTTTCACATAAAGAAAACATAGCATAATAGTATTCAGCTTGTCCCTCAATAGAGTAGCAAATATAAATGCATAGGACACCTTCGAAGTTCATAAGAGTGACTAGATACAATAGTTTAAACCAAGAAATATCAAGTTATGCATCAATCAACTAGTCTTGGGACAATGCACATAGAACTAAGAATGGCCATTATGCTCTCAAAGTAGGTGCATAAAGATAGAAGATGGAAACTCAATATAATGGTGGAAGAAAGGCCTTTTTATAAAAGGAAGTAGGGATTCAAGTCTCATAAAGAGCTTCCAAAAATTATGGTACTTATAGCTTTCAGCTCTCATTGCCCCTATCATAAGCATCTTGAAGGTGATTAAGGTTAAAGTGACACAACTAAGAGGATATGCTTGACAAGTTATAAACCGAAATCTCATGCCCCTTACTTACGAAGACTGAACCTCTTGCTACTCAACTTTAGTCATGAGTAAGCTCTTGTAATTGTAAGTAAATGTGTATCATTAAGAACTGCCAACGGGGTACCCCTTGCACATGATACGGGAGCTTTCCCATAATCAAAATGATAAGGCAAGCAGACAATGAGCATCTCAGCGATCTTTTTATTTGCTATTTGCATAGGTTTTTATTGAGGATGCTTCATAGAATGCTCATTATGGTGATGCTGCAAGTTTCCACCATGATTAGGCATGGCTTAGGCTAGCGGCCCAGTCATTTCTCTAACACACATACAAACTCCATGATCTTACAAGTTCCACTTTTATTTCACACCGCCGGGATCCGTAAGTAAAAGAACATGATATCAACGGGGTACAAAGTACAAGTGCAATGTTGAAAGCGTTCCCCATGAAACATGGTTCTGCTAATTTCAACTTATAAAGCGCAAGCATATACGCAACAAAGAAGGACCCAATGGTTCAAGTTTATTAGAGGCAATAAAGTAAAGTGTGCCATCAAGTTCGTGAGAGCTTTAATCACTAGTTTTCTCATAACAAGTTTAAGTTGGAAGGTAAACAAAAGCATGAATATACTTGGAATAGCATAAGCTAGTAGGTAGGTATGGTGGACTCTTTGGAATAACTTGGTTTAAGGAGTTGGATGCATGAGTGGAACTCATACTTTGTTGTGGAGGCTAGCAAAAGACTGGGAGCGACAAACTAAGAGAGCAATAATGGCCATAATCATGCAGAGCGACAAAACATCATTGATCAAAGCATAAAGTGATACTACAAGTTGAAAACTAAAAGATCATAAAGGCTATGGTGACTTGAGATAGTCATAACATGGTGTGAGCATGCGCCAAGTCAACCCAAATAAAGCATCAAAGGAGAATACCACTATACTATGCTTTCATATGCTAAAACAACACATGATTCATCCAAGGCACATTAAGCAATCTCAATTGTTTATAAAAAGTCATGCTACAGCAAAGAATACTAAGCATAAAGCCAAAACAATATCAAGCATGGCATGACAAAGCATAGGCCATAGTAAAAAACAAGCTCTTTTTACCACATAAGTATGAACTTTCCTACTCTTTTCCAAACCAAACCAAATTATTTGCAAACCAATGTATGAAAGAGGGGGTACAACCAATTTATTCAGAAAACTAAGCAAACTAAAGCAAATGAAAACCAAAACGAAAACGAAAAAGAAGACGCTCCAAGAACAACACAACTGTGCATGAAACAATAAAAATGAAGCGTTTGGAAGAAATCTGGGATTTTTATTGATGAAGAAGGGGATGCCTTGGGCATCCCCAAGATTTTACGCTTGTACTTCTTGGATATTTATTGGGGTGACACGCGTGGCATCCCCAAGCTTGAGCTTTAGTCCATCCTTCATCTCATTACTCATTCCTTCCATACACCTGAAATTTTTTCCTTCATACAAAACTTCACACAATCTTTATTAGCAACATTAGTGCACTCAAGATAAATAAGTCTTAAGGTTCAGTTATAACACCAAATAAACTTCCATTAGAACACTATCTACTGTAGAACTTCGCTCAAAAAGCTCAATTCTTCTTCTCTTTTCGCCAACGCCTCACTCTTGCCGGAGTCGCCGTCTACCCCGCCGTCAACTCGTTCTAGTCAGCGAGGATGACGTGGAGGTGGTCCAGGAGATCGAGGACGCTCCTCTACCCCGCCCAGTACACGCCGGCGTGAAGGAGGAGACCCAGGACCGCCGGTACCTCGCCGCTCTGCCGCCAAACCCTAGATCCGGGGTGCCAGCAACATCACCGCTTCGCAGCTCCTCGGTCCGATCCGACCACACCAACCAACCCGCGGTGAGCCCCTCGACCGCCCAGACATCCTCCGCTTCGCCGTCACCGTCTAGCGCCGCCGCTCTTTTCGTCGAACGCCTTCAGTGCATCGCCGCTCGCTGTTGCCTGCAAGGTTCCGCGTCGCAACGAGCCTTACCTAGGCCCCAGCCACCCTCCTATCAACTACCCCGCCCTACCACGCTGGCTAACGCCCGCAGCACGCGCCCGCGACGCGGGATCGAGCCCCCGTCACACCGCTCTGTCGCCGCGCTCCGCTTTTCCGTCAGTTAGTCAGAGGAAACAGATGAACAGTGGGGACCGTGGTCGTCTTTCAAAAAACCCCCCAACCTTTTTATTTTCTAAACCCGTGGTCCAGCCTACCCCACCTGTCAGCCTCTCTGGCAGTATTGCAGAAAAGTCCCTCGGTTCCTCAGGCTGTAACCCGCGCTCCATCCCGGCCCCGCACGGCAGTCACTGCGCGCTCGTTCGCTGGCACGTGGGCCTCCAGTTGCTGGCCCACCTGTCAGTCGCAGAGGCTGGCCAGGCCGCGGTGAGAAAAGAATTCGCGTGCGGTTCCGCCCAGTCAGCAACTGGCCCACCGTCAGCGGCTGTGGCTAGGCTTGCCTGGGTGACAAAAGTCCTCTCTGTTGCCTGTTTTATTTAACCCAAATTCAAATTATTTAAGCTCAAATTCAAACCAGTTTTCAAATAACTTTTAATTTACAAATCCAAATAATACAAATAATATATGTTTTGGAATCAGAAAAATGTGAGGAATTCAAATATGCCATTCAAAATAATGTTTGAACACTTTAAAATTTCGAGATGATTAAAATTACCATAAAATGCCCTTTTCTTAATAAATTAATAACTTTAATTCTACAACAACAAATTTAACAAATAATAGGTGTAAATCGATCAGCGCGACGAGACCGTTCTATCTATGCAGTCCTTGTTATAAATTGAAGCATGCATCATGTCATTATTAAAAATCTGAACTGTTTATGGCAATAAAAATTAGAATAAATAAATAATAAAATGCTTTAATTTTTGCACCACACCTCACCCTTGCCATGCTACTTTAATGCCATGTAAATTGTGCATCATTCATCATGGCATGCTTGTTTTCTTGTCGCATTTTAATTCATATGCTTGTGCACTTTATTTATGTTGGCCCTTGTTTGTTTGGTTCTTCTTCGAATAGACGCCAAGCGGGAGAATTACCAGGAATCACAGGAGTACTACCCAGATCCATCTCTCACTTCAACTGAGCTGCCAGGCAAGCACTACCACATGCTTGCATACATACAGTACCTATTGCCTCTATCTTATTCTTGCATCATTGAGTCGCGATTGCATTAAATTGAATCCCATGTACTGCATAGCCTTTACTTTTAAACCCCACCAAAGCTTGTTCTTCCATCCCATGAGCCATTACTATAGGAGTTGTTTGAGCCATGCGAGTCGTAGAAAAGCATGTGTAGGGTATGTGAGTGTCGGAGGAATAACGAGGTACCTAAACAACTTAACCGGAGTAGTAATGGGATAACTAATGAAAGAGGCACCGGTGAGCAATATCTGCTATTTGGTTTTTCATGCTCACTTGTGTCCCGTAGGACCCCGACTACTTGATTCCTGTTCCTTGACTATTCGCACTATCCACATCCGGGAGGCCTTATGGACCCCCCTGAGCCAGAGCTTGATTCATTCTTATTTCTTGGGGCCACAAAGTAGTTTGGGGGCTTTATTACTATCCTGTACTTATGCCATGTTACTGTTTTATTAAGTTTGTGCGAGGAGCACCTGTACTGTTTAAGAATTGCGGAGTGTTTTCGCGGTATCGACAAGCCCAGTCACATTTTCGGTTCCTAGTCGTTTACAGCCATTGGCGCAAACCTTGGGTCCGTCTCGGAGCCGGCCAACTTCGTTGCGGGTAGCTTAATGGGGTGGCCCCCTGAAATATTTCTGAATCCTGTGATTGCTTTGTCGTGAATGCCTCGTTGGGTTTTGATTTGGTTTTTTCCGAGGTTGATCGAGTGTGTGTTGCTATTCGTGCACCCCTGCAGGGTAAATCTTTCTGAAAGCCGTGTCCGCGGTTATGGACGACTTGGAGCACAGTTTCTCGATCATAGACAAGTATAACTAAAGTACCACTTTTAATTTGACTAAGTACTTGACTAGTAAATAGTGCAATACTCATGGAATGATTAAGAAAACTGCCAACGGATGATGGGGGTTGTTCGTCCGCTTCCTCGTTGGTAAGCAAGGAGGAGGATGGATCTGTTAATTATACTGTTATAACTGTTGTCCTTAACTCATGGACTTCCGTCTATCATTGGTTAGGCGGAAGGTTAGCGAGTATCTGTAGAATTGTTAGGTATTATCTTTTGCTGCAATTGCGTCACCCCAGGTTGTGTCCCCTTTAACGGCATAAAGACTTGCTGAGTACCCCTAGGGTCTCACACGATAAATTGTTTGATTTAGATGAACAGGTGTACTCGCAAGATGGATACTGGGTGGAAGAGACAGATGATGTTGGCAACGATCGTTCGGTGTATAGATTCCGGGAACGGGGATCCATGAGATCTGTGGGCGGGATGTGTTTATTTATGGGGCATCTTATGCCGATTTGCTTCTTATCCGTACTCGGATCTTGTTTTCCGCTTCCGCCTGATACTCTGATGTGTGATGTATGAGGAGCTATCCTAAATTATTATATCTATCTAGGACATTTGAATCTTGCCGTATGGCGTTGCAATATTTCTATTTCTTTTAGATGGAATGGCTCTGAGGACTGTTGTATGTGGCTTGCATACATACTCATTTGTGTATGTAGTTGATCCCTTCGCCTGCCGATTACGCCACTCGTTCTTGTCCTGTTGTCTGAAAGTGGTTAGGACGGCCGAAAGGTCTACCGTGAGTGGCCCTGGGCCCCACCGTACTATTTTAACCACTTTCATTCATCCAGGCATGTAACTAAGAGCGTAATTCACCGAGGTAGTTACAATTGGTATCAGAGCCATCCCGCCCTTCAGGGTCTGAGCCAAAATGGTCGTTGTCAGTCTAGTAAATATTTTGGTAGCTATGTATACTAGGGAAAACAAAACGTGAGAGTAGGACTGCTTCCATTTTTCTTCTTACCCACCCACCCGCCCTTTTCTGGTAAGGATGTGTAACGTTTTCAATCCTCTTCTAAAAATTCAAACTAGGATTCACGTGTTCTGGGTTCCGTAGTACCATAGGTTGTGTTTGTGTGTGTGTGTGTGCGTGTGTGTCAATTCCTTGTCTATCTGTTGCATCCAAATGTTATCACTATCTGCCTTTTGGTTATCAACTGTTGGTACATTCCATACCGACAGGCCTTTGTAAACCGACGAGATCTATTCTGATTTGTTGTATACCGATGCGATCTATCTTACTCTTTGTTATCCGACGTTATCTTGTTGGGGTGTTCTTTTTCGTAGTTACCAATCTTTAGGTTCATCTTAAGAAGAAGGTGTTGGGATATGTGTTTTACTGATTCATGTGCGGAGTAATGATTTGAGTGCGGGATGGAGTCGCGACCATACCACTACTTTTATCATTTGCTTTTGTATATTGAACTAGTAGAGTTGCTAATCTTGAATCGTTAAGTGGGTTTGCGCATATAGCGGTATTTTAATGCCGAAATTTGCGGAAATTTTTTCTTTGTTAGTTGTGTACCACACTCCTTGTTCAGTCGTGTGTGTTATGCTTAATATCTTCTAGTTGGCTTGAACTTTGTTGATATTTTAATATCATCTCAGTGAATTGCATTCTTTAATCTTGATTAATTCCATTTTGGTACTATTTTGGATTATTATCATTCTCCATTATAGTACTGACTTGTGTTTTATATCAATCACAGGATGGCACCACCACGCCGTTCTGAGGAGGACATACCACCTGAACTCGGGGCTGCTTTGGCAAGTATTGCAAATGTTTTGGGCACTATGCAGCTGAACCAGCAGCGCTTCAAGGAAAGCGTGAGGAGGAATGAATTTGTTCCGCTACCTCCACCTCCCAAGTGAGGAGACATCAAGAGTTTTCTCAAGTTCAACCCACGCCAATTTGAGGTGTCTGATCAGCCACTTGATGCGGATGACTGGCTTCGTGAAGTGTCAAGGTTACTGATGACTGCGGATGTTCCCGAGCAAGAATGGGTCAAATGTGCCACTCACCTTCTGCAGGGAGATGTAGCGCTCTGGTGGGAAAATTATCTCAAGGCAGATCTTTCGGGTTTTCAGCCTACTTGGGAGCGGTTCACTGCTGCTTTCAAAGAGCAATATCTGTCAGAAATTGTCATGGAAAGGATGAAGGAAGTGTTTCTCAACCTCAAGCAGGGAATTGACAATGTCAACACCTACATCAGAAACTTCATGAACCTTTCTCGTTATGGTGGCGATGAGATCTCTGATGACAAGAAGAAGCAAAAGAGGTTTCGGAAAGGCCTCAATGCTTCCATCAAATATGCAATCACTCATGCAAGGCCGGCATCTTTCCTGGAACTTCTACACACAGCTCTGCAGGAAGAAGCAAGTAGGCAAGTGTTTGAGGAGTCAAAGAAACACAGTCGTGATACAACAAGCTCTTCTACTATGACAGCTCCTTCTAAGCGTCCTGTTTGGGTTCCTAACACCCCACCGTCGCTCCCTGCTCCACCAAGACCTTCAAGCTACGCACCAAGGCCACCAAACTCCTTCACTGTGCCTCCCAGGGGCTACAACCACAACTACCCTGGAGCGCTTGGCGGAGTCCCTGGCTACGTTGCTCCACGTCCACCGGGTGCTTGCTATACTATTGGAAACACTATGCATCAGCACTAGAATTGTCCAATGAACAACAAAGCTCTTCCACCACCACCTCCAAGACCTGCGGCAAGTGCTCCTATGATTCGTGCACCTCCACCTCGGGCTCTCAACATCAACACTAAGCCCGGGTCTACGGTTGCTCGTGCCAACTGTGTCAACGTCGCTCAAGCTGAGCATGCACCTGGAGTTGTCATGGGTATGCTTCCTGTTAACTCAGTTTCTGCACGAGTGTTGTTTGATTCTGGTGCATCGCATTCTTTTGTCTCTACGAGTTTTGCTGATAGGAATGGGTTATCTATGGATCCTCTCCCCAAGCGTTTAATGGTTCTTTCTCCTGGAGCAACAATGGCATCTTCTAAAATCAGCCATAACAATCAAATTGAGATTGGTGGTTCTTCGTTTCGGGCTTCCTTAATTATTCTGGGCAATTCTGATATTGATGTTACCTTGGGCATGGATTGGTTGACAACAAATGCAGCTGTGATTGATTGTGCTGAACGTTCGGTTTCTCTGAAAATTCCTGAAGGCCATATAGTCTATTCTCCAAGTCTGACTCCTGCAATTTAGCTTTATTCTTTGACGGCTCTGAATGATGATGCTATGGAAGGTATTCAGAGTGTCCCTGTAGTCTGTGAGTTTCCAGATGTTTTTCCTGAAGAGTTGCCAGGTATGCCTCCGGATCGTGAGGTTGAGTTTGTCATTGAACTTGAACCTGGTACCGCTCCTATTTCCAAGCGGCCTTATAAAATGGGTCCTGCTGAGTTGGCTGAACTCAAATGTCAGTTGGATGAACAAGAGAAGTTGGGTTTCATTCAGCACAGTACTTCTTCTTAGGGTAGTCCAACCATCTTTGTGAAGAAGCGAGACAAGACTGATAGACTTTGTGTTGACTATCGGGCACTCAATGCTAAAACAATTAAGAATAAATATCCCCTTCCGCGGATTAATCATCTCTTCGATCAGCTAGCTAGAGCTTTGGTATTCTCTAAGCTTGATTTGAGAAGTGGTTACCATCAAATCAAGATTCGTAAGGAAGATGTTCCCAAAACAGCCTTCACAACCCGCTATGGCCTGTATGAGTACACGGTCATGTCTTTCGGTCTCACCAATGCACCTGCCACCTTCTCGAGGCTTATGAACTCGGTTTTCATGGAATATCTTGATAAGTTCGTTGTGGTCTATCTGGATGACATTCTAGTCTATTCTAAGTCTAAGGAAGAACATGAAGAACACCTTCGGTGTGTCCTAAACAAGCTTCGTGAGAACCGCCTGTATGCAAAGTTCTCCAAGTGTGAGTTTTGGCTGCCTCAAGTCACCTACCTTGGTCACGTCATCTCTGCCAAGGGCATCGCCGTCAACCCAGAAACTATTAAGACAATTATGGACTGGCTTCCACCCATAAATGTCAAAGAAGCCCGGAGTTTCCTTGGCTTGGCTAGTTACTGCCGTCGCTTCGTTCAAAACTTCTCAAAGATTGCGAAGCCTCTTACCGATCTCCTCAAGAAAGGCAAGAAATACCATTGGACTCCTGCATGTCAAGCAAGCTTTGAAACACTCAAAGAGAAGCTCACTTCCACTCCAGTCTTAGTTCCTCCAGATACATCAAAGCCTTTCCAGATTTTCTGTGATGCTTCATTGCAAGGATTGGGTGCGGTCCTTATGCAAGAAAAACAAGTTGTTGCTTATGCATCTCGTCAGTTGAAGACGCATGAGATCAACTATCCTACACATGACCTCGAACTTGGAGCAGTTGTCTTTGCTTTGAAAGTATGGAGGCATTACTTGCTTGGCAACCGTTGTGAGATCTTTTCTGATCACAAGATTCTGAAGTATATCTTCACACAACCTGATCTCAACCTTCGTCAGAGAAGGTGGAATGAAACAATCAATGATTTCGATTTGACCATCAACTACACCCCGGGCAAAGCCAATGTCATGGCAGATGCTCTCAGCCGAAAAGCTTATGTCAACAACCTCATGGTGGAAGAACAACAGCCTCTCTTATGTGAGGAATTCCGCAAGCTCAACCTTGAAATTGTGGATCAAGGTTATCTTCTGAACCTTCTCGCAACACCTCTCTTGGAAGAAAAAGTTCGCTCTATTCAACTTGGTGATCCTTACACTAAAAAGATCATCTCCAACATTCAGCTTCCGAAGTATGAGTCTTTTCACGTAGATGACCAAGGCACTCTTTTCTTTGAACACCGGATGTGTGTTCCGAACTACTCGGGTTTAAGAGAGCAAGTTCTCAAGGAGGTGCATGATTCTGTTCTTTCTATCCACCCTGGAAGCACTAAGATGTACATGGACTTGAAAACACAATATTGGTGGCCTGGTTTGAAACGATATTGTGCCAAGTATGTCTCGGAGTGTGATGTCTGTCGCAGAGTTAAAGCTGTCCATCAGAAACCTTCCGGTCTTCTACAGCCATTGAAGCCTCCAGAATGGAAATGGGAGAAAGTAGAGATGGACTTCATCACTGGTTTTCCAAGGTCGCAGAAGGGCAACAATGCAATCTTTGTTGTCATTGACAGGCTTTCCAAAGTAGCTCACTTCTTTCTAGTCAAGGAAACAATTTCTGCAATTCAGTTGGCTGAGCTCTATATCAACAGAATTGTCTCTCTGTATGGAGTTCCTCTTGAGATCAGTTCAGACCGTGGAAGCATCTTCACTTCCAAGTTCTGTGAAGTTTCCAAAATGCTTTGGGAACAAAACAAAACTTCAGCACAGCTTACGAGCCTCAGTCGCAAGGACAAGTTGAAAGGATCAATCAGATTCTGGAGGATATGCTCCGTGCTTGCGTTATCTCTTTCGGCATGAAGTGGGAAGAATGTCTTCCTTATGCTGAATTCTCTTACAACAACAGCTTCCAGAAAAGTCTAAAGATGGCACCATTTGAGGCTCTCTATGGTCGCAAATGCAGAACTCCGATTGGTTGGTCGGGTGCAGGTGAAAGAATATTGTTTGGCCCCGACATTGTAACTCAAGCGGAGGAGAAAGTTCACATCATTCTTGAAAATCTGAAGATTGCTCAAAGTCGCCAGAAGAGCAATTATGACAAAAAGCACACGGATATGGAGTATGTCCCTGGTGATCTCGTTTACCTTCGTGTCACTCCCATGAGAGGCACGCACCGCTTTGGTATCAAAGGGAAGCTGGCTTCTAGATACATCGGTCCTTTCAAAATTCGTGGAAGAAGAGGAGAAGTTGCTTATGCTCTTGAGCTCCCGGAACAACTCAAAGTCCATGATGTTTTTCACATCTCTCAACTCAAGAAGTGCTTCAAGGATCCCGGCAGGACCGTGGACCATGAACTCATCAATCTCCAAGAAGATCTGTCTTATCAAGAACACCCCACAAAAATTCTTGAAGTCGCAGAAAGAAGGACTCGCAACAAGTCCATCAAGTTCTGCAAGGTGCAGTGGTCGCACCATTCCGTTGATGAAGCCACCTGGGAACGTGAAGATGAGCTCCGTGTCAAGTATCCTAACCTCTTTGAGTCTTCTTCTTCCTAGAATCTTGGGGCGAGATTCCTGTTTAGTGGGGGAGAGTTGTAGCATCCCAATTGTCTAACAATTGTAATGCTACTTGGTCTAGTAAGATATTGACTACTTCTTATATATAATTGTTGCACCATAATTATATCATGCTCATGTCATCATGTCACCTTGCATTTGAGCATCATATAAAACCCCTTTTTCTTTTGGTTCTTCTTTCATATGCATTATTAATTGTATTTGCCTCTTGATATTGTATTTGGTTATTGATATATTGCCAAATGCCCAAGTTGAGTTAGGGGCATATCTTTTATTCACCTCCATTATCTTTTCTTTTCACCACTTTATAATTCCACCATCCTATTAGTCCATGAGCTGGTAATTCTTTTTCTTTTGATTTTATTCTAGCTCATGTGGATGGGGTGGACCTAATCCAATTCTTTTGCTTGGCCTTGGTTCCACTTCTTGGGAATGCATTAGAATAATGCCATATCATTGCTTTTGTTCTCACAAAGTTAATCATGGCATTTAGTATTTTGCATGGGCCATGCAATCTCCACCACCACCTTTTATTCCATTTGGTTTTTCCTTTGATTTAATGGATCTTATCTTTGTGGACCATCTCCTACCATTCCATCATTCCCTTATTCTCATCAATATCATTATTAATTTAATCTCTTCATGCATGATCATATGAGGCTATTCTTTCTATCTCTTTCTCTCTCTTTTCCTTGGTTTCTTCTCCACCTTAGCTTATGCAAGATCAAGCCCCTTTTTCCTCTTGTTTTGGTCTCATAAACAAAATTCAAAACCTAAACAACCTAAACTAAAAACCTAACCATCTTCTCTCTCTCTATCTTTTTCCCTCTAACCTAGTTCCACTTAAAACCTAACCCCTACCACCTCTCTCTCTCTATCACTCTCTCTACCGAGCTGGCCACCTGGCCCTCTCTCTCTCCCTGGCCCACACCTCAGCTACCCTAACCCCAACCCTAGCAAACCCTAACCCGAGCCCCCTCTAAGCTAACCTAGCTACCCCGATCCCTCTCTGATCCCTCTCTCTCTCTCGCGGCCAGCTGGCTCCATCGGCCTCCTCCCCCTCACCCTGGTCCACCTGCAGCCTCCCACCCTGCCAGCCCTACCTTCCCCAGCCCGAGCCAGCACGTGAGGAGGAGAGCCAAAGGTGTCCGAAACCACCTTTATCTCTGTCGTGCCCACACGCTACCCCTCTCTCCCCCCTCGCGTTGTCCTCATCCCCACACGCCTCCTTCGCCTCTCCCAGATCCCCCAGCAACCTGCCCTCTCCTCTCCTTCTTCTTCTCTTTTCACCAACGCCTCACTCTCGCCGGAGTCGCCGTCTACCCCGCCGTCTCCTCGTTCCAGTCAGCGAGCACGACGTGGAGGTGGTCCAGGAGATCGAGGACGTTCCTCTACCCCGCCCAGTACACGCCGACGTGAAGGAGGAGACCCAGGACCGCCGGTACCTCGTCGCTCTGCCGCCAAACCCTAGATCCGGGGTGCCAGCAACATCGCCACTTCGCAGCTCCTCGGCCCGATCCGACCACACCAACCAACCCGCGGTGAGCCCCTCGACCGCCCTGACATCCTCCGCTTCGCCGTCACCGTCTAGCACCGCCGCTCGCTGTTGCCTGCAAGGTTTCGCGTCGCAACGAGCCTTACCTAGGCCCCAGCCACTCTCCTATCAACTACCCTACCCTACCGCGCTGGCTAACGCCCGCAGCGCACGCGCCCGCGACGCAGGATCGAGCCCCCGTCACGCCGCTCTGTCGCTGCGCTCCGCTTTTCCGTCAGTTAGTCAGAGGAAACAGATGAACAGTGGGGACCGTGGTCGAACGCCTTTAGTGCGCCGCCGCTCGCTGTTGCCTGCAAGGTTCCGCGTTGCAACGAGCCTTACCTAGGCCCCAGCCACCCTCCTATCAACTACCCCGCCCTACCGCGCTGGCTAACGCCCGCAGCGCGTGCGCCCGCGACGCAGGATCGAGCCCCCGTCACGCCGCTCTGTCGCCGCGCTCCGCTTTTCCGTCAGTTAGTCAGAGGAAACAGATGAACAGTGGGGACCGTGGTCGTCTTTCAAAAAACCCCCCAACCTTTTTATTTTCTAAACCCGCGGTCCAGCCTACCCCACCTGTCAGCCGCTCTAGCAGTATTGCAGAAAAGTCCCTCGGTTCCTCAGGCCGTAACCCGCGCTCCAGCTCGGCCCCGCCTGGCAGTCACTGCGCGCTCGTTCGCTGTCACGTGGGCCTCCAGTTGCTGGCCCACCCATCAGTCGCAGAGGCTGGCCAGGCCGCGGTGAGAAAAGAATTCGCGCGCGGTTTCGCCCAGTCAGCAACTGGCCCACCGTCAGCGGATGTGGCTAGGCTTGCCTGGGTGACAAAAGTCCTCTCTGTTGCCTGTTTTATTTAACCCAAATTCAAATTATTTAAAGTCAAATTCAAACCAGTTTTCAAATAACTTTTAATTTACAAATCCAAATAATACAAATAATATATGTTTTGGAATCAGAAAAATGTGAGGAATTCAAATATGCCATTCAAAATAATGTTTGAACACTTTAAATTTCGAGATGATTAAAATTACCATAAAATGCCCTTTTCTTAATAAATTAATAACTTTAATTCTACAACTCCAAATTTAACAGATAATAGGTGTAAATCGATCAGCGCGAGGAGCCCGTTCTATCTATGCAGTCCTTGTTCTGAATTGAAGCATGCATCATGTCATTATTAAAAATCTGAACTGTTTATGGCAATAAAAATTGGAATAAATAAATAATAAAATGCTTTAATTCTTGCACCACACCTCACCCTTGCCATGCTACTTTAATGCCATGTAAATTGTGCATCATTCATCATGGCATTCTTGTTTGCTTGTCACATTTTAATTCATATGCTTGTGCACTTTATTTATGTTGGCCCTTGTTTGTTTGGTTCTTCTTCGAATAGACGCCCAGCAGGAGAATTACCAGGAATCACAGGAGTACTACCCATATCCATCTCTCGCTTCCACTGAGCTGCCAGGCAAGCACTACCACATGCTTGCATACATACAATACCTATTGCCTCTATCTTATTCTTGCATAACTGAGTCGTGATTGCATTAAATTGAATCCCATGTACTGCATAGCCTTTACTTTTAAACCCCACCAAAGCTTGTTCCTCCATCCCATGAGCCATTACTACATGAGTTGTTTGAGCCATGCGAGTCGTAGAAAAGCATGTGTAGGGTATGTGAGTGTCGGAGGAATAACGAGGTACCTAAACAACTTAACAGGAGTAGTAATGGGATAACTAATGAAAGAGGCACCGGTGAGCAATATCTGCTATTTGGTTTTTCATGCTCACTTGTGTCCCGTAGGGCCCCGAGTACTTGATTCCTGTTCCTTGACTATTCGCACTATCCACATCCGGGAGGCCTTATGGACCCCCCTGAGCCAGAGCTTGATTCATTCTTATTTCTTGGGGCCACAAAGTAGTTTGGGGCTTTATTACTATCCTGTAATTATGCCATGTTACTGTTTTATTAAGATTGTGCGAGGAGCACCTGTACTGTTTAAGAATTGCGGAGTGTTTTCGCGGTATCGACAAGCCAGTCACATTTTCGGGTTCCCAGTCGTTTACAGCCATTGGCGCAAACCTTGGGTCCGTCTCGGAGCCGGCCAACTTCGTTGTGGGTAGCTTAATGGGGTGGCCCCCTAAAATATTTCTGAATCCTGTGATTGCTTTGTCGTGAATGCCTTGTTGGGTTTTGATTTGGTTTTTCCGAGGTTGATCGAGTGTGTGTTGCTATTCGTGCACCCCTGCAGGGTAAATATTTTTGAAAGCCGTGTCCGTGGTTATGGACGACTTGGAGCACAGTTTCTCGATCATAGACAAGTATAACTAAAGTACCGCTTTTAATTTGACTAAGTACTTGACTAGTAAATAGTGCAATACTCATGGAATGATTAATAAAACTGCCAACGGATGATGGGGGTTGTTCGTCCGCTTCCTCATTGGTAAGCGAGGAGGAGGATGGATCTGTTAATTATACTGTTATAACTGTTGTCCTTAATTCACGGACTTCCGTCTATCATTGGTTAGGCAGAAGGTTAGCGAGTATCTGTAGAATTGTTAGGTATTATCTTTTGCTGCAATTGCGTCACCCTAGGTTGTGTCCCCTTTAGCGGCATAAAGACTTGCTGAGTACCCCTAGGGTCTCACACGATAAATTGTTTGATTCAGATGAACAGGTGTACCCGCAAGATGGATACTGGGTGGAAGAGACAGATGATGTTGGCAACGATAGTTCGGTGTAGAGATTCCGGGAACGGGGATCCATGAGATCTGTGGGCGGGATGTGTTTATTTATGGGGCATCTTATGCCGATTTGCTTCTTATCCGTACTCGGATCTTGTTTTCCGCTTCCGCCTGATACTCTGATGTGTGATGTATGAGGAGCTATCCTAAATTATTATATCTATCTAGGACATTTGAATCTTGCCTTATGGCGTTGCAATATTTCTATTTCTTTTAGATGGAATGGCTCTGAGGACTGTTGTATGTGGCTTGCATACATACTCATTTGTGTATGTAGTTGATCCCTTCGTCTGCTGATTACGCCGCTCGTTCTTGTCCCGTTGTCTGAAAGTGGTTAGGACGGTCGAAAGGTCTACCGTGAGTGGCCCTGGGCCCCACCGTACTATTTTAACCACTTTCATTCATCCAGGCATGTAACTAAGAGTGTAATTCACCGAGGTAGTTACAACAAAGGATTGTTGTTTTCTCCCTAGTATCAACAACACATCTAGTACCTTAGAGATTTCTGTCACTTCCCCAGATTACCAGAGGAATGAACCCACTATCGAGCATAAATACTAACTCTTGGAGTTGCTAGAATCTACTTGGCCAAGATAGCTACTAACAACGGAAAGCATGCAAGATCAAAAATAACAAAGACATGATAGAATCAATAATCAATATGAAATAGCATCTCAATATCCATCGGATCCCCACAAACACAACATGCAGAATTACAAATAGATGATCTTGATCATGAACGGAGCTCACAAGATCTAAACATGAAAGCACAAAGGAGGAGAACCAGCCATCTAGCTACTACATGGATCCGTAGTCCAAGGATGAACTACTCACGCATCACACTCGAGGCTTGCATGGTGATGAAGAAGGCCTCCAGGGTGAATTCCCCTCTCCGGCAGGGTGCCGGGAAGAGCTTTAGATCCCTCCCGATCTAGGGATGGAGATGACGGTGGCTATAGTCTCTTTCGTGGATTTTTGATCGGGCCCTTAGGGTTTTCATCTCGGGGGTAATATATAAGCGGAAGGAGAGGCCGAGGGGGTGTCGGGAGCCACCACACCACCCCCTGGCGCGGGCCTAGCCTGGCCGCGCGGCTAGGTGGTGTGGCCGGCCCCTGGCCCTTCTCCGTCTCGTATTCTGGCACTTGATGTCTTCCGAAAAATAGGCACTTTGGCTTTTGTCCCGTCCAATTCCGAGAATATTCATTTTCTGACTTTCCTGGAACCAAAAATAGCAGAAAACAGGCAGCTGGCATTGTGTCTCTTGTTAATAGATTTGTCCAAGAAATCATATGAAAAGTACTCCAAAGTTGGAACAAAACACAAGAAAGTGGATAAAACCAAGCATGGAACATCAAAAATTATAGGTACATTTGCAATGTATCAGGCAACAACCGCTTCTCACATCATCCTCATAATCACAACAGTCAGCAATCGACATCAATCGAATTACTGCACTATTAAGGGATGTAATCCCGTAGGACGTATCCCATGGCATGGATAACATTATAAGTGCTAGCACGCCTCCGTCTACCAACAGGTAGTTCCCTCCATCAAGTCCCCATGAGAGGCAAATACTGAGAGGTCGACTTCTCTCAACATCAAGATGTAGAAAATCTAACACATGGTCACAATGATGAATATCATAATAGACTTTATATTATTTCAATCTCATACTAGGGTTTCTCCATCTCCGCAAGAACTAATGATCTACTCAGACATGGAGGCAATCAACATCATGGCAATATAATGGAATCTATCATAGATGCATAGTACTTGTATAAATCCACAACGAGTACGAAAATTACAACAAGATCTAAACAAGATGTAGATGGGATGGATGGAGATGGTGGTGATGCAGCGGTGTATGATGAAGATCGATGCCTTAGCCTCCGGATCTGCGCAGGGTGAAGATGGATCCCCGGTGGATGAGTTCCCCCTCCAGATGCCTTCCAGAGGTGAGGTTTCTGTGATTTCTGGGTGTTCTGTCTGTCTTCTCTCTGATCTAGTTGCACGGGGTGAAACTATTTGAGGAGGAGGAGGCGGTGCCAACTATACGGCTAGAACTATACGGCCAGAATATTTATTCCGGTCGTATAGTTGGTCATTGAACCCCATGTCTCCTTTATTCGCTTCTGGTTTTCTTCTGGTATTATTAATATTTCCCAAATAAGTGATTTACGTTTTTTGAGTCCTTTTCTCCATAGTACAACTGCCCCAAGAATTGTATCCCTTGGATCCATCATTTGTCCTGATCCTGGTGAAAACAGACATAAAATGTGCACGCAAGCGCCGTAAATACCAAGATCCTACATCTACAATGCAAAATAATAGTGTAAAACATGATGTGAATATGCACTCATCAGGAGGCCAGACAATTAACTGCCAAAGAAACGGCTCAAGAGGTTGAGGACGCGAAGCTAGAGAGTTTGCTAGGACAAATCCATCTTCGGGAACAAAGGATAAGGGCTGGTGGAGTTCCGCCTCCACGGGTGCGCCCTTAACTTTACCCGAGTTGGTTTTTGATGAGATGCGCACCAGCTTACAGAAGTTGCATCACGAACACATCGTAAGTCTTCTACTCAACTCTTTTTACTGCCTTTATATCATATACTCTAGCCTCCAAGCATTATATCGGATAGGAACTAGGAGTGTAAAATCCAAGTTGATGCTTCTAGGATGCTAAAGAATGAAGTAGTGTAGCCCCAAGGCTCATGCTGAAATTTAACTTAGTTAAAACAGTAGCTCGAGTCTTAGTAGCTCTCTGGCTCTGGTTATTATTATGACTTACAGAAAGTTAATTGTTATAACCAGGAACTATTGAGGAACATATGCAACAAGCAGAAAGAGATTAAGGCTCATTGACTTGAAAATGCAAAGTTGAAGGTGGAAAAGGACAAGGCAGAAGATAAGATTTTCCGACTATCCTGTTTACTGTTTTATGTGTCGAATGTATGATTCGACTGTCTTTTTCTTTTGCAATTCCATACTTGCTGAAACAGCCTTGCAAGATGGTGGAGGAGGCAGATAATTTCAAGGTCTTCAAGTTGGAGAATGTCGTACTCCATGCCGAGTTAGAGAAACTCAAGAAGGATCACAAAGAGAGCGTGCAGAACCTCCTAGATTCCAATGACCACGCCACGTTGAAAGTCGGCAAGACCATTGCCCTCCGTGATAAAGAAATTGTAAATTTGGAATCAGAAATGAACATGCAAGGTGATATCACCCAGGCGCTCCAGGAAGAATTCTGAGGCATGAGGGAGGAATGTGCCCAAGTGGATCAATACATCCTTGGTAAATTACCTAAACCATATATTTTTTCCTTTAAAATTTTCCGACTATGTTTGCACCGGAAGTTTTAACTTTGTCTTTTTATAGAGCTCCTCAATGTTACATATGCCTCCTTGTATGAGTCCTGCACAAGCCGGCTTGTCACGGTTGGAGATTTGATCCATGACTTCCGCCAAATTCTTGAAGAATCTGGCGAAGTCGTTAATCTCTCCAACCTTGACAAGATTTCTGCCTTGGAGATGAGGGACAAGGTCAAGGAGTTTCCGAAGTTGATTGAGGACTGGAAGATGTCGTATGCCTAGACAACTGCCCAAAATGCCCTTACCATGGTGATGAGTCACCATAGTAACATGGAAATCTAGCAAGTGACCAAGGGTATTTCGACTGTTGATGAAGACAATAATGACCAAGATGACAAAGCCATTTGGGAGTCTTGCGCCAAATACACTTGTAGTGTGGCCGAGATGACCAATCATTCCATGTCGTTCTTCCAGTATGTTGTCGTGCCACCAAGCCCCCTGCTGAAAGAGACAGAAGCTTCCAAAGACAATGATGAGAAGACCGAGTCTGGCATAGCGGCAAGATCTCTGACTCCACCACCTATAGCATAGATTCGAAAAAACTATGCATTATTTTGAAACAAGTGATTTAATATAAGTAATTACTTCAGAACTTTTTTGTTTATACTTTTTGTTTATTTGGCTTTTCCACTTAGCCGGACAACCTTCAACATGGAAACACTTCCGAGGAACAGAGATCAATTGCTAAACTAGTTTAAACCCAGAAAGATAACGGGCTTCCAGAACCAACAATTCAGTACTCGAAAGATGCCCGTGTCTAAGTAATCAGAAAAATAACCAAAGTCTAAACAGAAAATGAGACTTACATCCCAAAGGTAGCATCTTTTGTAGAATCATAAATCTAATTAGAACAAACATGAGAATAAAGTACTTTTAAGCATTCTGAGATTTTCGAGTTTGACATGATCATTCGGAAATAAGATGGTACTTTAAACATCTCAGTAAAAAATATTGAGGGAACCAACACTTTATTTTACTTTGAACATGTACATATGTATGATTACAAGAAAAGAAAACTTAAGAATAGAAGGGACGTAGTTGAGCAATGTTTCATGGATGATCTAGTTCATCCGTATTTTTACTACCACTAGCTCTCTTTCTATTTCGAGTATCGGGTCTTTCCTTGATTGGTGTCATATGGGTTAAATAGTACAACCCATTGTGCAGTACTCTGCTAATCATGAAGGGTCCTTCCCAAATCGGGAAATTTTGTGCTTTCTTTCTTGCACTAGTCAGAGAACTAGGTCGCCCTTTTTGAAGGAACAATTTTTGACTCTCTGATTATGATACTTGCGCAACTTTTTCTGATAGGCTGCAGATCTCTATTCTGCATGTACGCGAATTTCCTCGAGTATATCAAGGTCATCTTGTCAAGATACTTCGGTATACTCTTTGACATACGTAGCAACTTTGGGAGAAATTTGGATTAAACCACTCATAAGTATTGCCTCTTCACCATAGACCAAGAAGAAAGGTGTGTATCTGGTTGACCTGTTAGGAGTAGTTTGTAAGCTCCAAATAATTGAAGGTAATTCGTCCGCCCAAGTCCCGCAGCACGATGAAGTGGTGCTTCGGGACGAGCTCAAATGCCCTGCAGAATAAGACCATTTTCCCTTTCAACTTGTCCATTGGCTTGTGGATGTGCGACTGATGCTATATCGAGTCAGATCCCTTGATCTTCAAAAAATTTGGCAAGTTCTGCCATTGAAAACTTGCTCATGTTTTTTGTAATAATATTGTGCGGATAGCCGAATCGGATTATGACATCCTCAATGAATCTTTTTGTTGTGTCCCCATCACAACTTGTTATGGGTTTGGCCTCAGTCTATTTGGTGAACTTATCCACCATCACTAGTAGGTGAGTAAATCTACTTGGTGCCCGTTTAAACGGTCCTACCATGTCAAGCCCTGAGACCTCAAAGGGCCAAGTAATCGGAATTGTTTGTAGCTGACCAGCCGAAACAAGGGCTTGTTTGGCAGCCTTTGCACGTCTTGACTAGTTGTTCGGCATCTACCTTAGCTGTAAGCCCAAAAAACTATGTAGAAAATCTTTTTCCACTAAGGATCTGGCTATGGCATGATGGCCGCACTCGCCTTCGTGGATTCGCCTTAGGATTTCCACTCCTTTCGGACAAACACAGCGCTGAAAGACCCCAGATACACTTGAAGGAAATATGCCCTAGAGGCAATCATAGAGATGATTGTATTTCATATGTATCCATGAGTTTTTATAATGTTCCTTGAATATCCATATATCAGACAACTTGTATTGATTGGCAATTATGTGAATTGTTTGTGAAACTCTTTACTTGTATGGTTATCTAATAGTTGTCCCTAGTCAGAGTTCATGTGAGGACACACGTGAATATTAGACTAGCACATCGATTGGTTGATGACTATGTTTCGCAAGTCATAGACATGGAGATGTCAAACCAATGATGTGGACACATGTTATGAACATGGGGTTGGACTGACCCAACTTGAGACTGGCAATAATACTTGCAGCTCTCTCTACACATCGTGTACATTTTGTCCTTAGACCTGAGATTGTCGCATGTACTTGAGATGTGGATCGACCTACTTTGGGGCTATCAAACACTACTCCGTAACTGGGTAGTTATAATGGTAGCTTTCAGATTTGTCCTGATACATGCTGCAAGGCATCGGCCAATCAAGACAGGATTTGCCCCTCTCTACTTGAGAGAGATATCTCTGGGCCCCTCGAATGATCGGATCCAGAAATGCATGGCCGTGCTACATATGGTTAAGAGTTAACCTAGTAAAGGGATTCCGAATCATAGTATCGTGAAAGAGAGGTTAGCTTGGAACTAGACCAAATATCGCAGGGAAAAAGGAAATACATGTACTCAACCTTGTGATGGTTCGTCTGAATGATATTTATATGCGTTTAGGAGTTGGCATGTCTTGCTAGAGGCCGCTACCAACTATTGACAGAGTAAGTGTACTCGTGTCATGTCTATACGTGTATAAACCTATAGGGTCACACACTTTAGTGACTGGAAGCCTAATGAGGATTGGATCTAAATTAGACCAGGCTTAGGATGCTAATGGGCTGCTAATGTAGAAGCCCACCAGGGTGCCTATACAAGAGAGAGTGAGGCAAGATGAATCGGGTTGAGCATTCCACCCAGCCGCCACTCCTCTCACGCATGTCTTACACGTGCAGACCTCGCTGTCTGTCGTGTGACCTTCCACTCCGGACGTGTGGATACCTTGGAGGTGCTTCAGCTGTAGCACTTGGACGAGCCACGCAAAAGGGGAGCTTCTCGTGGGACGAGGACGAGGAGGAGACATAGAACATCTACACTGCCTCGACGTGCTTCATCGAGTTATGCAACTGTGCATCTAGTGGTAATCCCGTGATCTATGACAATAGTATTCCTGGTTGACGCGGTAGAAAATTTTGATTTTACGCTAGTGTAGCCTACCCGTTGTCCTACAGTGGTATTAGAGCCGATGATGTTCAGTCATAGGTTCGGGAAGTTTGCATATGGTGATATGTAGATTGATATGAATGATGTGATCATTTGTATGGTGGTGGTTCTGGATTGATCTATGATCTTACTTTCCGTGATTGTGATTCTAAGGTCGTCAAACGACTTACCCCTACTAGTTGGTTTCCGCCATCAGGGTAGACAGTGACACATAAATCAAGTTGAATCACGTGAAGATCAATATGATTGATCGAATTGGGAACTAGATTTGAATCGACGTACCGTGATCAAAGGAGTTTGGTCGAATCAGAACAATAGTTGGTTTATGATAAATTTGATTTGCCAATCAAAATCCTTAAATAAAATTGCATAGATTCGATCTCTCGTTTTTCACAAATTTCCGGACGCCCATAGATACCGTGAGGGGCGCTGCCCCTTCGAATCCCGCATGGGGAGACCCCCTAGACCCCCCTTAGTTGTAGCCCCTTTTTGTATCATGTTAAGGTTCATAGGTGTTGTGTTTTCACATGATCCGGTTGAATGCGATTCTATGCACAACTTGTTTTTGCAGGATGTATGCGATCAGTATGGCCCAAAATGTATGTGATGCATGCATGTATTTTTCATGACCTGCATGTCATGAGTAGGGTAACACGGCTGGAGCCATATGTGTTGTCAATTATTGTAATGGCATGCGTGCCAACTTGTGATGATCCCAGTACCATGTAATTTTGATTACTAGCTGTTAGGAGTAATAGCTTGTATTAGTTCTTGGAGAACTCATCACTTGGAGGATGGCTCGCATAGAGCATGAAGATGGAGGTCATCATGGTGGACAGGTTCTATGGCGATGGAGATCACCATGAGAAAATGGGACATACTGTATCACATCTATGTGAATGCTTAGATGATAGAAGTAGAACGATCCCTCACAAAGTTTAAGTTAAAGCATGCCCTCCCAACCAAACCTTGAACCATCCTATGCCTTGTACAATCGTTGGTGGGTCTATGAAATTAGGGTGCCACGGTTTTCCTTGGCTAGATGGGTTTGTATCGGATACCTACAGGCATAAGCGTTGGTGAGCTTAACAAGGTCATCTTAACATTTAAGGACCTTGGGTCATAAAGGTTGGGTGCCTAGTTTTTACATAGAGATGTCACCCAACAACAAGAGTCATATGTGATATGATTAGCAAAAGTTGCTTATAGATTTACCTTGTCTTCTAGCAGTGATGCTAAAGCTCACTAGTCGACTTGTTAATTGTGGATCTTGAATCACTTAGTATCAATAGAGGGATGTTGATTTAAGTGGGAGTATATGCTATTAAATTGTTTAATATGTTTTACTCTTTCATGGTTACATGGCTTAGTATTTTGCATGTTTTTATGTTGTAGATCAATGGCACTGAAAACTTCATCACCCTTTGCTTTACGTTCAATTTTTTTAAAAGATAAACTAAATGGAACAAAATTTTCAGACTGGGTCCGTAACCTGAGAGTTGTTCTCGGGTCTGATAAAAAGGAAACTATTCTAGATACCCCAATCCCAGATGAACCTGCTGATAATGCAACTACTGCCCTTAAAAATGCCTACAAGAAAGCATGTGATGAATCTCTTGAGGTTAGTTGTCTTATGCTTGCATGCATGGAACCTGATCTTCAAAAGCAGTTTGAGGATCAGGAAGCGTACGATATGATCGTCGCGCTTAAGGACATGTTCTAGACTTAGGCTAGGACTGAGAGGTACAATGTTGCTAAGTCCTTTGTGGAATGCAAGCTGATAGAGGGAGCAGTTGTAGGCCCCCATGTGATCAAAATGGTTGGTTACAGTCAGACTTTTGAAAATCTTGGTTTTCCATTAGGCCAAGAGTTTGCTACTGATTTCATTTTGGCATCTCTTCCATCTAGCTATGGGCATTTCATTTCGAACTACCATATGAATGGGGTGGAGAAGGGCCTTAATGAGTTATGTGGGATGCTAAAAACAGCAGAATGTGACATTAAGAAGAGTGCAGGCCATAGCTATGTGATGGTTGTGCAGAACAAGCCTAACTTCAAGAAAAAGGGCACTTCTTGGCAGAAGAAGAAGGGCAAGGCTAAGGATACGATCCCTAAGCCAAACCCTGCACCCAAGCAAAAGGCTGGACCTGCAGGAGACACTGAGTATTTCTTTTGTCATGAATATGGCCACTGGAAGAGAAACTACAGCAAGTACCAGGCTTCATTGAAGAAGAGTGGAAGTAAGAGTACTTCCCACTCAGGCACGCTTGTTGTAAATGTTGTGGACATTTTTCTCGCAGATTCTTATGTTAGCTCTTGGGTATTTGATATCGGATCGGTTGCTCATATTTGCAATTCGATGCAGGGGCTAAAAAGGACTAGAGAAGTGCAGAAAGGCAAAGTGGACTTTCATGTCAGAAATAAAGCAAGGGTGCTGCATTATTCTTCGGTGTCATGGAGCTTCACCTTCCATCAGGATTTATTATGGAGTTAAATAATTGTTATTACATTCCTAGTATGGGTCGAAACATTTTATCACCTTCATGTTTGATGAGGGATGGTTATTCATTCGCGAGTACAAACAATGGTTGTGTAATCTCTAAGAATGCTATGTTTGTGGCTGATGCTCCCATTGTGAATGGGTTATTTATTTTAAATCTTGATGATGCATATGTTTACAATGTTAGTGCTAAAAGGCTTCGGCCTAATGATTTGAGTCCTACCTATTTATGGCATTATCGTTTGGGGAATATAAGTGAAAAGCGCATGAAGAAGCTCCATGGTGATGGTCTTCTAACTTCGTTCGATTTTGAATCATACAAGACATGTCAAGCTTGTTTACTTGGAAAGATGACCAAGACGCCTTTTACGGGTTTTCCCGAGAGAGCGACAGACTTGTTGGAACTCATACATACTGTTGTATGTGGACCAATGAGCATGACAGCGAGAGGAGGATATCACTACTTCATTACTTTCACTGATGATTTCAGTAGATATGGCTATGTCTACTTGATGAAGCATAAGTCTGAAACTTTTGAAAAGTTCAAAGAGTTCTAGAGTGAGGTAGAGAATCAACGTGGCAAGAAAATAAAGGCCTTGCGATCTGATCACGGATGTGAATATTTGAGTCACGAGTTTAGCAATCATCTTAAAGTTGCGGAATTGTTCCACAGCTGACGCCGCTCAGAACGCCTCAAAGAAACGGGGTCTCCGAACGGCTTAATCGAACTTTGTTGGACATGGTTCGATCGATGATGATCCAGTCAGATTTACCATTATCATTTTGGGGTTACGCTCTAGAAACAACAGCTTTCACACTAAATAGGGTATCGTCTAAATCTATAGTTAAGACACCATATGAGATGTGGACTGGAAAGAATCCCAGTTTGTCTTTTCTAAAGATTTGGGGTTGTGATGCATTTGTCAAGCGACTTTAGTCAGACAAGCTAACACCCAAATCGGATACATGCATTTTTGTGGGATACCCAAGGGAAACCTTAGGGTATTACTTCTACAACCGAGAAGAGGGCAAAGTGTTTGTCGCTCGTAGCGGTGTTTTCCTAGAGAAAGAGTTTCTCATAAAGGGAACGAGTGGAAGGTCGGTGCAACTTGAAGAAGTTCAAGATGAGCCAGTCGAGGATGCTTCTACGAGTGATGCTATTGTAGCAGAACAAGTTGAGGAACCCGTCGCAATAGAAGCAACACAACCACGAAGGTCGGTGAGGCTCCGCGAAGCACGGGAATTATTATTATTAGTCAATGATGAGCTTGTGACCTATGCAGAAGCGATGCTGGACCTAGACTCTGAGAAATGGCTGATTGCCATGAGATCCAATATAAAGTCCATGAGAGACAATCAAGTTTGGAACTTGGTTGACCTGCCTGATGGCTTTAAAGCCATTGAGTGCAAGTGGATCTATAAGAAGAAGATTGATATGGATGGAAATGTTCACATTCATAAAGCTCTACTTGTTGCAAAAGGTTATCGACAAGTTCAAGGAGTTGACTACGACAAGACTTTCTCGCCCGTAGCGATGCTTAAATCTATAGGGATCATTCTAGCCATTGCTGCATATTTCTACTAAGATATGGTAGATGGACATCAAGATGTCTTTCTTAAATGGAATCATTACTGAGGACGTGTATATAATGCAGCCCGAAGGTTTTGTCGATCCAAACAATGCTGGAAAGGTATGCAAACTTCAAAAGTCTATTTACGGGTTGAAGCAAGCATCTCAGAGTTGGAACATTTGATTTGATGAAGTTGTAAAGGAGTTTGGCTTCATCAAAAATGAACAAGAACCTTGTGTGTATAAGAAAGAAAGTAGGGAATCGCTTGTATTTCTAATCTTATATGTAGATGACATATTACAAATTGGAAATGGCATTCCTATGCTTGAGTCTGTTAAGACCTCATTGAAAAAGAGTTTTTCTATGAAGGACTTAGGAGAAGCGGCATACATTATGGCTATCAAGATCTATAGAGATAGATCAAGGAGGCTAATTGGATTAAGCCAGAGTACATACATTGACAAAGTGTTGAAACAATTTAGCATAGAAGAGGCTAAGAAGGGGTTCTTGACCATGTCTCGCGACATTAAACTTAGCAAGACTCTGTGTCCTTCGACCACTGAGGAGCGAGAGCGCATGAGTAGGGTTCCATATTCTTTGGCTATTGGATCCATCATGTATGCAATGACATGTACTCGCCCAGATGTTTCCTATGATCTAAGTGTTACGAGCATATACCAGACTGATCCAGGTGAAAGCCACTAGACAACGGTAAAAAATATCCTTAAGTACTTGAGAAGGACTAAGGATATATTCCTAGTTTATGGAGGTGATGTTGAACTCAGTGTAAAGGGTTACACAGATGCGAGTTACCTTAATGACTCAGATGACTCCAAATCACAATCAGGTTATGTGTTTGTCATGAATGGTGGTGCTGTGAGCTGGAAAAGTTCCAAGCAAGATACATTAGCCTCCTCTTCAACAGAAGCTGAATATATTGCCGCCTCGGAGGCCCCTTCTACCATCTCTCTATCTCCCTCATCTCTTAATAGTTCGGTTTTCCGCGATTTTTTCCATTCCTCTGTGTAAATAGCCTAATATGGGTTCACAATCAATAACATCTTCACCATCGAGAGTAACGATCAGTCGAAGAACACCATGCATTGATACAAAGGAAGCGGTTTGGATTAGGAATTTCTTGATCGCTCTTGGTGTGGTTCAGGGCGCGTCCGATCCCATGGACGTTTATTGTGACAACAATGGTGCTATTGCACAAGCCAAGGAACCTAGACAGCACCAAAAGAACAAACATATTCGCATGCGTTACCATCTGATTCGTGAGTTCATTTATGATGGTAGTGTCATGTTATGCAAAATACGTACGGACTCAAATGTTGCTGATCCCTTGACAAAGCCACTCCCACAGCCTGCACATGAAGCACACACAAGAGCAATAGGTATTAGATACTATCTAGATTGACTCTAGTGCAAGTGGGAGACTCAAGGAAATATGCCCTAGAGGCAATCATAGAGATGATTGTATTTCATATGTATCCATGAGTTTTTATAATGTTCCTTGAATATCCATATATCAGACAACTTGTATTGGTTGGCAATTATGTGAATTGTTTGTGAAACTCTTTACTTGTATGGTTATCTAATAGTTGTCCCTAGCCAGAGTTCATGTGAGGACACACGTGAATATTAGACTAGCACATCGATTGGTTGATGACTATGTTTCGCAAGTCATAGACATGGAGATGTCAAACCAATGATATGGACACATGTTATGAACATGGGGTTGGACTGACCCAACTTGAGACTGGCAATAATACTTGCAGCTCTCTCTACACATCGTGTACATTTTGTCCTTAGACCTGAGATTGTCGCATGTACTTGAGATGTGGATCGACCTACTTTGGGGCTATCAAACACTACTCCGTAACTGGGTAGTTATAATGGTAGCTTTCAGATTTGTCCTAATACATGCTGCAAGGCATCGGCCAATCAAGACAGGATTTGCCCCTCTCTACTTGAGAGAGATATCTCTGGGCCCCTCGAATGATCGGATCCAGAAATGCATGGCCGTGCTACATATGGTTAAGAGTTAACCTAGTAAAGGGATTCTGAATCACAGTATCGAGAAAGAGAGGTCAGCTTGGACCTAGACCAAATATCATAGGGAAAAAGGAAAGACATGTACTCAACCTTGTGATGGTTCATCCGAATGATCTTTATATGCGTTTAGGAGTTGGCATGTCTTGCTAGAGGCCGCTACCAACTATTGACGGAGTAAGTGTACTCGTGTCATGTCTATACGTGTATGAACCTATAGGGTCACACACTTTAGGGGCTGGAAGCCTAATGAGGATTGGATCTGAATTAGACTAGGCTTAGGCTGCTAATGGGCTGCTAATGTAGAAGCCCATCAAGGATGCCTATATAAGAGAGAGTGAGGCGAGCTGAATAGGGTTGAGCATTCCACCTAGCCCGCACTCCTCTCACGCATGCCTTGCATGTGTAGACCTAGCAGTCTGTCGTGTGACCTTCCACTCCGGACGTGTTGATACCTCGGAGGTGCTGCAGCGTAGCAATTGGACGAGCCGCGCAAAAGGGGAGCTGCTCGTGGATGAGGACGAGGAGGAGATGTAGAACATCTACACTGCCTGACGTGCTTCATTGAGTTCCACAACTGCACGTTTAGTGGTAATCCCGTGATCTATGACAATAGTATTCCTGGTTGACACGGTAGAAAATTTTGATTTTACGCTAGTGTATCCTACCGGTTTCCTACAACACTCAGTTTATAGAACTCGCCATTGATGATCGTATAGGCTTTGGCTCGTCGTATGGTCCGCCGGCTTAGTACCTCATCTTAAGGTAATTTTTTGTCTACCAAGAAATCAAGGTAGGGTTTTTTCTAGTTGGGAATAATAGTTAGGACTACTATGAGTGGTGAGTCAGATTTGGTCGTGTACTCCTTATCAACTCTTGTGATGGAGGGAACTTTTAGTTCCTCCAAAAAAGCACCATTCGAGACCTGTTTCCATTCGGAGCCTAATCTTTATAGCGCATCCGCTTCCTCATTTTCTGCTCTAGGGATGTGCTAAATCTTGAACCCTTCGAATGATTTAGATAGTTCATCCATGACAGCTTGGTAAGCTGACATGTGCTTGTTTGACCTACAGTGATAGGATACTTGCTGAGCAACTAAATCCGAGTCTTTGTAGCACATGATTCGATGGACATCGACATCTTTGGCAATTCAAAGTCCATGCAGCAATGCTTCATACTCGGCAATGTTATTGTTTGCCGTGAAGTGAATCTTTAACACATAGAACATCTTATCTCCTTGGGGCAATTTGAGCACCACACCAGCCCCCGAGCGCTTTCGATCCATCAAAATGAAGGGTACAACATTTTGACTCTGGGGTACTAGTATTTTTTGCCGTCTTTGTCCAATCAGCAACGAAGTCCGTAAGGATGTGGGATTTGATTGTTGTTCGTGGTTTGTATGAAGGGTTCCGCAGCAGAAAACAAAAAAAATCCTACGTTGGAACCGCCTAATACTGCCAAGATCTATCGATGTAGTAATGCGGTAATGGCCGAGGCATAAATAATACATACCCTTGTAGACTGTACGCGGTTAACTTTCCGAGGGGAACGTGGTTGAAGTAGTCGAACCCGCAGCCGACCTCAAGGTCGCAAAGTTCCTCGCAGGTCACCCCTTGTTCCTTCTTCATCGTGCAACAACTCTAGCTCATGACATCCAAGGTGCCTCAGGTGAGGCCCCTCGTGGTTTCGTACACATACGGTGTACGATGATGACCTCCGATTCCTTGATCCCTGCCGGGAGTGCGGAAGTAGATCTCCGGCTTGGAATCCCTACAACCCAACGGCGTGCTGCAGGTGCGGTGTCTCTTGCATGGACAATCCTTACTTGGGACCATGCCAACACATGGAGATGGGAGAGAGAGGGAAGGAGAAAGTCAACCAAAAGGACTTCTCCAAATATTGGTGTGTCTCATCCCACCCATGGGCACCTCTTTATATAGGGGGAGGGGGTGTGCCCTCCCCTTTGGGTTTCCCATGTGGGACTAAACAAGGGAGAGAGGGGGAGGCGCCATGGGCCTCATGGGCCAGCCGGCCAGGGGTGGGCCCCACCCTGCGCATAGCCCTAGGCTGTCCGGGTGGGCCCCCTTGAGGCGGCTAGGCCTTGGCCTTTGGCCCTTCCCTCCTTTGGTTTCCCCTCATGGGCCCTTTTTCCTTAGGATGTTTGGCCCATTAGTGGAATACCCCTTTAAATTAGATTTTAATATTATATTTAATATTAATTACATTAATTAATATGTAAATACATATTACAAAATCTGATTTGACCCGAAACACCTTTCGGTTCCCTTTCGATTTCCTCAGAACGACTTTGGATCTTTCCCGGAACGATTCCGATTCTCTCACGGAACTTTTCCGGTTTCCTTTTCTCTTTCATATGGTGATTCCAACTTACAGAGGATCTCTAGCTCATCGTACCCTTAAGTTTATTTCCCCACGGCTCGGGAATGGCACAGACATGATCTCCATCAATGATCAATAGCGGGACCGGATGCCCATAATGACCCCTGTGCATTCCACGATGATAATGTCGTCTGAACCGTAAACAGTCGTTTCCCATTCCCTTTGCCAATTGATACCTAGTTCACATGAGATTTGATTACGGTATCTCCATACCTTCGTTTGATCTCGTTACCGATGAACTTGTTTTCTCGTTTCCGTGTCGTTACATTCCGTGACCCAGTCACACACTTGCAAGCTTCGTTAATGCAACATCACCGAGATGGCCAGTAATGTATATGTCCATTACATGGATGGGCAAATCCTGGTCTTGATATGTACTCCTCTACGCGCCCCTTTGGGAAACCTGAGTGGCTCCTTTTCGATCGCCCAGTCACGGAGTGATACTTGATAACCATCTAAGCTCCCTCCAGAATGGTGATTTGCATTACCTCATAGTCTAAGGATCAGGTTGCGAGGTTTCCTTAGTTTATCATTAATGGTGAACTTTGTAACTAGATCTCATTAAGATACAACTGGTTGGGTTGTTTGTATATCACATCATTCAACTAATGATGTGACCTCATTGTCAATTGCCATAAATTCCCATGATCTCGAAACCCTAGATCATCCTCATGACCAAAGAACTAGTTCGCTAGAGGTAACTAGAGACTTGGTTTGTTTATATACCACACGTGTATCAACATTTCGTACTAATACAGTTATAGCACAGTATGAAACTATTATGAACTAATTGAGATATGACAATAAAACCTATTTATTATTTGCCTCTAGGGCATATCTCCTTCAGTCTCCCACTTGCACTAGAGTACAAATAATCTAGCTCGCATTTTACTCATCATAAACCATATCACATATGCGTTTATTGATCATGCATGCTTATGGAAAATGTCCTGTCCATGTTCTATTTTACCAGATCATTATGTCTTTGCAAATCATTAATGTCTTCCTAACTTTGACATTCACACCATTATCACATAATGGGTCGAAGTATTCATTTGGCAACAAAGTGAGACTTTGTTTCTAGTGTTTATAATGACGGTCGTTTTCACTATTGTCATCTAAACTTTGAAACACACTTTGCAATCCTCTGTGTATGTACGGCGGTTATGGCAGCAGAATGAGGCCGGTTTACAGGAGCCTACAGTGACTTTAGATCAGCCTCGAGGGCTTTCTCATGGGCACTATGCCCTGGGACACATCATTCTACATTAAAAGCGAACTAGCCCCGCCATAACAATATACATCACATTAGATGGAGCCTTTATACTTCTATATCTATGTAGATCCTAGTGCATGAAATGCAACTATGGCTCTTGCTTTGCTTCTTACCATTTAAGTACAAACTTAATTTTGGTTTAGTGATTAACTCAAGAATCACTTCAAGACATGTTCTTACAGTTAAGAGCTTGTCCTTTCAGCCAGAACTTCGGGTCACATTACATCGAGTATACAATATGGTTGTATGGAAGAACCTATGACCGAGGCATAGGAGATGCAACACATCTCTTTCTTCCTTTTAACCATAGTTGCAATACTAATTCAATGCTTCATATAGTAAGAACTTCTTTCTTATCTTGTTCCATTCTTAACTTCTTCAGAATCTTGCTGAGGACATTCTGAACATCTTCAGAATCAAGTCCAAGAAGCATTCGAGATTCAATGTTTATTAAACTCACCAATCTATCTCGATAGATCTCATTGTTTAATAACTTCAACTTCATCCCAATTTATCTACTTAAATGTTATCAATACTAATCACATCATTCACATATGTCGTCCACATATTGTAGAATGATTTCACGCTCCCACTCAAATATTGCATCCATATTTGAGATCCAGGGATTTCACTTAGCTCCCACTCAAAATATGTCTGATACATATTATGATTCAACTAATCTACTTAGCTCCCACTCAAAATATGTCTCTTACATATTAAGATTTGGCCAAGCTAATTAGCTCCCACTCAAATGCAGGTCCTCTCGATAATCTTGGACATTCCAAAATTCTTTGATTATCATCAAATTGAGAATTCCATCTACAAGACTTCAATATCCATATATTGCTAGTGTAAATCCAATAGACTCAAGCATCGCTACATTTGTAGTCAACTCCTTGAATTTGTCCATACTTTGTGACAAATCAAGCTTTTACATATCCATTAAGTTTCATTTCCATCTTATGACTTTGAAGTCATTCGGAAATATCAAGTAAACTTCTTTACTTAATAAGATCAAGTAACATGTTACTTTGCAATCTTAAATGTAACTTAATATAGAATATTTTGACTCCTGGTCATTTCGCGCACTTAGGTCCATCATGCTTCTTTTTAATTTGTAGGTATGTCTTGTTCATAAACATGACAAGTGAATCAATAATATATTTCCACGAACTTGCAGACTATATATTGTTGAATCCTACTTTCTTTAGTAAAAGTATTCAATGAAAGTTTATGATCATTATCATTAGTTTCTCCTTTATTTGTAGAGTCCGGTTTCACGAAACAAATTCCACAGCGCCACTCAACAATTTGGAGGCCAGATCAAATACCTTGTTTTGAGATTTTACTTTCTTCCA
This sequence comes from Avena eriantha, assembly GCA_910589775.1. Lineage (NCBI taxonomy): Eukaryota > Viridiplantae > Streptophyta > Magnoliopsida > Poales > Poaceae > Avena > Avena eriantha. Next base: position 256,098,016 of record OU342743.1, on the reverse strand, counting down.
CCTGTATCTTCATCAAGACACGTCAACTTTGGAAAACACCAGGGTTGCCCCATTTTTGGAAGATGTATTCATAATTGCCTAAGAATACGCTACAAAGACTTTTTTATTCGCCACGACTTCAAATTATCGAAACCTCTAGAAACTCGAACGTGTCATAATTCGTATAGTGTTGTTTCCACGAATCTTTAGATGTTCCTTTCTATTTCAAACGAGTGTTTGCTTATTTCAATCTCTAACTCTAAACGATAACTGTAACCCCGATAAGAGATAATATTATACCATATGTATCTAATACATAATGATTATGATATTTAGACATTTCAATACACTCTAAAATTTCCCTATTATCATAATTTGTGAAACCTCTTTCACATGTTCTTTTATGCTAAAATTAACTTAAATACTTTATTTATGCCGATCAAATCGAAGAGACTTTTGCATTCTTGTTAATTCAATATCCTCCTTCATTTTGAAATCTTTTGAACAATTCAAAATAGTTTTCAAACTTATGTTTCATTAAGCAAATTCTCATATTCACTTAAATCCACAATGAAGTGTGAAATAATGATTTCCATTATTTGTTGAAAATACGATAGATCAGTATGTATAAAGTTCAACATTTCTTCTCATATCACTATTTTACCAGAATGCGGAGTTTAAGTCATTCTGCACAACGAGGCATGGTTTTGCAAAGTCTCTAGATTAAGCATCCAAGACCCTGATCTTCATTTAGAATGAAGAACATGCAATAACCAAAATGACTTAAACTACAGTGTCATGTCATCATTAAACTTTGGATATCTTTTAGCATTCTAATCCTTTATAAATGTTTAAACTATTATCATTAACATAGTGTTGAGAGTAACTCATTTATAATCGTAATGTGACCATAAACGGTATTGTTCATAAGAATAGTACAATTGTCTTGTAACTCGTTCATATGAACAATTGTCTCGCCAAAAGCAAGACACACAAACAAGGACTACAAATTATATTGATGTCCACTAATCCAAATGATAAACCTATGAGGAAAGGGGTGATGTCGGCCATCAACTGTTTTGCTTGCCGTCATCAAGTCACATTACCTCAAATCCAGCAATTCTCAAGCAGATCATCCTATTTTCACAAAACGGGACAAGTATCAAATACTTTGCAAAGTGCAACAAGTTCTGCCAGAACTACATTTATAATTTGTATATCTTACATATAGCCTTTAATCCATGACCTCCATTGCAATCAAGCCCTTCTTAAGAGTTCACAAATCTAATGGAAGATCCCTAAGTGTTTCTCCAAATATTCCCTTTTTCATCCATCATGGAAGAAAACTCATCCAACGGCTTATACTTTATGTGCCTGAACTTGCGGAATGCAATATTGTAATCCAACTCTCCATCGAATGGAGAATTGTTTATTGGATGATTGCGGAGAACACACAAACATTGCGGAGTCATCGGATTATCTCCTAATGGTCATTGTATCAAGAAGAGAAGATCACCTTTTATGAGGATATCCCTCAGGCGTGGGTATTAATCTATGAAGTTGGACCCTTTTGCTAAGTTCCATATCAAGCAATATATTTCCCATGGTCACAAAGGACCTCAATTGGATAGGCCATGATCTACTAAGATATTTGCAAACAGACATCTAGACTAAGTACATAATATGAGTTCAATCCTAATTGAGATCCCACTAAAATTGTCATCCCCTGGACCATTTTAGTGATCACATGATCCCAATACTCTGCACCTCCCCCGATCATCACAGCCATCAGTGCAGCATCAAAGGTAGACATTCCCTAATGTCAATCACACCATTCATGTGACTCATGCTCGATATTTTGATATCTTGTGTCCCGAGGCCATGTCTACACATGCTAGGCTCACCAAATCTAACTTGTGTGTATTCGTTGTGCAACATGTCTTACACCCACTGTATGCGAATGTAGATATGTCTAGTCCCCGATCATCACGGCCAGCTTCATAAAGACAAACTTTCTTGGTGGTGCACACACAACGGGAACATTATCATTGGAATTATATAGGGATTATATTATTTGCTACTGTTGAGTATCTAATACTAGCATATAATAAGATATAAAATAGGTATCAACATCACATGTAAATTTGTGATATGATATGGTCCTTCTCCTCGCGCCTTGATCTCCATCGAGTGCTCCGACATGATCTCCATCTTGCCCCTGGTTTGACACCAAGTCCACGACGCCACCACCCGGTCATCCATCGGAACGATGGCTATTACTAGTTAACTTAGTAACATAAAAGTAAACTACTTTACCTTCGTAACGACCAATACCATATCATAACACATGCCCTCCTACAAAATAAAGTTAGACGCCTCTACTTTATATATTGCAAGTTTTACGTGATTATTAGGGCTTTCGCAATAGAACTGTTTCTAAACTACGAACTTTCCAACCACAACATGGATCCAACAGTTGTCTCTACTACACCGCTTTCGGGGCCCTCCGTTGTAAATGCTATATCAACTATTGAATGAGAGACAAACACTGGCTAGCCACTTATACGGTACAAGTCGTATGTTGAGTGTGGAACCAGTCTTGCGTACGAATGTCGTGGTGGTGTCACGGCAGATGCCATGGATAGGCTAAAGGTGGGGACTAATACACACTAGGGGAATCCAGGGAGGGATAGTGGAGTGATTCTCCACACAGATGTTTGTATTGCTTAGTGACCAAGATTACAAGTGCTCCTTGAGCTGTATTGGCGAGAGGAGGAAGAAGGAGCTCTCTTACTCTCACCCACAGATCGCACCCAAAACCCTAGCCAAACCAGAATAGTAGAAAAACCAACCCCTCTACTGAAACCCTAGCCCCTCTTTTATAGAGGGAGCTCGGGCTCTGCCTAGGGCATACGTGGAAGCATATTCCTAAGAATATGCTTCCCCCCAAAATAGTAAGCCGACCGGGGTGCTTTTCCCCCGCGTCACACATGCTTTAGCTACGTGAGCCTCTGCGGTGCCCGCGTCAGCCGACATGGGCGTCGTCACCCTTGTCGGCCACGCCCCGGTGGTCCTGTCCTTGCTCGCTTCGCTCAGGCAGTGCGTACCGGGGCTTCTTTTGACCAGCGAGATTCCTTCCTTCTCCTAGAAGCCAGATGTGACCCGGATCATAGCTAATCTGGCCACACCTGTTCCTACATATAAGTAAAACATGCACATCCGACTTACTGCTTAAGTCGGTTGAGACTTAGTTAGGTGAACGCCGCCTGGTCCGGGTTACCCCATGATTCGGCCTGCCTTGAGGTGACCCGGCCAGCATCTGCTTTGGCCTTGCCGAACCTCGGCTAACTTGGCCTTTATACCCCGGTGTAACCCTACCCGGGGGTATCCCCCCAACATTAGTCCCCAAAGCTGGTGCGGCCTTAGCTGCCTTGGCCGCTAAGGCCACATCAGGTTCAATTCCGTGCTCCGGTCGTTATTGCCGAGTTAACTCTTTACCTCGGATTATATGGATTTACGTTCCCTTCGCACATTCCAAGTTTTCACTTGCTGGCCGGGTCACCACAGTTCCATCCGGGTCTTGTTTCCTTCTCTCGTACGCCAACCCATGTGAAAGGTAATCATTATGTCATATTATTTTAAGGGCATGCACAGTAACCGCCGCAGTAATTGTCAGTTATCACTGTGCGCGGGTCACGTCATGCCTGCCTCCTCGTTTTTCGTATCACAGTCACGTCACGGGATTATCTCCGCTCTGTGGCCCTCCGTGTGGCTCCCTACTGATTGGTCCGGACAGGTGATACACGGCCACTGCGTGTGGCCGATCCGCAGGACACGATCCCACTCACCGCTTGAGGGAGTGGTTAAATAGCGCAGGGGCGCGTCCCTTAGGATCTTTCCCCCTCCGCGCCCCTCTGCCCGTCGCTCTTCTCCTTGCGACCGCGCCGCCGCCAGTGCTCCAAATAGCAGCGTCGCCGCCGCGCTTTTCCTTCACACTTTTGCACCGCCGCCACCGCTACACACCTCTCTCGCCATGGGTCCTCGTCAATCCCGGCCTCTGCCTCCCGCCGCCGCTAGCGCCAGCGAAGGCCGCGAGGACCAGATGACGGAAGAAGAACTCATCGTTGCTGAACAAGAGATGGAGGAGGACGCCGCGGTGGCGAACCGCGGTGCGTGGGCCGGGTCCTGGGTCTGCCAAGATGACCTGGATTGGCTCTACCAGACCAGACGCATCGCCCCCGGTGTCGCAGCTCGTCTTGCCTCTGCCGAATTGGCCCCCTCACCCAATCCGGGTGAATATGTCGTGTTCTTGTCCCATTTCCAACGGGGCTTCGGATTGCTGGTGAGTGACTTCTTCCGGGATTGGCTTAGAACCTACGAACTCCAGCCGCACCATCTTCCAGCCAATGCCATTACTTCTCTTTCTACCTTTGCTTCTACGATCGAAGGCTACACCGGACTGTGGCCCACGAAGGAGCTGTGGATCCGGTTTTTCGGCCTTCGTCGCAACGTCATCCCCGACATCCATGCCGATCCAGAGGACAAGCGGCTCACTCAGTTCGGAGCGGCTTCCATCTCACCCCGGAGGTTTTCTGTTTTCCCCCGGGTCACCGGGTTAGAGTCCTGCAAAGGGTGGGCCCGGACCTTCTTTTACGTCCGGAACACAGGCACCGAAGATTTAATCGGGCTGCTCCCATATACCCCGGGTCCACCTAACCCGGATCTGTGGGACGCTGTACCCAAGAAGCCCATGGCCTTGGCCAACCAGGTCAACAAAAGGTTCGCCGAGCTGAAGAAGCTCGGGCTACGCAACGAGGATGCCATGATCACTTTCGTCCGTAACTGAATTTCGCCCCTCCAGAAGCGCACCCACAAGGTGTGCCACATGAGCTTCGGCCGCGATCCCAACCGGACCTCATCCTTCGAGCTGAGCAACACGGAGATTTATCGCCGGGTTACGGCTCTCTTTACCACCCACAAGGACTTCTCCTCCGAGTGGACTTGGGGGATTGAGCATTTTTGTCGCGATAAGCTTCCTCCCGCGGTAAGCTTCACGTTGCAAACTTACCCCGGATTAATTACATGTCGGTTATTGTTGCGTTTTTGACTTATTTTGTTCATTCCTTTGCTCAGCAATTTCTTCAGCAGACCCTCCAGGACGGCACCGATCCGACCCTTAAGTGGGCGCCGGACCGGGAGACTCCGGATGAGGAAGAGCTGGACTAGGAGATGTTCCTCCCGATGACCGACGCCATGAAACGACCCACGGGTAAATCCTCTTCTATTAGAGATTGGCGCGATGATGAAGATGACTCGGATGTCGAGGTGATTGAACCTGTTGAGGCTGTCCCCCTTTCTTTTGCTTTTCCGCCATCAGCTCACCCCGGTGGTCACATCCACGAGGATCCTCCCCTTGCTACGGGCGAACCTGTTCCGGTGGCATCGAAGAAAAAGTGCGGGGCTTCTTCAAATTCTTCCTCCGGACCTTCCCAGCCCGCTAAAAGGCAAAAGAAGTCCGGGGACAAGACTGCCTCCAAGCCAGTAGGCAAGGCCCCAGCACGGAGGGCTCGGAAACCTAAGGAGGCCCAAACCTCAGATGCGTAAGTCATTCTTCCTTCTGTAACTTGCTCTTCCTTACTTCGTTGTAATTTTTCTTCTGACCTTGTTTGATTTTGCAGGGCTCCGGTGGAGGTCCCTCAAAGTGGATCTAGCATCTCTTCACCTCTCCGACCTAGCCCTTCTCCCCGCCGCGACGACGAGTCACGTCCGCTGAGCCATATTCCAAAGGGTTCTGCGGCTGCTCCGGGTTTAGCTCCACCTCGGCAAGAGGAGGGTAACCTTGGAGTGGGGGAGACCGGCCCAACCGAAGCAACGGCATCCACCACTTCGGCATCACCGCAACCAGCAGCTACTGAGGCTACCTCGGCTCTAGCACCAGTTCCAGCACCAGCAAGGAGACCAGCACCAACTCCAACTCCGACATCAGCACCAACTCCGGCTGCGAAAACATCAGCACCGGCACCAAGTCCAGCAACAAGAGCACCAGCGCCTAGCTCCTCTGCCTCGTCCGAATCTTCTCAACCTCAGCGAGGAGCTACCCCGGCCGCTCCTAAGGGGAAATCCGCTATGACGGCTTCCTCTTCCCAGCAAGCCAAGGACAAGAAGGCTCCGGACGCTACCAAGCCAACATTCGTCGAGGCTGGGCAGCGTACCCTCGTGTCAATGCTTCCCAAGAAAGCTCCAGCAGCAAAGGACGCCCCTGCCGAGCCAACTGATGCACAGCAGATGGTTCTGCACACCAGCCCAACCCTTGCCTTGATTGAAAGGAAGGAAGCGCACGCGAAGGGCTTGGTGGCGCCCCATATGCCCAGCGGTGAACGATACCCTCTGAGCCTGATTGAGTTTGTCGTGAACTGGAATAAGGTAGAGGTCGTTCAAGATGCTGATCTCCCGGAGAAGTTCGGCCCCGCCGAGTTTTCCGCTCAGATGAACACAGCCGCAAAGGCAATTAACCTCGCTGGGCGAATGATGGAGGTATGTCGCTTCCCCTTTACATGTTGTAGGTAATAACCATTAGTCCCCGAGCCTCCGGGGGAGTAACTTGTTACTCGGTCGGATGCTCTTTAGAAAACTGACGTAGCTCCGTGAGAACTTCGAATATGCACACACCTAGAGCCGGGTTAAGTTCCACTTGGCCCGGATTTTAGTACACTTCGAATATGCACACACCTAGAGCCGGGTTAAGTTCCACTTGGCCCGGATTTTAGTACACTTCGAATATGCACACACCTAGAGCCGAGTTAAGTTCCACTTGGCTCGGATTTTAGTACACTTCGAATATGCACACACCTAGAGCCGGGTTAAGTTCCACTTGGCCCGGATTTTAGTACACTCCGAATATGCACACACCTAGAGCCGGGTTAAGTTCCACTTGGCCCGGATTTTAGTACACTTCGAATATGCACACACCTAGAGCCAGGTTAAGTTCCACTTGGCCCGGATTTTAGTACACTTTGAATATGCATCGAGCTAACTTGTGTTTCTGTATCTCTTTCAGGTGACCACCAATCGCCGAAGTGCCGAATTTCAACGCTTGCTGGATACCCACAAGATGCTACGTGCCAAGCAGGCCGCACTTATTGCGGAATACGAGAAAAGGGGTAAATTTCTTCCTTAGGACTTCTTCATTTTTATTCATCTTCCTTTGCTGAACTAATCTCATCCTTCGGTTTGCGCAGCTGGGGTGGAGGCTAAGAACATCATTATGTGGAAAAACTTGGAGCAGATCAAGGGTAAGTCATTTCTGTCGGACCTTGCCGTGCTTTCCACTTCCTTTTCTCCTTGGCTTGGCAAACATTCATACCTCGGCTCTGCCGGGCCAACACACTATTTCAGCATCGCTTGAAGATAGTGTGCCCGTGCCTGATATGATGCTGCATTTTCTCGAACAAGCAGGGCAGCACCAAGCCGAGCTTAAGAAGAAAGATGACGAGCTCGCCCTCCTTCGAAGCAAGGACGCTGAGATTGCCAAGCTCAAGGCTGAGATGGAGGAGATGAAGGCCCAGCACCAATCCGAACTTCAAAAGGCTGGTCAGAACTACACAGAGGAGCGCGAACGCCTCAACCTCCAGATCGCCAAGGACCAGGATCTTCTCAAGGAATCCGGCATCCAGCTTGAGTCGGCGAACGCTGAGCTTGAGCAGCTTCAGAAGAGACGTCTTGACTGCACTAAGGAGCTGACCCGGGTCCTTAGCCATATATCACGTAAGTTCCTTTCCCTTTTCCGACCTGCTTCTCTAGGTTACTTCATATGTCTTTTCTTGACCTTCTTCCTTTGCCTCGCTTCCAGGCAAATTTCCAGAGGGCACTCCTATTGCGAGCGCAGCAGTTGTCAACTTCCGTCGACAGAGGGGTACTCCGGCCACTTCTGATGGTGACGGGATTCCCTATGACCTGGAGGACCTGTTGGTCAGCGTGTCAGCTCGCGTGGAGCTCATCAAAAACTATGGCAAGGACATCCTCGGCGCTGCAGCTCGCATCTTCAATACATTCTGGCCCGGCGAAGAAGCCCCGGAAACCACCGCACTTCTCACTGAGAAGTTAATGGAAACCGAGACTCAGCTTGACCTCTGGAGAGAGTCCGTTGGGCGTGCCGCAGCTGATACCATTCTTCACCACATACTCACGTGGTATGAGAAGATCGATCTCAAACTCCTGACACGTCTGCGCACAGGATCCAGATGGACCAATGACCCAGAGTGGGTAGCTCGGCGCCAGGCTTGCGCCCATAGCCTCATCGAATACGCTCCCATTCATGAATGGGTTGATGGGCCAAGCTTCCTGGAAGCCGCTGCAGACGAAGAGGTCGAGGATGATGAGGGTAGCTCGGACGGTGAAGAAGACGATGATGCCTCGGATATTGAAGGCGGCGAAGACAATGCCGAACTTCCTCCTGCTGCTCCTTGAGCGATAAAAAACTCAAAAACTTGTCAAATCCCCGGTATGCCGGGTGGAGTTGTATTCCAAACACATGTGATATTTTGCTACTAAGTTCTTATGCCAGATTAACTTGGGCGTAGTCCCCGAGTTTCTTTTTCTTGTTTGTTCAATCTCTTGGCTCGGTTCGTGTCTACCTTGATTCGGTTTTATGACTTACGAATCCGAGCTTAAAAAATTGTCTTAACAATACTGGGAAACTTTTAGACTTAGCACCAAAATCAAACTTCATAATAACTTGAAAATAAATGCAGGGTTAGTTCGAAAAACAAACGTGGGCTCGAATAAATTCTTTTCCTTAGTCGTTTTTCATGTGCTACGCAATTCCAAACTTGTTCTCTTGCTTGCCATGAAGCCAATTCTTGTTGGACAGCAACAAGTCGAAGAGTTGGGTTCTTGGTGCTCACGCATTACTAATCCGAGCTAAGTAGACTAACTTATTCCAGCTAATGGACAAATAATAAACGACAACAAACATTATTAAGGCAGTCCCCAAGTTACTGCTCGAGGTGCCAACATTTCATTGATAAGCTCATTGCCGACATACATACCGACATATGAGAAGACTCGGATACATACACTTCTTAGCTAAGTGTAGAAAGGACAGAGTAGAGCTATATTCCATGGTCGCTTGGATTCCTCTCCGGACCTGTCCGCCTTGTTCTTTTCCTGTGGCTTTGCATCTATAACATAATAAGAATCATTGTGCAATGCTTTGCTCACGATGAACGGCCCTTCCCATGGGGGGGATAACTTATGCATGCCAGTAGTACGTTGTACCAACCGGAGCACCAGATCGCCTTCCCGAAAGACTCGAGGGCACACTTTCCGGCTATGATAGCGTTGGAGATTTTGCTGATATATGGCGGATCTGGACAATGCTAGTTCTCTCGCTTCTTCCAGTAGATCAACATCATTTTGCCGGGCTTCTTGCACTTCGGCTTCTGTGTATTGGGTGATTCTAGGCGAATCATGCTCTATGTCGGCTGGTAATACAGCTTCTGCCCCATATACCAGAAAAAACGGCGTATAGCCTGTTGATCGATTCGGAGTTGTTCTTAAACTCCACAGTACCGCTGGTAGTTCTTCTATCCAGCACCCCGCTGATCTTTGCAGCGGCTCAATGAGCCGGGGTTTTATCCCAGATAATACTAATCCGTTGGATCTTTCCACTTGTCCGTTCGATGCGGGGTGGGCTACCGAGGCTACGTCCAGCCGGATCTTCTTATCCCGGCAGAAACGCGCAAATGCTCCTTCCGCAAAATTTGTGCCATTATCAGTTATGATACTGTGAGGATAACCGTACCTCAAGATGATATCTTTGAGAAACGTTACGGCCGTAGCTCCATCACATTTTCTTATAGGATTTACTTCAATCCACTTGGTAAACTTGTCCACCATTACCAGGATGTGAGTCATATTTCCCCTTGCTGGTTTGAACGGGCCAACCATATCCAAGCACCATACGGCAAATGGCCAAGTAATTGGTATGGTATTGAGTTCCAACATTGGCATATGTGTCTTGGTAGCGTACCTCTGACAACCATTACATTTTCTCACCAGATCTTCTGCTTGCTCTAAGGCATTTGGCTAGTAAAATCCGTGTCGGAAAGCTTTTGCTACCAAGGCTCGGGATGAGGCATGATGCCCACATTCCCCCTGATGTATATCTCGGAGGATGTCAAGCCCTTCCTCCGGGTCAACACATCGCTGGAGGACATTGGTCACACTCCTTTTCTATAGTTCGGAATTAATTATCGTGTACTCCTTTGCCCTCCTCTGTGTTTGCCTGGACAGCACTTCCTCAGTGGTTAACGTTCCATCTTTCAGGAATTGAAATATAGGTAGTGTCCAAGCCGGTATTGCTCGCACAGAGAATACATCCTCATCAATCTCCATCTGATCCACCGGCATAACTTCCACCGGATCACGCTGAGCAGTCCCCGGGTCTTGCGAAGCAGTCCCCGGGTTTGCCGAGGCAATCCCCGGGTTTCGCGCACCACTTCCCATGTCAATGTCCATGGGCACAGCTCCGGATTCGGTGTCCTCCGGGATATAGATCGAGTCGGTTCCAGGGGAGGGCCTGATGGATGGTTTCCTGAGGTGCTCTAATGCTACACCCGGTGGAATTGCTTATCGGGTTGACCCGAGATTCGACAGCATGTCGGCAGCCTCATTTTCCACCCGGGTACATGATGAAATTCGCATCCCTCAAAGTAACCAGATATCTTCTGCACATGAAATCTATACAGTGCCATGTTTGGATCAAGGGCGTCCCATACTCCCGACACTTGCTGCACCACCAAATCTGAGTCGCCAAAGCATATGATCCGACGTATCCCAATTTCTTTTGCTACCTTGAGCCCATGCACAAGTGCTTCATACTCAGCGACATTGTTTGATGCCGTGAAATGGATCTGCAGCACATATTTCAACTGGTCCTTCTTTGGCGACGTGAGTACAACTCCGGCACCTAGCCCAGTTTTGGTTTTTGATCCGTCAAAGTGCATTCGCCAATAGTTTGGATCTGGGAGTGGCGGTTCGTATTGCACCTCGGCCCAATCCACGAAAAAGTCCGCCACAACTTGAGATTTGATAGCCTCTCTTCTATCATACTGCGGCGCATAAGGAGCTAGCTCAATTGCCTATTTTGCAATTCTGCCGCTCGCATCCTTGTTACTCATTATCTCGGATATGGGGGCCTCACATATGACCCGGATAGGATGCTCCTCAAAGTAGTGCTTCAGTTTCTTGACGGCCATGTACACGCCATATGCCACCTTTTGATAGTGTGGATAGTTCTGCTTTGAGGCTGACAACACCTCGCTCAAGTAATACACCGGCCTTTGCACCGACTTACCTTCCTCGTCGCGCTCCACCACTATCACTGCACTTACAACTCGGTTGGTTGCGGCTATATAGAGAACATTGGCTCCTTTGATAGTGGTGAGGCTAGCACTGGTGCCGTGGCTAACATCTTCTTCAGGTGGGTAAAGGCTTCATCGGCTTGTGGCGTCCAAACAAACTTATCCGACTTTTTCATGAGTTGGTAAAGAGGCAATGCCTTCTCTCCCAACCGACATACAAACCGACTTAACGAGGCCAGGCAACCTGTGAACTTCTGTACATCGTTAAGACACTTCGGTAGTTCCATTCGTTCGATGGCCCGGATTTTGGTTGGATTAACCTCGATACCTCGGCTGGAAACGAGAAAACCAAGCAATTTGCCAGCCGGGACACCGAAGGTGCATTTTTCCGGGTTAAGTTTCATCCGGAACCTCCTTAGATTCGCAAACGTTTGCCTGATATCGTCAAGGAGCGTCTTGCTTTCCTTGGTCTTGATAACCACATCATCCACGTACACCTGTACATTTTGACCTATTTGGTCGTGCAAACATTTTTGCATACATCTTTGGTACGTTGCCCCTGCATTACATAAACCAAACGGCATGGTGCGATAGCAATAAGCCCCATACGGGGTAATGAACGCAGTCTTTATTTGATCATCCAGATTCAGAGGTATCTGGTGGAAACCAGAATATGCATCAATGAATGACAACAATTCACATCCAGCAGTTGAGTCTATGACCTGATCTATTCTTGGCAGCGGAAATGGATATTTTGGACACGCCTTGTTCAGGTTCGTGTAATCGATACACATGCGCCAAACCACTGCCACGTTCGGGTCATCCTTCTTCTTCTCCACCAGCACCGGATTAGACAGCCAATCCGGGTAAAGAACTTTCATGATAAATCCTGCAGCTAGCAACCGAGCTATCTCATCCCCCAATGACTTTCCTCCTATCTTCGGCGAAGCGGCGGAGAGGTTTCTTCACCGGCTTAGCTCCGGGTCTCACATTCAAAGAGTGCTCGGCCAACTCCCTCGGAACACCTTGCAAGTCCTGTGTGGACCAAGCAAAAATGTCCCGATTCTCACGGAGGAAGTTGACGAGCTCGCTTTCCTATTTATCACTTAACCCGACACCAATTGTTACGGTGCGCTCTGGGAACATGTCATCAACTGGAACCTTCTTGGTATCTTTCGTGGCCTGGAAAGAGACACTTCCATGCGGGTTACTCAGCGCCGGCATATACTGCTGCGCGGACTAAGCCAATGCCGCCACCTCTTGAATTTTCCTTTTTTCCTGCGCAATCACAACTGACTCGGCTAAGTTTGACCCGGCTGACGCACACTCCATGGAACATCGGAAATCCCCTGCCATGGTAATCACCCCGTTTGGTCTGGGCAACTTCATTTTCAAGTAGCTAACGTGACAGCTTGAGATAAACTTGCTCAGGGCTGGCCTTCCGAGTAATGTGTGGTAAGCACTTTCCAAGTTCACCACCTCGAACTCCAAATTTTCGGTTCGGTAGTTATCCCTCGTGCCGAACAAGACGTCAACCCGGACCTTGCCTATGGGCTCACAAGAGATGCCGGGCACAATGCCATGGAAAGTTGTCCTCGTGGCCTGCAGCATGTTTTCCGAGATACCCAACTTGCGCATTGTGTCCGCATACATGATGTTAATGCTGCTGCCATTGTCGATCAACACCTTTGAGAATCTTACGTTAATGCTAGGTCCAATGAATGTCGGATCCAGCACCAACGCATACGAACCAGGGCTTGGCATGAGCTTGGGACGATCCCTGATTCTCCAGGTGATTTCCTGATCGGACCAAGGCATGTACCTCGTCACTGCAGGCATCACTGCATTCACCTCCATATGCCTACGCTGCAAGCTCTTTCTATCGGTTTCCTCAGTGGTGAACACACAATAGCTCTGATGGTGCTCCCTGTACTCATTTCTCCCCTCATTTCCGGGGTACCTCTGATCCGGATGATGCTGATTTTCCACTTGATGCACTGCATCCCTTCTCTCATTGTTATCATACCTCGGCGGAGGGGGAGGCAACATTAGCTGTTGTGTGTTCGCTCCGGAGAGCAATTGCTGCCGGGGTAACTCCTGCCGAGGCTGATCATTCTGGGGTGCCTGAGCATTCCCCAAACCGCCTTGTTCAATCTTGCGCATCCACTCACATTGCCTCGTCGTATGACCCGCTGGGTTATTCGGATTTGGCGTGTGAAACTTACACGGCTGGTCCAACATCGACTCATAAGTATACCTCGGACGGTCTTTCCTTTCTTGCCACTGCTTCTTTTGCTCTAGTGTCCAAGTCTTCTTGCCATCGTTTCTCGGAGTCCACTGCCCTCCAGTTTTTTAGCGTTGACTGCCCCCTGCTCCGGGCTGATCTTGACTCACAGCTGCAACTTGGTGCGAACCGTATCTATGATCCGGTCTATCATCTCTCCTTTTTCCTCTGTAGTCATTCCTCTGGGATGATCTGGCCCCATCTCTCTGATAGTACTCATTGTTTGACTCGTTTGATACGAGCCTAGGTTGAGTCGGATCACCTAAGGCATACGAATTTGCAATCCGGATCATCTCTGCCAACGTAGTTGGCATTTTCCTTTGCAACTTCTGCCACAGCTCGCTTGCGTACCTGGACCCTTGTGCAAACCATGCTATGGCCTACGATTCTATCACGCCCTCACACGAGTTTCTCACAGTGCACCACCGGGTTAAAAACTCTCGATCTGTCTCGTTTGTCCTTTGCTTGCACATAGCTAGGGTCTGCGGCCTATTTGGCCTCTGATACGTACTCGAATAATTACTGATGAACATTTCCTCGAAATCTATCCAGCAGTTGATGCTTCCTGGTGGCAAATTGTTCAGCCATACCCTTGCCGGTCCTTCCAACATCTGGGGTACATATCGTACAGCCCGTCTAAGGTTGCCAGTGGCAATTTTCACAGTTGTAGCATAATTTAACAGCCAATCCTCCGGCTTTGTAGTGCCGTCATACGTCTTCGTGCCCCTGGGTAGGTAGAAGTTCAGTACTGGTGGCTCCTTCATGATCCGGGGTCCAAAACATGCTGGACCCGGTGGACCTTGGCATTCAATTTGTTCCGACCTATACAGTCGATCCAGTTTCAACCTGGCATCATCCGGCATCAAATCCCTGCTTCCCAGCCTTGACCCTATCACATGATAGTCCGGCCTTGGGTATCCCGTGTTTGCCATTTCCGAGTCTCCATCGTTATACTTGTCTTTCTCTCGTGGAGCGCTTTTCTGTTGCATACCTCGGCCGACACTTTGCTCTTGCCTTGGTATATTCCGCTGCTGCGGTTGTCCTGCTCCAGCCGAGTTTCGCTGTCTGGCATTGCCGTTGACAACGTTCCCTTGACCGGCATTGCCTTGGTCACGGTTACCTCGGCCAGCTTCACCTCGGCTCACACTCCGTCGATCATCGTTTTTCTGAGCCTCTTTTCCTTTCCCTGCCCGCGTTGGGTCATACAAGACGATCTGTATGTTCCGTTTGGGCGAGGTTACTACCTCTTCTATCCTTGGACCACCATGAGGAGACGATGTGGCTCCAGCGGATTTCTCCGGGTTACCTACCGCCGAATGGACGATATTGGAGGCTCCAGCTCTCTCCGGGTTAGCTCTGAGTAGTTCCTCGTTTTGCCTGTTCGCGATCCGAACCAGCTCATTAACCCTATCCTGTTGTCTTTGCCGGGCTTCACCCGTCAGACCCTCTAACTCGGACGCAGCTGCATCCGCTGCTTTGAGGTTTTTTGCCGGGGTACTATACCTCGGTAGCCCCACGGACAAACAGTTTTCTAATTCCTCAATTCCAATATCACCCTCTCTGTTCATCTCACTCATGAGATTTCTTCCCTTCACTTTTACAGTATCAACTTTGTTCGCCTTTGCATACTCACGCAGCGTCATATTCAACGGCTGATGTGCCGCGGCTATCTTTTTTGCGCCCTCTACTATTTTCTGCCTAGTTTCTTCCAGCTCGGCCTGCGCTCGAGCCGGATCTACTGCTGCTACTACAGAGTTTGCCAAGCTATCCGTTGCTTCCCTCAACATGTTCTCTGGCCTCTCAAGTGGAGGACCTCTACCTTTCCTCGGCGCCTTAGGCGTTACCTCTAGATCTGGCGCCGGATCCTTGCTCGCGCCCGCACTAGGCGCAGTCATCATCACCTCTACGCGGTCCTGGGAGCGAGCGATACGCGTTCCGGGAACCACGGTGAGGGGTGGCTCCCCTGCCTCGACGACGTGACGCGGATGAACACACGACACGTCAACAGCGACGTAGACCTTGTGCGCGCCGAGCCTGGCGAAGAGGCCATTGCGCGGAAGAGGACGCGTGCCGAAGCAGCCAGCGTTGTCGCTGACGAAGTCCAGCGCTCCAAAGCGCTGAACGAGCCCGGAGACGATGCGTTTGCCGGTGCCGATGATGTTTCCCGTCCGGATCTTGACCCCTTCTAGCACCGCTAGTCCCACGGTGGGCGCCAACTGTCATGGTGGTGTCACGGCAGATGCCATGGATAGGCTAAAGGTGGGGACTAATACACACTAGGGGAATCCAGGGAGGGATAGTGGAGTGATTCTCCACACAGATGTTTGTATTGCTTAGTGACCAAGATTACAAGTGCTCCTTGAGCTGTATTGGCGAGAGGAGGAAGAAGGAGCTCTCTTACTCTCACCCACAGATCGCACCCAAAACCCTAGCCAAACCAGAATAGTAGAAAAACCAACCCCTCTACTGAAACCCTAGCCCCTCTTTTATAGAGGGAGCTCGGGCTCTGCCTAGGGCATACGTGGAAGCATATTCCTAAGAATATGCTTCCCCCCAAAATAGTAAGCCGACCGGGGTGCTTTTCCCCCGCGTCACACATGCTTTAGCTACGTGAGCCTCTACGGCGCCCGCGTCAGCCGACATGGGCGTCGTCACCCTTGTCGGCCATGCCCCGGTGGTCCTGTCCTTGCTTGCTTCGCTCAGGCAGTGCGTACGGGGGCTTCTTTTGACCAGCGAGATTCCTTCCTTCTCCTAGAAGCCAGACGTGACCCGGATCATAGCTGATCTGGCCACACCTGTTCCTACATATAAGTAAAACATGCACATCCGACTTACTGCTTAAGTCGGTTGAGACTTAGTTAGGTGAACGCCCCCTGGTCCGGGTTACCCCGTGATTCGGCCTGCCTTGAGGTGACCCGGCCAGCATCTGCTTTGGCCTTGCCGAACCTCGGCTAACTCAGCCTTTATACCCTGACGTGACCCTACCCGGGGGTATCCCCCCAACAACCAATACGCGTAAGCTCGGTCTGGGCCGCTTCATCAAACAATACCACGATATAAACAAGTACACGTTAGAGGGTAACAACTAAGGGATCAATGCCCGCACAATACTTGTGCGTACTGGCCGTACAACACTCTTACACATAGATCAACTCTGATACCACTGAAGGGTTCTGCAGCAGAAAACAAAAAAATTCCTACGTTGCAACCACCTAATACTGCCAAGATCTATCTATGTAGTAATGCGGTAACAGCCGAGGTGTAAAGAATACATACCCTTGTAGACCGTACGCGGTTAACATTCTGAGGGGAACGTGGTTGAAGTAGTTGAACCCGCAGCTGACCTCAAGGTCGCGAAGCTCCTCGCATGTCACCCCTTGCTCCTTCTTCATCGTCCAGCAGCTCCGGCTCATGACATCCAAGGTGCCTCAGGTGAGGCCCATCGTGCTTTCGTACACATACGGTGTATGATGATGACCTCCGGCTCTTTGATCCCTGTCGGGAGTGCGGAAGTAGATCTTCGTCTTGGAATCCCTGTAGCGCAACGGCGTGCTGCAGGTGCGGTGTCTCTTGCATGGACAGCCCTTACTTGGGACCGTGCCAGCGCATGGAGACGGGAGAGAGAGGGAAGGAGAAAGTCAACCAAAAGGACTTCCCCAAATATTGGTGTGTCTCATCCCACCCATGGGCACCCCTTTATATAGGAGGAGGGGGTGTGCCCTCCCCTTTGGGTTTCCCATGTGGGACTAAACAAGGGAGAGAGGGGGAGGCGCCATGGGCCTCATGGGCCAGACGGCCAGGGGTGGGCCCCACCCTGCGCACAGCCCTAGGCTGTCTGGGTGGGCCCCCTTGAGGTGGATAGGCCTTGTCCCTTTGGCCCTTGGCCCTTCCCTCCTTCAGTTTTCCCTCATAGGCCCTTTTTCATTAGGATGTTTGGCCCATTAGTGGAATACCCCTTCAAATTTGATTTTAATATTATATTTAATATTAATTACATTAATTAATATGTAAATACATATTACAAAATCTGATTTGACCAGAAACACCTTTCGGTTCCCTTTCGATTTCCTCCGAATGACTTCAGATCTTTCCCAAAACGATTCTGGTTCTCTCACGGAACTTTTCCGGTTTCCTTTTCTCTTTCATATGGTGATTCCAACTTACAGAGGATCTCTAGCTCATCGTACCCTTAAGTGTATTTCCCCAGGGCTCAGGAATGGCATAGACATGATCTCCCATCAATGATCAATAGCGGGACCAGGATGCCCATAATGACCCTTGTGCATTCCATGATGATAATGTCATTTGAACCGTAAACAGTCGCTTCCCATTCCCTTTGCCACTTGATACCTAGTTCACCCGAGATTTCATCTACAGTATCTCCATACCTTCGTTCGATCTCGTTACCGATGAACTTGTTTTCTCGTTTTCGTGTCGTTGCATTCCGTGACCTAGTCACACGCTTGCAAGCTTCATTAATGCAACGTCACCAAGATGGCCACTAATGTATCTGTCCGTTACATGGATGGGAAAATCCTGGTCTTGATATGTACTCCTCTACGTGCCCCTTTGGGAAACCTGAGTGGCACCTTTTTGATCACCCAGTCACGGAGTGATACTTCATAACCATCTAAGCTCCCTCCAGAACGATGATTTGCATTACCTCACAGTCTAAGGATCAGGTTGCGAGGTTCCTTAGTTTATCATTAATGGTGAACTTTGTAACTAGATCTCATTAAGATACAACTGGTTGGGTTGTTTGTCTATCACATCATTGAATGATGTGACCTCATTGTAAATTAGCATAAATGCCCATGATCTCGAAACCCTAGATCATCCTCATGACCAATGAACTAGTTCGCTAGAGGTAACTAGAGACTTGGTTTGTTTACATACCACACATGTATCAACGTTTTGTATTAATACAGTTATAGCACAGTATGAAACTATTATGAACTAATTGAGATTTGACAATAAAAACCTATTTATTATTTTCCTCTAGGGCATATCTCCTTCATTGTACTCAATGTCAAAAGCTGCAAGCTCGATTCCCCACTTAGTGACACATAATGTGGCATCGTTGTTGTTGATTCTACCTCTCATGGGAGTTGTGCTCACCCCTATGATCTTGTGCTCTTGGAAGTAATGTCGTAGCTTTCTAGCGACAAAAATACACCATAAGCTAGCTTTTGATAGTGTGGATATCATTGTTTCGACTATGTCGGGACCTCAATGAGATAGTAAGTTGGGCCTTGCACCAAGTGCTCATGTTTTTGCTCTTTTCGTTCCACCATTGTGATGACACTAACCACTCTGTTTATCAAAGCAATGTAAAGAAACATTGGTTCATGTGGATCCGGAGAAGCGAGAATAGTGGTGGATGAGAGTACTACTTTCAGGTCTTGGAGGGTAGCTTCAGCTTCTTCAATCTAGACAAATTTGACAGTTTTCTTCAAGAGCTTGTATAATGGTGTGGCTCTTTTTTCGAGCCGGCTGACAAATCAACTCACAGCAGCTATGCAGCTAGTAAGTTGTTGTACGTCCTTTAGGCAAGTAGGCCTGGTTATGTTGAGTATAGCCTTTATTTTTTCTCGGTTTACTTCTATGCCTCTTAGAGACACAATGAAACCCAACAATTTTTTGGATCTTATCCCGAAGAAGCACTTTTTGGGTTAAGCATTATGTTGTATTTTCGAAGGTTAACGAATGTTTCCTCCAAGTAGAAAAATAATGTTTCCTTCCTTTTGGAAATTACCGCTACGTCGTCCATGTATGCATGTAAATTGCGTCTGATTTGATTGTGGAGGCAACACTGCATAGTGTGCTGATATGCGGCTCCTGAATTTTTTAGGCCAAACAACATCGTCACGTAGTAGAAGGTTCCAAATGGTGTGATGAACGAAGTCTTTAATTTATCCGACTCCTTCATGTGTATTTGGTGATAGCCGGAATATGCATCGAGAAAGCAGAGGAGTTTCGAGCCTATGGTTGAGTCGATAACTTGATTGATTCTAGGCAAAGCGAACGGTTCTTTGGGAAATGCCTTATTCAAGGTAGTGTAATCAATGCACATCCTTAATTCAACAGTGTCCTTTTTAGGGACCATTATAGGATTAGCTGTCCACTCAGTGTTGATGACATCTTCAATAAATCCAGCTAGTTCTAGTTGGGATAATTATTTGGCTATTGCCTTGTGACGAGGGTTTAACTCGCCAATACCCATTGTTATGGACTTGAGTTTTGGAGGAGGGAGCGCTGGAGGCATCAGTCGGCTAGCAAACAAGCACATGGGGACGCAAGTTTTACCCAGGTTCAGGCCTCATAGAGGTCCCTACTCCTGCTTGTCTGCTCTTGGAATTAATGGAGCAATCGAAGATCACAGGGGTGTGCAGATGCAATCTAGCGAGAGTTGTGGAAAGTAGGGTTGTGTGTCTCCTCCTCGCTGCCCCCTCCTAGCCTTTATATAGATAGGCTAGGTTTATGGGTAGCAGATCGAGTCGGTTACAGATTAGGGTTTTCCCTTTGAACTTTCTATCTTAAGCTTCTTCTTGTCTCGCAAGCAACTGAGAATCCGTGGGCCACTCGAATTCTCCATTGGGCCTTGGCAATGCTATGGGCTTCCGCCGTATCTGGACCGTATATACCAAACTCGAGTACATGTAGGGTATACCCATGTCAGTAGCCCCCGAGTGTCTAGTGGAATCGCATATTCGACTGGGGACTTTATGAAGTCTTTCGAGTGCATGACCGAGTATATTTTAGAGTGTTCAGTTTGTTTCATAGGGATTGTTGATATACGTGCCTGATTTATCCGATGTATCGATATCAGTTAACTGCCTTAGGGCACAACAACGCAATCTACTCGAACTCGAGTCCCCGGACTCGAATTCAAAAGTGCTGGCGTAATTCGACTTAGGCCATGGAGGTCTTACAGGAGTCAAATTCCAGTGTATAAGTGTGAGCACTCGACACATCTGTCAAGGCATGTTCATCGTACCTGCAGGCATGGATATGTTTCTGGTAGTGCGCAGCAGATGTGTTGCTAGACCTTATTCAGGTCTTATCTTCATGTTGCAAGCACGACATCCGAATTTTTGGTCATCGCGGAGATGATTCGGGTGGCCCAGGAGACGTAATCTTTTTGTAGGGAAAATATGAGGCGGAGTCGCCATAGAATTTGAGTGTGGATCTGATCAACACACAGTACGATGTACGAATAATCATAGGGTGCGCGACCAGCGCTCCCTATGGGAGTAGCCCCCAAGTGCCTGGTTGAGTCGAAGACTCAAGCGGGGACTAAAAGACCTTTTGCGACTGTTGTCGTCTTTCGCTGCTTATTTCAGTTGAATTTGCTTCCAACACTCCCTCTAGGAGTTACCCATAGTCCTCAATCGAATCGTAGATTCGAGTGGTGGGTATGTCTTGAATGTTCATATACCTGCATGAAGATAATCGTAGGGTGCACGACCAGCGCTCCCTATGGGAGTAGGCCCCGAGTGCTCGGTTGAGTCGAAGACTCGTGCGAGGACTAAAGTAGTCAAAATCTTCTACTGCTGAAAATCAATGGCGTTAGTGCTGACGATGTGATGACCTCGGTTGCCCGCGTGAGCGACTTTGACGGGACGTGACGAGCGGTGGGTCCCACTTTCTGACTTCGATTTGACCGGGCGTGCGTAATCTTCTGTTTTAACTGCATCTCCTTGATTTCCGCGCGTAATGGGAATAATGGGGGGACAGTTCATGCTTCAGTTTCGCCACGTGTCGATGGCGATGTGCGCCACGCGTGTAGTAGGGTTTCTGCTGGCCGTTGGATGGTTTCTGTGAGGAGGTTAAGTAGCAGCACAGCTGCGGTAATTTCCCCATCTGTCTTCTTTGTTCTTGCCTCCATTGCCATTGTTGTTGCTCTCTGCTTCCTTGCGCACTTTCTCGTTGCGGCGCTGGACCAGCTCCGTATCTTTCCCAGCTACTTCCTCCGTTCTCACTGCCATCGGAAGATGGGCAAGAAGAAGAGAGGCGTCGCTGCTGGGTCTGCCGCCGCCATTGCCGCCACCAAGAAGAAGGGCAGCTCCACAACTATGGGCACTAGAACCGCCGGCGCTGGGAAGAAGAAGGGCGCGGGCACCCTGAAGGAAATATGCCGTGAGAGGCAATAATAAAGTTGTTATTATGTATTCCTTGTATATGATAGATGTTTATTTTGCATGGTATAATTGTATTGATAGGAAACGTCAATACATGTGTGTTTAATAAACAAAAAGGTTCCTAGCTATGCCTCTCTTATAGACTAGCTCACTGATTAACAACATGATCAAAGTTTCCTGATCATGGACATTGGATGTTGTTAATAACGTGGTCATATCATTTGTGAAATGATGTGATGAACATTCATCCGAAGTATAGCATTACGATCAAAGTCATTATGTTTATATTGTTATAAGATCATACGAAGTAATCTTAGTCCTTAGACCATGAGATCATGTTAATTGCTAACACCAGAAGAGTATCTTGATAACAAACGTCACACCATAGCAGGGTGACTATAAAGGTGGGTTGAGTGCTTACGAAGGTGTTATGTTGAGGCTCATGGATCAAGAGTGGAATTTGTCAATCCTGATGATGGATAGATATACTCTAGGCCCTCTCGGTGATATCACATTAAGATAGCTTGCAAGAAAGTGATGTGATCACTAGAATGTTATATCACGAGAACAAGAAAAGAGTGCATGTCGGTAACGAGATCAAACTTGGTATTTGGATACCGATGATCGAATCTCGGACATGTATTATATCATGAGACAAAGGGATTAAGTTACTAGCGTTAAAGGTTCTCACGATCATAGATGTCATCGTTGAATGTGCAGGAGTCAGTATGGATCTCCAGGTCCCGCTTCTGATTATTGATCTGAGAGGAGTCTCAATCATGTCTACATTATTCATGAACCGTAGGGTGACACACTTAAGGGTTGCCAGACACCATTTTGGAGCACATATGTTCCAGACGAAAGAATTGCAAAGCACAGGAATTGTTTCAATAGAAACCGGAATTGTTTCGGGTGAAATTGCAGAAAGTGGTTCTGCATGTGATATTGAAATGTTGCAAGGGGTTTTATGTGAATGTTTTTTAATTAAAGTAATTTAAAAAATCGGAATAAAATAAATAAAAGAGTGTTATTAATTGAGAGTTGTATTAAATTTGGTGGAAATTTAATGCATGTGAGTGGAATTTTGGGTGGAGCTTGAATTGATGTGACTGGAGCTTCCACCACATGAATGAGGAAGAGTTGGGGCACCCCCTTGGCCGCCGGCCATGGGAGGGGAGGAGCCCCCCTCTCCTCCCTCACAAAGCACACCTCCTCGTGAAGGATCTCTCTCCCCCTCTAGATATTCCCCCATGGTCTCAGATTAGCGAGATACATGTTCCCGGTGGCCTTGCGTCTGGAAGGAGTTGCTACTTCTGATGATTCGCTGGAGCGAGGAGGTGGAGGTTGTCCGATGGCTTGAACGTGTGTGCGAGGACAGATGTGCTGTTAATTTCCGGCGCTAGGACTTCCACACGATCTTGAGATCGGCAAGCGTACGACTACATCATCCACGAGTTCCAACTCGTTAACAAAACTTTGTTGTCTTCGAGGGTAAGTTCTCTATGGATGTATATGCACCCGTTGCTCTGTATCTAGTAGATAGATCTTGGCATATAGTTCTCATCGTAGGAATTTTTTGTTTTCTATGCTGCGAACCCAATAGTGGTATCAGAGCCTGATCTATGCGTAGGTGCTTTGCACGGGTAGTACACATATGTTTATATGTGGGCGATGATGATCATGTTATTGCATCTTCTATGTATTTTGGATATTGGTGGCATAGTGGGATGAAGCGGCCCGAACCAACCTTACATGTCATCGCACATGAGACCGGTTCCACGACTGACATGCAACTAGTTTTGCATAAGTGGTTGACGGGTGTCTGTCTCTCCTACTATAGTCAATATCTGATTTACAACGAGTTGCTAATAACTTGGTTATCCTCGTTCGTAGGTAAGACCGGTTCCATCTCTGAAAGCCCTAAGCCAATGGTATTGGACGGAGGTAGACATAACCTCCTCGCGAGGATTTCAGGAGCTTGCCGACCATGTCGAGTCCCCATTGCGCGAAGGGCCAAGCCAATGGTTTGGCCGAAGTTCCGCGCTAGGTGCGTGTAGTTTGTCCGCGAAGCGTTGCAGTTCTGGACGATGCCCTTGGCGTGGCGCATGGCCGTGGGCCAGTAGAATCCGGCTCGTAGAGCTTTAGCGACATGGGCGTGACTGCCAGCATGGTGCCCGCAGGTCCCTTCCTGGATGTCGAGGAGGACAGCCCTTCTGTCCCCGTTGGAGATGCATTGTTGGAGCACTCATGTGATGTTGCGCTTGTACAGTTCGCCGTTGATGATGGTGAATGCCTTGGATCTTCGCGCAATGTGTCGCGCGTCAGTCGGATCATCTGGCAGCCTCCTGTTGAGTAGATATGTGATGTAGGGTTGTGTCCAAGATGGCTCGACCATCATGACGCCCATTGGTCCTTTGAGTCCTGTATCAAGATCCAGGTCGTTGAGTGCCATTGGCTCATTGGGTGACGTAGCCTCCGAGTCCGTTGACTCGCTTGCTTTCTTCTCTGGAGCCTTTGGCTTGATGGAGCGTTCGCAGATGCGCTCGAGAAATACCCCAGGTGGTATGGGGGCGCAGGTGGAGCCACTGTTGGCGAGTGTGTCCGCCTCTTCGTTGCTTTCGCGGCCTACGTGTCATAGCTCACAGCCATCGAAGTCCCCTTCGAGTGTGTCGTAGAGATCGCGATAGGCGATCATGTTGTCGCTCAGTGCGTTGCACTCGTGCATCGTTTGGTTGACCACCAGTTTGGAGTCGCCGTAGATGATGAGCCTCTTGGCGCCACAGGCTTTCGCCATCCGCATCCCATGGATTATAGCCTCATATTTAGCTTCATTGTTGGAGGCAGTGAACTGCATTCGCAGAATGTATTTCAGCTTGTCTCCCTGGGGTGATGTCAGTATGACACCTGCGCCAGCGCCGTCCTTTCGTTTGGACCCATCGAAGTGCATTGTCCAGAGATAGGACATATCTGGCTTTTCGGGGAGCTGGTTCTCCATCCAGTGCACGAGGAAATCAGGGAGGACTTGCGACTTGATCGCGTCGCGCTTTTCGTACGTGATGTCTCGTGGAGACAGTTCGATTCCCCAAAGTGCGACTCACCCGGTGGCATCAGGGTTATTGAGGATGTGCCCGAGCGGGGCGTCGTTGACCACCACGATTGGGTGCTCCTAGAAGTAGTGGCGCAGTCACATGGCTATCATGAAGATGTCGTATACCATCTTCTGGTAGTGCGGGTACTGCTGTTTTGTTGTCGTGGGCACCTCGCTGAGGTAGTAGACTGGGCGCTGGACCCCGTGGACCTTGTTTTCTTCGGCTCGTTCCACCACAAGCACCGTGCTGACCACTTAGTTGGTGGCGGAGATGTAGAGCAACAGTGGCTCTTTTTCTTGTGGAGTCACTAGTACTGGCGAGGTGGATAGTAGACGTTTGAGGTCTTCGAATGCTTCTTGTGCCTCGTCTGTCCACTCGAACTTGTCAGTTTTGCGAAGAAGTTGGTAGAAGGGCAGTGCCTTTTCGCCCATTTGACTGATGAATCGACTGAGCGCCGCGATTCGCCCGGCCAGCTACTGGACGCCTCTTACGTTCTTTGGCTTCTCCATGGATAGTATGGACTTTATTTTCTTTGGGTTTGCTTCGATCCCTCTCGTGGAGATGAGATACCTGAGTAATTGCCCAAATGGTATGCCGAAGGCGCATTTGTTCGGACTGAGCTTGATTCGGTAGCGGTCGAGGTTGGCGAAGGTCTCGCGTAGATCGTCGATTAGCGAGGCTTCCTCTTTTGTTTTGATGACGATGTAATCAATGTAGACTTGGATGTTGCGACCAAGTTGGTTCTTGAGGCAGGCCTGCATGCACCGCTGATAGGTGGCTCCTGCGTTTTTTAGCCCAAAAGGCATTGTGTTGTAGCAGAATACACCAAAGGGCATCATAAACGCCGTTTTCTCCTGATCCTCCTCCTTCATTCAAATCTGATTGTAGCCTGAGTAGGCATTGAGGAAGCAGAGACGCTCACATCCTGCGGTCGGGTCGATGATTTGGTCGATTCATGGTAGCGGGAAGTGATCCTCTGGGCAGTGCTTATTCAAGGAGGTGAAGTCCACGCACATCCGTAGGAAATCCGTGTCCTTTTTGGGCACAAGCACTGTGTTAGCGAGCCAAGTGCTTTCCTTGATCTCGCGTATGAATTTTGCGTCGAGAAGTCTATTGATCTCCATTCTGACTGCTTTTTCTCTTGGTTTCGACAGTCGCCGAATTGTCTGCTTGACTGGCCTTGCGTCTAGATTTATGTTGAGTGTGTGCTCGGCGAATTCCCTGGGAACTCTTGGCATGTTTGCTGGACACCAGGCGAAGATTTTCCAGTGCTCACAGAGTAATTCGACGAGCGCGAGTTCCTATGCGGAACTCAAGTTGTTGGCGATGAGGGCCATCTTTGTCGGGTCCGTTGGGTGGACCTGGACTTTCTTCTTGTGCACCGACGAGTCGAAGGACAGGTCGGGTGAATTTGGCCTGCTCAGGGGAGGCAGCTGTTGTCTGTCAACTCCTTCAATCTTGCGAGTTCATCATGCATGCCGAAGGACTGGGAGATTCTGTTGAATTCCCTATCGCAGCTGTCGGACCTCTCGAAGTTGTCGTTGATTGTGATTACACCATTTGGACCCAACATCTTCATCTGCAAGTAGGTGTAGTGTGGCACTGGCATGAACCTCGCGAACGCAACATGTACGAGGATGCAGTTATATTGTGAAGGTCAGTCGACGACCTCGAAGTCGATGCGCTCTCGCCGAAAGTTTTGCGGCGTGCCGAAGATGATGTCGAGGTTGATTTTTCCTAGGGGATATATGCCTTTCCCTGGGATGATGTCGTGGAACATCATGTCTGAAAGTTCCAGACACGTCAGAGGGATCCTCATCGCCCGCAAGGTACTCGCGAACATGAGGTTAATGCCACTACCGCCATCCATGAAGACGCGACTCATGTCGAAACCCCCAATCTGTGCCTCGGGTACGAGGGGATAGTGGCCTGGACAAGGAACTTTGCGCGGGTGGTCACGCCTGTCGAAGGTGATGCAGGAGTCGCTTCCACTGAGGTACTCAGTGGTGGAAGGTGCAGAGTTGATCGCCAAGTTGACTTGGCAAGTGATGGCCTTCTGCATTCGATTTGAGGGACGCCCTTTTTGGATCATCCGCATGTTGCCCACGACTCGTGGGTATGGTTCGCCTCCGTGATGCTGGACCGGTGCGGCTGTGGGTGGTGGTGGTCCGGGCGGTGGTGGAGGAGCTCCATGTGCCAAAGTACCTAGGGCAGCTCCATAACCCATGTTGACTGCGTCGTGATTCATCCGGGCCAGGCCTTTGTGGAGTTTGAGGAACTCGTGGCAGTCCTTGAGAAGGTGGCTGGATTTCTTCTTGCCACCATGCTTGTCGATGTAGAAGTGCACGTTGCATGGCCCAGACAGTTTGTCCTTGATAGATGTTGCGGGTGCCTGTTCGCTAGTGCGGCGCTGCCACACCTGCGTGGTTTTTCTGCTGTCACGGTATCCACCACTACGGTATCCGTTGTTGCAGTTATCGTCGCGTTTGTCAGCATAGCCGGCTGCGACCATGTTGACCTCATCGCGGTCATCGTAGACACGCATTCGGCGTTTGCTTCGGCGGTCGCGTCTGCGTCCAAGGTCGTCGTCATCGTCGGAGTAGGTACGGTTTTTCACCGAGTCTTCTTCGTCAGCCCACCGATTCGCGATTTTCATCAGGTGGTCAATCGTTTTGGGCTTCGACTGGCCCAGCTCCTCCCTGAGCTCTATACTGCGAACGCCGCCGTTGAATGCATCGATTGCGTGGTCCTCCGAGATGTTTTCTGTGGAGTTCTTGATGATGGACCACCTCTAGATGTACGAGCGTAGCGATTCGCCTGACCTTTGCTGGCATCTTCTCAGCTCTTCGATAGACGCGGGCCTTTTGTAGGTGCCCATGAAATTGCGCACGAAGATGTAGACCAGCTCTTCCCAGCTGCGAATGGATCCGCGTGGGAGATTGTTGAGCCATGCGCGAGCGACACCATGCAGTTGTAGCTGTAGGCATTGCATGGCCGTGCTTCGACTCCTGCCATGTAGTCTAACGGAGGAGATGTGGTCCTTCAACCAGATTTTCAGGTCCTTTAGACCGTCAAATTTTGGGTTCTCTGACGGTAGTTTGAACCCTTTAGGAATTCGGTTCTGCTTGATGGCCCTGCTAAAGAATCTAGCGCCGCAGAGCTCTGTCTCATCCTCTTCTGAGTCATTCGAACGAGCGTGTCTTGCCCTTGATTTGTCGATTTTGCGCTGCGTGAGGTCATTGCACGCATCGTAGTTGCGATCGTGCCGCCATGAGCGGCAGCGCCGAGACAGATCATGGCTATCGTCGCTGGACGAAGGCGAGGAGTAATGTTTTGCTAGAGCCTTGCCTTTCTTTGGCTCCGGTGCAGGCTCTTTGTCAAGGGCTACCTCAACTAGCCCCAAGCCCGCGATCGTAGATTGGTGCATGGCAGCTCGTGGATCTCTAGCTGGCGGCTTCTTATTGAGGAGGTACATGATGGCCGCCATTACCGCGGCTTGCGGTGTCTTCGGGAGCACGTTGCCCCGTGTATCCACCATCATGGAGCCGAAGTCCAGGACTTTCGCCGCTTCCACGAGCTCCTCCTCGTTGAGGTGGGCCAGTCGAGATCTTCTCTTGTTGGCCAGGTACTCGTTGCCTTTGGAGGAGGATCCTCCGTGGGAGGAGAGCCCGTCTCGCTGAAGGTTTGATTCGTGTGCCGCCTTTTTACGCGCTTCGAGTTGCGCGATTGCATGTAGCTGGCGTCTGTATTCCTCCTTCAGTAGCCAATGGTAGCCCATTAGCATGTCTTGTGGGGAGTTGAGGGGCAGAGGATTGCCTCGTAGAGCTTCTCGACAGTGGGCCCACTCATCATCGTTGAGCTTGATCACCACGCGCTCTCAAGTGTGTTCATTCACTATGGTCGGCGGTTCTCCTGCCGCTCCATTGTTGACGAGTGAGCCGTTGCCACCGTTGGTGGGGCCGTTGTTGGGTGTGCTGCCGTTGGGCGGTCCGGTGCCATTGGGCGTGCTGCCATTGGGCGGTCCGGTGCCAGTGCCGATGCCAGCATTTTTGTGATTGTCAGTTGATACGTCCATTTTGCATCACTATTCTATGTCATAATTCACTGTTATTCATTGATATATTTCATATTAAGAGATGATACTTATGTTATTTCATCTGTTTTTGCATGGTTGATGACTTTCGGAGCATGGATCGCTGCAGTCAGGATTCTGATGGAAAAGGTGCTGTTTGGAGGCAAAATTCGTGAAGATCAAAAAATCCGGGAAAATATACGGAAAATCCTATTTTTCCAGAAGATGAAGGCTGCCAGAAGAGGGAGTGGAGATGGGCCATAGGGGGCCCACACCACCACCTGGCGCGGGCCACCCTAGGTCGTGCCACTAGGTGGTGTGGCCACCCTGGCCCACCTCTGGCTCTCCCCTCTGGCGTATATTATCCTCCCAAAACCCTAAGACTTGGGGGTGACCACAGAAAGATTCTGCCACCTCTGCGGGGTGGAAAACACCGAGAGAGAAAGATCTCTCCGGCAGACAGAATTCTGCCAGGGGAATTCCTTCCCGGAGAGGAGTGATCGTCGCCATCAACACCACCATCAAGCTGGACTTCATTGGGATCATCATCATCACCACCATCATCACCATCAGCACCCTCATCACCATCTCCATATTGTTGTAACAATTGAGTTGAATCTTGCATAGTTCATAGGGGAAACTTTCCCGGTGTTGATTACTCTTTGAAGTTGATGCTATTGAGTGAACCATTGAATTATTGTTTATGTTCAGATTGTTATACATCATTATTCCATCTCTGATCATGATCCATATGATGTCTTGTGAGTAGTTCATTTTGTTCTTGAGGACATGGGAGAAGTCATGTTGTTAGTAGTGGAGTTGTGTTGAGAAAGATTCAATAGTTTGATATTTAAGTTGTGGTGTACTTCTTCTAGTGGTGTCATGTGAACATCGACTACATGACACTTCACCTATATGGGCCTAGGGGAATGCATTGTGTATTTGGCTACTAATTGTAGGGGTTGCCGGAGTGACAGAAACCTGAACCCCCGTTAGGAAACCATTGCACAAGGGACGTAAGGGTCTTAGAGTTTAAAGTTGTGGTTAGGTTTCTACCTTAATTACTTTGTTGTACTTATGGATGTTTTCAAGGGGTATAATCACAAGTATGTATTAGTCCTAGGAAGGTTGGTACATTAGCACAGGTTCACCCACACAACACCTAGCAAGCTAAAGAAGATTAATCAACTATATGAAGCGAAAGCACTTGACGGTCTTCCCATGTGTCCTAGAGAATGTTTGGTCATCTTAAGTAATACAACCGGCTTGTCCTTTGCTGTATATAGGATTGGGCCACTTGCTGCATTTATTCCTACTGTCTTTTATTTACTCGTACTTTGTTTACTTGCTTTATCAAAAACCCCTAAAAATCCGTTTGCTAAGTATTTGCAGAGAATTCCTGATCCATACCACTAGCCAGCACCTTCTGCTCCTTGTTGGGTTCGACACTCTTATTTATCAAAAATACTGCGATACACCCCCTATACTTGTGGGTCATCAAGACTATTTTCTAGCACCGTTGTCGGGGAGTGAAGCGCTAGTAGAGAGTGGAACTAGTAAAGGAAACTTCTACTATGAGTATTACTTCTGTTAGTTGCTTTATTTTTGTTATGGATAATTCGCTGAGTTTCTTATTTGGTAATTCTACTACCACTACTAAGGTAGTAGATGAACCACCACCTATTGAGAATGATGCTTTTAAAATACCTACAAGAATTATTGATCGTGTTATGGATAACTACTATGTTGGGGATGGAACAGTCCATCCCGGTGATCATTTACTCTTTATACACGAATTATGCGGGTTGTTTAAGTGTGCAGGTATTACTACAGATCAAGTTAAGAAGAAGTTATTCTCATTATCACTGAAAGGAAGAGCTGAGGAATGGTCAAGCTCTAGAATGGGAGGAAAAAGTTCCTCTCTTTTATTCAAAGTTTTATCCTCCTAGTGAGATTCATAAAGATCGGAATCAAATATACAACTTTTGGCCTCTTGATGGAGAGAGTACAACTCAAGCTTGGGGGAGATTGAAGTTACTAATGCTCAAATGTCCCATTCATGAGCTCCCCAACAATATTATTATCAATAACTTTTATGCAAGGCTCCCTCTACATGATAAGAATTTATTGGATGCTTCTTGTGCTGGATCATTCACTCGCATGGAAGAAGAAGCCAAATGGGATCTTCTAGACCGTATTCAAGACAATGCTGAAGCTTGGGAGAATGACAAAGGTAGAAAGTCAGGTATAAATTATGATTATGAATGCATTGAATTTTTTATGGGAACTGATGACTTTCAAAATATTAAAAATGCTTATGGTCTAGACTCTCAAGCTATTGCTTCTTATTTTAAGGCTTTTGCTTCCTACATTGAAGTGCCTAAAAAGAAGTGGAATAAGTATCATGAACCTTATAAAGATATTGCTAAGAGTGTTCCTGCAAGAAATACTGAAGTTTATACTAAATCATGTCTTACTTAAACCTTACATTGAGAAAATCCCTTTCCCATGTAAGATGAAGGAACATTCTATGATAGCTAGTATGGTTAATGAAAGTACAAATAAAGCTGTTGAACCTGATAAACAAATGGTTGATGAACCTATAATAGCAAATGTGAAAGACTTTGTTACCAAATATGAAGAAGAGGGACACACTATCCTTTGTAAGGATACCTCTAATATTATTTCACAAAGTATTGTTATGAGAGCTAGTATTCCTGTGTTTTCTGTTAGAATAAGCGATCAATGTCATGATGGTTCTTGTGACAGTTATATTGTTAAGTTTATGCATGATACTAAAGGTTACTATGGGAGAGGAAAAAGTGTTCTTATGTATCTTAATAATATCAAGTTTTCTCATTTTATGCTGAAAGTTTTTATGTTGCATTTCTTTTGCCTTCTTATGCAAGTAGCCTCTGGTTTCAACAACTTGTTTGTTTACAAAATTACCTTGCATAGGAAGTGGGTTAGACTTAAACGTGTGTATTTTTGCTTCTTAATGCTCCCTTTCACCTCAATTCATATTCCTATGTGAGCATCTTCAAAATTATCATGCCCATCTTAATGGCTATAAAGAAAGAGCTCTTTGGGAGACAACCCAATTTGTTTTTGCTTTCAGTTTTTTTTGTTTCTTTGAGTCTTGGAAGTTATTACTTCGGTAATAACCTCTCCTTATCCTTTTTGTTTGGTTTTTGTGTCAATATCAACCTCTAATGAGAGAGAAGTAATATTTGGGGAAGTTGTTGTCCCGAAACAGATTTTTGTGCTTCACCGTAAAAATTCGTGAGAGATCTCTGTATGTCGGATTGAGCTGTAATTTTTTGTGCTTTTGCCCAGGTTGTTATTTAACTTTCATTAGTTTTGCACTTTTTGATTTGAGCAACAGAAGATTTTCTAAAAAAAATTGATCTTTATATGCTGGTCTGTTTTGACAGATTTTGCCACTCTTGCATTTGCTTCTTTATTCGATTTCCTTTTTGAATTCTTTTTGGGTTTTCGGAAGGAGTGCTACAGTATCTTATGTTATTGATGGTTTTCAGTTGAATTTGGACTCAAAAGGTTTTACCACTTCACTTGTACTAATGTTGCTAATGAGAACTGTGTGAAGTTTTGTGTGAAAGAAATTTCAAGGTAGTGGTGATAATGGTGTAATAAGGAAGTGGAAGGTTTCATGACTCACAATAAGTGTATGAAGATGAAGATATTGATGTTATTCGAGTGGTGACTCCAGAAGAATCTACTAAATACCAAATTCAGAGACCTACAGAGTCCGTTTTCAAATAGGTAACAGTTCTGGTAAGAAAAGTTCCGCGAAAATACTATCCAACTATATTCTTGCAGTTTTTAGACAATAAGGAAAGCTACAAAGCGAAAGAGGGACGGAAACGGAGCCAGGGTGGCTCACACCACCCTGTGGCACGGGCCCACCCCTGGTCGCGCCACCAGGTGGTGAGTCCACCCCGGACTCCGCCTCCGACTCGTTTTCTCCCAGTACCTTCCTTTTGTTGAGAAACTTCGTAATATATAACCCCCCCTCCCCCCGGATCTCCCGAGGTTCGTATATCGTGTTTTCGTTGTGTTTTTGTTTCGATCTGTTTCTGCCAGGAACTATTCTTGAAAGCTTAGAAGCACAATGGTGTCCGCCAAGGATAAAGGGAAGGAGCCTATGGAGGAAGATCTCTAAGACCCTGGGCAGGAGAAGGATATCAAGAGTGAAGGTGAAGAGGAGGCAAAGCACACCGACACTACCATTGCGAGCATCGGAGTGGTGGAAAACCCTGCCAGAACTATGTCAATTGGAGGGAAACCTCCTCATCACCGTTCAGATCCCTAGTCACTTCCTCCACACACCAAGAATCCTGTCCATACTCTTATCCATGAGCATCAATACCAGAATATGCCCAAGGGGAAATTACCCTCCAATTGGGATTTGCCTCATTCTAGCCATGCAAGAAAAGAAGACTTCAAGGAGGTAGAGTGGGGAAAGAATCGCAAGAGCTGGGATTCTCAACCCCACATGATCATGAGCCGCATTGAGCAAAACTTGCAGCTTATTCGTAATCTCACCTTCGAGATTGAGGACTTGGGGAAATTGGTCAAGAAGCTCATCGAGAGGATACCACCACCACCAAAGGAGTAATTCGTCATCAGGTTTGGCATCCCCTTGGTTTGTTCCAAGCTTGGGGGAGTGTCACGGTATCACATCACTATCTTCTATCTTTTTACCTTTTTAGTAGAGTCATATCATGAAAAGAGAAGTTATTATGTAGGATGGTTTGCATTATGGACGTGTCCCCTCTCGTTAGATATGTATCCCTTGGTGTGAGTTGCCGTTATGGAATATTAATGAGAAGTTCTATCATTCACTCTTTTTCATAGCTTATATTGGTCTTCAATTCGTGGTTATATGATTGATCTTGTTGTTAGTATTGGTAGCACTTTGGGATCATTGAGTTAATTTAGTTGGTTTTGGCAAACCTGGCTCGGTCAATAGCAACACTATTTTTGAGAGTTGAATGAAAAGATAAAAGTACCTCTAAAGAAAAATAATTTCATCATCTTTCTTTCTTGATTTGCTCATAAGTCTAGTATTCTCTGTTTAAGATCTTTTGTGCTTCCAAGGAAGATTGCATGTTTCTTTTTATCACTTGCATGTTTGTTTGTTTGTTTCCTTCAACTCTTATACTTGCCGCCCAACCTTTCTAGCCAAAAAACCTGTACTGAGAGGGAATTCTTCTCGTGCATCCATCGCTTAAACCAAAACCTTTGCCATTTGTGTCCACCATACCTACCTATTAGCACTATTGCTATTCCAAGTAAATTCTTTTTTTATCTACCTCCCAAATTAAACTTGTTATGTGAAAAGTAGTGATTAAATCTCTCACGAACTTGATGGCACACTTACTTTCTTGCATTCAATAAACTTGAACCATTGTGCTCACCTATGTTGCGTATATGCTTGCGCTTTGTAAGTTGTGAATTAGCAGAACCATGCTGTCATGGGGAACGCTTTCAACATTGGATTGGTACTTTGTACCTAGTTGATATCATGTTCTTTTGTCTATGGATGTCGTCGGTGTGAAATGAAAGGGGAGCTTGTAAGTCCATGGAGTTATGCATGTGTGTTAGACAAACGCCTGGGTCGCTAGTCTAATCCATGCTGACATGGTGGAAACCTGCAGCGTAACCATAACGAGCATCTATGAAGCATTCTTCTTATAAAAAAAGAGAGTACGATATTGAGAAAAAGAGAAAAAAAGAAGGATTATGAAAAGAGAAAGAGAGAAAAAAGCACCATATTCCCATGGAAATAAGAAGATTGCTGAGATGCTTGTTGTCTGCTTGCCTTGTCATTTTGATATGGGGATTCTTCCGTATCATCAAGCAAGGGGTACCTCGTTGGCGGTTCTCTATGATACACATATGCTTACGATGACAAGAACTTACCGGTGACTAAACTTGAGTAGCATGAGGAGCGACCCTCATATTCAAGGGACATGAGATTCTCAATTTACAACTTGTCAAGCATATCCTCATATTTGATTACTTTAACCTTAATCACCTAAATATGCCTATGATATAGGCAATGAGAGCTGAAAGCTAGTAAGTATCATAATTTTTGGGAGCTCTTTATGAGACTTGCAATTATGCTTCCCTCTGCGAAGGGCCTTTCTTTTACTTTTTAGTTGAGTCAGTAAACCTACTCCCTTCTATCTCACCAAGTATTTTGAGTTGTTGTGTTTCATTCATTCATATAATGATTTATTCAATCATGTTTCTTATGTTCCTTGTTTGGCACATTGCTCTTATCTTGGTGTTTACTACTTTGAAAGCTATCATTGAAAAACCAGTTATTTGTGAACTCCAGCAAATTATCAACTATTCTTCGACCAAGAGCTGAGTTTACCATTACCAATTATGATTTACTTTATGTATATTTATTTGTGTTTCCTTTACTCATTACAAGTTAAGTTATATAATAGTGAGTTGTCTTCTACTATTATCAACACCCGGATTTTTAATCCCAGATGCCTGTTATGTCATACATCGCAATCCCAGGATTACCATTTTTGCGAGACATAACAGATTGGATATCACAGTACATCATCCATTACAAACCATAATAAGGTCTTACACGAATAAAGGATCTCATGATCCAGTCTTCATACAACAAGCAGCGGAATAAATAATAAGCGTAGCGGTGGGGTCCATCTTCAGTGGCATAGGCAATGCTGACGATGGAAGATAGTCCTAGTTATCATATCCGTCCTGCTGTCCTTCATCTTGGTAGCCTCCGTCATAGTCTGGCCATAGGAATAGCCAGGGACAAAAGCCATGAGTACTCTTTAAGTACTCGCAAACTATCACTAACGAGTAAGGTAGTTCTAGTAGGATTGATAACTCTAGGTTTATTTGTAAAGTTAAGTTTGAAACCTAAGCTGAGTTCAGAAACAAAGAAAGATAAAATAAAGTTCTAGAATCACTTAAGTTGGGAAGCTAGTGTCATAATCACAACTCTGTTGTGGTCAAGTCATGTCACAATTCATTTCATAAGTTGTTTTGAAAACATCTGACAACGGAACAGTATGGCCACTCCAACTGTCCATAATCGCGGACGTGGCTATTCGAATAGTTTGACACTCTGCAGAGGTGGTACACTTTCACCACAAGATTCGATACATCTATCAGGGATCACCCTGAATCATCATACTTAGTATGCAGATAATCAAACATAACCTTTCCTTTACACACCCTAGTATAAGCACCTCTCCTATGAGTATGGCCTCCCAACCATGACCATCTGTCATCTTGGGCACTACATAGGGGGACAACATTGAGAGGTAGCCTCAGCTCAAACCTCTCCCGAGAGGAAACTAATACTAATGCATATAAACTTCCGGCTAAGCCTTACCCAATTCAGGTATTGTGATTATTAGGTAAAATTGGAATGGTATCGCATCCGAACCCAACCATCAGTTTTGTAAAAGGGCTAAGGCTCATGCCTCAACATTTTCATCATCATAAACCATTTGTGTTTCTCAACACATGTCAAAACATCTCAATAGAATGACTCATCATTCCAAGGTTTTCATAATTTCATTTTCACCAAGTATTCCCATCTAAGTGACTCAAGTTCTAGTTTAGCTTTAAACTACAAAGTTAAGAGTGTTCACTAATAGGGGATGCTACGATCAATATCATGCCATAACTTTAAACTACAAAGTTAAGAGTGTTCACTAATAGGGGATGCTACGATCAATATCATGCTATAAAATGACATCTAAGTCTAACTAGATAGGTCAAGTTTTATACTTTGTATGCTACCTTTAAACAAGTAAAGGACTTTAATAAAGTAAAGAAAGTAAAAGCTTGGAAATAAAACTTGGGGTAGGTAATAGTCAAAGTGGTATAACCCAAAGCATGCCTAATGCATCTTGCTTAGGTTATCTAACTTGCAAGGGTTAGCTTGCATTGTTAATGATGGCTTGCCTTGGTTGATGCAATGGTTGAAGTTTTCTTCCTCCTCCTCTTGGTAGAACTCCTCCTCGAAAGCTTGGTCGGTACTATCGTCTATAAATACATACGGGATACACAATCACCAAACAATGCTTACTTAGCACACTAAGGCACACACTTGATGATCTATTATCATCACAAGCATCACAAGGTTTAATTCACTAGCTTCATTCTTTTTATTTGAGAAAAGTAATTTCTACTCATTGAAATTAACTAAGGTTTAATATTCTCCAATTAAAATATGGGATCATATGGACACATGTCATCACCACATATTCTAACATATGGGAATGTGAATTAAAGGTTGGATCTCATTTTAATAAGTTTAAGTTTAAAATTTAATGATTTAAAGTGACTAGAAATGCCTATATAGCATTATTTTGGTACTAGTACAAAGTCACTACATGCAAACCTCAATCTTATTACATATTCAGATAGGTATGGTTAAATGTGATTTTCGAGAGTTGGAATCAACTCAAATACTATTATGGTTGATTTTATAAAAATGTTTGAATGTGCAAATGCTTCTGTCTTGTTATTTTTACTAGGAGATATCTCTAACTCTAAATGAATTAAATCCAACGGGCTTGGATAGATCTTTCCGGAAACTTTCCAACAAAATTGGAATCACTCAATTTGGTTCAGTAAATCTTCCTGAATTGATTTTTGAACTAAGGGACAGAAATAGTTTTAAGTCTAAATAGAAAAACACCTATTTGAATTTGTGGGCTAGCGCGGAAAATGAAATGGGCCGGCCCAGTGACGCTCAGCGGTGTAGAGGGAGGCTGAGAGGTTGGTCCCGCTTGACTTAAAACCCAAAACGGTTTCTAGCGATCTGGGCCACACGATTAGAACGCGGATCAACGGCTGACAGTCGTCATTGACGACGGACTCGTCGCCGGCGAGACCGAACCCTAAACGGACGGAGGGGGTCTACTAGGGACGTACCAGGGCTCCAGCTAGTGCGGTGAGGCAGGCGATCGAACTGGACGGCGATGGCGGACTCAGGCGAGGTCGCGGAAGGGGCTGAGGTGGACGGAATCGACGGCAGCGTCTCCTCCTCTGCTGCGGCTGCCTCCGGTGAAATTCCAGCGGCTTGCTGCTCGAGCTGCTCCAGCGAGAGGTGGGGAAGGACTAGGAGTGACAGGTGAGTCGAATGGTGTGGCGATTGAGGCTGGGGAAGGCCTCCTTATATAGGCTCGAGGAAGGGACTGAGGGGACAACGGCGAGCTCGTCGGTGACGACGATACAGGACGCTATCGGCATGGGAGGCATAGGCGTACGGTGGCTTGCCTCCTGGCGGTGCTCTATGGCTTAATGGCAACGCTAGGGGTGGTGGATTGTGGTCGGGAGCGTCTCGCGCTCTAAGGGGCAGAGGCGGTGCTCGACGCGGCTCCCGGCAACTGTGGGTCGCACGGCGGTGCACGGCCGTGTCTGGCGGGGTTCTGGTGTCGAGGCGGAGCAGCGTGCGCGGTATGGGTCAAGGCGCGGTCTGCTGCATGCTGGCGGCAATCGCGCTCTGGCTTGCTCGCATAGAGATAGGGCAGCGCAGTGCTGAGGTCATCCAGGGGCTGGGGTTGATCGAGGGGTGGACCGTGGGCGGCGGTAGGGTTGGGCGGAGCTAGTGGGCACGCTGGTTTGGCGCGGCGCGGTCCCTGGCGTGCTGTTCGCGTCTGGCCGACGATGACATCAAACAGGCAGCGCTGCATTGGTGTTGCGGCTAAGGGGGAAGCTGGTTGGGGACTTGGTTGGACTCAGGAGGGATAGAGGAGAGTAGAGAGGGTGCAATGGGGGGCAATGGCTTAACTAGAAATGGTAATAGTTAGGCAGTTTGATCTCTGTCTACCACCTGTTCGATCAAATGGCGGCAAGAACAAAATGTTTGAATTTTGAGCTGATTTTTGCTGGAGTGATGTAACTTAAGCTTAATCTTCTAGGTGTGCTTGTGTTTTTGAAATGGAGTTCATTTGAGTGGATTTTGAATAAATGTGGTCTATACATATGAACTACATTCAATTTTCAATTGTCATTTAAATTTAGTGTTTGAAAGTTTTTGGGATAAAACAAAGTGGGCCTTGGTACATCACTACTTGTACTAGCAAGGGGTGCAAAGATCCACAATTGTTTCTGTTAAGATTTGAGTTCTAGGAATAGCCAAAGTAGGCTAGGTGATTAAAATGGCAAAAGTGACCATTTGCTTATTTTATTCTTTTTTATTTGTTTTTCTTTAGGATTTGTTTGGGAATGATCTAGATGATGTTTAATTCACCTTAGAATCATTTTACAACCAATGGATCACTCAAACATGGAAATTCATAACAACTCCTAAATTATATGCACACACATATGAATGCTTAGTGATTTTTAAATGGAAAAGTTTTTGTTAACCCTAAATTGGGTAGATTTGATCTTGATTAACCTTGGATTAAGTTTTGGGATGTTACAAACCTTCCCCTCTTAAACAAAATCTCATCCCGATATTTACGAAAGAAAACTAGGAACTAAAGAGATCTGGGAACTCCGTCCTAATGTAATCTTCTCGCTCCCAAGTGGCTTCTTCTTCGGTATGGTTGCTCCATTGAATCTTGAGAAATTTGATACTCCTGGTCCTGGTGGTTCTGTAAGCTTCTTCCAAGATACGGATGGGCACTTCACGATATGTCAGATCCTTGTTGATATCAATGGCTCGGTGATCGATATTCTTGAAAACTTCGGTCTTCTCCAGCACTTCTAAGCATTTGCGAAGTAACAAGATATGGAACACATTGTGGATGGCTGACATCTCTTCAGGCAGTTCCAATTGATACGATACTTCTCCTCGATGATTCAGAATCTTGAAAGGCCCGATATATCTGGGGTTAACATTCCTTTCAGACTAAAACGTTGTGTTCCCTTTAATGGCGAAACCTTGAGATACACAAAATCTCCGACATTGAAAGTCAGGTCTCTCCTTCTCTTGTCAGCATAACTCTTCTGTCTGGATTGGGCGGTCTTGAGGTGCTCATGGACTTTGTGAACCTTCTCTTTAGCTTCTCAGAGAATGTCAGGTCCAAAAAATTAACTCTCTCCTACTTGGGACCAATTCAAAGGGGTACGGCACTTTCTTCCGTATAGGAACTCAAATGGTTCCATTTGCAAACTGGCTTGATAGCTGTTGTTATATGAGAATTCCGCGAAAGGCAGGCAGTCTTCCCATTTTGATCCATATTCTAATACACAAGCTCTAACCATATCTTCTAGGATTTGGTTGACTCTTTCAGTCTATCCATCAGTTTGCGGGTGATAAGCGGGGCTGAAGTTCAACTTGGTTCCTAATCCTTCTTGGACTTTCTAGCAAAATCTTGAGGTAAATTGGGTTCCTCGATCTGATACTATGGTCTTGGGGGTTCCATGCAGACTAACAATTCTAGCAATGTACAAGTCTGCTAGCTTCGAACTCTGATAGGTATTCTTGACAGGTATAAAATGAGCTACCATGGATAGTCTATCAACGATGACCCAGATTGAGTCATTTCCCCTACTAGAAGTAGGCAAACCGGTGATAAAGTCCATTCTAACGGAATCCCATTTCCATTCCGCAATCTACAATGGTTGCAATAGTCATGCGGGTCTCTAATGCTTTGCTTTGACTCTTTGACAGATGTCACACTTGGCGATGTAGCTCCCGATTTCTCTCTTCATTTTGTGCCACCAAAATTGCTCTTTCAAATCTTGATACATCTTTGTTCCTCCAGGGTGGATAGATTAAAGAGTATCATGAGCTTCCTGCATGATAACTTGCTTCAGCTCCGAATCTGTTGGCACACAGATACGGCCTTTGTACCACAGAACTCCTTCTTCATCTTCAGCGAATTCCGGTACCTTTCCTGTACCAATACGATGTTTGATTCCGTCGATACTTTCATTCCCCTTATAGGCTTCCTTGATTTGGCTAATAAAAGTGGGTTGAAGTTCAATTCTAGCTAAAAATCCTTTGCTAACTAGCTCAGTTCTAATCTGCTAAGAGCATCCGCTACCACATTGGCTTTGCCGGGGTGATAGTGAATATCAAGGTCATAATCCTTGATTAACTCTATCCATCTCCTTTGCTTCATGTTCAACTCCTTCTGAGTGAAAATATACTTCAAGCTCTTGTGATCTAAGTAAATCTCACAGCGATTACCCATAAGATAATGACGCCATGTCTTCAATGCCAAAACTACGGCTGCTAATTCAAGATCATGGGTCAGATAGTTCTGCTCATGCTACTTTAGTTGTCGAGACAGATAAGCGATGACTTTGCCTTCTTGCATTAATACACATCCGAGACCAATCTTGGATGCATCACAATACACATCAAACGGCTTCTTGATGTCTGGCATGATCAATATTGGGGCTGAAATCAATCTCTTCTTCAGTTTTTGGAAACTAGCTTCACATTTTTCCGTCCATTCAAACTTCTGGTCCTTCTTCAACAATTGGGTCATGGGTCTGGCGATGCTCGAGAATCCTTCTACGAACTTGCGGTAATGTCCCGCTAATCCGAGAAATGCACGGACTTGGGTTTCAGAAGGTTGGGGCTTCCCATTCTTCGACATCTTTAATTTTGGCGGGATCAATAGAGACTCCTCTGGTAGACACAATATGTCCTAGGAATCCTACTTCTTTCAGCCAAAACTCACATTTGCTGAACTTGGCATATAATCGATGCTCTCTCAGGGTTTCTAGGATGATTCTTAGATGTTCCTCATGCTCTTTTTCTGACTTGGAGTAGATAAGGATATCATCGATAAACACAACGACAAACTTATCTAAGAAATTCATAAAAATCTTATTCATGAGATTCATGAAATAAGCAGGGGCATTGGTTAATCCAAAATACATGACCGTATACTCGTATAAACCATAACGAGTAGTAAAGGCGGTCTTCGGAATATCCGTTGCACGAATCTTAAGTTGGTGATAACCAGTCCTAAGATCAATCTTAAAGAATACCTGGGCACTAGTCAACTGATCAAATAGATCTTCTATCTTTGGCAAAGGGTATTTTTTTTGATGGTGACGTCATTCAGCTTTCTGTAATCGGTGCACAAACGGTTGCCTCCATCTTTCTTGTCGATGAATAACACTGGTGATCTCCATGGCGATGTGCTTGGTTGAATCAATCATGTTGCTAACATAACATCCAACTGCTTCTTCAATTCCACTAACTCTGAGGGGTTCCTGCTATAGGGTCTCTAGGCTATGGGTCCGGTTCCGGGGATTAGTTCGATAATGAACTCAATATCCCTATCCGGGGGCATACCAGGCAATTCATCTGGGAATACGTCGGGGTATTCATCTGTTAGTAGTGGAGTTGTGTTGAGAAAGATTTAATAGTTTGATATTTAAGTTGTGGTGTACTTCTTCTAGTGGTGTCATGTGAACGTCGAATACATGACACTTCACCTATATGGGTCTAGGGGAATGCATTGTGTATTTGGCTACTAATCGTAGGGGTTGCCGGAGTGACAGAAACCTGAACCCCCGTTAGGAAACCATTGCACAAGGGACATAAGGGTCTTAGAGTTTAAAGTTTTGGTTAGGTTTCTACCTTAATTACTTTCTTGTACTTACGGATGTTTGCAAGGGGTATAATCACAAGTATGTATTAGTCCTAGGAAGGTCGGTACATTAGCACAGGTTCACCCACACAACACTTAGCAAGCTAAAGAAGATTAATCAACTATATGAAGCGAAAGCACTTGATAGTCTTTCCATGTGTCCTCGAGAACGTTTGGTCATCTTAAGTAATACAACCGGCTTGTCCTTTGCTGCATAAAGGATTGGGCCACTTGCTGCATTTATTCCTACTGTCTTTTATTTACTCGTACTTTATTTACTTGCTTTATCAAAAACCCCTAAAAATCCGTTTGCTAAGTATTTGCAGAGAATTCCTGATCCATACCACTAGCCAGCACCATCTGCTCCTCGTTGGGTTTAACACTCTTACTTATCGAAAATACCGCGATACACCCCCTATACTTGTGGGTCATCAGCGGTAGTGTCGCCTGCGTTGATGACTGAGCATATGAAGTGGTTGGGGAAGTTGTTGCTCCCGCAACTTTCAGATCCAGAGCTGTAGGCTCCGTCTTCAGTGGCTAGGTCACCCAGATTGGATCCGTGACTGCTATCGATGTCCGTGCTCCCAGCTGTTGCCGAGGCATTGAGCTCGCTGATGGTGCCGATTGATGGTGGGAACCATGATGCTGGAGCAATCACGAGTGTCGTCGAGTGGTCAGGCATGCGAAGCGTGCCCAGTTGACCAACCTGGAAGCGGAAGCTGCCAATCGCTAGGCTGATTCCATCGCCGACGGACTCGAAAGCTGGGCGAGTGGCCGGCGTGTGGAGGTGAAGTCGAACGCGCCAAAGAGCTGGCGAATCTCCGTTGCTGCGGAGTTGTAGATCGCGGTTGATGGGTCCAAAGAAGTCGCGACATCAGCACTCCCAATTCCCACAGACGGCACCAATTGACGAGGGTTTAACTCACCAATGCCCATTGTTATGGACTTGGGTTTTGGAGAAAGAGGGGGAACTGGAGGCATCAGTCAGCTAGCAAACAAGCACATAGGGACGCAAGTTTTACCCAGGTTCAGGCCTCGTAGAGGTCCCTACTCCTGCTTGTCTACTCTTGGAATTAACGGAGGAATCGAAGATTACAGGGGTGCACAGATGCAATCTGG
Source organism: Avena eriantha (assembly GCA_910589775.1). Classification (NCBI taxonomy): domain Eukaryota; kingdom Viridiplantae; phylum Streptophyta; class Magnoliopsida; order Poales; family Poaceae; genus Avena; species Avena eriantha. The sequence continues at coordinate 256,054,371 of OU342743.1, read as the reverse complement.
CGAGAGTTGTGGAAACTAGGGTTGTGTGTCTCCTCCTCGCTGCCCCCTCCTAGCCTTTATATAGATAGGCTAGGTCTCGGGTAGCAGATCGAGTCGGTTACAGATTAGGGTTTTCCCTTTGAACTTTCTATCTTAAGCTTCTTCTTGTCTCGCAAGCAATTGAGAGTCCATGGGCCACTCGAATTCTCCATTGGCCCTTGGCAACGCCGTGGGCTTCTGCCACATCTGGACCGTATATACCAAACTCGAGTACCTGTAGGGTATACCCATGTCACCTTTTTCTTTTCATTTCCAAAACATTGTAAGGATTGTTTGACGGTTCTAGCATCGTAGTATACATTTAGAGAGTTCTTGACAAGTTCCCTAGGTACTCCGGTCATGTAAAAAGGTTACCATGTGAAGATATTTTTATTAGCTTTGAGGAACTTGACGAGCAGCTTTCCTATGCATGACCTAAGCCTACGCCTATATGTGTCACCTTGGAGGGATCGTCATCCTTCAGTGGTGTTGTCTTTGCGTCTTCTGAATTCTGGAGTCGGCTTTAGCACCTCCTTCTTCATAGCTAGCATCTCGGATAGGTCGGTGTTTTTCTTGATCTCCTGGTACTCCTCGGCATGTAGCACAGTTTGGGTGAAGGCGACACCTCCTTCTTCGCACTCTCGTGCTTTCTTCGGATTTCCCCATATTGTGATGATGTCGCAAGAATCTGGAAGCTCCATCATGTTGTAGATGTAGCAGGGCAAGCCATGAACTGCTAGTAGGACGGACGCACGAAGATGGCGTGGTATGTGCTCTTGAACGACACCACTTCGAAAGATGGTGGTTCAGTCCAATAATTATCCAGTGTACCAAAAGTGACATCAAGAGTGATTTCACCCAGAGAGTTCATTTGTCTCCCTAGGACAATACCGTGGAAAATCACACTTCTATAGTTTAATTGGGTTTCTGATATCTTCATATGGTGCAACATATCGATGTAGAGGATGTTGATGTTGTTGTCACCGTCCATGAGCATTTTGGAGAACTCATAGCCGTCAATAAGTGGATTGTTGATCAGATCATAGTTTCCTCGCCTGTGAGGCTTAGGAGGATGGTCGCTTCAGTTGATGGGGGAATACCATTCGGTGTATACCCATGAAGCAGAGTCGCCAACTGGATCAAGCCGACTGAAGACAAGCCTAGAGCGGGTCGACTCGCCGAATATGGCGAATGGCGCATACTAGATTCAGACAACTCGCCACTAGAGGCCCAAGACGGGGACTCCAATACAATGCCCATTAGTGCACTTGTAAACCCTAACTGGCTGCATATATAAAGCCACGAGGGGCACCCCCACGTCTCATTAGATCTAGTATCTCCCACCGCCTCCGGTGACTCCATGTAAAACAATCTATGATCATACTGGATTGACAGCAGGACGTAGCGATCCTCCATCGAGGGGACGTGAACCTGGGTACATCGTGTGCCAATCTCGCTCTCGGATTCTCCTACGTTGCCTTGCCCTTTTCTCTACATAAGCTACCCTGTAGCATCTGATGTGGCTAATTCCACTACAGTTGGCGCCCACCGTGGAACAAGCGGTGCTTAGAGATGATGATCCGTGCGGGATCCCTCGCCATTAACTTCAACCAGATAGCACCTCGACAACTCATCCGCGTTGGCACGCTGGTTTCTTCTGGCGGCGGCCGATTTCATCTCGTCATCTACATCTTGGTGGCGACCGTTTCCGTATCGCCAACAGCGTGCCGTGCGAGGACCTCCATCTGGGACTCAATGTTGGTCCGATCTGGTTCAGCTGCCAACGATCCTGACACACGCGCATGCGATGAGTACACGATCTACTCCATACGCTCAGTTTTATTTCTCACTGTTTGTTTTGCAAATCACTTATTTTATTAGGACCTAATCTTGCATGCATGTTTGACTGTATGTACTGTTTAGAGAATTAACCCTGATAACAGGATCGAATTTGAGAGACTGCCGCGCATGCAGTCTGCACGGTTTTCCACTCGCACATGGCGTGGTCGGTACTATCTGCGATCGAGACAGATCAGTCCTTGAGACAAACACACTCGATCACATGCGATCGCGACTGGTGTTTTCGATTTAATCTAATCCTCCACACACACGTACTTTTATTTGTATGCTTTCGTAATCTGCAATAATCAAGGTTCCAATTTGAGATCGGAGAAGGGCGTCTTGATCTGGCCGCAGCGCTGGAGCGGAGCTCCCAAGCAGCCAACGATCGGATTTCGATCGCTACAATTTCTCTCGCTCAATCTTATTCAATTTATCATATTCTACCATGTCTATTAATCAGCTTGTCTTTACAAGTACGCGGAGGACCAAGTCGCAATATGTAGTCCGCGAAACCACAAAAATCGACAACCGTTGTGCAGTCAACTCATCGACTATTAATCATAGCGGGGACTCACCCGCCGTGAGGTCGTCGTCACGAACTCTCCCGCGGACTCTCCATGGTAAGGGTATAGCCACTCGCGGACTCTCCACCTTTGAGGAGTCGACTCCCCTCGCCTGTCGCGAACTTGCCGCCCTAGTCAATTCGCCACAGTCGACTATGCACCCGCCGCATATTCACCGTGCTCGGGGACTCCTCCGCCGCATCGACTCTATCCGCATTTGATGGCTAAGTTTTTTATATTCGTACATGCTATAAGTTTAAAACATATTCATCTTTTCGTTCAATCTACAAAACCATACTTGGGATCGGTTTCAGTTTGTCTGCTATTTATTCGCGTCCTTCGAAGTAGTGAGGATGGGTACCAAAAGGCCGACCTTGTCTTCGGGTTCAACAGTCTGGCATCGCGCCTCTATTACCCGGCAAGCATTTGATGCTGGAGGTCTGCCTACTCATGAAAAGATACACATAAACCTTTTATACTGCTAACTGATCCATTTAACAACATGTATTTTATTTCAACATCTACGAACCGCACTCTTTACATATGCTCAATATATTTCATAAATACGCCTTACTGCACTTGTACTTTTTTCTCCTTCTCAACAAAATGGTCTGGTGTCTTTCTTGCCACTCGCCGCACTCGGGGACTCGGTGCGCTATAGACAGCGCCACTCGCCGGTCACACGACCTCGCGACTCGCCGCGCTCCCGACAACGCCAGTCGCCGGTTGCCCGACCTCACTGCTCGCCGTGCTCGAGGACTTGGCGCGCTACAGACAGCGCCACTCGCTGATCGCCCGACCTCGCCACTCGCTGCACTCGGGGACTCGGCGCGTTACAGATAGCGTCACTCGCCGGTCGCCCGACCTCGGCACTCAACGCACTCGGGGACTCGGCGCGCTTCAGACATCGGCACTCGCCGGTCGCCCGACCTCGCCACTCTCCGGTCAGACGACCTCGCCCCTCGCCGCACTCGGGGACTCGGCGTGCTACAGACAGCGCCACTCGCTGATCGCCCGACCACGACACTCAACACACTCGGGGACTCAGCGGGCTCCAGACAACGGCACTCGTCGGTCGCCCGACCTCGCCACTCGCCGGTCGGACGACCTCGCCCCTCGCTGCACTCAGGGACTCGGCGCGCTGCAGACAGCGGCACTCGCCAGTCGCCCGACAGCGGCATTCGTCGGTCGCCCAACATCGCCACTCACTGGTCGCACGATCTCGCCACTCGCCGTGCTCGGGTACTCGACGCGCTCCAGACAGCGCCACTCGCCGGTCGCCCGACCTCTCCTCTCGCCATGCTCGGGGACTCGGCACGCTCCATGGTCGAGGACTGACCGCACCTAGTGGCTTCACCGACTGGCCCTCACCTACTGGCTCTCGCCGATTAGTTCTCACTGACTGGTTATCACCGACTAGCCCTCACTGACTGGCTCTCGCCGATTGGTTCTCACCGACTGGTTATCACTGACTGGCTCACGCTGACTGCCTCCCGCTTCACGGTTCTTTCCTCTGTTCGGGAGCTCGTCGTCGATTCGTGATGATCCATCGCCAAGACTCTCCGAGTCCTGCCTCAAGCCCACGTCGAATCCATGACGCGCTCAGGCACTACTGATGGGGGAATACCAATCGGGGTATACCTATGAAGCAGAGTCACCAACTGGATCAAGCCGACTGAAGACAAGCGTAGAGTGGGTCGACTCGCCGAATACGGCGAATGGCGCATACTGGATTCAGACGCCTCGCCGACTGGAGGCCCAAGACGGCGACTCCAATACAAAGCCCATTAGTGCACTTGTAAACCCTAACTGGCTGCATATATAAAGCCACCAGGGGCACCCCCACGTATCATTAGATCTAGTCTCTCCCACCGCCTCCGGTGACTCCATGTAAACCAATCTATGATCATACTGGATTGACAGTAGGACGTAGCGATCCTCCATCGAGGGGACGTGAACCTGGGTACATCGTGTGCCAATCTCACTCTCGGATTCTCCTACGTCGCCTTGCCCTTTCCTCTACATAAGCTACTCTATAGCATCTACCGTGGCTAATTCCACGACATCAGTCAAAGGTGATCTTTACTTCCGATCAGTCTAGATATTGGGGGACAGCCGGAATAGTTGCATTGAGCTCGTGCATCACTGTCTTTTTGACCTTAGCGGGTTGAGATCTGAGGAAGCAGACATAGGTGTCTTTCTTGGTTGGGTAAGTTTTCTTACCATCCGACTTAGGGTTAGGATTGTCATCTTCTTCCATGTAAGAGTCTTCCTTGGACACTTTTCTTTGTCGGGATTTTCTTTCCCTTTCTTTGCTTAGCCTTGTAGCCAACGGCTTCATCTTTCTTGATGTCATCGTTAAAACAACACTCAGCATTTGTGTGGGAAGATCCCTTGTTCCCTTTTGGGTGATATACACATGGGTTGCTGGAAATGTCGGCCCATGAGTAGGTCTTGTTGGGCTGCTTATCGCCCATGCCCTAGACCCGAGAAGCTCCATGGCCTCGTCCCCAGCCGCCTCCGCGCCCTTCGTGACCTCCAGACCTGAATATTGTGTAGATAGCTGCATTTTTTGGGTTGGGTTTCTCCACAGAGGTGTTCTTGCGCTTCTAGGACTCATGCTGCTTCGGCTGCTTTGACGAGTGTGGCACATCTAGAACATTGAGAGGGCCCTATGAGTCATCATCAGTGTTAGCGTATTTGCTTCCCATATCTATCATCTCCCTAGGTCGGTAACCTTGTCACACTTCAACTGGTGGCGTAGCAACCCGGCTGGGAGCCCTATGATGAATGCTTCAATCAGGGTTTGGTCGTTGACTCCCTCGTAGGATTTTTTCATGTCAATCCATCATTTGAGGTAGTCCCGGCAAGTTTCTCCAGGTTGTTGGACACAACGCTGCAAGTCTCCAACTATGTAGGGCCTCTGGTAAGTACCCTCAAAGTTCCAAAAATAACACACTTTCCATGTCATATCACTTGTGGATGGTGTTTTCTAGAAGTTCATTGATCCATGATCGAGCCGTCTTCCGCAGCATAAGTGGGAGATATCGGACCATGACCAAGTTGTTTCCTCCTTTGGTGATGCAGGAAACCTGGAAAAAATCATGGAGCCAAGTATATGGCCGAGCCACGTTGTCATAGGGTTGGATGTTCCTCGAAATTGTGAAGCCCTCCGGAAAGTCTGTTATGTGGATCCATGGCCCAAAGCACATTGGACGCACATATATGTCATTCAAATCATAGCGACGAGCTTCTATTTTTGAATTGATCCGGTTTCGGGCGTTGCTTGGTGACATCGAATGATGTCTTAGATGTTTCGTCGTGCCTACGGGGTTGTGGAGTCAGTTCTCTGGTTCTTCTGCCACCTCCTCTGTCGGGCGTCCTCCCTAGCCCCCTTGGGAGCCGCTGTGGTCGCTGCCTGGTGGGGATAGAGGTTCTGGTGGGTTATTTCCAGCTGAGCACCAACCTCCCTCTGGAAATTTATTATGTCAGTTCCAAGGTGGGTCTTCATGGAGACGGGCACCGTGCCGACTTGGGTCAGCATGGTTTTCATAGTTCCTTTGTCCGGCGTTGCCGTCATTATGACGGGGTTCAGCCTGATGGCTTCTGTGCCTAGGAGGTGGCATATGTTTCTAGTCACGCTCCCAACGTCGCGCTTCTTCATCCCGTGGCTGTTGGTTTGCCAACGGGGAGGGTGTCGGGGAGCTAGTGCTGACACCGCATCTCGCGATGCAGTAGGAACAACATTTATCCAATCTCGCATGGTCCTGTGTCGTTGGCCTGAAGAGCCAGTTCTTGAGTGAGTGTCACCCCGAGGGTCGGAACAGTCATGCCGATCCGACTCCCTCTAGGGCCTTGATTCATGTTGCCTCTCCATGCCAGTGCGGGACTAGTTAGATTTTGATACCAGCTTGCTGCTGAAAGACATGGCGGCCTTATGCTGTTCCAAACCCTTGTCGAGCAAAGTTACGCACTGTTGGACCTATTTTGGGCTTGGGTTGTTTGCGAGGATCTCTCGGGCTACAACAGCGTTTTCCACCAAAGTACCATAGACCCAATTTCCCTTGCTATCGAGCCGAGGCTGTCCTATGACAATGTCATTGATCTTTCCCTCGTAGAGGGCTTTGTGTACATCCGGATTTTTGTTGGCCAGTACAGGGTCGTTTCAGGTCTTCTGATGTTGTAGTGAGTTGAACTATTCTGTATCTACATCATTGGTGTTGAGAAACTACTTCTCCTCAACGATATGAGCTGCTTCATCAAGGAGTCATAAACATTGTGCTTCTAGGGCTTCGGCCCTTTTCTCCAACTCCTACGGGTTAGCTCCGAGTCAGTTGGGGGATTGGCGTTGTTAGTGCTTCCCCGTAGAGTTCACGGGCACTTGGGGTAACCATGTGAACATCCAACAGAGATTATTTTCACTTATGGGGGACCAGAGCACCGTCCCGGTCCTCCATCTCAATGTCCTCGTCAACCTCTTCTTCCTCTGGAAGATCCATCTTTGGAGTTCTATTCTTCTTCTTCTTCCTTGCCTTGTTGACCCTTTGGGTATCGGTGGCAAAGACGGCGTTGGGCCTGTTTCCTAGGGAGAGACACCCGTTAGTACTTTCGGACACCTAGACCATGAGGTTTTCTCCAAGATCCATGTCATCTTGCAATGTAGGATGATATTTAGCGTAACCCTCATCCATGCTATTGTATAGAATTGGATGTTCTTTTTCTCCTTCATGTGCAGCTTTGGAGTTGTTTTCTTCTCCATATTCTTTTTGGTACACCCGGATATCTGCTGACGTCATAGATTCCCCTGGGGAAACTAGTGTGTTGGTGTTTTTTCTGATGGCATCCAGCACTGAGTCGTTGTTGGCTCCACCCTCGGTAGAGTCATATGTTGAGCCAACATAGCCGATGAAGTGAGATCCATGCGCTCTGAGGTGGGTGAGGCTTTCCGCATTAGCCTCCCCGAAAATTTTGATGGTCTCAAGTACGGCATCGAGATCGACATGAGATGAAGCATTATCTGTCTCACCGTGTGCCTCAGAAGCGATTTTCCTGCTCCAGCATCGGTAAAGTCGGATCTGGAGCCGTTATAGCTTTGATCTTCCGAAGATTCGACCTTCGCATGGAGATCTTCTTCAGGTTCGACCTTATTTTTCTCCATGATCTCCGCCTCAGTAGCGGGCTGGGTAGGATTAAGGTTTTCCGAGATCAGGAACTCTGCCACCTCCAAAGACAAAGTAGATCTAGAAGTTTCTTCCACCTCTTGCATCACCGCTAGGGTGGGTTCGGCAGGTTCCGGGTAGATGTTGATCTCGTCGATCGGAAGGATGGTGTAGATCATCATAGCCTCCCTAGCCGGAATCCAGGTCTCTTCGAGAAGGACGAGAGGGATGTCACCGATGTAGAGGATGCCAGTAACGGTGATTGTTTCACCGATTCCTACATGTGCAGATTCCGCTCGGAACACGGATCTGAAAGTCACCTTCCCCATGGTGGGTGCCAACTGTCGTCAGATTGAATACAAGTATGCCATGAGTGGGTCCTCTAGGCATGGAAAAGGTGGGGTGTGAGACATATGGTTGTCCGGGATGGTGAGCACACAAGTTTACCCAGGTTTAGATCCGACTGCGATGGTCGGATCCTACTCCTCCTAGCAATCCAGTAATATCAACGAAGCCGGAGGTTAAAAGGGATTACAAGGATCGGTATCACATAAGCGAGCTGTGGTTGTGCCCTAAAGGTTGGTCCCTAGTTCATCTTATATAGCCATTCGGCCTAGGGTTTACAAGAGTGTCCTATCCAGCTGCGATACAAAGTCGGTACAAAGTACAACTTAGATTACAAGTTTATCTACATGCCTAAGTCGGTAAGTCTTCTGGGCCTTCCCATAGCCGTAGGATGGGCCTCCATCTTCTTTCTTTGACTAGGCCACCCGTGGAGCAAAGCTCTAACCCATAGTGGGCCACGCTTGTTAGTGAGTACCGATGGGTATACTCGGAAATCATATCCCCAATAGGCGACACGTCACAGCGGTTAGCGTGGACATTGATGGTCATGGCTGCTCCCGTCAGTCAGCCTTCTAAACGCTAGCGGCCAGTGCCATCGTAGGCGTCTGGCACGCAGATGCCTTTAGGTTGCTTCTAGGTAGATGTTGGGGGATGACCCCAGGTAGGGTCAAGCTAAGGTATGAAGACAAGGTTGACCAAGGTATAAGTTGACTTAAGTGGGTCGGCCGAATCAAGGCCGAGTTACCCAACCGGATTAACCCAGCAACACCCAGCCGACATATAATTTATGTCGGCATAATGTATATGTTGTTTCCTATATGTAGGTACCTTCCTGGCCGAGTCATATGGGTAGGGGCGACTCAAGAGTTGGCATGCACCAGAAGGGTGAGAGCCGTCCTCAGGGTCAGTGCTTCTCTCTCCCGGAATTCTGGAGGAGATAAGCGATAAGTCAAGCGTGCCCCTAAAACCTGGAACAAGGTCTGGTCACAGGATTCCCGGAGGGGACAGTGTCAGAGCGCCAACGGTCTAAGAGGATGAGCACAGGTCAAGTCTCATCGAAAGAACCCATGATGGGAAGAGGATCTAGCCTAACTAGCGACTTTGGTACCAGAATATGCTGGGAACATGCCACGTAAGCCCTAGATGTAACCTGGCCACCCCTTTATAAGGTGCGCCAGGACCTCCAAGGATAGGGTCGGTTCATTTTAGAGACAAGCAAGTAGTAGAGAGAAAGAGAGACATGAGCTCTATCTTCTTCTTACTCCTCTCGACACAACTCAAGGAGCAATTGACTAGTCCTTTGCTCATATTATAAGATCTAGATGCAGGAGTAGGGGTTTTATCTCACTAGAAGAGCCTCAAAACTGGGTATATCGTGTCTCAGTGTGTGTTCCTCGTGTGTGGTATCCACTTCACGATCCCTCCTCGGGTTCCACTAGCGTCCATCTGGCCCCATATGTATCCATCCCATGGCATCTGTCGTGACACTACCACGACAGTTGGCGCCCACCATGGGGCCAGCAGCAGCGCTAGCTGGTGTGTTCATCCGGACACGAAACTTCATCGCATTTGTGGAGAGCATTGTCTCCGGTTTGGTCCAGCGATTTGGCTTGCTGGACTTCGTCAGCAACAACATGGGCAACTTTGGCAACCGCCCATTCCCGCGCAACGACAAGTTCATCAACTTCAGCATGCACAAGGTCTACGTCTGGGTCGACGTCTCCTGCAGGTTTCCGCGGCGAATCATTGTAGCTGTGGGTCCTCCTCTCTACACGACTCGCGGTCAGAGTATTGATCGCCCCGCCAACTGCGCCGAGGTAATGATGGTTGTGCCGAGAGAGTCCACTGGAAAAGAACCAACCGAAGAAGGGAGGTAACTCCCAAAGCTTCTAGGTCTAGGTTTCCTCCACTGGAGAGGCCAGAGAACATCCTCTAGCAAGCCATAGAGAAACTCACCACTCCACTAATTCCTAGAGTAGATCCGGCTCAGGCACAGGCCGAGCTGGAGGAAACCCGGTAGAAGGTGCTCTAGGGAGCTATGGATGTAGCTAAGGCTCGACAGGAGTTTAACATTACTCTACGCGAGTATAGCAAGGCCCACAAGTTCACTACGAGTCCAACTCATTTAGATGTGGTGAGGAACAGAGGAAAGAAACTTATCACTGAGATAGATAAGGAAGGTGGGGAAAAGTCAGTAGCATCAGCAAATCCTTTGTCGATAGGTGTGTCAAAGTACAGTAGCCCGGCAAAGAACCTCGGAGCTGTAAGAGCAGCAGCGACCGAGATATCTACTTTACCAGGTGAGGCCCGGCGTAAGCATTAGGATAGAGTCAATGAGTTAGTGCGCATTGCAAATGACTAGAATGAGGAACTCCTTAGGGAAAACCCGGCAAGAGCAGGTGGCTCCCACGTTGTTCACTTGACTAGGGGTGCTCCAGCAAGATCTGCCGAGGCAGCGTCATCACCCAGCGCAGTGCCAAGAAGAGAGGGAAGTGTGACCTCTAGTAAAAGGAACAAGCAGTTAGTGGCTTATGACCTGAAGGTTGTAGAGGAAAGGCAAAGAAGTACAGGGAAATGCTAGGCAAGGAAGTGTCGGACGTGGAAATGGTGGCCAAGGAAGTCCCGGCCAAGGCAATGTGACTCAGGGGAATGCTCGATGTCGTAATGCTAGCCAGGTTAACCCGAACCATCCGGGTCATCATTCGGTTGGAGGGGGTCAGCAACAGCCTTAGCAGCAAGTGCAGAAACAACCTTGGCAGCAACAAAGTGTAGGACTAGTTGTGTAGCACCAATATGCTCACCCAACACCGAACAGATACAATGATGGTTATTCGTCAATGGCAAATGTTGGGTTTCCCAGGCCAGATCATCAGATGATGGGGAATCCATTAGTTTCTCGGCTAGGAAACAGGAACTTGCAGCCGGATGATGCGAGGTTGAAATTTGATAGGATCTATATGTCGGAGATGATGGAAGGACATGGTCCTCCGGGTCCAGCATGTTTTGGACCTCGGATTCTAAGGGAACTAGCGGTGCCGAATTTCTAGTTGGCAAGAGGGACAAAGACATATGATGGCAGTACCAAGCCTCAAGATTGGCTAATAGATTATGCCAATGATGTGCACATTGCATAGGGGAACCTCAGATGGGCAGTGCGGTATGTCCCGCAGATGTTGGAGGGGCCAGCGAGAGTGTGGTTGAATAATTTGCCACCGGGAAGCATCAACTGTTGGTTGGATTTTGAGGAGGTGTTTGTCAGCAACTTCACTAGTACTTACAAGAGGCCAAACATACCTCATCAGCTAGCAATGTGCAAGCAGAGGCCGAATGATACTGACCGGGAATTTTTGACCCGGCGGTGTGCCTTGCGTAACTCATGTGAGGGAATAATGTGGTTTGCATAGGGTTGTAGGCACGCAATTGTATTGTGGCAAAGGTTGCAGAGAGATATGCCAACTACGTTGGCCGAAACAATCAAGATTGTAGATTCATATGCATTGGGTGACACGACCCAACCCTTAATTATGTCGACGGAGCTAAATGAGGAGTATTACTCCCGAGAGGGGACCGGGTCATCCCGAACAAATTATTTCCAAGGTAAAAGGAGAGAAGAAAGGCCGGATTGCCGGTACAGTTCAAATCAAGTGGCAGCACTGGATCAGGATCAGCACGGTGCAAGAAATAGTTAGTGCCAGAAATGCAATGGTCAGCAGTGGACACAGAAAACTGACGGCAAGAAAACATGGACAAATGAGCAGAAGAAACAATGGTAGGAGAGGCCTAAGTACACATATGAGTCGATGTTGGATCAACCATGTAAATTTCACATGCCCAATCCGATCAAACCGACAAATCATACGACCCGGCAGTGTGCATGGATGCAACATGCTGGGTAGGGGGAAATGGGTCCACCACAGGCACCTCACCCACCACCACAGCCCACAGGAGGAAATGCTCAAGTAGTGATTTTACCACCACCGCCGCCGAGGTATGTGAACCAGGAGAGAAGAGAAGTTCATCAAGTTGGAAACCAGAATCAAGGGGACTACAGAAACCCCGACCATGGTGGCTAGAATGAGTATAGAGAACAACACCAGAGTTATGTTGTCTTCACAACAAAAGAAACAGACAGACAGAGTGTGTAGAGGTGCCATATGGAGGTGAACACGGTTAAGCCGGTAGTGCTGAAATATATGTACTGGTCTGACCAGGAAATCACTTGGAGCATAAAGGATCACCCCAAGCTCATGCCAAATCTAGGGTCATATGCTTTGGTGCTTGACCCGGCCTTCATTGGGCCAAACCTAAATGTGAAGTTCTCCAAGGTGCTCATTGACAATGGTAGCAGTATCAATACACTTTACAAAGATACGATGCACAAGTTGGGTATCTCAGAGAATATGCTCCAAACGAGTAAGACCGTCTTCCATGGAATTGTGCCGGGTTTGTCATGTGAACCAATTGGAAAAGTCCGGATAGATGTTTTATTCAGCACGAGAGATAACTGCAGGACAAAGAATTTGTTGTTTGAAGTGGTGGACCTTGATAGTTGTTACCATGCTTTGCTTGGTAGGCCAGCAATATCCAAGTTCATGGCTAGTACCCATATAAGCTATCTGAAGAAGAAGATGCTAGGTCCAAATGGGAACATCACCATTGCAGGTGATTTTAGGCGCTCTATGGAGTGTGCCTCGGCCGGATCAAATTTGGCCGAGTCATTGGTGATCGCAAAGGAGAAGAAGAGGATTCAGCAGGCAGTGGCACTGGCTCAGTCGGCTTAGCTGAACATGCCGACACTTAGTAACCCACATGGAAGTGTATCTTTTTAGCTGACTAAGGACACTAAGAAAATTCAGGTGGATGAACAATTCCCAGAGCACACCATCACAATTGGTGCGGGTCTGACAAATAAATAGGAAGCGAGCTCATTAGCTTCCTCCATGAGAATCGGGATATCTTTGTTTGGTCAACACAGGACTTGCAAGGTGTTCTGAGGGAGCTGGCTGAGCACTCCCTGCATGTCAGGCTAGATGCAAGGCAGTTGAAGCAACCTCTCCGCCGCTTCGCCGAAGATAGGAGAAAAGTTATTGGTGATGAGATAGCTTGGCTCCTTGCAGCCGAGTTTATTATGGAGGTTCTGCATCCGGATTGGCTCTCTAATCCGGTTCTTGTTGAAAAGAAGAAGGATGACCCGAACGTTGATGTGGTGTGGTGAATGTGTATTGACTACAAAAATCTGAACAAGGCTTGTCCAAAGGACCCTTTCCTTTACCTAGAATTGATCAGGTTATTGATTCGACCACTGGTTGTGAACTCTTGTCATTTGTAGACATGTATTTTGGTTTCCACTAGATACCGTTAAACCCGGCCGATCAATTGAAAACAGTTTTTATTACCCCGAATGGGGCTTATTGCTATCGCATTATGCCATTTGGTTTACACAATGCAGGGGCGACATATCAAAGGTGCATGCAAAGGTGTTTGCACTACCAAATTGGTAAAAATGTGCAAGTATATGTTGATGACGTGGTAATTAAAACCAAGGAGAGTTATACTCTCTTAGATGATATAAGGCAAACATTCGCCAACTTAAGAATATTTCGAATGAAGTTAAACCCAGAAAAATGTACCTTCGGTGTCCCGGCCGGGAAGTTACTCGGATTCCTCATGTCAAGCCGAGGTATCGAGGCTAACCCAACCAAAATCAGTGCCATTGAGCGTGTGGAACTACCTAAATGTCTTAATGATGTCCAAAAGTTCATTGGTTCCTTGGCATCATTCAGTCGCTTTGTTAGTCGGTTGGGGGAAAAGGCACTGCCTCTTTACCAATTGATGGGAAAGTCTGATAAGACTATTTGGACACCGTAGGAAGATAGTGCATTTCATGAGCTCAAAAAAATGCTAGCCACTGCACCAGTGTTAGCCTCACCACTATCCAAAAAGACAATGTTGCTCTACATAGCAGCGCCCAACTGAGTCATAACTGTCGTGGTAATGGTGGAGCATGACGAAGAGGGTAAGTCGGTGTAGAGGCCAGTTTATTACCTAAATGAAGTGCTTTCAGCATCAAAACAAAATTACCCACATTATCAGAAAATGACATATGGCGTCTACATGGCGTCCAAAAAGCTCAAACATTATTTTGAGGAACATCCTATCCGAGTGATATGTGAGGCTCTTATATCAGAGATAATGGGTAATAAAGATGCTAGCGACTGAGTCACCAAATGGGCCATTGAGTTAGCTCTATATTCCCCACAATATGATAGGAGAGATGCAATCAAATCTCAGGCACTGGCCGACTTTTTGGTTGATTGGGCTGAAATGCAATATGAGCCACCACTGCCTGACTCCAACTTTTGGAGAATGCACTTTGATGGGTCAAAAATGAAAACCGGGTTAGGTGTCGGGATAGTCCTCACCTTGCCTAAAAAGGATTAGTTGAGATATTTCCTGCAAATTCATTTTGCAGCATCAAACAATGTAGCTGAGTATGAGGCACTAGTGCATGGGCTCAGAGTGGCAAAAGAGATTGGTATTCATCAGATTCAATGCTTTGGTGATTCGGACCTTGTGGTGCAGCAGGTTTCGGGTCACTGGGATGTGCTTGACGCAAACATGGCCTTGTATAGATTCCACGTTTAGAAAATCAATGGGTACTTCGAAGGATGTGAATTCCATCATGTACCTCTTGCTAAAAACGATGCAGCTAACGTGTTATCAAAACTCGAGTCATCCAGACAGTCAATCCCGCTGGGTATAGATCTCGAGCACCTCCGGACACCATCCATCAAACCATCACAAGAATCCGGGTCAAACTTTATCTCGGCCAATCTAGATTCAGAGGTTGTCCCAATGGATATTGATTGGGGTAGTGTTTCGAGTAACCCGAGGACTGCCTTGCAAAACCCGGGGACTGTTCACCCAAACCTAGCAGAGATCATGATAGTGGATCCGATGGAAGTTGATGAAGTTGTTTTCCTGGCCCGTGCTGTACCGGCTTGGGTGCAACCGATTTTGTCTTTTTGAGAGATGGAAATTTTCCAAGTGATGAGGTCTTAGCCAGACAGGTGCAGAGAAGGGGAAAATCCTATACGATAATAAATGACGAGTTATATAAAAGAAGTGTCATTAATGTTCTTCAGCGATGTGTTGACCCAGAAGAAGGGTAGGAAATCCTTCGGGATATCCATCAGGGCGAATGCGGTCATCATGCCTCATCCAGATCCCTAGTTGCCAAAGCTTCCAACACGGATTTTATTGGCCAAGTGCCTTATAAGAAGCTGAAGACTTAGTGAGAATGTGTAATGGGTGTCAGAGGTATTCGAGTAAGATTCATATGCCAGCATCTGAACTCAAGACTATACCTATCATTTGGCCGTTTGCAGTGTGGTATTTGGACATGGTAGGGCCATTTAAGCTGGCATGAGGCAATATGACCCAGATTTTGGTCATGGTTGATAAATTCACCAAATGGATTGAGGTCAAACTAATAAGAAAGTGTGATGGCCCCACAGCCATATCATTTCTTAAAGATATAATCTTGAGAAACGGATATCCACACAGCATAATCTATCTACTAATTTTGTTTTTTTATCTATCTACTAATTTTGCTTAGCGTAGGTTTGTCCTACCAGTTTTTCCGTCCGACATTTATTGGACTATTTTACCCCTAACTGTCTGGGTTATTTACATAAATTGCCACCGCTAAAGAAAAAAGATTACCGACCGCCGCCGGATTTCCGCCACCAACTACTCCCCTGCGTGTTGCCGGATTTCAGCTGCCAACTACTCCCCTGCGCGTCGAGTCTCCGACGATACGGCTCCCCGCGACAACGTCGAAGCTCCGACCTCTCTTCGCCCCCAGCAACGGTGGCTAAAGTGTCCGGCGGGAGATCCCCGTCCTGCAGGTCCGATGCGAGGCTCCAATACGGGATTGATGTGGCTTGATTTTGGATCCAGGTCGGGGCTTCCAGAGCTTGGACGGCCGAGTGCTCAAGAGCTCTGGCGGTGGGTGGAAGGAGAGGAGAGGGCCTCACCCCTACAGGCTACAGCCAAATACGGAGTGCCAACCTAGACTCGCCTGCGGCCTCCACATTACGTCCACACGCACAAACTCTGGTTTGATCCGATCCCAAATCCAAATCGATAGGCCGTTGTCGATATCACCTCCCCTCAGTCCTTGGGATGAGGCCAGGCCCTCGAAGGTGTCAGATTTTTAGGGAAGCCATCTCTCGAGGTCAACCGATAGGCCGCTGTCGATCTCACCTCCCCTCAGTCTTTGGGATAAGGCCAGACCCTCGAAGGTGTCACCCATCGGTGATCTGCTTGTAGACTGCATTCTCATGTGCCGTAGCTGGCAGTGGAGACATGCTCCCGATCAAGATTCTACATGCGGTAGCTCACCTAAGAGCACATGACCACACGCGCGCCGGCGTGGCCGAATGCACCGCATTATGCTGCCAGGTGTGGATTTTGCGGTCCAAATTCATGGCGGCAACATATCGATGGGGTCCTCTCCTCCCACGATGGGGTGCTCGTTTGGCCATCAGGTGTTCGGACAGGGAGAAGGCATCAATTGCTGCTGGCGTTTAGGGTGCGAGTGCTTTCGCTAAGGCGTCCGCGACCGCCTGCGCCCCAGCTGCACCTGCGTTCGCCCTCTGTCAGTCCGTTGCATGTGTTGTTTCGCCACAACACTCCTGCTCGTCAGGCGGTCAAGCAAGCCTTTTGCAAACTGTGGAAAGGTAAGATGGAATTTCAACATAGTTGGTGATCATGATTGTGTCAAGCAATGGCAGCCAGTTTGTAACTTCTGCGTCAGTGATGATGACACTACCATGTGCATATATCATGTTATCAGGTAATGAGAAGGTACCACAAAAGTTACTCCAAGCCTTGAATTCATATATTATCGTATTTTCCATAGCCGAGGAGCATCTACCTAACACACTCCCAATAAAAACTATTCCCTTGCACCTGTTTTTTTTGCGTGTCGTCATTATTGTCTTGACCTTCAAATTATCCTTGGAACCTCAGATGTCTACTTCAATATTATCTACTCCCTCCATCCGGAAATAAGTGACTTAGATTTGTCTAGATTCAGATATATCTAGATATATTTTAGTGTATAGATATATTCGAATCTAGAAAAATCAAAGTCAGTTAATTTTGGTCGAAGGGAGTACTTCAATATTATCATACTTTGGAGGCTATTTTTTTAAACCTGGAAAAAGCACTAATATATCAAGAGATTTCCAAGGTACTACCTCAGATTTCTTGTACTCGGTAAAAAAAATTGTCATAGAAACTAGAAATATGCGGTCAGAGATGCAATATATTGTGAAATTTGGTACATAGTTTCAGTACATTTCTATTTTAATATCAGTCATATAATATTATTCTAGCATGTATGCTTAAGGTTGTTGCAAGTTACAGTTATGGTCCACACTTTCTGATCCGTAGCCATTGGTCGTATGAGAAATTTAGAATAAATCAGTCCATCATATGATATAAATGGCGTTGAGAATATGTGTGGTACCAAAATGAGTAATGTGCTTTTCCTACGCAAGATGTTAATCTAATGGCTCTGGGCAAGATTTGGATTACTCTGTGCAAGCACATGACTTTGAGAGGTTCCACCTGGCGGGTCATTATGGTATACAAAGATGATGGCGTATTATGCTAGCTGCAATTGGAGACGCATGTGTACGCTTGAGCAAAAGTAAATAGGCAGCAACCTGTGAACATTTCTAATTTGTATATGTCGTGAATTATAGATACTTTGATTTGTATATCTAGATCTAAATGTGTTAAGCCGTGGCAGCGTACGGGCATTCAGCTAGTAACTGATAATGGCATGCTGAAGGAGCATTTGCTCGATTCTGTAACGAAAAGAGGATAAGACTCGATGTTGCATCAGTCGCACATCCTGCATTGAACGGGCAAGTGGAGAGATCCAATGGACTGGTGGTGTCTGGGATAAAACCTCGGCTCATTGAGCCGCTGCAACGATCAACTAGATGCTAGAGTGATGAACTGCCAGCAGTACTATGGAGTCTAAGGACAACTCCGAATCGTTCAACTAACGATACATCATTTTTCCTCCTATATGGGGCAAGCTCTATTACCAGCCGACATAGTGCGTGTCTCACCGAGAGTCATCTAATATACAGAGGCGGAGGTACAGGAAGCCCGACAAAATGATATTGATCTGCTGAAAGAAGCGAGAGAATTGGCATTTTCCAGGTCCGCCATATATCACCAAATCTCCAACGCTACCATAGCCGGAAAGTTAACCCTCGAGTTTTTCGAGAAGAGGATTTGGTGCTTCGGCTAGTGCAACGCACTGTCGGCATGCATAAACTATCACCTCCATGGGAGGGGCCATTTATTGTGAGCAGGCACTGCACAATGATGCATACTATTTGATTGATGCTCAAGCATAGGAGAAGAATAAGGTGGATAGGTCAGGAGAAGAGTCAAGAGGTCGTGGAATGTAACACTACTTCGTCCATTTTACACATAGAGAGAAGTGTATGTATCCTTAACTCTCATATGTCGGATTGTATGCCGGCAATGAGCTTATGAATGAAATCTCGGCACCTCGAGCAGTTTCTCGGGGACTGCATTAGTAGTAATTGTTATTTTCTGTACTTCCATTTTTTTGGCGGCTAGCTTAAGTCGCTTACCCCTTAGGCCAGGTTAGTAATGTCTCGGCACCAAAGACCCACTCTTCGACTTGCTGCTGTCTGACACCCGGCTTCATGGCAAGCAAGAGCAAAAGCTGGCGAATGCTATGTGATGAATGCAAGTGCACAAATCGTTTGTAGCTAGTTTCGAAATAAAGATATCAATCCACAGGGAGCAGGAGTCTGAAGTCTAATAACTCTTTGAACTAATACTGAAATAGAATGCTAAATAACGTTCTAAGTAACAAGATAAAATGCGAGTTTTATGTAAAAGATATTTTTGGGTTTTCAAATAAGAGAACAATAAGTAAACTAAGCTATAAGTAAACAAGAGCATGCAAGTATGATTACGAAAGTCTGCAAGATGATGAAAAGAGTTCTCAGGGAGTAGTGGATCCACCGCTAGTAATTAGAAAGAGTGATCACACTTATTATAATGAATAATACCATTTATGATATGTGTGGGAGGAGCCCCATACATGGACGAATAGGCATCAACCACTGCACACATCATCCGTCATAACCACAGCAGACAGCAATCGACATCAATCGAATTACTACGCTATTAAGGGACTTTACCCCGTAGGATGTATCCCATGGCATGGACAATGTTCCGTGAGTTCTCCTTGGTTCCCAAGTTGATACATAAGGAATGACAACAGCTTTATAGTCACCGTAAATGTGTCTCTATTCTCTAGTTCATCACCCTTGCTAACAAGTTCCTTAGTTCTAGAGTTATCAATCCAATCACAAAAAGAGCATCATCAACAAATGTTTCATCAAAGATGTGCTCTCCCAAAACCTGGTCATTAATGCTACAAGGATTTATCTCTAGTTCATCATTATTAGTGTTCTCCAAATCAGTATCTAGGCATAAAGCCTCCGCAGATAAATTGTCTTCAGTTTTAACACAATAAGAATCATTACTAGGGACTGAGGCATCATAAACAAACATATATTAGTATAATGATGTTTGTATTCAACCTCACCTTTTTGGTGTTTCTCCTCGTTATCTAGTGGTTCCTGCAAAATGTTAGTTTCGGGAACTATGTTTTACATAGATCCTTACTCTTTATCACAAGGGCATTCCCACTAAAATGTTCTTGACAATAATTGACAATATAATCCATAATATTATGATACCTTGCTAAATCCTCATTATCGCTACTTTTCATAATAATACCAATTTTCCTAAGCAGCTCATGAGACCCTTCATAAACTATGTATTCAAGAGTTTTACATTATTACCGTTTATGTGAGTATTGGTTGATAAAATTCTTTAAAGAGAGGAATGCATTCTAATCATAAAGCTTGTTAGGCTTACCATTATATTGCCTCATCCATTCGAATAAATTTGAAAAATTATCAGAACAGTAATCCAGCTGCTCCCACATGTCCAGTAGTTGCATATCCTCAAGGATTAGCAGTTCTTCTTCGTGTTCATCCTTTTCTTGGGAAGGAGCTTAATCCTTCTCCAATGGGATTTCCTGTCCCATGTTAATAGCATCACAATATTCATAGAAAGATTCATTTCTACTTCCTCACAAAGTCCCCAAAATCATTGTCTAGGCACGAATCTCCTCAGAACAATCATCATAAGTTTGGGACTTATAAAAATCATTACTAGATAATGAGATATCGTTTTGCATGCATACTATTTGTGTGTGGAAAGTTATTTCAGAAGTAGGAGATTCAAGTGGTTGATCAAGTTGCTCCTCTTCATTCTTACTAAGATAATTTGCGAGTAGCTCAGCGATAGTCTTACCTTCCACTACTTGACAGGGTGCAATATCAAGTGTCACCTCTTTATTAGCAATGTGTTCAGGCGGTTTCGGTGGAGGTTCTTCATATGATGTTGCCTTCTCTTTAGCTTTTTGATCCTGCAAAAGGCTAGGCTTTTCCATGCAGGCTAAAATCCGCTCATAAATAGTGCAAGCTAAAACATTATCCACAAAGTACTCACAGCAACATGCATATATGTGATAAACTTCTTCAATTATTTCATCAAGCTCTTGGCATCTTTCTCGAATATTTTTTTATAGAAGAAAGAAATTTTGAACAACCAGTATAAAGCACAAATTCTAGAACCTCCATATCAACTAAGCTTTTGAACTCATTTCTATTATAAGATTCTAATGCGGGATCAATGTTATACTTACATTGGTAGGTGATATGATCTTTGGATCCGCAAAATCTACAAGCAAACCAGTATGAGGCACATAGCATGGATGAATAATCGTCCACCCAAGTCAACCATTCTTTTAATATGCCTTTGCCTCTTATGAATATCTCCCAAAGTCCTTCCCTTTGACTCCTCCATTATATATTTCATCTGTTGGAAGGTAATTATCTCTGAAGACATGATTAATAACAAATATTTTTATGGGCTTTTGGTTTGTAAACAAAAGCAAAAATACAAATGCAGCAAATAAAGAAAGCTTAAAACAAAATCTAGCAAAACTAAAATAAATAAACAAAACTAAAAGACCTACAACGCTTAGCTCCCTGGTAATGGCGCCAGAAAATAGCTTGATGACTGCAAGTGCATAGATCGTTTGTAGCTAGTTTCGAAATAAGATATCGATCCCATAGGGAGCAGGAGTCTGAAGTCTAATAACTCTTTGAACTAAATACTGAAATAGTAATGCTAAATAACGTTCTAAGTAACAAGATAAAATGTTGAGTTTTGTGTAAAAGATATTTTTGGGTTTCAAATAAGAGAATAATAAGTAAACTAAAGTTGT
The DNA here is from genome assembly GCA_910589775.1 of Avena eriantha. Lineage (NCBI taxonomy): Eukaryota > Viridiplantae > Streptophyta > Magnoliopsida > Poales > Poaceae > Avena > Avena eriantha. The sequence continues at coordinate 256,033,012 of OU342743.1, read as the reverse complement.
AAGTAAACAAGAGCATGCAAGTATGATTACGAAAGTCTACAAGATGATGGAAAGACTTCTCAGGGAGTAGTGGATCCACCGCTAGTAATTAGAAAGAGTGATCAAAATATTATAATGAATAAGAACATTTATGATATGTTTGGGAGGAGCCCCATATATGGACGAATAGGCAAGCAACGACTACACACATCATCCATCATAACCACAGCAGACAGCAATCGACATCAATCGAATTACCGTGCTATTAAGGGACTTTACCCTGTAGGATTGTATCCCATGTGATGGCCCAAAATATATCGAGCTCGTTGGGGAAACCCCAAGAGGAAGGTATGATGAGCACAGCGCAAGTTTTCCCTCAATTATGAACCAAGGTTTAATCGAACCGTAGGAGCAAGGAGAAACACCCCAAAGGTGTTGCTAGCTGAACTTTGGCAGGCGCACTATCGGTGCCAGCAGCAACATGGAGACCTGCACAACACAACCACAGAACTCTGTCTCCAACTTGCGATGAGGTTGTCAATCTCACCGGTTTTTGCTGAAAACAAAGGACTAAATATATCGAGTGCAATGTAGTATAGTTTGCATAAAGTAAAACACAAAGCAGTAAACATTTGATTGTAGATTGAAAGTGAAAGAAAGGACTGGGGTCCATAGTTCACTAGAGGTGGCTCTCCTTAAGATAGATAACATGTTGGGTGAACAAATTAAAGCGGCACAATTTACAAACATCGAGAAAGCATACAAGCATATACTACTCATCTTGAATCCTTTGAGATTCGATTGGGCATTACAACATATACATAGACCACCATCCAACTACATCTATGACTAATAATCCACCTTCAGGTTATCATACGAACCCCCTCTAGTATTAAGTTGCAAGCAACGGATAATTGCATTACGAATTGCATGTAAAGTAACAATACAATTGTTCTATGAACAAGGATTGTTGTTTGCTCCCTAGTAGCAACAGCACATCTAGTACCTTAGAGATTTCTGTCACTTCCCCAGATTACCAGAGGCATGAACCCACTATCGAGCATAAATACTAACTCTTAGAGTTTCTAGCATCTACTTGGCCAAGATAGCTACTAACAACGGAAAGCATGCAAGATCACAAATGACAAAGACATGATAGAATAATTAATCAATCTGAAAAAGCATCTCAATATCCATCGGATCCCCGCAAACACAACATGCAGAATTACAAATAGATGATCTCGATCATGAACGGAGCTCACAGGATCTAAACATGATAGCACAAAGGAGGAGAACCAGCCATCTAGCTACTACATGGACCGTAGTCCAGAGATGAACTACTCACGCATCACACCGGAGGCTTGCATGATGATGAAGAAGGCCTCCAGGGTGAATTCCCCTCTCCGGCAGGGTGCCGGGAAGAGCTTCAGATCCCTCCCGATCTAGGGATGGAGATGACGGTGGCTACAGACTCTTTCGTGGAATTTTGATCGGGTACTTAGGGTTTCCGTACCAGAGGCAACTTATAGGCGGAAGGAGAGGCCGAGGGGGTTCCTAGGGTGGCCAGACCACCCCTGGCGCGGGCCAGGCCTGGTCGTGCGGCCAGGTGGTGTGGCCGGGCCCTAGCCCCTCTCCGTCTCGTATTCTGGCTCCAGGTGTCCCTCGGTGAAAAACTGACTTTGGCTTTTGTCCCGTCCAATTCCGATAATATTCATTTTCTAACTTTCCTGGAACCAAAAACAGCAGAAAACAGGCATGGCACACCGAAGACATCCATAGACAAAAGAGCATGATATCAACTAGGTACAAAGTACAAGTGCCACGTTGAAAGTGTTCCCCATGAAAGCATGGTTCTGCTAATCCCCACCAAATAAGTGCAAGCAAATACAACATAGACGACACAATGGTTCAAGTTTATTAAGGGCAAGAAAGTAAAGTGTGCCATCAAGTTTGTGAGAGCTTTAATCACTAGTTTTCTCATAACAAGTTTAATTCAGAAGATAGATAAAAACATGAATATACCTGGAATAGAATATCTAGTAGGTAGGTATGGTGGACTCTTTGGAATGACTTGGTTTTAGGAGTTGGATGCATTGAGTGGAACTCATACTTGGTTGTGGAGGCCAGCAAAAGACTAGGGGCAACAAACTAAGAGAGCATTAATGGCCATAATCATGCAGAGCGACAAAACATCATTGATCAAAGCATAAAGTGATACTACAAGTTGAAAACTAAAGGATCATAAAGGCTTATGGTGACTTGGGATAGTCATAACATGGTGTGAGCATGCACCAAGTCAACCCAAATAAAGCATCAAAGGATAATACCACTATACTATGATTTAATATGCTAAAACAACGCATGATCCTTCCAAGGAACATTAAGCAATCTCAATTGTTTATAACAAGTCATGCTACCGCAAAGAATACTAAGCATAAAGCCAAAACAACATCGAGCATGGCATGAAAAAGCATAGGTCACAGTCAAAAACAAGCTCTCTTTACCACTTAAGCATGAACTTCCCTACTCTCTTCCAATCCAAACCAAACTATTTGAAAACCAATGCATGAAATAGGGGGTCCAACCAATTTATTCAGCAAACTAAGAAAACCAAGGAAACAAAAAAACAAACGAAAACGAAAAAGAAGACGCTCCAAGAACAACACAACTGTGCATGAAACAATAAAAATGAAGCGTTTGTCATCGGATTGATGACAAGTACGCCATGAGGGGGTCCTCGAGGCGTGCAGAAGAGAGGGGTGTGAGACGTACAGTGTTTCGGGAAGGTGAGCACACAAGTTTACCCAGGTTCGAATCCGCCGGCTTTGGACGGATCCTACTCCTGCTAGCAATCCAGTAATACGGCAGAGCCGGAATATGGGTTACAAGGGTTTCGCCTATGCGAGTTGAGATTGTAGACTATTGAGGTGTGCCCTAAAGGCTCTCCCTAGGACGGCTTATATAGATATCCGACCTAGGGTTTACAGGAGAGACCTATCCGTCTACAACTAAGAGTCGGTTACAGAGTACATCTTGAACTACAAGTAACATTATGAGCCTAAGTCGGTAAGTCTTCTGGGCCTTCCCGTAGCCGGATTGGACTCCGTATTTTCTCCCTGACTCGGCCGCCCATGAAGCAAAGCTCTAACCCGAATTGGGCCACCCTGGTCAGTGAGGAACTGTGAGGATACCCGGAAAGTATATCCCCAACAGCGGCCCCCGGAAGTCTCCAAGATCCAAAGTCGGATTTATCATCGTCTAGCTTGATCTTCGGCTTGCAGAATCTTGAAGGGTTCCTGAAACTTCACAAAAAATACGATCCGGGTCTTAAAATTAAGCCGGACCTATCAACAGGTTACTCGGATTTTCCAGCTTGATTTCAAACTAAGCCGGAATTTGGTCTCTAACGCCACCTGACACCAGTCATGGTCAAGTCACGTCAGCTGACAGACATCCTGTCAGCACGACCGTTGGTGGGTCCGCGGTTCGCGGAACCGAGGCGTCGTTTTAATGTGTACACGGAGATCGAGGCGACGTAATCATCGCGTGGGTCCTTCCTAGTTCCTTCCACGACGTGTGGCGGTTACACTGTAGCATTTGCACGAATCTTGGCGCGGTTAGCTGGATATAAGGGGTGAGGATTCTCCTCCTCCTTTCTACACATGTTCCCTTGCCGTTTCCTCTCCTCCTAATCTCCCCCACGCTCACAGGGCTCCTCTGCTTTCCCCAAAAACTCCCAGCGCTGCCCATCTTAGGTCATCTGCTCACCAGAGAAATGGCTTCTTCATCCTCTTCCGGTTTGGCGGCAGCGGCGGCGATGGAGGCGGCGGCAGATAAGGAAAGCTTCCACGGGGTCTGGATCCCCTGCGTGCTGGATGACGAGAAGCTCCACGGCGTGGAGACAGAAGGGCTCCTCCGCGCCGGCGACTGGCGGAGCGGCTTCGGGGGACCGTCACCAACCCGCGCACCGGCGAGCGGGTCCACTTCGGCACCCACCTCGACAGAGGTTTGTCGTTTCCTCCCTCGGAATTCTTTCCGAGGTGATAGACCATTATAGTGTTCAACTCCAGCATCTTCCTCCCAACTCCCTCCTAGAGATGAGCGCCTATGCGGCTTTGTGTGAGGGATTTCTTGGCATTAGGCCGAGTCTTACCTTATTCCGGTACTACTTCCATGTCCGGAGAAATTCTATCACTGTCGGTGTTCCTTATATCACCGGTACAATTAGTTTTTCACTTAGACGCGAGCACGCATATCCCAAGATTCTTGCCAGTGACTCGGTCAAAAAATGGCCAGTCACCTTCTTTTATCACAAGGATATTTCGGCTCCCGACAAAGCAACTGCTTTGCCGGCTTTCATCGACGGAGCTGCCACGGCCCAACCGTCTTGGGACGAGGCCGCTCCAGCTCTCAGTGACGATCTGATCCTCGCTAAGAGGCGGGTCGAATATCTGATCAAACACAAAGGACTGAAGGGATCCGACTTGGTCCAATGTTGGGTCTCATGCCGGATCCAACCCCTTCAGTACCACGGAGACCGACTGATGCACTCCATCACGTCATCCAAGAAAGATTCCTCCACATCAGCCCCAGAGCCTATACCACTCAAGGTTATATAAGCCAGATTAAATGGCTGATAAGGGAGCGGATCGAGAGGAGGGTCCTAGTGATGGGTTCGTAGCATGGAAAACAAAAAATTTCTACCGCAAGAACGAACAAAACCTAGATCCAATCCAGATAAAAGCCAAGATCTAATCTATGAGATATGAGCAACGAGATAGATAGGAACTAACCCTCGTAGATCCGAAAGCGTTAACGAGATTAGATCTCGTGGTTGATGTAGTCGATCACTTGCCGATCTCAAGATCGTGTGGACGATCCTTCCGGCGTCGCGTTCCAGCAGCGCTTCCGCCTTCGGTCAAGTAGACGATCCTTCCGGCGTCGCGTTCCAGCAGCGCTTCCGCCCTTGGTCAAGTAGACGATCCTTCCGGCGCCGCAATTCGGCAGCGCTTCCGCAGTCGGTCACACGTGCGGAGTCGAAGCAGACCTTCCTCTCCCCGTTCCAGCGAGCAGCGGAGGTAGTAGATCTTCTCCACGGAATCCCAGCAGCACGACGGCGTGGTGGTGGTGGTGGAGTAGAGAATTCTGCAGGGCTTCGCCTATGCCTGTGCAGAATATGGTGGAGGAGAGAGGCGGCAGAGATTAGACGTTATGGAGCGTAGGAGGAGGGGGCGCCCCCTGCCCCTCTATTAAAGAGGGGGGGCGCCATGGGGAGGGGAGTCCTTGTAGGACTCCTCTCCTCCTAGGCCGGCGGGTTGGAGGTGGGGGAGGAGTCCTCCTCCCCCACGAATCCGTATCTTGACCCACCAGGACTCCTTGATCCCTATCTTGATTTTCAAGCAAACTCCAAGATATCTTCTAGAACCTTCCGGAACATTCCGAAACCTTCTAGAATCCTCATACAAACACTCCGGAACATTTCCTATCTTAAAATGATCTCCTATATATGAATCTTATTCTCCGGACCATTCCGGATCTCCTCGTGATGTCCCGGATCCATCCGAGACTCCGAACAACATTCGGTCTCCAACGCACATTCCATATCTACTTAAAACAACTTCGAACCTTAAGTGTGTCACCCTACGGTTCGTGAATATGTAGACATGATAGAGACACATCTCATATCAATAACCATCAGCGGGACCTGGAGATCCATAATGGCTCCCACATACTCAACGATGACTTCGCGATCGATTGAACCATTTACATACGAAACTAATTCCCTTTGTCTCACGATATTATACTTATCCGAGGTTTGATCGTCGGTATCTCCATACCTAGTTCTACCTCGTTACTGATAAGTACTCTTTACTCGTTCCGTGATATGTCATCCCTTGTGACCTAGTCACATGCTTGCAAGCTAACTAGATGACATTCCACCGAGAGGGCCCAGAGCATATCTATCCGTCATATGGATGGACAAATCCCAATCTTGGTTCATGCGCTTCAACACATACTTTCAGAATACCCAATGACACTTTTATAACCACCCAGTTACGAAGCGGCGTTTGATGTCATCAAAGTATTCATCCGGTGATGGTGATTAACATAACCTCATGGTCGAAGGAATAGGTTACTATGTATTTGAAAGCTTACAGCAATACGAACTTAATGACTTGATCTTATGCTACGCTTACTATGGGTGTGTGTCCATCACATCATTCTCCTAATGATATAACCTTGTTATTAATCACATCCAATGTCCATGATCAGGAAACCATGATCATCAATTAATCAACAAGCTAGTTCAACAAGAGGCTTACTAGGGACTCTTATATGTTTACAAAACACACATGTATTAGTGTTTCCTAATAATACAATTATAGCATGGATGATGTAAACATTCATCATAAACACAAAGATATAATAATAATCACTTTTATTATTGCCTCTTGGGCATATCTCCAACAGTCTCCCACTTGCACTAGAGTCAATAATCTAGATTACATGGTAATATACCGAACACCCATGGCGTTTTGGTGTTGGTCATGCTTTGCCCTAGGGAGAGGTTTAGTCAACGGATCTGCCACATTCAGATCAGTGTGTACTTTGCAAATCTTTATGTCACCATCTCGGACATACTCGCGAATAGCGTGGAAACGTAGCTTGATGTGCTTCAGCTTGCTATGTGACCTTGGCTCCTGCGCATTGGCTATGGCACCTGTGTGTCACAGTAGAGGCATCGGGTCCAATGCACTGGGAACCACGCCGAGTTCATGAATGAATTCCTTCATCCAAACGGCTTCTTGTGCAGCCTCCGAAGGCAGCTATGTATTCCGATTCAGTTGAAGATTTCGCCACAACGCTTTGTTTCGCACTCCTCCAGCTTACGCAGCACCATTCAAATAAATACGTACCCCGACTGTGACTTTGAGTCATCCGGAGTCGGTGTTCCAACTAGCATCGGTGTAACCGTTTACAACAAGCTGTTCATCACCTCATAAGAAAGAACCATATCCTTAGTCCTATTTAGGTACTTTAGGATATTCTTGACCGCTGTCCAGTGTTCCTCTCCAGGATCACTTTGATATCTTGCTAGTCAACCTAACAGCATGTGCTATATCCGGTCTTGTACACAGCATGGCATACATGATAGAACCTATGGCTGAGGCCATAGGGAATTTTATTCATTTTCTCTCTATCTTCTGCCGTAGCTGGACTTTGAGTTTTACTCAAGGTCTACCTGACAACATGGGCACGAACCCTTTCTTGCTATCTTCCATTCTAAACTTCTTTAGAACTTTGTCCAAGTATGTACTTTGTGAAAGCCCTATTAGGCGTCTTGATCTATCTCTATAAATCTTGATGCCTAGAATGTATGCCGCTTCGCCAAGATCCTTCATTGAAAAACTATTATTCAAATAGGTTTTGACGCTATTAAGAAGTTCTATATCATTCCCAATCAAACAATATGTCATCTACATACAGTACTAGGAATGCTACTAGAGCTCCCACTCACTTCTTGTAAATACAAGCTTCTCCATAAGTTTGTATAAATCCAAAGTTTTGATTACCTTATCAAAACGTTGATTCCAACTACGGGATGCTTGCTCAGTCCATAAATGGAGCGCTGAAGTTTGCATACCCTTGTAGCATCTTTAGGATCGACAAAACCCTTGGGTTGTACCATATACAACTCTTCCTCAATGTCACCATTAAGGAACGCCGTTTTGACATCCATCTGCCAAATCTCATAATCGAAATATGCAGCAATTGCTAACAAATCCTCACAGACTTAGCTTCGCTACTGGTGAGAATGTCTCATCATAGTCAACTCCTTGAATTTGTCGGAACCCTTTCGCGACAAGTCGAGCTTTATAGACGGTAACATTACCATCAGCATCTGTTTTTCTCTGAAAATCCATTTGTTCTCGACAGCCTTACGGCCATCCGGTAAGTCCACCAAAGTCCACACTTGGTTTTCGTACATGGATCCCATTTCGGATTTCATGGCTTCTAGCCATTTGTCGGAATCTGGGCTCACCATAGCTTCTTCATACGTCGCAGGGTCATCGGCGTTGTCCACCAACATGACGTTCAAGGCAGAGTCATACCAATCAGGAGTGGTACGAACCCTCGTTGACCTGCGAGGTTCAGTAGTAACTTCGTTCGAAGTTTCATGATCATTATCATTAGCTTCCTCTTCAATTGGTGCAGGCGGCACCAAAACATCTTCGGTGCTGCGCTACTCTCAAATCCGAGAGAAGGTTCAATAACCTCATCGAGTTCTACTTTCCTTCCAGTCACTTCTTTCGAGAGAAACTCCTTCTCAAGAAAGGATCCATTCTTTGCAACGAAAACTTTGCCTTCGGATCTATGATAGAAGGTATACCCAATTGTTTCTTTAGGGTATCCTATGAAGACGCATTTCTCCGCTTTGGGTTCTAGCTTATCAGGTTGTAACTTCTTTACAGTATGCTTCGCAACCCAAACTTTAAGGAACGACAACTTAGGTTTCCTACCAAACCACAATTCGTACGGTGTCGTTTTCAACGGATTTAGATGGTGCCCTATTTAAAGTGAATGCGGCTGTCTCTAATGCATAGCCCAAAATGATAATGGTAAATCTGTAAGAGACATCATAGACCGAACCATATCTAAGAGAGTTCGATTACGACGTTCGGACACACCATTACGCTGTGGTGTTCCCGGCGGTGTCAACTGTGAAAGTATTCCACATTTCTTTAAATGCATGCCAAACTCGTAACTTAGATATTCACCCCCGCGATCAGAACGCAGAAACTTAATCTTCTTGTTACGATGATTCTCCACTTCACTTTGAAATTCCTTAAACTTCTCGAAAGTTTCGGACTTATGTTTCATGAAGTAGGACATACCCATATCTACTCAAGTCATCCGTGAAAGTGAGAACATAACGATATCCACCACGCGATGCTACACTCATTGGACCGCACACATCGGTATGTATTATTTCCAATAAGTCTGTAGCTCGCTCCATTGTCCCAGAGAATGGAGTCTTAGTCATTTTTCCCATTAGACATGCTTCGCATCTTTCAAGTGATTCAAAATCAAGTGATTCAAGAAGTCCATCAGAATGGAGTTTCTTCATACGCTTCACTCCAATGTGACCAAGACGACAGTGCCACATGTATGTAGAATTATCATTCAATTTAATTCGTTTAGCATCTATGTTGTGAACATGTGTATCACTACTATCGAGATTCAGTAAGAATAAACATTCATCTCAGGTGCATTACCATAAAAGATATTACTCTATAAATCGAACAACCTTTATTCTCAGGACTTAAAAGAGTAACCGTCTCGCAATAAACAGGATCCCAGATATAATGTTCATGCTTAACGCAGGCACCAAATAACAATTATTTAAATTTAAAAACTAATCCCGAAGGTAGATGTAGAGGGAGCGTGCCGACGGCGATCACATCAACCTTGGAGCCATTTCCAACGCGCATCGTCACCTCGTCTCTGCCAGTCTTCGTTTATTCTGCAGCTCCTGTTTCGAGTTACAAATATGAGCAACCGAACCAGTATCAAATACCCAGGCACTACTACGATTACTAGTAGATACAATCTATAACACAGTATATCAAATATACCTTTCTTCTGATGTTGCCGTTCTTCAATCTGCAGGTACTGGGGCAGTTTTACGCTTCCAGTGACCAAGCACCCTTGCCAGTAGAAGCACTCAGTTTCAGGATTGGACCAGCCTTGGGCTTCTTAGCAGGGCGGCAGCTTCTTGTCCGTCCTTCTTGACGTTGCCTTGTTCTAGGCTTGCCCCGCTTTCTTGAAATGGTGGTCTATTGACCATCAACACTTGGTGCTCCTTCTTGATCTCCACTTCAGCAGTTTTCAGCATGGACGACAGTTCAGGCAACGTCTTGTTCATGCAGTGCATGTGTAGTTCATCACAAAGTTCTTGTAACTTGGTGGCACTGTGATTGAAGGAGACGGTGAATCCCCAATTCATTAGGAATCGATATTCCAACTCTTGGAGCTTCTTAGAGTACCCAGAAATGGTGAGCACGTGCTCGCTAACGGAGCTTCCCTCTTCCATCTTACAGTTAAAGAACTTTTCGGAGGCCTCATAGCTCTCCATGGCCTGCGCGAGCTCAAAAATTCGCCTGAGCTCCTTAATGATCTCGAAGGGCGTGGTGCTCAAAACGCTGTTGGAGCTCCGCTTCTAAACAGTACAGGATGGCACACTGAACTGTGGAGTAATGATTCTTCCGAGTGCGCGAAAACATTTTCTTTTCGTCATCGTGGCATTATCTGCAGGTGGGTCACCTAGCGGTGCATCGAGCACATAGGTCAACTGACCAGCCCTGAGGACGATCTTCAGTCCACGGAACCAGTCCGTGAAATTGCTTCCATTGTTTTAAGCTTTTCTTTCTCTAGGAACGCATTGAAATTGATGGAGGGGGTCGCCATAATCTACAACAATTTGCAAGTAGTTTAGACTAAGTTTATGACAAATTGAGTTCAAATTTAATTATTAAACTAACTAGGTGAACTCCCACTCAAAACAACATCCCTCACATTGTCTTAGTGATTACACGAACCAAGTCCACTACACCAAGTCCGATCTTCACGAGAGAAGATGTAGTTTCATCGGCGAACAATCTTCATGTTCATCATATCAATTATATGACTCATGCTCTACCTTTCGGTATTCCGTGTTCCGAGACCATGTCTGTACATGCTAGGCTCGTCAAGACAACCTTAGTTTCCGCATGTGCAAATCTGGCTTGCACCCGTTGTATGCACACGTAGAATCTATCACATCCGATCATCACGAGATGCTTCGAAACGACGAGTCTTAGCAACGGTGCCAACTAAGGGTGAACACTTTATTACTTGATATTTAGTGAGAGGGATCATTATAATGCTACCGTCGCGATCTAAGCAATACAAGATGCATAAAGGATTAACATCACAGGCAATTCATAATTAGTGTGATATGATATGGCCTTTTCTTCTTGCGCCTTTGATCTCCATCTCCAAAGCACGAACATGATCTCCATCATCACCAGCATTGCGTCAAGGTCAGTGGCGCCGCTTCATGGTTGTCCATCATCACCAGCAACTATTACAACTACTTGGAATAAAGCTATTACAAGATGAATAGACACGCAGGTCTTAACAGAATTAAAGACAACCATTAGGCTCCTGCCGGTTGCCATATTACAACAAGGATCATTGCATACATCAAATACAATCACAATCACATGATGGCCATATCACATCACAAAACCCCTGCAAAAACAAGTTAGACGCCTCTAATTTTCTTTGCAAGTTTTACGTGGTTTGGGGCTTTCGCATAAGACCGATCTTACCTACGAACAAGAACCACAACGTTGATACAAGTGTTGTCAAGATGCTCATTGTAAATTGAATCTTAACTATGGTGGGAGAGACAGACACCCGCAAAGCCACTTGTGCAAAGCAAGTTGCACGTCAAGCGTGGAGCAAGTCTCATGTGCGATGACATGTAATGTTAGCCCGAGCCGCTTCATCCCACCATGCCGCAAGATGCAAAGTACACGCTAAGACACCGACAACAAAAGCATCAACGCCCACAAAACCATTGTGTTCTACTCGTGCAACAGATCTACGCATAGATACGGCTCTGATACCACTGATGGGTTCGTAGCATGGAAAACAAAAAATTTCTACCGCAAGAACGAACAAAACCTAGATCTAATCTAGATAAAAGCCAAGATCTAATCTATTAGACATGAGCAACGAGATAGATAGGAACTAACCCTCGTAGATCCGAAAGCGTTAACGAGATTAGATCTCGTGGTTGATGTAGTCGATCACTTGCCGATCTCAAGATCGTGTGGACGATCCTTCCGGCGTCGCGTTCCAGCGCGCTTCCGCCTTCGGTCAAGTAGACGATCCTTCCGGCGTCGCGTTCCAGCAGCGCTTCCGCCCTTGGTCAAGTAGACGATCCTTCCGGCGCCGCAATTCGGCAGCGCTTCCGCAGTCGGTCACACGTGCGGAGTCGAAGCAGACCTTCCTCTCCCGTTCCAGCGAGCAGCGGAGGTAGTAGATCTTCTCCACGGAATCCCAGCAGCACGACGGCGTGGTGGTGGTGGTGGAGTAGAGAATTCTGCAGGGCTTCGCCTATGCCTGTGCAGAATATGGTGGAGGAGAGAGGCGGCAGAGATTGGACGTTATGGGAGCGTAGGAGGAGGGGGCGCCCCCTGCCCTCTATTTAAAGAGGGGAGGGCGCCATGGGAGGGGAGTCCTTGTAGGACTCCTCTCCTCCTAGGCCGGCGGGTTGGAGGTGGGGGAGGAGTCCTCCTCCCCCACGAATCCGTATCTTGACCCACCAGGACTCCTTGATCCCTATCTTGATTTTCAAGCAAACTCCAAGATATCTTCTAGAACCTTCCGGAACATTCCGAAACCTTCTAGAATCCTCATACAAACACTCCGGAACATTTCCTATCTCATAAAATGATCCCCTATATATGAATCTTATTCTCCGGACCATTCCGGATCTCCTCGTGATGTCCCGGATCCATTCCGAGACTCCGAACAACATTCGGTCTCCAACGCACATTCCATATCTACTTAAAACAACTTCGAACCTTAAGTGTGTCACCCTACGGTTCGTGAATATGTAGACATGATAGAGACACATCTCTATCAATAACCATCAGCGGGACCTGGAGATCCATAATGGCTCCCACATACTCAACGATGACTTCGCGATCGATTGAACCATTTACATACGAAACTAATTCCCTTTGTCTCGCGATATTATACTTATCCGAGGTTTGATCGTCGGTATCTCCATACCTAGTTCTACCTCGTTACTGATAAGTACTCTTTACTCGTTCCGTGATATGTCATCCCTTGTGACCTAGTCACATGCTTGCAAGCTAACTAGATGACATTCCACCGAGAGGGCCCAGAGCATATCTATCCGTCATATGGATGGACAAATCCCAATCTTGGTTCATGCGCTTCAACACATACTTTCAGAATACCCAATGACACTTTTATAACCACCCAGTTACGAAGCGGCGTTTGATGTCATCAAAGTATTCATCCGGTGATGGTGAAACATAACCTCATGGTCGAAGGAATAGGTTACTATGTATTGAAAGCTTACAGCAATACGAACTTAATGACTTGATCTTATGCTACGCTTACTATGGGTGTGTGTCCATCACATCATTCTCCAATGATATAACCTTGTTATTAATCACATCCAATGTCCATGATCAGGAAACCATGATCATCAATTAATCAACAAGCTAGTTCAACAAGAGGCTTACTAGGGACTCTTATATGTTTACAAAACACACATGTATTAGTGTTTCCTAATAATACAATTATAGCATGGGATGTAAACATTCATCATAAACACAAAGATATAATAATAATCACTTTTATTATTGCCTCTTGGGCATATCTCCAACAC